>CAWUFW010008488.1:0-600000 GCA_963921515.1 Calotriton arnoldi | reverse complement strand
CTATGACGAGGTGAATTAATGGATGTATAATTACATTGCAGGCAACAATTAAGCCTACTTGTCTCTGGTCATTCACCTCGTGTATCAGGTATTGAGCCACAGACCTCTATTAGATCATGCCTCTCCTCCAGGATAGGTGTGGAATTTTCAACTTGATTAAGCATCTGTGACATTTTATGATTTTTTATTATTCTTTTTACCTCTTGAATTGAACCCAAACAGCTACTTGAAATGCTTTCAACTGCCTGGAGTCCAGACAACATCAAGTCCATTGTGGTTTTGATCAACACTTTAATCCCCCTTACTCCTTCAGAAAAATCTCTGTCAGCAAATACTGGAGTGGACTGAAATTCATAAGAGCTATCTTTAGACGATAGTGCAGCCATTTTATAACCTCTTGCAGTTACATCCTCTGTCCCTTTGCGTATAGGTTTGGCAGCTAATTTCATTTTTTTCTTCTATTGGGGGTTGACCTCTTTCTAGGCTGAATAAGATTGTGTAAGTATCTCTGTTGTTAGTGGCTCATTAAATACAAATGCTTTGTGTATTTATATTAAGTGTCTCCTTCTCATGTTTGCCATCTTTTCCATCACCCAGTAAGTCAAACTTGTCAGTGGAAATTGAACCCCACCATAATTTCGGCCACTGAACGTTCACAGAATCCAATCTCACTTCAGTGTTTGATACCTCTCTATTGATAACACCCATTGCATTGGTAAAAAAGATGCTATTGCCTTGGCATCTTACCTGGGCCACCTTCAGGATGTGCACTTGACTTCCTTTTTGAATTCTCGAATAGTACCTGGGTGCATCAGGTTTTATTGCCGATCCAAGAGAGGGGGCCCAGCCCAACCTTGTCCAGCCACGGACGGGAGCAGTCGCGCCCGCTCCTTGCCTGGACTTTGCACGGGCATGTGCCTTGGTGCATATCGCATGCATTCTGCACTGTGGGGATCATTTCAGTGGCAACTGGCATCTACAGTGAGGGGTGGTGGATGCGCGTGCAAATATTAATATTAAAAAACGTACCTGAGCCAACGTCTTTTGCACAGGACCTCTTCCCAGGAACTGGATACAGTGCAGGCACCAAGCCTGGTGCTGCTCTCATGCTGTGAGAGCAGCGCCCTGATTGGAGGGAGTGGCCTCACTCACTGCTAATGAGAACACTGGAGCCCTGCGCTTACTCTGACCCAGCTATCTTAAGACAGCTGGATTAGAGGTTTCAAATGGTGCATGTGTGGATGGCCTTTGCAAGAATGGCTGGCCAAAGGGACATTTGCTCTTTGAAGAGGTCACAAACAGCCCACTCTCCTCGATGCTGCTTTCATTCAGCAGCAGCCCCACCCCTGTCCTGATGCTCAGTTCAGGATGGGAGGATAAAAAACAAAATGGTAATCAATTAGCATTTTATTTTTCAACTTTGTTGATAATTTAAGTGGGGCAACGCTCCTCTGCTTCAAAGGAGGAGCCGCCCCTGCATAATGTGGCATTTAAGTGCGACTGACTTGCGTGATTATTGGGTGCCCAGACTTCTGAAGCACTGCAGGGCTTATTGGGCCATGGAGTTGTGGTCCTTCCTCCTTGCTGCGTCCTGCACCTCAGGGTTAATGTGGCATTTAAATGGGCTCGACTGGCGCGATGATTGGGTGCCCATCTCCTCAAGCACTACAGGACTTAGTGTGCCTTTCAAGTCCTGTACCTTCCTCCTTGCCACGTAATTGCTTCAGGAGATCAAACTTTTGTTTTTTGCAGCAATTCTTATTGTACTTTTTGCAATCTAGCATGGGTTCAGGCAGCATAGTAATGTATTAGTCAAAGCACCTTAAAAAACACACTCATTGGACAGGTGTGTACGTTGAAAATAACAGTAACAAATAAGCAGCCACTTTAATAAGAAAGTGGTAACATAATTTATCATCCATTGTGGGTCACTATACTGCATCATGGGATAAGAGGGAAAGTGTGACCATTATCCAATAGGTATTGGGGATTCAATAAATGTCATGGCAAGCAGGGTCAGAGGGCACGATAAGGAGGACTAAAGAGAGGATTTAAAGGGGAGAAGACATATCACTCTTATCTCCGTAGCTCTTTTAGTCCTGCTAGAGGTGATCCCAATTGAAGAGGCCTAATTGATCTTATAAATCCCTTGTCCACATGATGCTACTTTTAATAGTTCAGTTAAGCCATTTGTTTTTATCTTGAGTGGTTTGTTGCTTCTAGTGACAGAGTATGCAGAGTTTGGCCATGGCTCTGAATGTCATATCCATCTTTGTGTATGGTGCAAAACATCTGGTAATTCAGGCATGTCATGTAAGACACTCAGGTGAACAAATTTGGGTTTTGTGGCATTATAAGTGGTAGAAATGGGATTTCTGGTTGGCTAAGGCTTGCGCCAAAGCCCAGCAGAAACCACCACTCTAGTCAGGGCAAGGGAGTTACACGCTGAAGATAACCCCTGCTCACCCCCTTGGTAGCTTGGCACGAGCAGTCAGGCTTATCCCAGAGGCAATGTGTAAAGCATTTGCGCAACACACACAGCAGCAACTCACTAGGCACACTACAAAATAAACTACACACAAGGTTATATCAAAAATAGCCTTTGTATTATCATAAACACATTAGAATAGTAATCACACAATATACACTGTGCCAACTGGCACTAGGCAATATTTACAGGGGATTATATACACCTGACAGGTCCAATCGGGCCACTGTCAGAACCATCACAAATGCACAAGTAGAAAATGTAAAACACTACCAGTAACTACTGGTAAAATAATGCCTCAGCATCATATCCTGCAGCATAAATCACATTATGCAATCAGCATCACATTAGGCGTAAAACACATTATGCGCCAACCTCATAAGCATAAACACATTATGCAATAAACCTCATAAGCATAAACACATTATGCAATAAACCTCATAAGCATAAACACATTACACATTAGGCCTCACCAGCATACACACAGTAGGCAATAACCTCATAACCATAAACATCATTAGAGGCATAAATCAGGGTGCATAACTCACATTTCATGCGCACCACATAAATCACATTAGGGCCTGGCGCCGTATCAACCTCACACAGTCCCCCTGGCCAACTGGCCTTCTCAGAGGGCTCAAATGCCCTATGTCCATAATGTCAGGGCGCGCTGCCAATGCAGCAGAATCCACACGTGCGCAATTGCGCAGGCCTAAACGTTGCAGCTGCCACTAATTGCTGTGCAGCTGTGAAACCAATGTGGGCATGGGCACTCACTGTGCCCTCTGGGTGTGTCCCCACTGGGACTCTCTAAAACAAATATAGCAAAACGTTGCAGTTGCCCGCTACGGCGGCGCAAGTGGGAAATAACCAGAGGCCCTGCTCTGGGGCTCTCTACACAAAAATGCGCCCATCGTTGCAGCTGCCCTCTAGCAGGCGGGGCAGCTGTAAAACTGGCCACACAGAAGAGGCACGGGCACTGTGCCTCGATCTCGCTCCCCCCAGCCTTCCCCACTCACCGGGCTCTCTGCTGGGGGGGGAAGTCTCCTCTGGACTCCTCTGGTCCTCTCTGGACTCCCTCGGTCAGCGCAGCACACGCGGGGCTCTCCCGTCGCTCACGGGAGCCCCGCTTGGCATTTACTGACTTCCGGGTCACCTTCTCCTGGACAGGGGAAGGCGGAAGTGGCACCCGCGAGGCCCCGCCCACAGTCAGGCGGATGCGTCTGGCTTCCGTTTACGGCTCGGGCTGCGGCGGTGATTTCCGCGGCAAACGCGGGGTGGGCACCCGCGGTTTAGATAATTCCATAAGCGGGGTGGGCACCCGCCAATCACAGCGGCAATACAGGGTGGGCACCCGCTGTTGAAATATCCATAAAGCGGGATGGGCTCCCGCTCCACGAGGCACCATGGGGGAATCCCTACGCCGGGGATTCTCTCTCTCTCCCTCCACCCAGCGCAGCGCTGCCAACCAGACAAAAACGTTCCTCTCTGGAATGAAAATCAGAGCACCCACGAGGCGCTAGGAGCCCCAGCTCCAGCAGCAAAGTTTTAGGGGCACAGCTGGGCCCAGGGAGGCCAGCACACAGGGCCCTCCAGCAGGGAGGCAAGCCCCTATGGCGGTTCCTCCTGGGCCCCAGCAGCAGCAAGCCCTCAGCAAGTACAGGAACAGCACACTCATCATGGGGTCACAGCCCCTATACTTATACTACCTCTCTCCTTTGCCTGCAGTGCCGGGTTTGGGGGAACCAGCAAAAACTGGTTTAGGGGGGAATTGGAGCACTCTGTTTACCAGGCTCCTCTTCCCCTTTGTCAGGTGGGGGCTCAGTGATCAGACACACCACAGGGGGTGGAGCCAGCATTGTACAGGCTAGGCACAGACCTATTCAGGGTCAGGGGATTACTCCTCCCACTACTCCCAATGTAGATGTCCTATTCAGCCTAGTGCTAACTCACCCTGCCCCTCCTGGAGCCACACACACCTCCCCAGCCCCTGACACTCAAAAGCCAGACATGCAATTCACATCAGGCAGGCAGACACATAGCACACAGAAATGCCAACTTGTAAAAGTGGCATTTCTAAAATAGTCATAATAAATCTGCACACACCATTGCGCAGCATTTATTATTACAATTCCAACTATACTAAACTCGACCACGCTGCTCCTCTCATATCAGGGATTACCACTGAAACACTTATCAGGGAATCCCCAATGCATTCCTATGGGAGGGCAGGCCAATCTCACCATATATAACACAGAGAGCGCACGCACTTTACACTGGACAGCAGTGCTAAAGTGCCCAGAGACCTAAAACCACCAACACCATGTCAGAGAAAAGGCTAGGGGAAAGGCAAAAAGTTTAGGGATGACCCTGCAAAAAGGGCCAAGTCCAACAATAAGCAAAGGAGATCACTGCCCGAACATCAGAACAATATTTAGAGAAAGTAGGACAATGCCTACAATATGTATCAGATTGCAGTCAGGGCAGCCATAGTGCCAATTCTCTTAATGAGGTTGCAGGTCAGCTTAGTGTAGTCTGCTGAGGGAGCTGATAACTATTGTGTAGTATTCTGAAAAACAGTAATTCCAAACAAGCTTCTCTAAGGAATGCTTCCTGAGTTTCTAAAAGCGAAGACCAGTCACCTCTTGAAAAGACTTTGTCCAGTGTGTTTCACCAAAACTGTAGAGGTTCTTGCTGGGTTGTGTTCAAGAGAAAGTGTAAATTGTATAGAAATGTACATTGCATATACTGGATACTACTCCGTGGTGCATACCCCAGGTCTTTAAGTTATTCCTGAAGGGGAAATCTAGAAGCGCTTCAGTCTCTGAGACTTCAACTAGGTATAAGAACTGTTTGTTCTTTGACCATGCACATTAGAAAACACTTCTCGCTCTATGAAGGCCCATGTTGGGGTGTAAAACCTGATACTGGGAATGGGCATGCCTGCTAGGACAGGGTATGAGCCACGTACCAAGTATGCATAAATGGGCAATCTCAGACCTCATGCTGTGGTATTAACTTGCAGCTTCCTGTGTTTTAATCTTGGGTGCCTTCCACCCCACGCAAACATGCTGATAATCAGGTTAAGGAGTTGCTGCCATGCAATGCCATTCTGGGTCTTGAGTAAAACTGGGATAATGGTATCTTCGATCATGTGGTGTAAGCTGATGTGGAAGTGCACATCTATATATTTAAGGCTCTTCTCTACCCATTTTATTGGATGTGAATGGCAGCTTGTCCTTAATGTATGGCAGGACGTGGGCATTGCCTTACACTTGCCTCAATTGATTTTGTAGACCATAAGTCCTAGAACGATCTGAACAACAATATCAGGGAGGCGAGGAATTCGTCTGGGATAAGGAAGATACTCAGGATGTCGTTAGTGAATAGAAAGGATTTAACTACGCCCACCAGTGACGGGGTGCTACTGTTTTTTCTGAGCATTTGACAAGGTTTTCCAGTGTCAGAAAATAAAGTAACAGCAAGAGTGGGAACCCATAATGGGTCTGCCATCTGATAAGTATTAGTTGCGATGAAAAGCTCCCACAATTCACCCAGGCTGACAGTTCCAGCTTCAGATACTTAAGCTTTGAGCTAATGTCTGTTCCCAGTCCTTCTGTAGCTCGAGTTCTAAAAGATAGCCCCACTTCACTCTATCAAAGGTCTTCTCATATAGAGAGAGGGCCAATGCTTCATCTGGGAGAACTAGAGTACACCTTAGGAAGAAGGTTACAGTTCTCATATTATTTCTCGATAAGCCACCAGGTACAAAGCACACCTGGCAGTCATAAATCAAGGATGATGTTACCTTATTGAGTCAGGTGGCAAGTGACTTTTGCAGAATCCTAACATCTACATTTATAAACGAGACAGAGTGATTACTGCTGAGATCGAAATATTTTAGGGTTGAGTGAGTAAATGACTTTGTTATTCAAGTGATCCAGTGAACCCATTAAGGCTGCATCTTTGAAAGCCATGTATAACATAGGAAGGAGAATCTCTTTGCTGGTATTGTAGAATTCTCCAGAGTAAACATCTTCCCCAGGAGATCGACACAAGGAGAGTGCAGCTACCATGTCATAAATGTGTCCAATGTGATCTCGCTATAGAGGAGATGTCTAAATTCTCTGGATAGTGTGAGAAGGCACGGGGACTAGTAATTATCACCCAGCCATCATTATATCTGACTCATCCGAACTGAATAGTGATCTATGGATGGAGGCAAACATCTCTGAAATATCCAGGGGATACATCAGCAGAGAACCAGAGTTGTCATGGATGGCTCAATTCTGGATAAAGATTCTCTCTGATGTAATTCATAGATCAACAACCACCCACATTTCTCATCCCTCCGATAATGTAACTGCCTTCAGTCTGACAAGAGCATGCTCTGTCTGGCAGTGAAAAAATTAAATAATGGTGAGGTTCCCAGAAAGAAGTGGGTGGTGCAGGGATGGTTGGTTTTATGTTGCATTGTGCACAGACTGTGTCCAGTGGGATTGTCCAAGTGCGGCCTTACATTTAGCATTGTCTTTCATCAAAATGCCTCTCCATGTTGCCTTACCTGTGGCCAAAAGCACTTGTGCTAAGGCAACCAAAAACAAAGGTGTTTCCTGACGGTCGGTGATCCTCTAGCTATGCCCCCTACAGATAGCATGCTTCGAGCTCTCCACAGATAGCTTGTTACCTACTTGCCAGCTGAGGGCTGTGGAGCAGGGGGAACCGTGAGGCCGGGGACGCCTCCTCCGAGGTCTGCTTTGATCCCGCTGGCTTCACTGCCTGCCGCCCACCGCTGGTGCCGCGAAGCCGCTGGAGCCGCGAAGCTGAGAAAACGCTGCCTGCCGGCTGACGCCGTGAAGCCACTTCACTCCCTGGAAGCTGGGGCCACGAAGCTTTGTAGACGTGAAGCGCCTTCCTCGAGGTCCGTCTCATACAGTAGCCGATCCACGGCTTTACTTATCAGCCGCTGGGTGTAGAGAACGCCCTGGTGGGGCCCGAGGTTCTATCTTTGTTCTTGCTGGGCTCCGGTCCAGTCTCTGCCTCAGTGCATCCATACCAGTCCATACCAGTCGCCCGCTTTCCATTCACCACTGTAAGACCAGCAGATGTGTCGCATCTCAACCATAAACCGAAGGGTTTTCCAAAGCTGCCGTGCTCGGTGGTTCTATTGGTCAGACCCGCTCCAGTTCTTCCACACGCCACAATCTCCCCCAACCGCTCCTGCAATTTTTCTTGACGCCGCTACTTTGTCAAAGAAAGCGTTCACACAAGAAATGGGCCCGACACGCAACACAAAAACCAGGCGTAACGAAATTCCCACACTGGCGGAAGCAAGCGAAACACTTCGCGCCGGGGGTAAAGACAAGGAGAAGGAGAAGGCTACTGGGACCACCGGGAATAATGGGGTAAGCAGCACCGCTCCCTCTACATCAGGTGAGCTACATTCTTCTGCACATACTTCAAAGACAGTTGTTGATAGCACTAGTGGGCTTAAAGCGGAGGCTCTGCCTGGGTCTGGGTCACAACTTGGGAAATCTATCTTGAACTTACTGCAATCTGGGCGTGCAACTGAAATCCTTCGTACATGTGGCTCTGAAAACTCCATCCCAAGTTTTGTAATGGCCGAGGTGCTTAACAATGCAGTGCAGGGAGTCAGGAGCTGTGTCAGACCTACATCTGATGGTAGCAGTAGTGTACTCAGTAGCGCATCTCCTACAAGTGCTTTATCCTCTGCCGTCATCGTCGCCACAAGTTCTCTCTCAACTGTCCAGACAGATGGAGCAGACGGAGTGGGAGCGGCTGGTCTGGATAACGGTACTAAACAGGACGATATGGCTGAGAATGAGTGTGCCGCAAATACAGTCAAAGCTGCAGGACACAGTGGTTTTGTCAGTCAGGACGCAGAGGGTCTCACTAAACATACAGTGGCCCCTAGTGAACCAATCGGTAATATTCTAGCCACAGCCCAAAATTTAATGGCTCAGACCCCAACAGAGCTAGATATAGAGCAGTACGACTTGGCCTGGGGTTCCATGAACAGTGCGAAGAATGGATGCAATACTCCCAACGGGGCGAAGGCCCAGAAAAATAACAATTTTAATACTCCTAAAAAAACTCAAAGGAGGCAAAGGGCGCGGACGGGAAGCAACACAGCAAGTAACCGAGGTAATGGGGTGACTAAAGGAAGCAACTGCTAATGCTCCCAAGGCTGGGACTAGGATCAGCCCGCTACGTAAGTGGGTGTCATCTAAAGAGGAGGTGAAAACTATCATTTTAAGGCTCTCCAACGCTAACCATTCCGCTGCCTCCGCGACTCAAATATCTGAAGGAGATCGTGTAGACCCCGGGGGTAATGGGGGTAGTCGGAGGCAAGCATTAGTGGCTCCCTCGGAGAAGCCCGATTCTCCACCCATTAGTACCTCATCAACATCTTCAGTCTTCTCCCCTGTCCCCAGCCCCGTGGTGTCACCTCCGAGCCTGTCAGAAGCGGGTATCAAGAGCCAGAACGCTATGGGAGAAGATGCTCCTTTCTCTAGCATCTTGTTGGCACTGAACACTCAGAGAGCAGAAGCCCAAGAATTTTACCAACAGGCTAAAATCGATAGCTCTGAAATTAAGCAAGCATTGGCGGAGGTCACATCTAAAGTTGGCCAACTTTCTACTGAAGTTGCCAACTTACAACAGCGAGTGGTGGCGGTGGAAGAAGCCAATATGTCCACAGTCAATCTTGTTAAAGCACAAGACTCACAATTGTCTGGAAGGCAGTCCAGGATTGAAGATCTGGAAAATCGCCAGAGGCGTCAGAACCTGTGAATTTTTGGAGTTCCTGAGGGCAGGGAAGGCAGCGATCCTCGTGCTTTCAGAGTTAGTCTCTTTCAAAAAGCCTTTCCTGACCTTGCAGACTGGGATATGGACACCCAAGTTCAAAGAGCACATAGACTACCACTGTCAATCCCAGCCTCTCAGGGTAATCAATCCAAAACCAACTTTGCCCGACCGATTCTGGTGTTCCTGGGTAATTTTCTCTTACGTCAAGCAATATACTCTAAGGCGCGTCCTGCAGCTCCAGTCAAGGTAGATACAATGTCTATTTTTGTGCGTTCTGATTAATGCAAGGCGACTATGGACAAGCGGTGGAAGCTTCGCCAACTTATGGATCCCTTCAAAACTGTCTGTTCGCAGGGGTTTTCACAAGAGCCGGCACGTCTGAAAGTAACAAAGGATGGCAGACAACATTTTTTCTTCAACGAGCAGGACGCTAAACAAGCTCTGTTTAAATGGCAATCAGCCAGCAAGTAACAAAATATAGTCTTAATCCTATGGTAGTAGCTATAAGATAGGTTGTTTCCGTGGAAAGAGACTTCTATTTCTGACACTATAATGGACACTTCTAAAGGGTTTCCTCTCTTTATTTGTCTTGTCTTTTTCTTCGATAAGCATGCTTGTTTTTCATAGGCACAAGGTTAAGTGGAGGGATTGATGTACGGTGTTGGAGATAGCGGGGGTCACTGGGGACGAGGGGGGGGTTTAGAGAGGGTGTCTCTGCAATGCTGTCATCTTGGGACAGCAGGGTATGGGGCGATTCCTTTTTTTAGTAACTGGGAGGGGGGTGGGCCACGGGCTGGGTAGGGATGGATGCCTTGGGAAGGGGGGGAAAGCCACAGCTTCAACAGTTCAAACATTTTTTTCTGTGCAGAGCAGCAGTCAGAGGAGTATGTTATTTTGGGTACTGATAACTTGATTCGGTTTTTAAATATTTTTCAATGCCGGAATTTAAGTGTATGTGCTGGAATGTAGCAGGACTGAATCAGGCGGGGAAACGACATTTAGTAATGGAAGAGCTACGCACTTTTAAGCCTCATATACTAGGGTTGGCAGAGACGCATATTGCTTATAAAGACAGAGCACTTTTTAAACACTTGGGATACGACCTTATGGTGTGTATGTCACAAACAGCTTCTATTCGTGGGGTGGCTCTGTTAAAATCCAGACAGTGCCAGGTTACTGTTGTCCGCTCACTTGCAGATACTAAGGGGAGGTGGGCAATCTCACAAATTTTGATTTACGGGCGAAAGGTTACAATATGTATGGTTTATGGTCCTAATACAGATTGCCCAGATGTTATCTATCATTTGAATTCTGAGCTGTTGGAGTGGTCTGGTGAAAAGATAGTGATGTGCGATTTCAATTGCATAATGGACAGGAGGATTGATACCACTAACACCTCCGCCTGTGCTAGAATGCATAACACTAGAACTGCTATATGCGACCTCCTTTATTTGCATCAGTTGGAAGATTCCTGGAGGAGGTTATTCCCCAATGTCCCAGGTTACACTTTTTTTTCTTCTCCTCATAAGCACTATTCCAGAATTGATATGATTTTCGCTAGATACTCTATCTTGGAAAACGCACTGGTGGTAGTATGTCCTAAAATCACTTCCGATCATAACCCGGTTATGTTAATAGCACAGTTACAGTCAAATACACAAGTACCAATCAGGGATTTTACTTTTCCTAGACATCTTCTTAGCAATTCGGAATATGTGGAGGTGATGCGTAAGGCACTTGGGGATTATATCGACTCCAATTTGGGCTCTGCATCAATCGCAACTGTCTGGGACTGTTTAAAGGCTTATGTCAGAGGAGTCACCTTACAATATATTATAAAGCAAAATAGGCTGGGCCTTCGGCAGTGGGACCAGGAGCAAAAACTTTGCTTGGATCTGGAGCGTCAGCACGCTACGGCTATTGTTACAAAGAGCGCGGCTGAACATTTGATATACCAACAGGTCGTAGAATCACGGGCTAAGCTCAAAAGACGGCTAAAAGATAAAGTTGCTAATAATTATCACAAGCTCCAGACTAAACAATACGAGTACGGCAAAAGAGTCGGCCGGTTATTGGCTAATCAAATAGCGGATCAAACGGCTAAAACCCACGTAAAAACGATTAAAGGGGTGGATGGTCTGATATATACTAGGTCTGCTTACATAGTCGAACAATTTGGGCTGTTTTTTGCTAATTTATATAGTAGCCCAGGTAGTCCGGGCGAGCAGATCGTCTTGGATTATCTGCAGGAATGTCAGATGTCAATCTTGAGTCCGATGGTATCCGAGTCATTGGATGAAGATATCGATATAAGCGAAGTGGAGGAAGTTATAAACGCTTTGCCACCTGGCAAAGCAGTCGGCGAGGATAAGATCCCATTGGAATTTTTTAAAATCTTTAAAGATATACTGATCCCTATCTTTCTTGAGGTATACAACTCTATTATACAGGGAGAAGAGGTCCCTTCTTCTTGGAACGCATCAAATATCGTCGTTTTTCCCAAAAAGGGAAAGCCCATCGATGATATGAGTTCATATCGACCAATAGCGTTGATTAACGCCGACGCTAAGCTTTTCTCCAAAATTCTTGCAGTTCGTCTGGCTCCGGTAATTCATACAATAGTCTCAGAGCAGCAGCATGGCTTCGTCCCCGGAAGAGATACTGCCGCCCACATTAACACGGCAATAGCCGCATTCGATGTCTCTGGTCAGATAGACCAACAGATGGGGATGCTGATGTTAGACGCCGAGAAGTCCTTTGACCGGGTGACATGGGAAGTACTATGGATATCTATGTCTCAAATGGGCTTTGGTCGAAGGCTTATCTCGGCGGTACAGAAACTATATAATCATCCAACAGCTACAATCAAACTCAATGGGCTTTCCTCTTTTTCTTTTTCAGTTCAAAGGGGGACCCGGCAGGGTTGCCCTTTATCTCCTTTATTGTTTGCTATTTAAATTGAGCCCTTTATTCAGCATCTATTGGTCAATGGAAATATTGATCCAGTTATTCTAAACGGGACAAATTTAAAATTAACCGCATATGCGGTTGACATCGCGATTTTCTCGGTTAATCCTGTCAAAGCTATGGCCGCAATCACGCATGAAGCACAGCGATTCGGTTCCTTTCCCGGCTATAAGTTAAATGTGCATAAAACACAGACGTTATTAAATTTTCAATTAGATGCTCCCCAGTAATTCTTGGGGTTACGAGTGCGGCTACTTATCTGGGGGTATGTCTTAGCAGCCAAGTCAATGAAATCATTCCACTAAATTACGATATACTGCTGAAGAAAGTGGTGGTGAAGCTGCGAAGCTGGCACCGGTTACCTCTCAGTATCTACGGGCGGTGCAACCTGGTTAAAATGAATATTTTACCAAAGTTTTTATATTTTTTTCGTACAGTTCCATTAAAAGTACCATCTTCTTTTTTTAAACGTCTAGATAGTGTCCTGGGCTGCTTTATTTGGGGATACCGACGGGCTAGAAGAGCTATTCGATATCTAAAACTATCATATATGCAGGGCGGATTCAACCTCCCTGATTTTAAGTTATACTTCTGGGCAGCATTTACCGGACGGTTACAGAGTCTACTTAGAGGAACTGATACAAATCCCAGTTGGTTTTCATATCAGCTGGCGTGTGGACCAAATACTGGGTTTCTACTATATCGAACATCTGATCCTAATTATTTTAAGCGGGTTCGCTTCAAGGTAATCAGAGATATCACCAAAATATGGCGCGAAATCTGTAAGACTTATGCAATAGCCGATTTACACTATTATACAGTGCTATGGGGGAATCCTTTGTTTCCTAATATATTTCACGACCAGATTGGGAAAGAATGGCAATTTAAAGGCATAACGCGGATGGGTCAGCTATATGATGATCAGGGTTTTCAAACGTTTTCATCTTTAAAAGTAGAATTTGATCTCCCACAAACCTACTTTTAAAAATACCTACAAGTTAGGGATTATTTTACTCGTGGCCGGGAATTATTAGAGTTGTCTAATCCATCCGAGATCCTGTCTACACTTGTTGGTACTAGAGGGCGAGGCGCCATAGGCAAAATATATCAAAAATTAGTTGGGGCGGTGGGTGATGATGGTGTACAAATTGCAGCAAAGCTAAGTCGGATTTTGTGCTCTGATATTTCAAGGGAGGAAATACAAGAATCTCTTCAAACTATTGATTTAGACGTAACATCTGTCAACCTAAAATTACAACAGCATAGAATAATTTTTATGCTCTATTACACCCCCGAGCGAATTTCTAAATGGGCTAATAACTCAACTACTGCTAAAACAAACTGCCCCAAATGTCAGGAATATGCTGCCGACTTACACCACATGTTCTTTACATGCCCTCGGCTGAAGGATTTCTGGTCTAATATTGCTCTGACTTTAGCAACCTGGGTTGGCTACGACAGTCCGGTTTCGGGGAAAGAGCTGCTGTTGGGGCTATTTTCAGAGTCCGGGTGTCTCACGAAACCTTTAGCCTCTATTATCGCTTCTTGTGCTCGTCTGTGTATTGCCCGCTCTTGGATTCATATCATTCCTCCCAGCATTAATGAATTTTGGTCTCTGTTGAGGGAGATCTTCGAAATGGAAACTGCATTAGCTAAAGCTAGAGGCCCCCGATCCCTGCTAAAACTTCGCCGGCTTTGGTCCTCTCTTCAATGGGATTAAGGATTGAATATGTCCCCTTTCTTTCTTTTTTCTTTTTTCCTTCCTCCTCCCCTTTTTCTTCCTCCTTTTTTTCTTTTTCTCTTTTTTTCTTTTTTTTTTTACAATGCTCCTCTGTGCTCTGCAAATGCCTATTGATTTATTATTATTGGAAAATGCTGATATAATTATTCTGTTTCTTCTTTTTGTGGCAATTAAAAAATAAAAATAAATAAAAAACAAAACAAAAAACAATTGCAAATCTAACAGCTTCAGAAGCAGGTTGAGAATCTTGAGAATCATAAAAGGCGTAATAGCCTGCATATTTATGGATTAGCAGAGTGACTCGAAGGCTCTCCTCCAATCACCTTTCTTCAATCTTTTCTTCCAAAGATTCTCGGTCTTCCTGATACACCAGCTTTAAATATTCAATGGTCTCACCATTTAGGTCATAGTCCACAAACTGCATCTTCAACTAATAAGTCACAAAGTGTTATCCTGTATTTTTTAGAATACACAGATTTCTTGAAAGTAACGCATGAGCAGTCAAAGGCAAAGGAAGAATTTCTTGTCAAGGTTACACTCTTTTCTTTAACCAGGATTACCCTAAAGCAACAGCGGACAGAAGGATGGCGTTCTTGGAGATGAAACCAGCACTTCATAGTATTAATGCCAGATATGGTCTTATACAGCCTTGCCTTTTCAAAGTTACTTATAAAAATAAAACTACGACCTATGAAGATCCTACTCTGCTACAATGCTTTTTGGACAGTTGCACACAAGAAGACATGGAAGTTACTATATCTACTGTTTGACTTTATATTATCTCATTTTAAGTCTATTCCTTGTTGCTTGTAATGTGTACTGTGCTATGTTGTGTTGCATTTTATATAACATGCGTTTTCTTTTGTCAGGTGCAGTTTTTTTCATAATTCTTCAATGTGACTTCACGTCCGTCTGGATGGTGTGCTTCCTCCCTCCTGTTTCTGCCCTGAGGTCTCCGATTGGTTGTGTCATTCCCTTATGTGGCCTCACCACCCTTGATTTTTGTGTGTCTTTTGGTATGTTAATTGTTCTACTTTCTTCTTATATATGGCTTTTGTCTTTTTCTTCCTCAAACTTTTTTGTCTTCTCTTATTTCGTTCTTCTTGTCTTATTTTTTCTCAGACATCTCTTATCAAATGTATCTCTTTTCTCTGTTTTTCATCCTAATTTACACTTTTTCCCTATCTTTTTTCATCTAATCCTTTTCTTTATTACTTTAGATTTTTTCTTCCTCTTTATTCACACTTTCTCATATGCTATCTATTTTTCTGTTATTCCAGTTTCATAGTTATATCTTATTATCCTTATATTGTCTTTAAATTTTGATAGTTTTTCTCGCCTGCTTTAATATTGTAAACGTATTAATGTGCTTTAGATGGCTTTAAGGTTTATTTCATGGAGCTTTAGGGGTTTAGGCTCTCCTATAAAACGTCGAAGGGTTTTACCACATATTTCTAGCTTAAAGGGTGACATTGTTTTGTTACAAGAAATTCATATCTCAGACAAAGAAGTAACTAAGCTCAAAAGACAATGGGTAGGTCATATTTTTGCATCTCCTGGTTCAGGGAAACGTAATGGAGTTGTTATTTTGTGTCATAAACGCCTCGACATACAAGTCATTGCTCAGAATTCAGACAATGAAGGTAGATGGGTTTCAGTTTCTCAACTTGTCGATAAAATTCTCTTAACCATTGTTACTCTATATGCACCTACTAATCCTGATAAGTCCTGTTGGCCCCAAATATTGTCTCAATTGATGATTATTTATTAGTAGGTGGTGATTGTAATATGGTTTATGATCCTATTATCGACAGACGCTCTAAAACTCACTTTATTCCTTCACACATTCATTCTCAGTTCATATCTACTATATTTCAAAGATCTCTTATTGATGCTTGGAGGTTATGTAACCCAACTCTTCAGGAGTATACTTTCTTTTCCCCTGTTCATTTTTCTCAATCTTGAATAGATAACTTGTTTATATCTGAAGCACTTGCTCAACATCTCATACACTCAGATATAGGTTCTATATTAATCTCGAACCATGCCCCAGTTACGATGGATTTAGATCTCCTTCCACTCACTTCGGGTACTAGAAGATAGAAATGTAATAATGCCCTTCTTTTAGATCCCACGTTTACACAAACCTTTGAACAATTTACCAATACTTTTTTTCTTGAGAACGAAACTCCTGGCATTTCCCCTCAAACTATTTGGGATGCTTTTAAAGCTGTTTCTAGAGATTTCATTATTTCATTTGTGGTCCGGAAATGGAATTCATCTTCCCTTAACTCAAAAGCACTCATCTCTCGTATTAAACAATTGGAAAATACTTTTTATAATTTCAAATCTAAAACTGATCTCGATCAATTAGTCAATGCTAAATTTGCGTTTAATAAGCTTTCCAAAAAAGTTGCTAATTCATATTTACTAAAATCTAGTGCCAAATATTATGGCAGTCAGAGTAAAGCAGGAAAACGTATTGCTAATTATCTCAAGATTAGAAAAAAAAGTACTAAAATTGATTCTCTTTTAACTTCTACTAATAGAACTATTCATAAAAATGTAAAGCTTGATGCAAAGCAAAACAAAGTGTAAAGCTGGATAAAAAGCAAAGATCAAAGGATAATACACCCATGAATCTAGATGCAAGAGAAAGTGTAGTGTAGTTCCTATTTCCCTAATAGGCTCGGCGCATTGGAATAATATAACCTATAGGTTTGACATAGGACTAAGGTCGGTATGTCCCTATCGATTATATTAAACTTAATTACCTGTGCCAGCTAGCTCAGAGGCCACTAGAAACTCCTTGAGAACAAGAAGGGAGTAGTTTCTGGCAACCGAAAAACATGACAACTTTGTTTCCCTTTAGAAGCGGAACATGTCTCAGAATCATGGAAACAATAGATAACAGTTTCACTCATTCAATCATGCATGCTTAGTTTCTGCAGAGTTATACAGAAAGGAAAGACGGGTGTTTCAATAAAAAGGGTTTTATTGAACAGTCTTGTTTCTCGTGTAAGAGATATGTGCTGTTATGATCACAAGACAGTATGCAAGATAAATAATGTACAGCGTAAGTAGTAGAAATAAATAATACTGCGCTAGCATTATCTTTTAGCATATATTCACGTACATAAATAACATGAGCTAAGAATGCGAATACTCATAAGATGCGTCTCTAAGCTAGTTCTACCCCAGTGTACCTAACCTAGTCTAGGTGTAGGGAAGAGTAGAAGTAGGTGGAGTATTCTCTAGTATGGTAGACTAAGAGTAGGTTAAGTCTAGTATGCCAAGAGTCCCTCTAGGATCTAGTCAGCTCCATACCTTGAGAATGAGAGAGGTGGGAATCTCCTGCCGGATCTGAAACTCTAACACCCCGCGAAGGGAGTCAGAACACTGGAAGCTGGATTCGTCTGCTTGCAGGAATGACAGCATCTTCTCAGTGCGTCAGGCCGGGATACGGGCGCCTCTGAAGTCGAGGTCTCCTCTAACTTGCTTGGGCAAGGGAAGGTATATTTATACCTGGTAGGTGTCGAGGAATGTTAGCATTGACGTGAAGTCGGACAGAGGAAGACGTCAGGAATGAACCCTTAAGGTATAACGGTTCATACATAATAGATGAGTTCTTGGAGAAATCAATAGTCCTGTGCTAGGGGAACTCCCGAAGCTTAAGGGTCTGGTTTCTAAGAACTCGTTGTGACGTTAGGGTGGACGGATGTCGGTGACCATGCCTGTATTTGGAGTGCACGGTTAATGCCTAAATAAGGACAGGGATTCTATGCCTATATAAGGGCCTATATAATAATTGTGCCTATATAAGGACATGATTCAGGAAAACCTATATACGGACCCCTAAAGCGGAATACAACACCCACTCCATCTTCGATTGAACGATAATACTAAATGCTAAACATTTTAAATGCTAAACATAAAATTGAGTACCACATATTGCTAAAAACATTTTTTAAAGCATTTTAAAAGAAGCTCAAAACTGTCGAAATGCAATAAGTACTGTACATTTAAGCATTGTTTTCATTCTAAGCATATAACGGAAGTGGAATGCAACGTGAATGAAACAGTAATATATACATATGATGAAATGGTCGATAAGTTCTTACAAACAAAGCCATTGCATATCATGGAAGTAAATTAAATATTAGACAAATAAGGTGACAATGTGTCCCTGGAAGTATTCAAAGAAGTCCGTTTTATAAGACTAGTTCTACTGTAATCAGATTGTTCATTTGCCATGTCATTGCAAAAATTTAAAAAAGAAAAAAGTTCAATTCTGGGAAAAGTTCCAAGTTTGAAAAATATGAAGGCCACATTTCATTGATGCCCTGGTACACGGTGAGCCGAATCAAAGTCAGTGTATGGGTCTGGCGTAAACATTAGATCATCTATGTCCGTAGCCAAAATATCATCCACCGAAGTCGGTGACATTTGGAACACCTCGTTCAGAAGGTTAATTGCACAGAGATGAGAAACATCGCCTTCAGCAGAAGATGCAATGTTCGTGTCCGTTGTTACCTGTGTGCCTGTTGATCCATCTCGTACCTCAGCAGCAGCCGGAAGCGTCTGTGAGATCTCAATGAATGCCGCCATCAGGATTGGAAGCCTCTGGGGACAACACACAGCATGGGCCGTTATCGGGTCCAGCAGAGTATCGATATCCGTTGGCATGACTGATGGGAGTGTTAGACAGGTGTCTAGCACGCATTCTTCACCGCAAAACACGCAGCGTAGAACAGGTAAGATGCAATCTTGCCAGATTGGTCTGAATGACAGGAACCACGTTGTATTAAGTTCCCGTAGACGAGGCATGCCCAAAAGCTGTACTATTCGCTCACGGAATTTCCATTCAAGGAGGGCTCTCTCCACATCGCTCGGAGTGATGTTGGCGAAGAGGCTTGCCATAGCGTAGTAGGAGGAATAGAAACAGAATTTCTGCAACAAGTGCTAGAATTAATGGCACACGACTAACCCTGGGCGTAGTACTACACTACGCTCACGGAGCATGTGGAGTTTGTGCTACTACGCACTACGCAAATTGTACGTAGCACAGTACTAAAACTGTGCTAATTGATGTAGCATAGCAACAAAATCAGCAACACCTACAAACTCCTTGATAAAGCAATTTTACATGCTAAAAAGCATATAACCAATTCACGAAAGTGAACTTTGACAATGAAAATATCAGGCAATGAGAGAGGTGATGATTTTGGGGTCCCCCCTAACCTAGGGGGAGGACCAAGCAGATGCCTTGAACACAAAGAGCATATCATGCTGAACGATTCAGTGGTGGTCCCTTCCTCCTAGGACCACTCCAAGCACAGTTATGGGCAAAAATACAATCCCAACCAAAGGCCCTGCAAAGCATTATGGGACAAGATTAGCAGTGGGCAGTGAATATTATAGTGTCCAATATCAAAATAATTCTACAAAGAGCTGCAGTTCAACTAGTCGTTACTAGATGTCCCTCACGAGTCAAATGCAAAAGCATTGAAATTATTAATACATCAAGCTGCAGTTCCACTAGTCGTTACTAGATGTCCCTCACGAGTCAAATGCAAAAGCATTGAAACCCTTTCATGAAGCAACTTTATCCCTGTTGTTTGTGCATCTGCAGCCGCTTTCCTCACATTCCTGATGGAGCAACATCACAGTTCTCATTTGGGACCCAACACACTCTTCCCTATTGTTCCTGGCAGAGTGACCTTTTTACTTCTTTTTCTTGTCCTGCAACCTTTCGCCTTTAGTTTCTCTGTCAGTGACCTCTTGACTCTTATTCTTGGCCAGTCAGGCTCTTGCCTCTTGTTCCTGGCGTAGCAGTCTGCCAATTCTTGGTTCTGGCCCAGCAACTTCATGTCTGTCCTTCATGGCCTAGTGGCCTCTTGCCTTATGTTTCTGGTCCAACGGCCTCTTCCCTCTTGTTACTGCTTGAGCCTCTTCTTAGTTTTCATTCCTGACCCACAAAATCTTGCCTCTTATTCCTTCAGAGCAAACCCTTACTTCTCATCCCTGGTACAGCAATCTCTTCCCTCTTGGTTCTCACGAAGTAACCACTTGCCTCAAAATTACTTCTGAGTAACCTTCTACTTCCTATTCCTAGTGCAGCATGCTCATGCTTTTGAATCGTGGCCTACTGACCTCTTCGTTCCGGTTCCTGGCCCAGTGACCAGCTCCCTCTTATTTAAGTCCTACAGTCCTGTTGCTTCTCGTTGGAGTCCTAGCAACCTCTCATCTCTTGTCCCCTCATATGAAATGTATACATTTGTGATCAAACCTCTCATAAATGTTATGATAGTGGATCTGAATTCAAAGCAAGATGACACCTGTATAGGAGTGGGACTTTAAAGTTTAATCTACTTAGGGTACTCAAGGGATCAAGCTAAGACCTGAAGTCAACTGAGAAGCACATTCATTATTATGTACAATCTAATTCAAAGTGTTGGGAACAACAAATTGGACAATCAGGAAGCTCACCTGTTTCCATAATATGAGACATTTTGTTTTTATGAATTTCACTAATATCTCAAAAGCACCATAGATTTCACAGTTCATTTTGTTTCAAAATTATATTTGTAACCCCCTCTTTAGCTCAAGAGACTCAGGTTATCAGATCTACTGGATTTAGTAGTGTAAGATTCATTTCATCTAGCTTATTATGAGGGCTTAATTTCTCAAAAGCTACAAAAGATCTCCCATTCCTTTCATCAGTAAATGGATTTAAGTGATTAGTTAGAAAGTAAAATATCTTTCTGCACTTGGACCTTTCTCAAGAAAACCCATTTAACATATGAAAAGCCAAAAAAGACATAACTAAACCATGGAATATGATTAAATGGATGACTTTATAACATTGGGACTTTGGGCAAGCTCATTAACCGTCTAACTTGCACTATTAATGGCATTCTTCTCTTTATATATGCTATTACTATTTGTGGCTTTTGAGTTTGCCATTATAGGCTATATTGCTAGAGATGTCACCCTAACTCCTTTTCATTTGCTTTGTACTAGATATCTGGCTTTGTCCAGGACATAGTTGATGGGGAGCCAGTAATCCATTTCCTAGTGCAAGTAAGTAATCAATTCTCACAGCTGCTGTGGAATTATGGTGTTTCTAGTCTGGGCCAATGTTTCTAGTCCTAAAATCATATTATTTCTATACCACAAAGGTCCCAACGATTAGCTCCTAATACTAAATAAGCAATATTTTTAAAAGGTGAAATATCTCCTACAGGTATTTGGGGCATATGAATATGGGCCAATTTTTTCAGGCTTGGGCCTATGTGTGGTTCCAATCTGACCTTGGTCTATACTTGTGATTGTATTGGCACATGTGAGGGATTGGGTTGATGCCTGTGTGAAAGTACCTGGAGTTGGTAGAAATTCATGAGCTAATGTTGGGGAGCAAGTGAATGCAAATGTGTATCATTTGTATATCAATGGATGTCTACGTCTGAGTTGGCAGCAGTTTATAGGTGTGAGGCTTGGAGTTGGTACTAAATTGATGAATTCATTTTCTAGGACATGGGAGTTCATTTTTGTAATACAGTGAGTGTTAGAATGTTAGGGATCGGGCACCAGAGTGATGTGTTGCAAGTGGGTGAATGGCAGCATGGCTGTGTGCACAGAATGTGTGAGAAGTGGAGTGTTTTTTAGTCAGATTGGTAAGAGTGAGTACTGTAATCCCTGCATTAAACACATCACCTTCTTAAGTCACACCAGCCATTTTTTATTAAATCTATTCATTCACTTTTCAGAGGTTTGTGTATAATTCTAAACTCTGCCTTTCTTATCATGTTTAATAGTAATGTATGCAATAGTTCTGACTTAAGAAAGGATTTTTTTCCTTCGTATTCAATGTCGGGATGTGTGTCATTCCTTTACCGAGAATTTCTTTTGCCTGGTTTATGTGGGAGTGTGTCCAAAGAAAATAAGAACACTATGGGGCCAATTCCGATTCGGGCCGGAAAACATACCGACCGACTCGGTACGGTAATATAGTCCGACCGACACGTACCGGCGTTGCCCGACCTGGGAAGTACGATGAAATGCATGTGAATCACGACCGACTCGTACAGAACACAAGCCGAACGACCAAACCGGACGGAAACAAGCTATCCGGCCGGGAAACCACGCGAATAGAACCGACCGACACGCACCAGGAATCAACCCGAACGAAACGTACCCGCGAACTCCGACCCGCGCAGTACGATGCAATGCGTGGAAAAACAGACCGAGTCGCAGGGAGCGCAAGCCGAATGACCGACAGGCATACAAAAGCCAGCCGAAGGAAGCCAATACTCGGCGACCGACGCGTACGCCGCACAAGAAACCCTGCAGAAACACAGCGTGGACGACTCGGAGAAGCTCGCACGAGACAACTGCAGCGTCCTACTCGGTCAGAAGAACGTCTCCTACATGCACAAAAAATACTAAGGACAAAAACAAAAAAAAGGGCCAAACAAGCAATGACAAAGTCAATAAATACAGGGGAAAAAAACATGGAACAAGAACACACCCCCAACTCCACCTTTATAAAGGCCACAAATCCCTACCATGATCCTTTGCAAATTCAACTGACCTGCCAGCACAGAACACCATCACACAGCAACCACAGACACACTCACAGCTCATCCATCACACAAGCCACACACCATTAGCACCTCAACAAATAGCACCCTCACATACACCCAGCAAAACCTACACTCACACACCCTCACCTGCACACACACACACACACATCAATCCCCACCACCACCCATCACCATGCCCCTAAAGAAGAATCCAAAGTTCCTAGACAGTGAATTGGAAGTCCTGGTAGATGAGATCCTCAGGGTAGAGCCACAGTTGTTTGGTACATTGGTACAACAGACCCCCATGTCGCAGAAAACCAAGATGTGGCAGAGGATCGTCGACAGGGTGAACGCACAATCACCATGTTTGCGCACAAAGGAAGACATCCAGAACAGGTGGTATGATGTGCGCAGGAGGGTCAGGGACCTACTAAAGAAGGATTACATCGTGAGTCAGCGCACCGGCAGTGGCCCTCCTGCCAAACCACTATACCTCAGGCCCTGGGAGGAGAAGGTGCGGGCCATCCTACCACCAGTGAGCGTATATGGACTATCAAACATCCCAGAGCCTGGTGAGTACACAACAAATATACACAATATTGTGTGACAATACACACACATCACTGTCAAGGGGATAGTCAAACCATGCACCCTTAGCAAATACACAGCAATCAAAAGATAATCACCCCAAGATTTGTCTGTCAGTCAGATAAACACAATACATGCCATCTCATAGTGACATGTAACTGTGTCAAGATATGTACAAACATAACTACAAATACAGCAAGGCAGTGGCACAAATGTAACCAACAAACACAGTTAGACATTTTGCCACCACTAGAACACCTCCTCACAGGGAAGCTCACTCAAAGGAAGGAATTCTGTGTATGCTGGTGAAGTCAGTGTAGACGATAGCATGATGGGAGTTGTAGTCACAGATATTGGTCACACTCACAATTGGCCCATCAACACCACTCTGAACCATGCTCACATCACAGGGAGTGGAAAACAACTGACAAGATGGATGACACTGGGTACTGCTGTGGGGAGCACAAGGCCCTTCTGGGAACTGTGCACCAACCAACAGCAGGACACCACTGTCAGCCATCTTGCCATTGCTGTCACACTCACACACAGTGAAGTCCACTCAAAAGGAAGGAAGTATGGGCATGCTGGGAAGGGGGTGTAGGCCATAGCATGATGGGAGTTGTAGTCACAGATATTGGTCACCCTCACAATTGGCCCATCAACACCACTCTGAACCATGCTCACATCACAGGGAGTGGAAAACAACTGACAAGATGGCTGACACTGGGTACTGCTGTGGGGAGCACAAGGCCCTGCTGGGAACTGTGCACCAACCAACAGCAGGACAAAACTGACTGACATCCTGAAAGCCAACTTGCACTCCCTGCAATGGAAGCACGTTCCATGGTGGGATATCTGGCTGGGTGGGAAGGAGGACTGACAGCTCTGACCATAGTCACCAGCAGCTTTTCTCACACACCGCCTTAACACAAACTCCACACAACTCACCTGGGAGAATGCATTGCCTCACACTCTAATTAAATATCCCACAAAGAACAACCACACTGGGTTATGCTGTGTGAAGCACAGGGACACTCTTGGGACTTGTAGCCAAACAAACGCCAGGACAACACTGTCAGCCATCCTGTCAGCACAGTCACACTACCCCACAGGGAAGCAGAGTCAAAAGGAAGGAAGTATGGGCATGCTGGGAAGGGGGGTGTAGGCAATAGCATGATGGGAGTGGTAGTCACAGCTCAACATCCCCCACCCACATGGCCCAGCAAGCTCACACTGAAGCATGCACACCTCACAGCCAGTGAAAAGCCACTTCAAAGATGTCTGACACTGGCCTCAGCTGTGGGGAGCACAAGGCCCTGCTGGGACCTGTGCACCAACAAACAGCAGGACACCACTGTCAGCCATCTTGCCATTGCTGTCACACTCACACACTGTGAACTCCACTCAAAAGGAAGGAAGTATGGGCATGCTGGGAAGTGGGGTGTAGGCAATAGCATGATGGGAGTTGTAGTCACAGATATTGGTCACCCTCACAATTGGCCCATCAACACCACTCTGAACCATGCTCACATCACAGGGAGTGGAAAAAAACTGACAAGATGGCTGACACTGGGTACTGCTGTGGGGAGCACAAGCCCCTGCTGAGAACTGGGCACCAACCAACAGCAGGACACCACTGACTGACATCCTGAAAGCCAACTTGCACTCCCTGCAATGGAAGCACGTTCCATGGTGGGATATCTGGCTGGGTGGGAAGGAGGAATGAGAGCTCTGACCATAGTCACCAGCAGCTTTCTCACACACCCCCTTAACACAAACTCCACACAACTCACCTGGGAGAATGCATTGCCTCACACTCTAATTAAATATCCCACAAAGAACAACCACACTGGGTTATGCTGTGTGAAGCACAGGGACACTCTTGGGACTTGTAGCCAAACAAATGCCAGGACAACACTGTCAGACATCCTGTCAGCACAGGTACACTACCCCACAGGGAAGCAGAGTCAAAAGGAAGGAAGTATGGGCATGCTGGGAAGGGGGGTGTAGGCAATAGCATGATGGGAGTGGTAGTCACAGCTCAACATCCCCCACCCACATGGCCCAGCAAGCTCACACTGAAGCATGCACACCTCACAGCCAGTGAAAAGCCACTTCAAAGATGTCTGACACTGGCCTCAGCTGTGGGGAGCACAAGGCCCTGCTGTGACCTGTGCACCAACAAACAGCAGGACACCACTGTCAGCCATCTTGCCATTGCTGTCACACTCACACACTTGGAACTCCACTCAAAAGGAAGGAGGTATGGGTATGCTGGGAAGGGGGGTGTAGGCAATAGCATGATGGGAGTTGTAGTCACAGATATTGGTCACCCTCACAATTGGCCCATCAACACCACTCTGAACCATGCTCACATCACAGGGAGTGGAAAACAACTGACAAGATGGCTGACACTGGGTACTGCTGTGGGGAGCACAAGCCCCTGCTGGGAACTGGGCACCAACCAACAGCAGGACACCACTGACTGACATCCTGAAAGCCAACTTGCACTCCCTGCAATGGAAGCACGTTCCATGGTGGGATATCTGGCTGGGTGGGAAGGAGGACTGACAGCTCTGACCATAGTCACCAGCAGCTTTTCTCACACACCCCCTTAACACAAACTCCACACAACTCACCTGGGAGAATGCATTGCCTCACACTCTAATTAAATATCCCACAAAGAACAACCACACTGGGTTATGCTGTGTGAAGCACAGGGACACTCTTGGGACTTGTAGCCAAACAAACGCCAGGACAACACTGTCAGCCATCCTGTCAGCACAGGCACACTACCCCACAGGGAAGCAGAGTCAAAAGGAAGGAAGTATGGGCATGCTGGGAAGGGGGGTGTAGGCAATAGCATGATGGGAGTGGTAGTCACAGCTCAACATCCCCCACCCACATGGCCCAGCAAGCTCACACTGAAGCATGCACACTTCACAGCCAGTGAAAAGCCACTTCAAAGATGTCTGACACTGGCCTCAGCTGTGGGGAGCACAAGGCCCTGCTGGGACCTGTGCACCAACAAACAGCAGGACACCACTGTCAGCCATCTTGCCATTGCTGTCACACTCACACACTGTGAACTCCACTCAAAAGGAAGGAAGTATGGGCATGCTGGGAAGTGGGGTGTAGGCAATAGCATGATGGGAGTTGTAGTCACAGATATTGGTCACCCTCACAATTGGCCCATCAACACCACTCTGAACCATGCTCACATCACAGGGAGTGGAAAACAACTGACAAGATGGCTGACACTGGGTACTGCTGTGGGGAGCACAAGCCCCTGCTGGGAACTGGGCACCAACCAACAGCAGGACACCACTGACTGACATCCTGAAAGCCAACTTGCACTCCCTGCAATGGAAGCACGTTCCATGGTGGGATATCTGGCTGGGTGGGAAGGAGGACTGACAGCTCTGACCATAGTCACCAGCAGCTTTTCTCACACACCCCCTTAACACAAACTCCACACAACTCACCTGGGAGAATGCATTGCCTCACACTCTAATTAAATATCCCACAAAGAACAACCACACTGGGTTATGCTGTGTGAAGCACAGGGACACTCTTGGGACTTGTAGCCAAACAAATGCCAGGACAACACTGTCAGCCATCCTGTCAGCACAGGCACACTACCCCACAGGGAAGCAGAGTCAAAAGGAAGGAAGTATGGGCATGCTGGGAAGGGGGGTGTAGGCAATAGCATGATGGGAGTGGTAGTCACAGCTCAACATCCCCCACCCACATGGCCCAGCAAGCTCACACTGAAGCATGCACACCTCACAGCCAGTGAAAAGCCACTTCAAAGATGTCTGACACTGGCCTCAGCTGTGGGGAACACAAGGCCCTGCTGGGACCTGTGCACCAACCAACAGCAGGACACCACTGTCAGCCATCTTGCCATTGCTGTCACACTCACACACTGTGAACTCCACTCAAAAGGAAGGAAGTATGGGCATGCTGGGAAGGGGGGTGTAGGCAATAGCATGATGGGAGTTGTAGTCACAGATATTGGTCACCCTCACAATTGGCCCATCAACACCACTCTGAACCATGCTCACATCACAGGGAGTGGAAAACAACTGACAAGATGGCTGACACTGGGTACTGCTGTGGGGAGCACAAGCCCCTGCTGGGAACTGGGCACCAACCAACAGCAGGACACCACTGACTGACATCCTGAAAGCCAACTTGCACTCCCTTCAATGGAAGCACGTTCCATGGTGGGATATCTGGCTGGGTGGGAAGGAGGACTGACAGCTCTGACCATAGTCACCAGCAGCTTTTCTCACACACCCCCTTAACACAAACTCCACACAACTCACCTGGGAGAATGCATTGCCTCACACTCTAATTAAATATCCCACAAAGAACAACCACACTGGGTTATGCTGTGTGAAGCACAGGGACACTCTTGGGACTTGTAGCCAAACAAACGCCAGGACAACACTGTCAGCCATCCTGTCAGCACAGGCACACTACCCCACAGGGAAGCAGAGTCAAAAGGAAGGAAGTATGGGCATGCTGGGAAAGGGGGGTGTAGGCAATAGCATGATGGGAGTGGTAGTCACAGCTCAACATCCCCCACCCACATGGCCCAGCAAGCTCACACTGAAGCATGCACACCTCACAGCCAGTGAAAAGCCACTTCAAAGATGTCTGACACTGGCCTCAGCTGTGGGGAGCACAAGGCCCTGCTGGGACCTGGTGCACCAACAAACAGCAGGACACCACTGTCAGCCATCTTGCCATTGCTGTCACACTCACACACTGTGAACTCCACTCAAAAGGAAGGAAGTATGGGCATGCTGGGAAGGGGGTGTAGGCAATAGCATGATGGGAGTTGTAGTCACAGATATTGGTCACCCTCACAATTGGCCCATCAACACCACTCTGAACCATGCTCACATCACAGGGAGTGGAAAACAACTGACAAGATGGCTGACACTGGGTACTGCTGTGGGGAGCACAAGCCCCTGCTGGGAACTGGGCACCAACCAACAGCAGGACACCACTGACTGACATCCTGAAAGCCAACTTGCACTCCCTGCAATGGAAGCACGTTCCATGGTGGGATATCTGGCTGGGTGGGAAGGAGGACTGACAGCTCTGACCATAGTCACCAGCAGCTTTTCTCACACACCCCCTTAACACAAACTCCACACAACTCACCTGGGAGAATGCATTGCCTCACACTCTAATTAAATATCCCACAAAGAACAACCACACTGGGTTATACTGTGTGAAGCACAGGGACACTCTTGGGACTTGTAGCCAAACAAACGCCAGGACAACACTGTCAGCCATCCTGTCAGCACAGGCACACTACCCCACAGGGAAGCAGAGTCAAAAGGAAGGAAGTATGGGCATGCTGGGGAGGGGGTGTAGGCAATAGCATGATGGGAGTGGTAGTCACAGCTCAACATCCCCCACCCACATGGCCCAGCAAGCTCACACTGAAGCATGCACACCTCACAGCCAGTGAAAAGCCACTTCAAAGATGTCTGACACTGGCCTCAGCTGTGGGGAGCACAAGGCCCTGCTGGGACCTGTGCACCATCAAACAGCAGGACACCACTGTCAGCCATCTTGCCATTGCTGTCACACTCACACACTGTGAACTCCACTCAAAAGGAAGGAAGTATGGGCATGCTGGGAAGGGGGTGTAGGCAATAGCATGATGGGAGTTGTAGTCACAGATATTGGTCACCCTCACAATTGGCCCATCAACACCACTCTGAACCATGCTCACATCACAGGGAGTGGAAAACAACTGACAAGATGGCTGACACTGGGTACTGCTGTGGGGAGCACAAGCCCCTGCTGGGAACTGGGCACCAACCAACAGCAGGACACCACTGACTGACATCCTGAAAGCCAACTTGCACTCCCTGCAATGGAAGCACGTTCCATGGTGGGATATCTGGCTGGGTGGGAAGGAGGACTGACAGCTCTGACCATAGTCACCAGCAGCTTTTCTCACACACCCCCTTAACACAAACTCCACACAACTCACCTGGGAGAATGCATTGCCTCACACTCTAATTAAATATCCCACAAAGAACAACCACACTGGGTTATGCTGTGTGAAGCACAGGGACACTCTTGGGACTTGTAGCCAAACAAACGCCAGGACAACACTGTCAGCCATCCTGTCAGCACAGGCACACTACCCCACAGGGAAGCAGAGTCAAAAGGAAGGAAGTATGGGCATGCTGGGAAGGGGGGTGTAGGCAATAGCATGATGGGAGTGGTAGTCACAGCTCAACATCCCCCACCCACATGGCCCAGCAAGCTCACACTGAAGCATGCACACCTCACAGCCAGTGAAAATCCACTTCAAAGATGTCTGACACTGGCCTCAGCTGTGGGGAGCACAAGGCCCTGCTGGGACCTGTGCACCAACAAACAGCAGGACACCACTGTCAGCCATCTTGCCATTGCTGTCACACTCACACACTGTGAACTCCACTCAAAAGGAAGGAAGTATGGGCATGCTGGGAAGGGGGTGTAGGCAATAGCATGATGGGAGTTGTAGTCACAGATATTGGTCACCCTCACAATTGGCCCATCAACACCACTCTGAACCATGCTCACATCACAGGGAGTGGAAAACAACTGACAAGATGGCTGACACTGGGTACTGCTGTGGGGAGCACAAGCCCCTGCTGGGAACTGGGCACCAACCAACAGCAGGACACCACTGACTGACATCCTGAAAGCCAACTTGCACTCCCTGCAATGGAAGCACGTTCCATGGTGGGATATCTGGCTGGGTGGGAAGGAGGACTGACAGCTCTGACCATAGTCACCAGCAGCTTTTCTCACACACCCCCTTAACACAAACTCCACACAACTCACCTGGGAGAATGCATTGCCTCACACTCTAATTAAATATCCCACAAAGAACAACCACACTGGGTTATGCTGTGTGAAGCACAGGGACACTCTTGGGACTTGTAGCCAAACAAACGCCAGGACAACACTGTCAGCCATCCTGTCAGCACAGGCACACTACCCCACAGGGAAGCAGAGTCAAAAGGAAGGAAGTATGGGCATGCTGGGGATGGGGGTGTAGGCAATAGCATGATGGGAGTGGTAGTCACAGCTCAACATCCCCCACCCACATGGCCCAGCAAGCTCACACTGAAGCATGCACACCTCACAGCCAGTGAAAAGCCACTTCAAAGATGTCTGACACTGGCCTCAGCTGTGGGGAGCACAAGGCCCTGCTGGGACCTGTGCACCATCAAACAGCAGGACACCACTGTCAGCCATCTTGCCATTGCTGTCACACTCACACACTGTGAACTCCACTCAAAAGGAAGGAAGTATGGGCATGCTGGGAAGGGGGGTGTAGGCAATAGCATGATGGGAGTTGTAGTCACAGATATTGGTCACCCTCACAATTGGCCCATCAACACCACTCTGAACCATGCTCACATCACAGGGAGTGGAAAACAACTGACAAGATGGCTGACACTGGGTACTGCTTTGGGGAGCACAAGACCCTGCTGGGAACTGGGCACCAACCAACAGCAGGACACCACTGACTGACATCCTGAAAGCCAACTTGCACTCCCTGCAATGGAAGCACGTTCCATGGTGGGATATCTGGCTGGGTGGGAAGGAGGACTGACAGCTCTGACCATAGTCACCAGCAGCTTTTCTCACACACCCCCTTAACACAAACTCCACACAACTCACCTGGGAGAATGCATTGCCTCACACTCTAATTAAATATCCCACAAAGAACAACCACACTGGGTTATGCTGTGTGAAGCACAGGGACACTCTTGGGACTTGTAGCCAAACAAACGCAAGGACAACACTGTCAGCCATCCTGTCAGCACAGGCACACTACCCCACAGGGAAGCAGAGTCAAAAGGAAGGAAGTATGGGCATGCTGGGAAGGGGGGTGTAGGCAATAGCATGATGGGAGTGGTAGTCACAGCTCAACATCCCCCACCCACATGGCCCAGCAAGCTCACACTGAAGCATGCACACCTCACAGCCAGTGAAAAGCCACTTCAAAGATGTCTGACACTGGCCTCAGCTGTGGGGAGCACAAGGCCCTGCTGGGACCTGTGCACCAATCAAACAGCAGGACACCACTGTCAGCCATCTTGCCATTGCTGTCACACTCACACACTTGTGAACTCCACTCAAAAGGAAGGAAGTATGGGCATGCTGGGAAGGGGGTGTAGGCAATAGCATGATGGGAGTTGTAGTCACAGATATTGGTCACCCTCACAATTGGCCCATCAACACCACTCTGAACCATGCTCACATCACATGGAGTGGAAAACAACTGACAAGATGGCTGACACTGGGTACTGCTGTGGGGAGCACAAGCCCCTGCTGGGAACTGGGCACCAACCAACAGCAGGACACCACTGACTGACATCCTGAAAGCCAACTTGCACTCCCTGCAATGGAAGCACGTTCCATGGTGGGATATCTGGCTGGGTGGGAAGGAGGACTGACAGCTCTGACCATAGTCACCAGCAGCTTTTCTCACACACCCCCTTAACACAAACTCCACACAACTCACCTGGGAGAATGCATTGCCTCACACTCTAATTAAATATCCCACAAAGAACAACCACACTGGGTTATGCTGTGTGAAGCACAGGGACACTCTTGGGACTTGTAGCCAAACAAACGCCAGGACAACACTGTCAGCCATCCTGTCAGCACAGGCACACTACCCCACAGGGAAGCAGAGTCAAAAGGAAGGAAGTATGGGCATGCTGGGGAGGGGGGGTGTAGGCAATAGCATGATGGGAGTGGTAGTCACAGCTCAACATCCCCCACCCACATGGCCCAGCAAGCTCACACTGAAGCATGCACACCTCACAGCCAGTGAAAAGCCACTTCAAAGATGTCTGACACTGGCCTCAGCTGTGGGGAGCACAAGGCCCCGCTGGGACCTGTGCACCATCAAACAGCAGGACACCACTGTCAGCCATCTTGCCATTGCTGTCACACTCACACACTTGTGAACTCCACTCAAAAGGAAGGAAGTATGGGCATGCTGGGAAGGGGGTGTAGGCAATAGCATGATGGGAGTTGTAGTCACAGATATTGGTCACCCTCACAATTGGCCCATCAACACCACTCTGAACCATGCTCACATCACAGGGAGTGGAAAACAACTGACAAGATGGCTGACACTGGGTACTGCTGTGGGGAGCACAAGCCCCTGCTGGGAACTGGGCACCAACCAACAGCAGGACACCACTGACTGACATCCTGAAAGCCAACTTGCACTCCCTGCAATGGAAGCACGTTCCATGGTGGGATATCTGGCTAGGTGGGAAGGAGGACTGACAGCTCTGACCATAGTCACCAGCAGCTTTTCTCACACACCCCCTTAACACAAACTCCACACAACTCACCTGGGAGAATGCATTGCCTCACACTCTAATTAATTATCCCACAAAGAACAACCACACTGGGTTATGCTGTGTGAAGCACAGGGACACTCTTGGGACTTGTAGCCAAACAAACGCCAGGACAACACTGTCAGCCATCCTGTCAGCACAGGCACACTACCCCACAGGGAAGCAGAGTCAAAAGGAAGGAAGTATGGGCATGCTGGGGAGGGAGGGTGTAGGCAATAGCATGATGGGAGTGGTAGTCACAGCTCAACATCCCCCACCCACATGGCCCAGCAAGCTCACACTGAAGCATGCACACCTCACAGCCAGTGAAAAGCCACTTCAAAGATGTCTGACACTGGCCTCAGCTGTGGGGAGCACAAGGCCCGGCTGGGACCTGTGCACCATCAAACAGCAGGACACCACTGTCAGCCATCTTGCCATTGCTGTCACACTCACACACTTGGAACTCCACTCAAAAGGAAGGAAGTATGGGCATGCTGGGAAGGGGGGTGTAGGCAATAGCATGATGGGAGTTGTAGTCACAGATATTGGTCACCCTCACAATTGGCCCATCAACACCACTCTGAACCATGCTCACATCACAGGGAGTGGAAAACAACTGACAAGATGGCTGACACTGGGTACTGCTGTGGGGAGCACAAGCCCCTGCTGGGAACTGGGCACCAACCAACAGCAGGACACCACTGACTGACATCCTGAAAGCCAACTTGCACTCCCTGCAATGGAAGCACGTTCCATGGTGGGATATCTGGCTGGGTGGGAAGGAGGACTGACAGCTCTGACCTTAGTCACCAGCAGCTTTTCTCACACACCCCCTTAACACAAACTCCACACAACTCACCTGGGAGAATGCATTGCCTCACACTCTAATTAAATATCCCACAAAGAACAACCACACTGGGTTATGCTGTGTGAAGCACAGGGACACTCTTGGGACTTGTAGCCAAACAAACGCAAGGACAACACTGTCAGCCATCCTGTCAGCACAGGCACACTACCCCACAGGGAAGCAGAGTCAAAAGGAAGGAAGTATGGGCATGCTGGGAAAGGGGGGTGTAGGCAATAGCATGATGGGAGTGGTAGTCACAGCTCAACATCCACCACCCACATGGCCCAGCAAGCTCACACTGAAGCATGCACACCTCACAGCCAGTGAAAAGCCACTTCAAAGATGTCTGACACTGGCCTCAGCTGTGGGGAGCACAAGGCCCTGCTGGGACCTGTGCACCATCAAACAGCAGGACACCACTGTCAGCCATCTTGCCATTGCTGTCACACTCACACACTTGTGAACTCCACTCAAAAGGAAGGAAGTATGGGCATGCTGGGAAGGGGGTGTAGGCAATAGCATGATGGGAGTTGTAGTCACAGATATTGGTCACCCTCACAATTGGCCCATCAACACCACTCTGAACCATGCTCACATCACAGGGAGTGGAAAACAACTGACAAGATGGCTGACACTGGGTACTGCTGTGGGGAGCACAAGCCCCTGCTGGGAACTGGGCACCAACCAACAGCAGGACACCACTGACTGACATCCTGAAAGCCAACTTGCACTCCCTGCAATGGAAGCACGTTCCATGGTGGGATATCTGGCTGGGTGGGAAGGAGGACTGACAGCTCTGACCATAGTCACCAGCAGCTTTTCTCACACACACCCTTAACACAAACTCCACACAACTCACCTGGGAGAATGCATTGCCTCACACTCTAATTAAATATCCCACAAAGAACAACCACACTGGGTTATGCTGTGTGAAGCACAGGGACACTCTTGGGACTTGTAGCCAAACAAACGCCAGGACAACACTGTCAGCCATCCTGTCAGCACAGGCACACTACCCCACAGGGAAGCAGAGTCAAAAGGAAGGAAGTATGGGCATGCTGGGAAGGGGGGTGTAGGCAATAGCATGATGGGAGTGGTAGTCACAGCTCAACATCCCCCACCCACATGGCCCAGCAAGCTCACACTGAAGCATGCACACCTCACAGCCAGTGAAAAGCCACTTCAAAGATGTCTGACACTGGCCTCAGCTGTGGGGAGCACAAGGCCCTGCTGGGACCTGTGCACCAACAAACAGCAGGACACCACTGTCAGCCATCTTGCCATTGCTGTCACACTCACACACTGTGAACTCCACTCAAAAGGAAGGAAGTATGGGCATGCTGGGAAGGGGGTGTAGGCAATAGCATGATGGGAGTTGTAGTCACAGATATTGGTCACCCTCACAATTGGCCCATCAACACCACTCTGAACCATGCTCACATCACAGGGAGTGGAAAACAACTGACAAGATGGCTGACACTGGGTACTGCTGTGGGGAGCACAAGCCCCTGCTGGGAACTGGGCACCAACCAACAGCAGGACAACACTGACTGACATCCTGAAAGCCAACTTGCACTCCCTGCAATGGAAGCACGTTCCATGGTGGGATTCTGGCTGGGTGGGAAGGAGGACTGACAGCTCTGACCATAGTCACCAGCAGCTTTTCTCACACACCCACTTAACACAAACTCCACACAACTCACCTGGGAGAATGCATTGCCTCACACTCTAATTAAATATCCCACAAAGAACAACCACACTGGGTTATACTGTGTGAAGCACAGGGACACTCTTGGGACTTGTAGCCAAACAAACGCCAGGACAACACTGTCAGCCATCCTGTCAGCACAGGCACACTACCCCACAGGGAAGCAGAGTCAAAAGGAAGGAAGTATGGGCATGCTGGGGAGGGGGGTGTAGGCAATAGCATGATGGGAGTGGTAGTCACAGCTCAACATCCCCCACCCACATGGCCCAGCAAGCTCACACTGAAGCATGCACACCTCACAGCCAGTGAAAAGCCACTTCAAAGATGTCTGACACTGGCCTCAGCTGTGGGGAGCACAAGGCCCTGCTGGGACCTGTGCACCATCAAACAGCAGGACACCACTGTCAGCCATCTTGCCATTGCTGTCACACTCACACACTGTGGAACTCCACTCAAAAGGAAGGAAGTATGGGCATGCTGGGAAGGGGGTGTAGGCAATAGCATGATGGGAGTTGTAGTCACAGATATTGGTCACCCTCACAATTGGCCCATCAACACCACTCTGAACCATGCTCACATCACAGGGAGTGGAAAACAACTGACAAGATGGCTGACACTGGGTACTGCTGTGGGGAGCACAAGCCCCTGCTGGGAACTGGGCACCAACCAACAGCAGGACACCACTGACTGACATCCTGAAAGCCAACTTGCACTCCCTGCAATGGAAGCACGTTCCATGGTGGGATATCTGGCTAGGTGGGAAGGAGGACTGACAGCTCTGACCATAGTCACCAGCAGCTTTTCTCACACACCCCCTTAACACAAACTCCACACAACTCACCTGGGAGAATGCATTGCCTCACACTCTAATTAAATATCCCACAAAGAACAACCACACTGGGTTATGCTGTGTGAAGCACAGGGACACTCTTGGGACTTGTAGCCAAACAAACGCCAGGACAACACTGTCAGCCATCCTGTCAGCACAGGCACACTACCCCACAGGGAAGCAGAGTCAAAAGGAAGGAAGTATGGGCATGCTGGGGAGGGAGGGTGTAGGCAATAGCATGATGGGAGTGGTAGTCACAGCTCAACATCCCCCACCCACATGGCCCAGCAAGCTCACACTGAAGCATGCACACCTCACAGCCAGTGAAAAGCCACTTCAAAGATGTCTGACACTGGCCTCAGCTGTGGGGAGCACAAGGCCCCGCTGGGACCTGTGCACCATCAAACAGCAGGACACCACTGTCAGCCATCTTGCCATTGCTGTCACACTCACACACTTGTGAACTCCACTCAAAAGGAAGGAAGTATGGGCATGCTGGGAAGGGGGTGTAGGCAATAGCATGATGGGAGTTGTAGTCACAGATATTGGTCACCCTCACAATTGGCCCATCAACACCACTCTGAACCATGCTCACATCACAGGGAGTGGAAAACAACTGACAAGATGGCTGACACTGGGTACTGCTGTGGGGAGCACAAGCCCCTGCTGGGAACTGGGCACCAACCAACAGCAGGACACCACTGACTGACATCCTGAAAGCCAACTTGCACTCCCTGCAATGGAAGCACGTTCCATGGTGGGATATCTGGCTGGGTGGGAAGGAGGACTGACAGCTCTGACCATAGTCACCAGCAGCTTTTCTCACACACCCCCTTAACACAAACTCCACACAACTCACCTGGGAGAATGCATTGCCTCACACTCTAATTAAATATCCCACAAAGAACAACCACACTGGGTTATGCTGTGTGAAGCACAGGGACACTCTTGGGACTTGTAGCCAAACAAACGCCAGGACAACAGTGTCAGCCATCCTGTCAGCACAGGCACACTACCCCACAGGGATGCAGAGTCAAAAGGAAGGAAGTATGGGCATGCTGGAAAAGGGGGTGTAGGCAATAGCATGATGGGAGTGGTAGTCACAGCTCAACATCCCCCACCCACATGGCCCAGCAAGCTCACACTGAAGCATGCACACCTCACAGCCAGTGAAAAGCCACTTCAAAGATGTCTGACACTGGCCTCAGCTGTGGGGAGCACAAGGCCCTGCTGGGACCTGTGCACCAACAAACAGCAGGACACCACTGTCAGCCATCTTGCCATTGCTGTCACACTCACACACTGTGAACTCCACTCAAAAGGAAGGAAGTATGGGCATGCTGGGAAGGGGGTGTAGGCAATAGCATGATGGGAGTTGTAGTCACAGATATTGGTCACCCTCACAATTGGCCCATCAACACCACTCTGAACCATGCTCACATCACAGGGAGTGGAAAACAACTGACAAGATGGCTGACACTGGGTACTGCTGTGGGGAGCACAAGCCCCTGCTGGGAACTGGGCACCAACCAACAGCAGGACACCACTGACTGACATCCTGAAAGCCAACTTGCACTCCCTGCAATGGAAGCACGTTCCATGGTGGGATATCTGGCTGGGTGGGAAGGAGGACTGACAGCTCTGACCATAGTCACCAGCAGCTTTTCTCACACACCCCCTTAACACAAACTCCACACAACTCACCTGGGAGAATGCATTGCCTCACACTCTAATTAAATATCCCACAAAGAACAACCACACTGGGTTATGCTGTGTGAAGCACAGGGACACTCTTGGGACTTGTAGCCAAACAAACGCCAGGACAACACTGTCAGCCATCCTGTCAGCACAGGCACACTACCCCACAGGGAAGCAGAGTCAAAAGGAAGGAAGTATGGGCATGCTGGGGATGGGGGGTGTAGGCAATAGCATGATGGGAGTGGTAGTCACAGCTCAACATCCCCCACCCACATGGCCCAGCAAGCTCACACTGAAGCATGCACACCTCACAGCCAGTGAAAAGCCACTTCAAAGATGTCTGACACTGGCCTCAGCTGTGGGGAGCACAAGGCCCCGCTGGGACCTGTGCACCATCAAACAGCAGGACACCACTGTCAGCCATCTTGCCATTGCTGTCACACTCACACACTTGGAACTCCACTCAAAAGGAAGGAAGTATGGGCATGCTGGGAAGGGGGGTGTAGGCAATAGCATGATGGGAGTTGTAGTCACAGATATTGGTCACCCTCACAATTGGCCCATCAACACCACTCTGAACCATGCTCACATCACAGGGAGTGGAAAACAACTGACAAGATGGCTGACACTGGGTACTGCTGTGGGGAGCACAAGCCCCTGCTGGGAACTGGGCACCAACCAACAGCAGGACACCACTGACTGACATCCTGAAAGCCAACTTGCACTCCCTGCAATGGAAGCACGTTCCATGGTGGGATATCTGGCTGGGTGGGAAGGAGGACTGACAGCTCTGACCATAGTCACCAGCAGCTTTTCTCACACACCCCCTTAACACAAACTCCACACAACTCACCTGGGAGAATGCATTGCCTCACACTCTAATTAAATATCCCACAAAGAACAACCACACTGGGTTATGCTGTGTGAAGCACAGGGACACTCTTGGGACTTGTAGCCAAACAAACGCCAGGACAACACTGTCAGCCATCCTGTCAGCACAGGCACACTACCCCACAGGGAAGCAGAGTCAAAAGGAAGGAAGTATGGGCATGCTGGGAAAGGGGGTGTAGGCAATAGGATGATGGGAGTGGTAGTCACAGCTCAACATCCCCCACCCACATGGCCCAGCAAGCTCACACTGAAGCATGCACACCTCACAGCCAGTGAAAAGCCACTTCAAAGATGTCTGACACTGGCCTCAGCTGTGGGGAGCACAAGGCCCTGCTGGGACCTGTGCACCAACAAACAGCAGGACACCACTGTCAGCCATCTTGCCATTGCTGTCACACTCACACACTGTGAACTCCACTCAAAAGGAAGGAAGTATGGGCATGCTGGGAAGGGGGTGTAGGCAATAGCATGATGGGAGTTGTAGTCACAGATATTGGTCACCCTCACAATTGGCCCATCAACACCACTCTGAACCATGCTCACATCACAGGGAGTGGAAAACAACTGACAAGATGGCTGACACTGGGTACTGCTGTGGGGAGCACAAGCCCCTGCTGGGAACTGGGCACCAACCAACAGCAGGACACCACTGACTGACATCCTGAAAGCCAACTTGCACTCCCTGCAATGGAAGCACGTTCCATGGTGGGATATCTGGCTGGGTGGGAAGGAGGACTGACAGCTCTGACCATAGTCACCAGCAGCTTTTCTCACACACCCCCTTAACACAAACTCCACACAACTCACCTGGGAGAATGCATTGCCTCACACTCTAATTAAATATCCCACAAAGAACAACCACACTGGGTTATGCTGTGTGAAGCACAGGGACACTCTTGGGACTTGTAGCCAAACAAACGCCAGGACAACACTGTCAGCCATCCTGTCAGCACAGGCACACTACCCCACAGGGAAGCAGAGTCAAAAGGAAGGAAGTATGGGCATGCTGGGAAGGGGGGGTGAAGGCAATAGCATGATGGGAGTGGTAGTCACAGCTCAACATCCCCCACCCACATGGCCCAGCAAGCTCACACTGAAGCATGCACACCTCACAGCCAGTGAAAAGCCACTTCAAAGATGTCTGACACTGGCCTCAGCTGTGGGGAGCACAAGGCCCCACTGGGACCTGTGCAACATCAAACAGCAGGACACCACTGTCAGCCATCTTGCCATTGCTGTCACACTCACACACTTGGAACTCCACTCAAAAGGAAGGAAGTATGGGCATGCTGGGAAGGGGGGTGTAGGCAATAGCATGATGGGAGTTGTAGTCACAGATATTGGTCACCCTCACAATTGGCCCATCAACACCACTCTGAACCATGCTCACATCACAGGGAGTGGAAAACAACTGACAAGATGGCTGACACTGGGTACTGCTGTGGGGAGCACAAGCCCCTGCTGGGAACTGGGCACCAACCAACAGCAGGACACCACTGACTGACATCCTGAAAGCCAACTTGCACTCCCTGCAATGGAAGCACGTTCCATGGTGGGATATCTGGCTGGGTGGGAAGGAGGACTGACAGCTCTGACCATAGTCACCAGCAGCTTTTCTCACACACCCCCTTAACACAAACTCCACACAACTCACCTGGGAGAATGCATTGCCTCACACTCTAATTAAATATCCCACAAAGAACAACCACACTGGGTTATGCTGTGTGAAGCACAGGGACACTCTTGGGACTTGTAGCCAAACAAACGCCAGGACAACACTGTCAGACATCCTGTCAGCACAGGCACACTACCCCACAGGGAAGCAGAGTCAAAAGGAAGGAAGTATGGGCATGCTGGGAAGGGGGGGTGTAGGCAATAGCATGATGGGAGTGGTAGTCACAGCTCAACATCCCCCACCCACATGGCCCAGCAAGCTCACACTGAAGCATGCACACCTCACAGCCAGTGAAAAGCCACTTCAAAGATGTCTGACACTGGCCTCAGCTGTGGGGAGCACAAGGCCCTGCTGGGACCTGTGCACCAACAAACAGCAGGACACCACTGTCAGCCATCTTGCCATTGCTGTCACACTCACACACTGTGAACTCCACTCAAAAGGAAGGAAGTATGGGCATGCTGGGAAGGGGGGTGTAGGCAATAGCATGATGGGAGTTGTAGTCACAGATATTGGTCACCCTCACAATTGGCCCATCAACACCACTCTGAACCATGCTCACATCACAGGGAGTGGAAAACAACTGACAAGATGGCTGACACTGGGTACTGCTGTGGGGAGCACAAGCCCCTGATGGGAACTGTGCACCAACCAACAGCAGGACACCACTGACTGACATCCTGAAAGCCAACTTGCACTCCCTGCAATGGAAGCACATTCCATGGTGGGATAACTGGGCTGGGGGGAGAAGGAGGGCCGGATGTCCACCAAATACCACCAATGCTGGCCATGCACACACCTCAACATTCACATAGAAAAGCTTCAGGTTGGCAGGACAATGTGCTACACCAATATCATCCTCTGACTGTGACAACTTAGGACAATGCAATGTACAGGCCCGCATCCAGAGGTACAGTCACAACTGTCAGGTGTGTGAACCATTGATGCCCGTAGAAACATAATATACATTGTGTGTCTCTTCCAAAAACAGGTGATGATGGGGACACAGCAGCAGACGATGAGGAGTCCCTGTCCCAGGCTCCGGGGGACACTGAGCTCACTGGTGTGGAACAGCCTCTGCACTCCTCGGATGGCGAAAACCTACCTGGCCCCTCCGGTGCGAGTCATCATGCAGCACCAGCAGGACCAACATCTGCACCCCTTGCACCCACCCCTCCAACAACTGCCAACACACAGACCACCCCTGCCAACACGGACAGACCAAGGACCACCGATGACAACAGCACAGGGACCCCGGCCCAACGTGGAGCAACGGACAACGACCCCAGTAACAACCCCCAAGTGGGCCTACGGTCACCTGTGCGTGCCACCACAGGTCCCGCACGTGTCGCCAGGGGTGGTGGGAGGGGTGGTAGACATAGGTCGCTGTTTGTAGAGGGGCCTGGACTGCATGATGACCCACAACTGGCACGCATTGCTGAGGCGTACCAGAATGGCACCGGAGAGGTCAGCCAGGTAGTGGGGATCCTCAAGGACATTCAACAGCAGGAGGCTGCCCATCATGCCCGCTTGGACTCACACATGTCCCGTGTGGAGACACACATGTCCCGTGTGGAGACACACATGTCTGGCATGGAGTCCAAGTGGGACACATTGGAAGAACTGACAGCGGTGCATAGGGACATATTGACATGCCTCCGCCAGATTAGCACCAACATGGCCACACCTCCCTGTGTGCCCACAACATCTGGTGCTGCAACAACTGCAACTGCCACAGGGAGGGAGGAGGACTCTGGAGGAGAGTCCTCTGCACCGCAGCAGCCTGCACGTAAGGGTCCCCCCCGGAAGAAGAGGGGTCGTCCGAGGAAGGAAAACTGAGAGGCCGATGGCCATGTACATCCCCCAGGAACCCAACACCTGTTCTGGAAATTCTCCTTTGTGTGCAAACTGTTTACCCTGTCGAATGCAACACAACTCTCCCACATGACATGGGGCGCTTAAGTTGGCCCAATGTATCAGATGACTGTGGACTTTACTCAGGACATTTCTGCTACCAAGCCTTCCAACTCATCTGGGAACTTTGGATTCCAATCCCAATGTACAGCACCCACCATCCTGTGCACTATCCTCACACATGTATGTAAATAAACTCACTAATACACCATACTTGCCTCTGTTATGATTCCAACGTGGTTTTTGTCATGTAGATGGTGATCTGCTAAATGACACTGTGCATGCTAACTGCTACAGCAAGTTCAACACCGTCATGTGAGTCATGGCGACGTGACACATATGAGGGAGACACACCACTAGGGCTACACAACACATACACACTAGGGCCATCAGACTCATCACCTACACTGATGTTGCCAGGAAATACAGTGGAATGCACAGACACCACACCTATTCACAGTCTGTGTTAACTAGCCCACAGGTGCAGTAAGCACATGTCAGTCAGATGTGTGACCACAGACAACGCACAACCCAAAGTGAAGCACAGGTTTATTACACATTTGCAACATGTTGTTTCCACTACAGATGCAAGGTAATCCTACGTGGCAGTGGCCACACAGTCAACAAGTGTAGAAGAAATAAAGTCCAGGGGTGTGTGGCACATCACCTGTAGGGAAACGACTACTTCCACCCTTGAAGTTGAATCATGGTGTCGGGGGATCACAGTTCACCAAACAACTCTGAAAGTACCCTGTGAAGGACAGACATGACACACAGTCAAAAGCACGGAAGAACAGGACAGAACTGCAATACTCATGGCCAATACATGTCACAAGATACTCACAGAAAACCAAGTTAGCATGTCAACACTGTTGGGAGTACAGACTACCTGTAAGGACACATCGCTGCACGCTTCCAGTCAAGTAGCACATGGCCACACTCAAACAGCACCAGAGCACCACCAACACATCACGCAAACACACATCATTGACATGACATCTCTGGATACTCACATTCAGCTGAAGAAGTTGGTGATGAGCTGTGTGCAGACATCACCATCATCATCATCATCATCACTGGCATCGTGGCCCAGGCCAGGATCCTCCACAGGTGGCGGATGTTGGTCATCGTCATCCAGGATGAGAGGCAACTCCTTCCGCACTGCCAGGTTGTGTAGCATGCAGCAGACAATGACAATCTTGCACACCTTTGCTGGGGCATATGGGAGGGCCCCTCCTGTCTTGTCCAGGCAGCGGAAGCGGCTCTTCAGGAGACCAAATGTCCGCTCGATCACTCTCCTGGTCCGACCATGTGCCTCATTGTTGCGCATCTGGGCTGGTGTCACAGGGTTCCTGAGGGGTGTCAGCAACCACGGCATGTTGGGGTATCCGGAGTCACCTACAGACAATTGCACATTAGCAGAGTTGGAAAAGAGGGCAGAATACAACATAGCAGAACACACACAATGGTACAAAGTCAGTACACACCGACAAGCCAGGCACGCTGGTTCTGCATCTGTGACATCATCCTCGGGATGCGACTACTCCTCATCACGTAGGCATCGTGTGCTGAACCAGGGAAACGGGCACACACATGTGAGATGCTCATATCTGCAAGACATACCACCAGAGCATTGATCGAATGATAATGTTTCCTGTTCCTGTATGCCTACTCATGTGCCTGTGGTGGTACCAAAGCCACATGTGTCCCATCAATGGAGCCAATGACATGTGGCATCCTCCCCAGGGCATAGAAGTCACTCTTGACGTCAGTGAGTTGTTGACGTGTAGGGAAATAGATGTACTGGTTCAGGCATCTCAACATTGCCTCCAAAACATCGCGTAGCACACGGCTGAACATAGTCTGTGACATCCCACCAGCAGTCGCCACAGTGTGTTGAAAGGTACCGGTGGCAAAGAAGTGTAGGGCTGCCATCACCTTCACCTTGGGGGTCAGCGCTGTAGGGTACGGCCGGCCAGGTTGCAAATGTGGGGCCAAGTGCACTGCCAAATCCTCAATCAGCTGCCTGGTGAAGCGGTACCGTCGGATGCTGTCACGTTCCACCATCGTTGCCAGGTCAGGGAATTGTCTATGGACAGCTGGTGCCCTGCAGTGCATAGGTGAAGAAAGAAAGATTGTCAGTCACCCCACATATGTGCCATTCACCATACTCAATTTCACATGATACATCATTACGAGACACAAGCACTTGATGTGTGTGCCGTTCTGTATGGACATATATGTCACCTACATGGACATCATCTAACATCTCAGTTCAACATGTGTTGACAACAGGTTCCAGGTTGTGCTACGGGAAACCATTAGGCTGTGTCACAGTACCCATTTACTGCTGTCACGTTCCACACACACACCACAGTGACATGTCTGGACAGATTCGCCACAGGCATCACAGCTCATTGACAGGTAGATTCCCAGTGACCCTGTCTTGCCACATGGACACTGGCATGACATGGCGTATCATGTACACGTCAGAAAAACAAACATGACTCCCACAGGTAGTGGCCCCTGTTGCCTCCGCAGGACAGACATGGACGTCTGTGACACACACACGCACAACATCAAAGTCCATGCACAAACAACGTTGATGTGGAGACTGTCTCCCATTGTGCACATGGAATCAGAGACATCGGAAACACAACATGCACACAGACTGTGGAGGGCCATCACTATTGTGGCAATGGGTCACCCTGTGACGTACATGCCTTCCCACATGGGACTCTGGGGGTATGTGACATGTCATACACATACACAACCTGGAAATGTGACCATGCCACATGCTCCGAAATGAACAGTTGCACATCACAGTGGTCATGTGCACAACACACAAAGGATCCTGTCCCCATGAACACGTGCACAGCCTGGGAGTGGCTGCCCCCAAGTGCCACCCCAAAAACCACATGTTTACCCCCATACACAGAAAAGGTAATGCAGCCTTACATGCCTCAGGAAACAGTGTGGACTGGGTGTGGTATTGTAGGTGTGCCCCTGAGTCCCTGGCAAGTATATGTGGCTGGCATACGTTCACCAGTGACAAGCATGGAGACATATGCGAGTGACCTGTACAGGGACGCGTTGTACAGCAATGGACCGATCGGTGTGCACGCACTGGCCATTGCATCTGTTGTGAGCGGGTACGCGTTGTTTCCCGGAATACGCGTTGTACAGCAATGGACCGATCGGTGTGCACGCACTGGCCATTGCATCTGTTGTGAGCGGGTACGCGTTGTACAGCAATGGACCGATCGGTGTGCACGCACTGGCCATTGCATCTGTTGTGAGCAGGTACGCGTTGTACAGCAATGGACCGATCGGTGTGCACGCACTGGCCATTGCATCTGTTGTGAGCGGGTACGCGTTGTACAGCAATGGACCGATCGGTGTGCACGCACTGGCCATTGAATCTGTTGTGAGCGGGTACGCGTTGTACAGCAATGGACCGATCGGTGTGCACGCACTGGCCATTGAATCTGTTGTGAGCGGGTACGCGTTGTACAGCAATGGACCGATCGGTGTGCACGCACTGGCCATTGCATCTGTTGTGAGTGGGTACGCGTTGTACAGCAATGGACCGATCGGTGTGCACGCACTGGCCATTGCATCTGTTGTGAGCGGGTACGCGTTGTACAGCAATGGACCGATCGGTGTGCACGCACTGGCCATTGCATCTGCTGTGAGCGGGTACGCGTTGTACAGCAATGGACCGATCGGTGTGCACGCACTGGCCATTGCATTTGATGTGAGCGTGTACGCGTTGTCTTTTGAAATACGCGTTGTACAGCAATGGTCCGGATGGTGCGCATGCATTGGCTAGGGCCTGTCATGGCAACGGACGCGTTTACGAAGCTGGAACGAGTCTGATGCAGTGAATTCAGTTGGCCAGCCACAACAATGTTGCAAAAACATGGGTGTCATGAAGTTTAACTTTTGAAGAATGCTGTGAGCGTGTATAACTGGTGCAATTCCATGGATTGGCCAGATTCAGAAGATGCAAACGGCTTGGACCTATCACTTTGGACACATGGGACAGTATCTGCCTCTGCAGCACACATATAATGCTGGCTGTTCCCCTGAGAGCTCACTTGCCTGCACTACATGCTCCAGGACGACATCTGCCACCAACACTGCTGCTGTCTCTGCATCCTCTGGCTACTGCAATGGCACGTACTGTGGAGAGAGCCCCAGCCTTCAGCCTTGAGGAGAACCAGGCCCTGCTGGACAGCCTCCTTCCCCAGTACAGCAAGCTGTATGGGAAACCAGGGGAGCAGGTGAGTGTGCTGTCCACTGCCTTACTAATTGTGCATGTTGTCTGACTAGCAAGACTTACAGTGTGCACACCACTGGCTAGCATGCTCACTGAGTAGTTCTCACCCCCCAAAGTGTGTAGTTACATGCACTGAACAGGTACAGTGCAGTAACAGTGCATTCCAACAAGGTTTACTTCCCATGCAATGATACCATGTAGTAACTGCTGGCAAACTGTTCATAGCCATCGTTGCACTGCCTGTGTACATCATATGCCCCTGTGATTGAGACATGTATATCCAACTGTGTGATGCACGGATATGTTGCATGTGTAGTAATGGCATTTTCACTTTGTCATCCTCACAGGTTGATGCCCACCAGAAGCAGGAAATCTAGCTGACCATCGCCCGGGAAGTAAGATCCGTGGGGGTCTACAAGCGCCGGATCCGCAACTGCCAGAAGAGGTGGCAGGACCTTCGGGGCTGGACCCGGAGGATCGCAAGGGTCCAGCTGAAGCTGTCGCCTCCTCGCAGGAGGGGCGGACACCAGACCCTGACCCCCCACATGCTCAGGATCCTGGCGGTGGTCTTCCCTGACCTGGATGGGCAGCTGAAGGCCAGACAGCAGCAAGGAGGGGGTGAGTCCATGACTGCACTGTGCACTTTGTCTGACATGCTATGTGCCCTCCTCTGGCCTGGTTAAACTTCCACAGTACATCAGTCTTGTGGTCCAGGACCCATGTCCCTCAATTGTGACATGCCCACTCCTCATCTGATACGCATATGTGTGGCCCTTACAGTCAGGAAATTGTGTCACTTGGGTACCTTGTCATTGCATTTTGCTTCGCTCAAGGTGGGGGACAGCATTTGTTCCCGTGACTATGTTGTGGGATTCATGGGTGGGTCAATTGCTTACACAATGCCTAAGTTCTGACATGTAATCTGGGTGTAACTTTGATATGTGGTCCACTTGCTGATCTGAATCACCACATGTCCCTGGGGTATTTGGCACACCCCCATGCTGCGGGTGGGAACAATGTTTGGGCCTCAGGAGTATGTATATCAAGTGTGTCACACATGCTTAGCCACCTGCCTACTGTCCAGGGCTCATCCCTCTTTCAGGTGGAGCAGGACAGTCATGCCTACTCCAGGGCATACAATACACTCTGTACTCCAACTCCCGTGTATCAGCTGACATGTTGTGATCAGTGAAATGTTCCCTCAGGTGTCTGCCTCTGTGTCATTGTGCCGTGGCTTCATTGTCAGGACTACTGGGATGTTTATCGTTTAGGGCTCAGCATGCCATCTGAGATGTGACCATGAGAGACGATACTTCTGTGACTCATAGGTGTTTGATCACTTGACTGTGCACACAGGTGTATGTGACTGTGAACTTCAGGCAGCTGTTTTACATTCACAGCAGACTGTGAGGTGCTCAGGTTCATAGAGTTGTGTTTCATGTCTCCCATATGTCCAATTGGCATGACGTGGCCAAATAAGAGTTCAGATGATGTGGTTTGTGGGGGATGGACATGTGCACTTGTCAGCTACATAACTTGCATTCCCCATTTCCTAGGATTGTGACACAGTGCAGACTGTTGTTGGCTGGCTGCCATGCCCATGTGACTGGAGGCAGTGATGTATGACTTTGCAGGCATGCCTGTGCCATGGCATTTAACTTCCTAAGAGTGATCCTGCAGGGGAGTTACATGTGCAACATGCACCCCATTGTGGCATTGACTATCCGGACATGGGTGCATCATGGTGTCTGGTGCTGGTATGCATCACATGCATTTCTAATTAGACTCTGGCCATCCCTTTACCCGGACACCTGTACTAACTCAGTGGCAAGAGATGTGATGTGTGCATGTTCACATACTTCACCGTGTTCTCTGCAATGTCCAATAACTGTGTACGTGGTGCTTGTGTCCACACTGGGGTATTACCATCCAACAGGCACCAGACAGATGGGTGCAAGGGCAGGAGGGGTGTGAGTGCCATGGTTGACCATCAGACTGACAATTGGCTTCTCCTAATCTGTGTGAGGACTTTTGGCAATGTTCAACTGAGGATGCCAGGGCTTGCTCTGTAATGTGCTATACTTACTGTGGTGTGTGCGGTCAGTGCAGGTGACTGATGTTTGTCTGTTTCCCTAATTGTTTGCAGATACATCCACGGCCACAGGAGGGGACAGCTCCACGGACCAGGAGGAGCTGCAGAGCCAGACTGGGTCAGCAGGCGATGAGTGGTCGGAAGGACCCAGTGGCACGGAGGGTGAGGGGAGCCACACTGAGGAGTCCTCAGCACCATCCACCTCAGCTGAGGACCACAGCAGCTCGGAGGATGACTCCCTTGTGGAGGCGGGTGTCAGCAGCCACCACACCCCAGCTAGTATGTCTGGCCCACCACCACCACCACCACCACCGCCCTCCCATTGTCTCCCATTCCAGAGGTCCGTGGAGGCTCCCGTGTCCGGGAGCGTGTCTCCTTCGTGCCAGGCACCGCACCCCCTGCCCCTGTGGCCCCTGCTGCCCTGAGTGAGGAGTCTGTGTACCTACTTCGGCAGCTCCATGTAGGGCAGACAGCAATGCTGAGTGTCCTCCATGCACACACCACTCTGTTGACACAGCTGGTGTCATTCATGGAGGGCATCTCGACGGGCATGTCTGCCCTACAGAGGAGCAATAGGTCCATGGACTCCTCCCTGATGGCAGCAGTGTCCCTCCTCCAACAGTCCCTCACCCCTCCTACCTCTGCCCCATCCACACTTCCTGGCACCCTACCTGTCCCAAGCACATGCACACCTGCACAATCACCCAAACACACAGACACGAGCAGCTCAGAAACACACAGAACAAGGACAAAACGTGCACACAAGCATCCTCAGGGGACTGATACCACACCCACAGGGGATGGGGAACAGACACACACACAGGCATCCACACTCACTCCGCAGTCCTCAAAATCCTCTCCCTCCAAGACCCCTTCCCTTGACTCACCTGCAACCCCACCTACAAAGCAGCTCTTCCTCTGTGACCTCGGCCTCTTCCCCTCCGATCCCACTGACCCAGCATACAGGGGGAAGAGGAAGTCCACCCACACAGAGGGGAGTGCCCCTTGCCCCCGGACACCCTCCCCCAGGCACAGACAGCCTGAGGCCCCCACCCGCAAGTCCCCCCGGTCCCGGAAGAGCAAGACCCCGCCACCGCCCTGCAGGTCAACCACACAGTCTCCTTCCTCCATCCCTCAGTCACCCACAACACAGGTTCCCCCACCACACCCTGTCCCAGGTTCCCCCACCCACAGATACACCATCCCCAAAATGATGCGGCCTTCTCCTCCTACCACTTGCTCTTCCAGCCCCACACCCCCCGCTGCACATCTTTGTGCCACTGGTGTGGAGACCGTGTCCTCCCCTCTGTCCTGCCCACCTTACCTGAACCCAATTCTACTCCCCGGAGATGGGCACTGCAGTGGAGTCCACTACCACCCCGTCTGACTTGGGCACTGCAGTGGGGAACCTGTCCACTCCATCTGGCCGGACCACTGCAGTCGTGCCGGCACCCACACCATCTGACTCATGCCCCCAGTTGTGCCGGCACACACCATGTCAGACACCTCCACTGCAGTTGTCAGTGACTCTCCAGCACCAGCCACCCCTTCCCTGCCTCCTTCTGGTGAGCCCTGATCCTGTCCCTGCGGTGCCTGGCCTGCCCCCCCGTATACCCCTCCGAGGGGAATGTCCCTGCTCCATATCAGTGCAGGCAAGCAGAGGGTGACATCTGCCACTGTCACCCTGTTCGGACTGAACTGTTGGACTGGCCATTGGCCTTTGTATTTTTGCAGGACTTTCATTTTTCAGACACATATGCTGAATAAAGCTCCTTTCTGTTCTCTGGTGGTTTTGCTTCAGATGTACTTGATGTTGATGATGCTAACCATGCCCTTGCTGCAGTGATGGTGATATTTGGTATCATGAAAATGAAGTGTTACTGTGCAGGACCCCATGTGGTCCAGGGGGAATGTGTCCTATCCTGGTGTGTAGCCATGTCATCCTTTGCAGCAATATGAGGGTGTCATGTTTTCAATATTTGCCAATGGGATTTCCTACATTTATTTGCAATATCACATCTGTGGCTTACACCCCTGCACATCAGTTGTGCTTGCCATTGTTCAATTTGTCTGTTTCCCTGACTGTGTGACCATCTCCACTGGACATGCAAGTTTGGGCATCAATGGGGAAGGACTCATCTGTGTTATCAGTGCAACTTGCTATACATGTGTGTTGGATCTGTGCAGATGATTTCGGTGACACTCCCATGACCAGGCTGATGTGACGAGAGCCTTCATTTTGTGCTAATTGTTGACTAAGTGACCAAGTGTACTGCTGACATGATAGAGCCCTGCAGAGACAACGTATGGCACAGCTTTCCTTACACAGGAGTGGAGTCCCCTCATGGCAGTGTGTAATTCCGTGACATTGCCTGAGCCCAAGGTGTGTGTTGTGTGAGCATGTCTGTGTGTGTTCACTTCCATTTTGCAACACAGGCTGGGATCCCTAGTGATGTTCCTGTTTGTGATGCTTGCTGAGTTGACCTATGTTCCCCCAAATCTTCGCCCTGGGTTCTCTGTGATGTGGGTGCATGGCAAATTACTGGTCATCAGGGTGTCATCCATAGGTGTGTTTGCTGTCAGGGCTGAGTTTGTGGGCAAACGCAGATGAGACACAGTCAGGATTCCCCTTGGCACTTGTTGGTTACACAAGTCATGTAATTTACATTTTGTGTTACCTTTCAGTGATTGTGACACGTTGTGTGTGTGACTGCTGCCACTACTCAGGGTCAGAGCTGCAATGTTGGAAGTTGTCTATGTGTGTTCTTGGTGGGTGACCTTGGCTTCTTCATTGGTGTGTGACTGTGGCCGGGATCCCATTGGTTGGTGTGGATTTGACGTCATGCCCATGTACAGCGTACTGTGCAGTGTGTCAGACATTCACAAGTCTTGTTGACTGGACATGTGTGATGGGTTTCTCCACCTTAGTTCCCCCCACCACCCCTGGGATTGTCATGGGTGCATGTGCAATGTCACCAGTCCATGTGAGCTTCACTGCTGCACATTGGTGGAGGTCAAGGTGTGTGGTGTTGAGTGTGTGCAAATGTGAGTTGTTGCACGGCTAGACCCCTACCTCCATGTTGGCCTTGGCTGACAGGCCGTGCTGATTGATTTGTGCTTGTGTAGGTGTGATGGTAGTTAGTTGCTCAGGAAACATGACTGTGGTTCACTGTGTGTACGACATCTACCTGTGTCATCACAGTGGGATTATCATGCAGGCCAGTGTCACCACAATGTGGGGTCCCTGGGGGTAGTGCTGTGGTGGGTCTGTCTCTTGCTGTGTTAGTTGCTGTTCCTACAAGCTTGTGTGACATTTGTAATTTGTGCTCCCTCTCATCTAACAATGCCTGATTGCCCACATAGGGGAATCCGATCCATGAGTTACTTTTGTGTGGCACTGTATACACATCTGTGTAATAGGGATTCAGGCCTCCTCATGTGTTGTGTGGTTGCCTGGGGACACTGGCACACCCCCCCCCCCATCACCTGTTGTGTTTGATATGCAGTGTGAGTCTGCCTGTTTGTGTTTGTGCATTTGCACCACTGCATTGGCATTTCTTTAGTGTGCCATTGGCTGTATGTTGTTTGGTGGGTTTCCCCTGCTGTCCCTGGGACTCCTAGGTCATCAGTCAGCACAATGATCATGGTTTGTATGTCCTATTGCTGCCATGGAATGGTATTTGTTCACCTGACATCTACAGTCTCCACAGGATATCTACATTTGTGTGTCCATTGGTGCTGATGTGTGGGTCTGCATTATGATGGTCACTTCTGTCATTGTGTAATTCGTGAATGTTGACAATGTGAGCCCCCATGGGTGAGGTTTGTCTGCACATGGCCAAAGCGATGTTTTATTGGCACTGCACTGTTTGCCTCACCCAATCTATGTTGCTATGGGACACAAGCACTACTATGCCACTGATGTGTTTGTTGTTGTGTGACCAGGAATCATCCATGCAGTTTGGCATTTGCAGCTTTTCACATGACAACACTTACATTTTGGTCACTGTGGTGATGGGGCTTTAGACCCCATTGCCACAATGTTCAAATGTGCTTCAGCTATGGACCCCACACTTACCTTTTGGTCACTGTGATGATGGGATGTTAGACCCCATTGCCACAATGTTCAAAATGTGCTTCAGCTATGGACCCCACACTTACCTTTTGGTCACTGTGGTGATGGGGTGTTAGACCCCATTGCCACAATGTTCAAAATGTGCTTCAGCTATGGACCCCACACTTACCTTTTGGTCACTGTGATGATGGGGTGTTAGACCCCATTTCCACAATGTTCAAAATGTGCTTCAGCTATGGACCCCACACTTACATTTTGGTCACTGTGGTGATGGGGTGTTAGACCCCATTGCCACAATGTTCAAAATGTGCTTCAGCTATGGACCCCACACTTACCTTTTGGTCACTGTGGTGATGGGGCTTTAGACCCCATTGCCACAGTGGTCATGGTCTGCTTGCATTGTGGAGGCCACACACATTTATGTGTGACACGTGATAGGGGGTCACATTGTATGTTCAATGTCATGTTCAGTGTTGTAGGCATTTGACACAGACTACACACGCTTGTCATGGTGTTGGGGGGGATGTATTTTTCAGACATTCCTTATGTTGGAGTATGCTGGTTGTGTCATGCATTACCCGTCCTATGAGTAGGGGTTGTGTGGGTGGTAGGCATCCAGACCCCATGAGTAGGTGTGGTGGTAGTGGTAGGCATCCAGGCCCCCCTGAGTAGGGGTGGTGGTAGTGGTAGGCATCCATCCCCCTATGAGTGGGGATGGTAGTAGTGACAGGCATCCAGGCCCCCATGAGTAGGGGTGGTGGTAGTGGTAGGCATCCAGGCCCCCCTGAGTAGGGGTGGTGGTAGTGGTAGGCATCCATCCCCCTATGAGTGGGGATGGTAGTAGTGACAGGCATCCAGGCCCCCATGAGTAGGGGTGGTGGTAGTGGTAGGCATCCATCCCCCTATGAGTGGGGATGGTAGTATTGACAGGCAACCAGGCCCCCATGAGTAGGGGTGGTGGTAGTGGTAGGCATCCAGGCCCCCCTGAGTAGGGGTGGTGGGAGTGGTAGGCATCCATCCCCCTATGAGTGGGGATGGTAGTAGTGACAGGCATCCAGGCCCCCCTGAAAAGGGGTGGTGGTAGTGGTAGGCATCCATCCCCATATGAGTGGGGATGGTAGTAGTGGCAGGCATCCAGGCCCCCATGAGTAGGGGTGGTGGTAGTGGTAGGCATCCATCCCCCTATGAGTGGGGATGGTAGTAGTGACAGGCATCCAGGCCCCCATGAGTAGGGGTGGTGGTAGTGGTAGTCATCCAGGCCCCCCTGAGTAGGGGTGGTGGTAGTGGTAGGCATCCATCCCCCTATGAGTGGGGATGGTAGTAGTGACAGGCATCCAGGCCCCCATGAGTAGGGGTGGTGGTAGTGGTAGGCATCCAGGCCCCCCTGAGTAGGGGTGGTGGTAGTGGTAGGCATCCATTCCCCTATGAGTTGGGATGGTAGTAGTGACAGGCATCCAAGCCCCCCTGAAAAGGGGTGGTGGTAGTGGTAGGCATCCATCCCCATATGAGTGGGGATGGTAGTAGTGGCAGGCATCCAGGCCCCCATGAGTAGGGGTGGTGGTAGTGGTAGGCATCCATCCCCTATGAGTGGGGATGGTAGTAGTGACAGGCATCCAGGCCCCCATGAGTAGGGGTGGTGGTAGTGGTAGGCATCCAGGCCCCCTGAGTAGGGGTGGTGGTAGTGGTAGGCATCCATCCCCCTATGAGTGGGGATGGTAGTAGTGACAGGCATCCAGGCCCCCTGAAAAGGGGTGGTGGTAGTGGTAGGCATCCATCCCCATATGAGTGGGGATGGTAGTAGTGGCAGGCATCCAGGCCCCCATGAGTAGGGCTGGTGGTAGTGGTAGGCATCCATCCCCCTATGAGTGGGGATGGTAGTAGTGACAGGCATCCAGGCCCCCATGAGTAGGGGTGGTGGTAGTGGTAGGCATCCATCCCCCTATGAGTGGGGATGGTAGTAGTGACAGGCATCCAGGCCCCCATGAGTAGGGCTGGTGGTAGTGGTAGGCATCCATCCCCCTATGAGTGGGGATGGTAGTAGTGACAGGCATCCAGGCCCCCATGAGTAGGGGTGGTGGTAGTGGTAGGCATCCATCCCCCTATGAGTGGGGATGGTAGTAGTGACAGGCATCCAGGCCCCCATGAGTAGGGGTGGTGGTAGTGGTAGGCATCCATCCCCCTATGAGTGGGGATGGTAGTAGTGACAGGCATCCAGGCCCCCATGAGTAGGGGTGGTGGTAGTGGTAGGCATCCAGGCCCCCTGAGTAGGGGTGGTGGTAGTGGTAGGCATCCATCCCCCTATGAGTGGGGATGGTATTAGTGGCAGGCATCCATCCCCCTATGAGTGGGGATGGTATTAGTGGTAGGCATCCATCCCCCTATGGGTGTGTATGGCATTGGTGATAGCCATCCCGCCCCTATGGTTCTGCTGGTGCTGGTGTACGTCATTTGTGCATCCCTATGTGTGTGTGACATATTTCGGGTACGTGTCGTTTGTTTGTGTTGTGGGTGTTTGACTTACCGTCTGCGCCGTACGCGTCCGAACCGGTCCCGGTAATAGATGTAGAGTATTGGTAGGACCTGCGCGATGGGATTCATGGTTGGGTCGTCTCGTTCGGGTTTCTCGTGGCTTTGACTCGTACTCGTCGCTGGCTTGTTCGTCTCGTATCCGTGGATCATCTTGTGGCGCGAATCGGAGCTTATGTACAGCTCTCCCGGATGCTCAAACGTGCCGGACGTAGCGACGGGTTCGGCGCGTACGGAAGGCGCATCGTACTAGTCCGGCCGGAAGGTGCTGTGTATTTGCTTCCGTGCGACTCGATTCGGCGTTTACGGATCTGGCTCAGGCGGGGAACAGGAGCTGAAATGGGTAAGTACGGCTCGCTCGGAATCTGGGCTGTTGTGCGCATCGTACTTGTTCGTTCGGACGAGTGTTCGAATCGGTCGGGAAACACGCGTCCGGCTTGTATTTTTTCCGGACGAATACTGTTAGGTGCGCTTCCGGCCGAGATCGGAATCGACCCCTATATGTTGGGGTTAAGATCTGGTTTATTACAATTTAACCATTTTGTTAGCCCAAAATTAGTTTGGCATGTTATATCTAGTAGAAAACATATTTTTCTAAATCATCATAAGTAGGTTTTTTCTTTATCAATACATGAAGCAAGACATTCTGTTATTCAATTCTACCATGATATCCTTTGTGGCACTGTCGCAGTGTTGTGGGTTTGACAACAGTGGTTATGACTTAAATGTGGCCAGCAATTTACCAGTGTTACTACTATAGCTATCATACCGTTGGTGAGCTCCTAAGCTATTAATGTGTTAAAAATGCAATATGTATTATCTTTATGAAAGTGTATTCAGCACTTGGCATTTATGAGAGGCAACCAGCAGATAAATATCAATGGATGTTGTATTTAGAAAGAGAGGGAGAGCAATCTGGCTTGAGAATGCTCTGTATACTTAACCTTCTGTGTCAAAGTCTCTACATTATGCCCCTCAGTATGAGTAGTTTTTTAAAGTCTGTAAGTTTTATTTAATAATGATTGAATTATACATAACTTTAGAGGAAAATCAGTGCAAACGTGCAATTGAGATTGAATCAAAAACTTTGAGACATGATAAAATAACATAAAAAATGTAATTATACAAAGAACACTGAACATTAATAACAATATTAAAACAATTGTAAGTCTTTAGTTAATTGTAGGATTAAAAATGTGTTAACCATTAGTAGAAGGGAAAAGACGGGGGGGTAATAAATGAAGAAGAAAAAGAGCTTCAAGCAATTATTATATAACCTTGTAAGAATCATTATATGGAATATAACGTGGAATGTTGCAGACAAACTGGTCTAACTAAACATTCACATACCTTTAATTATAATAAAACTAGAGGATATAACACATCTATGATTGACTATGAACCTCTTTCTTCAAGGGGGTTTGAAATTTCTCCAAAATAAAAAATGCTTATGTGTATTATTTTTACTGATGTTATTCAGATAAAGCATAGTAGGTAATCAAAACAAATCTCCTTTCAAGGGCATAAACTAAGAGCAAACACATGCCCTATCTAATCTATGATTAGATCAAACTGTAAACCACCATAACCTAACAGAAAATTAAATACTTTAGGTACATTTTCAGTTAACTGTTATTTCTTGGAAGGCTGGGGCCAACAAAAGGTCCAATGGCCCACTATTGGAATAAGCTGAGGGCCAGTCATCAGCTAAACATCCCAGAAATAGATTTGTTAAACTAAAAAAAACACAAAATCACATTAACGCATTTCCAAACTTTGTGCCGAAAAAAAGTGTATTAGGATACAAAAATAACATGTGCATTATATCACTGTTAGTACATTTCCACAACCAGCATTTATTACTATCGTTTCTAGGATGCCAAACAAGGAGCTATATAATGTCTATTATAAACAGAAAATAGTGCCTGAGTAGTATAAGCCATTTTATGATCATTTTGTAAAATCTTCTTCCATATAGGGAAGGACAAGGTGGAGCTCACATCTTTTTCTCATAACATTTCTGCACTAGCCTTGGACATGGGGGTCCCAGTAGGAGATTTTTTTTATAAATACTGACGCTTTTGTGGGTGAATGACAAAATCTATTTGAGAACAGTACTCTTAAGCGTAAGATCAATGTGCATCTCCAGCTTCTTAAAAGTGTCTCAGATAAGGTTTCTATTAGAAATAAACAGTAGGGACTGTTATATTTTATCTTGAAATTCGGGGAAGGGAATGAGAGCAAGAATATCTATTATGTCATGTATCCATAATATACATTGACACTTCAGATGTTCCAGAAAATGTATCTAGTGTTGTATTTAACATGATTATTGAACCATAATGGTGAATTATGAACATGTTCTTGCTGCGTTTTACCCAAACATACATCCAGTTCAAGTTCTTTACAAGTACATTTTGAAACTGTGAGTAACAATTTAGAAGGCTTTGAAGAAAATAAAATATATTAATCAAATGAGAAAGTTGATTTCCCAATATGCAGCCAAAATGATACACAAAGATGATCAATTCTTCAATTGCTAAAAAGAAGCCTCTCTGAAAAAAAAGCTTTACTACATTTTCTGAAGTCAGCAAAGTTGACTTCATAAGAATTTGGACAAGAGAGAGTCAATCTTCCTAAAATATATGGAAGGTATGTTTATAGGAATCATGGAAAGAGTTATAGGAATCATGGAAAGAGTGTGTAGGAAAATATCATCATCTAAGTTCAGCCTAAACAGCCCTACCATGATAAATACAAAGAATGCCATTGAAATTCAGACTTAATAAGGTTATAATATTAACAAGTTCCCTAATGGAGTTAGTAAACCAAATCCCAGATATTTAATCCCACTCAAGGGCTCCCATTGACCTTGGTTTGATCTGCTCCTGTTGCGGCCACTAGGCCTAGCCACACAAGTGGGGCAGCATTTTTATCAGCACAGGTGGGGTATTGCTGCGTGGTCGGCATTTTGTGGATTCCTACAGATTCCAGAAGTTTCCATAACAGAAATGTAAGGAAAGTGTCTGATTTCAGGCAAAGTTTGAGGTTTGCAGGGTATTGAGGGGAAAAAAACCTCACAAGAATCCACACAAGTCACCCCATCCTGGATCCCCTAGGTGTCTAGTTTTAGAAATATGCAGGTTTGCTAGGTTTCCCTAAGTGCCGGCTGAGCTGGGTACCTAAATCCACAACTACCCACTGTGCAAAAAACAGGTCAGGTTTGTGCGGAAAAATGTTTTGGGCCCATTCCTTTGACGGGCACTAGGCCTACCCACACAAGTGAGGTACCATTTTTATTGGAAGACTTAGGGAAATGCTAGGTGGAAGGAGGTGTGTGGCTCCCCACAGGTTCTAGCACTTTTCATCACAGAAATGTTAAGAATATGTGTTTTTTTAGTCAATGTTTGAGGTTAAAAAGGGATTCCGGGTAAAACAACATCATGAGAGCCACACAAGTCACCCCATCCTGGATTCACCTAGGTGTCTAGTTGTAAAAAATGCACAGGTTTGCTAGATTTCCCTAGGTACCGACTGAGCTAGGGCCCAAATTCCACATCTACCCACCTTGCAAAACAGGGCCAGTTTTGGGTGGAAAAATGTGATGTTTCCATGTTGCATTTTGGGTAATTTCTTGTTGCAGGCACTAGGCCTACCTGCACAAGTGAGGTACCATTTTTATCAGAAGACATATGGGAGAATAGAATAATAGGATATTTGTTATTACCAATTGGATATCACTGCATTTGTGCCTTCCAAATGTAAGACAGTGTGTAAGAAATAAGACATTTTGAAAAATGCCCTCTAAATCATATGCTGGCACGCGTACCCACAAATTCAGAGATGTGCAAATAACCACTGCTCCTAAATTCCATATCTTGTGCACATTTCAGAAATACATAGTGTTAGAACAGACAGCCTTAGGGTGGTCTTCCCCAAACTTTTTTCCTGCTTGCATCATATTTTTGCTGATTCTTTTTATTCACCTAAGGACTGTGAGCACTTTACCACTACCAACCAGTGATAAAGTTCATGTGCTTCTCCCCTAAAACATGGTAACATTGGTTCATACCAAATTGGCATATTTAATGTACGTATAAGTACCTAATAAAGTGTACTACAGGTGCCCGGGGCCTGTAAATTAAATGCTACTAGTGGGACTGTATTAGAGATAATGGGGCGACCAAGTGTCCCTCAGAACCTGGGTATTAGTAGTATATAGAACAATTGGTTCTGTTGGGTAATACAATTGCTGTGAACACTGTACTTACTACAAAGGAAAAGGTACCTCTCAATTCCTTATTTTTAACAAATGTAAAAACAATTTAAAGAAGAAGAACACACCAAAAAGAGAATTCACAAGTAAAGTTGATTTACTCTTATATTTCAAAAAAGTATTGAATAATAATGGCTGTCACAAATACAAATAAATTGCAGCAAGACAACAAGTGACTATGGTGAGAAAGTGACATATAGTGATTGGTTAAATAGACGGTACACTATATAATTGACATACGCAAGTGACATAAAGTAAAAGGAATATCTTGAATTCTTGTCCTGTTTCCTAGTTTTTCACATGTAATGCAAGACCCAATAATTAATCAATTTGCGGTCAAGAAAACTGTGTGGACATATGAAATGAAAATGTCGACGTTTCGACCCTGGAAACAGCGCAGACTGGTGTGCGTCAGAGCGGGTCTTCCTCAGGACTATGGAAGGAGGGGTGGACAGCCTATAAAATTAATTTAAGCGGAAGTGGTCAGGTGTGTTCTAACAATTATGAATTATTGCAATCCGGAGTGTAGCTTACCACAAGGCAGAAACTTCAGTCAATGAAATCTGCAAATAAGAGGAGCAATTCTTTAGTCAACATATAACATCCATTAAAAATGACCAAATTGCTCAAGTGAAGCATCTGATATAGACACTTACCAAAAAGTTTAAGACGTGATTAGGATCCAATAATGGCCTCTGTTATATGTTCAAGTGGTGGGATTCCGTTGTGAAACAACAATCAGGAGAATGCTAAGAGATACATACAGGGAAAGCGCATCAGTCTCCCATGTAAAATTGTTTAAAAAGCAGATTAATGTGAAACTAAGTTAAAAAGAAACGTACCTTCCCAAATGGACTCCGAAGATCTCCACCAGTCGGTTGGAGTCTAAAATTATAAATGAGGACTGTATTGGTGTCATGCGGTCTAATAAAAGACATAATCCTACAAAGACGGCCAAAGAATGGAAGCGTACCTTATGCGCGAGCACACTTGACATCCACCCGCCGGTTGGAGTCGCGTGTTTAAAGCCTTCACTTAATGTTCAATGTCGACAAAAATGGTCGTCTTACTGTGGGATTTAAGAACTAATTTAGAACACGGGAGTATTGTGCAAGCGATACTAATTGCGTGCGCATTAATAGTCTGAGTTCTCACCTTCAAAAGAGCAGCACGCATCCGTCTATCAGCTTCTGGAGGTTTTTTCAAGTGCGGCCGCGGTGAGAGCAGACAGCTTTTCACTGTGTGCTTACGTCATAACCAGCTGGATCTCGCTGCGTGCACGTTGAGGTGCAGCAGCTCAATAGAGCTGTCAAAAAGGAAGATCCTTATCAGTTAGTCAGGCCTGATTGACTGACTCGGTGTTTTGATTGTGTTAAATGACAAGGGGAGCACGTTAGTGTCTTTACATTCAACACACACGTGCCTGTAGTGGCTGTAACCGCATGTGGTTAAAACATGAGCGTTGGAACCGCAACGTCTAATATTAGCATAGGAACTTCTACGGCTTACTGTGCTGACGATACAATGTATACGAATAGCATAGCACATTAACAGCTAGTTCATGAAGGTACATCATTTGTTCATGTAATCATAAACAGCAATCGATAGTTGTTAAATGCAAGCACGTCGGAATTTTGAAATACTTACATATTAATTTGTGAGCTCATGAAGTACATCTTAATTAAATCTGCAAATGTGGGCCTTAAAGATGATACAATGTGCTAATAACAACGTTGACTGTTAAGGCAGAAGACTATGATGGCTAAGCATGCGTCTAAGTCTCCTTATAGTAACAAACATTGGTATGATGCTGAGTGACATATTCAGTCCTTATCTATGTCGGCCCTCGTGTTAATGTAAACAATAAACATTCAGATTCAACGACACAATAAGGAGTAACATAAAATTCTACATCAAATGGTCTAGATATTTGCATCCATGGGCGGACTAGGAACAGACTACATGTAAACTTATGAGATAGAGGCAGTGATGCATTCAACAAATATTCAATAAGAGATTCTTATAATTGGTACTTTGTACATCACATGTTTGCAAGCAACTGAAGAGATAGACCTAGGACAAATAGGTGGACTAGAGCCTAACCATCTGTCTATATGTCTCCTCCTGCTCGTTCAGACCCCGGTTTACCGAGTCTAGAGTATGGATCCACCTACATTGTTTTAGGCTAAGGGCTGAGAGTATACTGCCACCCCTAAGATGTAAGGTCATTTTCTCTAGTACCCACCATTCTAGGTCATCTGCAGTGTGGCCACTTGTGAAAAAATGGTCAACTAAGGGACCGCCCTGTACCTTGCAGCGGATCCTGCTGCGATGCTGGAGGATCCTAGTTTTCACCTTTTGGGTAGTCTGGCCTTCTTATGTTTCCTCACAGGGGCATCTTATAGCGTAAATTATGTTACAGCTAATACAGTTAGTGTGTTGTGTTAGGGAATATGTTTGGCCATGGTGTTGAAAAGATGAGCCTGTCATCGAAAAATCGCAGGCTTTGCAATTGCTGCATTTAAAATGGCCCATCAAGGGTGGCAAATTCAGTTGTTGTCTGATGTCAGGCGGCCTAGCGGTTTCTAAATAGGAACTGACAACATAGTCCTTAACATTTCTGGCTCGCTTGAACGCAAAGAGAGGGTCTTCTTTGGTGTTGATTTTCATGCCTATTAGGTTCCAGTATTTCTTTACCACCTTCTTTATCTCATGGCTTCATGTATTGAAGGTGGTTACACAAACCAATTTGTCCATTTTTTCTACTCTAGGTTGTACGTCAAGAAGAGTCTCTCGTGGGCGATACCAAGCCCTCTTTCTGGCGCGGTTGAGCAAACCTTTAGGATAACCCCGATCTCTCAATCTTGTAATAAGGACATCTGTTTCTTTGAAGAAATCAGCCCTTCTTGAGCAATTCCGTTGTAGCCTCAAAAACTGGCCATAAGGCAAATTGTCTCTGAGGTTTCTTGGATGATGCGAATCATATATTAGGATGGTATTTCGCTCAGTCGGTTTTCTATATAGAGTTGTAAGAATTCTGTCTTCTTCGATTTGCAGTGTAAGATCCAAAAAGCAGATGGTCTCATTGCTGTATGTCATTGTGAATTGGATATCCGACAATCGTCCATTCAGCCATGCTTTAAAATCTATGAGGTTTTTTCTGTGCCTGTCCAAACCATTAGCACATCATCAATGTATCGCTTCCAGATGGTAATATTGTCTAAGAAGGGATTAGTCAGATTATATATATTGGTGTCTTCATAGTGATCCATGAAGAGGTTCGCTAGACTTGGAGCGAACCCGGCTCCCATAGCCACACCCTTACATTGGTAATAGTAGGTGTCTTGAAAGATGAAGTAGTTCCCTGTCATGGCTATTTTTAAGAGCTCCACCAGGAAGTCAGTCAAAATGCAACACGGGGCTGGTTGCTTGTCCAATATTCTACGAATCACATCAATTGCCTGGTCTTGGGGTATACTAGTGTACAACGATGAGACGTCCAATGTTGCCAGGAATTGTGTCTGTTTGTCAAAGGGTAGGTTTTCCACTAGCTGAATGGTATGCATAGTGTCTCTAAGAAATTAACGAGTATCTGAATAGGCTGGGCCTAGTCCACACACAAAGGGCTGCATACCTCCCTGTTGTGAGACCGGAACCAGGGCACAATGAAAGGACATCTATGCACTTCAAAGACCCTTCTCTAAAGTCAAACTACTACAAAGGTGCAACTGGGTATAAGTACTGGACCTCTGACCCTAACAACTCAGTACACTTCTGGACCTGAAACCAATTCGCTGAGAAGAAGAACTGCTATGCTAAAGACTGCCACTCTGATGGAATGCTGCTCTGGTAAACTGCTGGCTTGCGGTGCTGCCTGCAGCTCTTTCTGACTGGACCCTCATCACTTGACCCAGAGTGACTCCAAGGGCTAGCTCACTAGTTTCCTGTTCTTAGAAGACTCAGGGACATCAAAGTTTTCCATCCTGCTCCTGTGCCTGGCTCATTAGAAGTGGACACAGGTGCTTGGTCCAGTGTAACCAACGCATTGTCTGCTGTGATAGCAGAATCGCTGCATCGCAGCTGCGGCGGGGACCAGAACATCGCACTCGGAACCAGCACATCACCATAAGAACCACTGCATCGGAACCACTGCATCGCCGCCACTGCAGCAGGATGTTCTACGCATCACTTCAACTATGTGGAGAAACCTGACACATTGGTTTTGGGACCAACACATCTAGGAACCAGCGCTTCCAAATCGGCACATTGCCTTTGTTTTGTGGAGAAAACCAATGGATCTCACCGACTGTGGGGTCAACACCGACACATTGCTCAGCTTCAACCCACATCTCATTGTTTGCGACCAGGATTAGGGAACTTTTGCTCAGCGGGGCCTGCGTGGGTCCTGTAACCAGCCCGCATGGTTGGCCAAAGCTCGTGACTTTGTCCTGGTCCATTAATTTGAGTTTTTACTGCTTCTAAGTGATATTTTTCATTTAATCTTTAGAAATGAATATCTTGACATTGGATTTTTGTCAATTTCGCCTTGTTTTATTTATAAAATAATACTTTATTTTTCTAAACTGGTGCAGAGTCTTTTTGTGGTGTTTTCAATGTGTTGCTGTTGAAAGTGTTGCACAAATACTTTACACATTGCCTCTTAAGTTAAGCCTGCCTTCTCTGTGCCAAACTACCAGAGGGTGAGCAAAGGTTGATTTATGGTGTGTGTCTGACTTACCATAACTAGGGTTGTGGTTCCTGCTTGGACAGGGTGCATAGCTCTGCCTACCAGAAACCCAATTTCTAACACATAGGTTACCTTGATACCTATTTTGCACTCTACATATTTCACCACATGAATTGGTCTATATTCAGTACACAGTGGACAACCATTGTACAGTGCACCTCTATTTTTGGCTTTGGGTACCTTTGGTTCTTGAGAACCTAAAATCCCCATATATTTCCTTAATCAAAATTGTTTTGTAAACGTATGGTAGATTGCTTTTGTAAATTGGCCATCATGATGAAAAGTTACAGATGAAAATATTGCTACAAATGGCTGTTTTTTCCAACTCATTTTCAATATTTGTTTCAGCATTTCGGAGGTCATTACAATGCCTATTGGAATGGCTTCTGTGGTCCTTTTGGAGGCAGTCAGACCACTCCAGCCTCGTCAGGATCAGTCAGTCCGACCGCCGGATTACGATGCATGCATCATGTACTCCGACCAACCGCTGACAGACTGCCATCAACTGCTTCGAGTCATCAGAAACAAACGTTTTGGGGTGAATACTCAGCCTGTTTTTCTTCTCCCCAGCGGTCTTCGCCATGGATCCCTTTCTCCAGGTACCACCTATATGTCAGTAGCTGTATCTTGATGTGTACAACCCTGTGGAGCCAGAATCCAGGTAAGTCCTTCTGTGGTTTGTCTCTCCATTGCCTAGACTGTGCACATTCTGCCACACTCCAGCAATGGGGTACATGGAGCATAAGGCATATCCCCACATATGTCAATGCATGTGTGTACTATTCACATGTTTTCTCTATTTTTGTATGCACTTGCAGCGACATATTTGGGGTTATGTGCACCACCGTAGATTAGACCACCGGCGTAGCAGCGGTAGCATCATTATACAGTGGGGGGAACTTTCCCTTCCTCGGCAGTCAGAATCGGATTGCGGCCACAGCTGTCAGATGGTCGGTCCGACCGGCATCATAATGACCCCCTTAGTTTCTTTAGGAAAACCTTGTAGGATCTATATATATGGCCCCTTGCTGAATTTAGAATTTTGTCACAATTTTCAGAAATATATAGCTTTCTTGAATCACCAATGTGTCTCACACTGGTTTCCACCACAAGCTGGAAGTAGCTTGAAAGCACACAAAATATGAAGAATGGACTACCTCTTTGAAAAATGCCTAAACTGTGGTGAAAAAATAGGTTTTTTGATTCAGCTCTGCATGTTCCTGAAAGCTGGGAAGATGGTGACTTTAGCACAGCAAACCATTTGTTAAAGCCATTTTAATGAAAAAACAGACACTTTTATCCAGAGCACTTTTCTACTATTTTTCCCACAAAACTCACAATTTAGCTATATTTTGGCTATTTTCTCGGTCCCCTCCAGGGGATTCCACAAACTGTGGGTACCTTTAGACTCCCCAGAAATTACACAAGTTTGGCATGGATACCTTATGTGGACAAATAGTCATGGAGGGCTAAGCACAAACTACCCCAAATAGCTAAAAAAAGAGGTCAGCAATGGGGGAAAGGCCCAGCAGTTAAGGGGTTAATGAAGTGTTTCCGTTTTCGCAAGCTCAAGTTTGCATTTTGACACTAATGAAGACAAAGCAATTTCTCTGGTCATGCTCTGGGTCAGAAATAAAAAAGAGAATATCGTTAGCAAAAGCTGACAACTCCAATTATCACCACATCGCAAACCAGCAATTGCTGGATTTTCCCTAATTCTAAGAAAAAAAGGTTCAAGTATTAAAAAAAAAAAATGAGAATAAAAAACTCTGCCTCACTGCTGTGAGTGAAAACTATTTAGAAGATGTGCCATTTACCAGGACAGAGGTGCAAACAGAATCATAAAGTAATGAAATGATTTTGGTAACAAATCCATGCCATTCTAGGGGTTCAAACATAAACTCTGGGCTATCATTTTTTTCTGCATCACTATTTACCACAGCTAGAGGGTATTTAAGAAAATGAGATTGTTTTAAGATCTTGAAAAACAATCTTGTATTCTCCAATGGCAATCTGTTCTTTATAAAGTCCATCCTATTAGGTTAGATAAAAAGGGTATTAATCTTAAAGCTAATATTTTAGCTAAAAGCTTGAAATCTTCATTTAATAACCAAACCCGCCTTTAATTTTTACATAAAAATACCATCTTTAGGTATAGGGCAAATTGTGGCCTCTTCAAAGGTACCTTTAATTGTATTATAGAGGATAAAACTGTAAACAATTCCAGCAATTTTGGATTAAAATATTAGAAAAAGGGGTATATAATTCCCAAAAAAAACCTTTCAAGGCCAGGAACTAGTCTTTCTTCAGGCCTGCCCCTTTAGTAACATCTTCTGTGGATCTAGTCTGTTCTAATAAAAAAACTGTATTTAGTAGTTTAATGGAACTTAAATTGTGTGAAAAATCCTTGCCTGGTTAATAGACAATAAAGTATATAGATTGTCATAGAAAGTCTCAAATTCATTTGAAATATCTATACCTTTAAATATCAAAACTCTTTGATTATTTTTCAAGGCTTCTACCTTGGTACTTTATTCTTTTAGTTTTAGGTAGCTTGCCAACAGGTTATCAATGGATTTTTTTTTACAACCATATTACTGTGCACTGCTCGTCAGTAAAAAAGAGGAGGCATCATCATCATCATCAAGATAAAACTCTAACTTCACAGGAACCAAGGGGCATATTAGCAAGACCAGCGATAAAATTATCGCCGTTTTAGCGGCAGGAAACTGCCGCTAAAAAGGCGATAATGGGCTTGCTAATATGCGTTATAGAATTCCAATAGAAGCCCAGGTTAGATGTCCTGCACATCTAACCTGGGCTTCTATTGGAATTCTATAACGCATATTAGCAAGCCCATTATCGCAGTTTTAGCGGCAGTTTCCTGCCGCTAAAACGGCGATAATTTTATCGCCGGTCTTGCTAATATGCCCCCAAATTCTGTAAGGTAGCACCAGATCTAGAAGGATAAAATTGTTCTTTTTTTATGTTAACTAACAGCATTTTGCGTTTTTTTTCTATTAATCCTTTTTTTTTAGACACATTGAGCCTGGGCTGTTGCATTAAATGAATCTTATATAAGTTGTATAGAAATAATAAAATTGTATGTATATCACAAAAATGCGTAAGCAACGAAGAAAGATTAGTCATTAAATGAAGTGTTAAGAAATCTCCATCTATTAGCTCATTCTCTTATATATGCTTCAAATCTAAATCTGTAATGGCTGTATCATGATCTGAAATCAAAATGGGCCTAATTTCAGTGTTGATAATGTTCTGGACTAGTTGTTTACCTAAAAAGATATAGAGCCACATGTATTAATATTTGTAATAGCAATTACTTAATTGTGCTTTCAGCTAATTGCAATTAGATAATCGCTATTACAAATGTATGAAACTCCAAGAGTTTCATATAGTGATCCAAAGGGGAACACAAATCGACCTATCTCATTAATATTAATGAGGTAGGTCGCAATTTGCAACCCTCTAGGAAACGCTAAAATCATGGGGATGGTGGCAGACCACCATGTCCGTTATTGCTTTTAAATAAAGCAATCTTTTTTTTTTTTCTAAATGCAGCCCATTTTCCTTTAAAGAAAATGGGTTGCATTTAGAAAAATGAAAAAATAGTTAACTTTTCATTTTTTAAGAGCAGGCAGTGGTCTGTGGGACCAGTGCCTGCTGTTAAAAAAAGTTGAAGTTAGTGGTAAAATGCAAATGTTTTGCAACTGCATTCACAGTCACAAAACATTCATACAGACAGTTACGATATGGTATTTGGAAGAGACGCCTTAAACACGCCCCTTCCAAATACTGTATCGCGTACCCATTTTGCGATTTGGTAACAGGTTACCGAATCGCAAAATAGGGTTTGATACATATGAAAAGCATTTTTTGCATTCGCAAACGGGTAGATTTTGAGAATTGGCCCATTTGTGAATGTAAAAATGCTTGATACATGTGGCCCTTAATTTAGTCTGGTATAAGAGCCATGCCATAGATAAAGGATTATTCTTTCCCAGAAGGATTACAAAGCCTCCAGGTGTCCACCAAACTGCTGTGAAAAGTGTTTCTGTATTCCATTTCATATTAATTTGACTGGAGATTGTTGATCAGGAAATTAATCTAAAATGTGATTACAATTACCCCCCAGGATAAAATATTGATCATCAAACTGAATAAATATTTTCAAAATGAGAGTCCAGAAATTGTAGCCAGTTTGTGTAGGACTCTATACATAAGAGTGTAAATGGGACTTTATTACTAGCTAATTTAGCAGTGAACCATCTACCTTTATCATCAGATTATTTGGAAGTAACACTAACATCCACATTTCTTTTTACATAAAATAACTATGCCAGTATTCCTGTATGAAGCTGAGGAGGGAAGGACTGTACCCACCTAATGTCTTTAAAGTTTAGATGGCTCTAACCCTGGAAGAAGGATTGTAACGTTAGGCTTGAACTTGGTGAGACGAGGCTTCCTGTCTTCTTTGGGTTATTTAAACTCCTTACCAAAAAACAAGAAATAGATAATAATCATGATCTTCAATATTTTTAGAAGGGTTTGATGCAGTGAATGAAGAAGAATAAAGACAAAACTTAGTGAATGAAGAAAGAAAGAAGAAAATAATAAGGGACTAGAGAAGAATGGAGACACAAAATAAAGAAAATACAAAAAGAAAGAAATATAGACAAGTAGTAGACAGTACATGCAAATTCAATGGTGACTGCAGAATATACCTTTTTGGGATGAGAAGGATTGAGAGTGGCGACCACACATTACGACAATGACACATCCAGTTAACATATGCATCTGATGACTAGAAATCCTTTTGTAAAGAGAGATGAAGAAAGGACAAATAATGGCAAAACATGGAACAAGAGAATGAGGAAATCAAAAACAGTTGACAACAGCTTTATATTATCGTAAGATATCAATAAATAGTAGAAGGCTGCATATGTGCTAAACGGTGGAAGGCCTGGATGTATCCATGCATCAATCCTCTCCCCACTACACTTATTTAAACTCAAAGGAGAATTATAGGATACTCACAGGTAAAAGTTGTGTTCTTGTCCAAGCCATGCCCTGCCTCATTATGAGTACTGCTGAGCAGTATTTGTACATAGTTGTATGCAGTAATACCAGGTAAGACTCTGTATTACCAAGAGGAAAATGCCATCCGATATTACTGATGAGATACTGCACTCAGTAATACAAAACACAGTATTACTGTGTTGGAAAATATTTGCAGTCAAAGGAGCCTCATAAATGAAAATGCCAATGAAAACTCCACCTGCTCAATGCAAGTGGTAAATTTATATAATTTACAAAAATTTATGAAAACAATGCAAGCCAAATTGAATTGGATAGGAGTGCACAAAAAGCAGCATGCACAACTACCTATAGAGGTGAAAGTATTTCTCCTTTAAGCAGACATTATGTTGGCAAGACGTTTTTTATTTCTCGAAATGTTTTAAACTTTCCATGTCTGCTGCACTGTACAACACACATAAAATGTTTGAAAAGTCTTAAAGTATCTCTTAGCATATTTTTTGTACTGGAAGGGTTTCGTTCCAGTGCAAAATATATGCTAAACATCAACCAAACACCTTTGCAATGTGGTGGAAAAGTGTATCCATGGTTCTAGGCAACCTTTTTGAGAGCCACAACAGGGGATGACAGCAGCAGAACCATATGTTTGAAACTTGTCTCGATGCTGCTTTTCCCCTTTGCATAATGCGGCACAGAAACATTGTTTGTTGCTCTACATTGTGTAACTGTTTCATAAATTTGCCCCTCAGTGCGTTAACAGGACATTGGCCTATAATGAGCAACAGGGAACGTGCAAAGAAGCCAATTTGGGGCATGTAAAACTGCAGACCAAACCTCACTTCAGATCTAGTTGCAAGCACAACAATGGAGGGAGTCATCTAAAATTTCTGTATAGTGAATGTTATCCAAATTCTGGTCTAGCTAGTCCGAAAGTGGAAGCAACAAGAAGAATCAGACCAGTACTGATGGGTATTGCCACACTTCAGATCCAGGAGATCCATCCTCATCAAGAGAAACCTTATCCCTTACAAAATGTCTACAGCCTACATTCTAACAACATGAGAAGCAGTTGCTGATTACTATTTGGGATACAGTAGAGCCCAATGTAGACCTAAGGACTGCCATTGCCCTATAAAAAACTAATGTCAGTGCTTCTTTGCCATATTGTTGCCCGAATATGAATTTACCTTGAAAAAACAAAAGACAAGAGGTGTTTGGCAAAACAGGAACAGTTGGTTTAACACTACAGCCGAGAGTACAGCATACAGAAACGGGTCTGAGGACTTTCTCAAGGTACAATCAATCTGAACGATTTTTACACAGTTTTGGGAGCAATGAAAGTACATCTGGTGATCCTCGTTTGGAAAAAGAATGTGGGCCCTGTCTGTGGAGTCATAAATAAAAGGTCCCTGATAACAAATTCAGGTGGGTCTCCACCTTGCGTGACACAGTGTGGGCCAGTAGGTAGTGTGTCCAGATGTCCGGCCGGTGGGGCATGTGTGTGTGTGTTGTGTCCTGATTGGCTGCGCGTTCCTAACTTTATGAGGCATCTGATTTTATGGTGTTTCGGGAATGTGCGCACCCCTCCAGCCATGTGTGCTTTATTGGGGCCATTTTCCCTGGACCATTGTGGTGTCACTGCGCTTATCTGAGGGATGGACCTGAGCTTCCTGTTCATGCGCTTGTCTGCCAGCTACGTGCCACCCCACCTGTGACCTGTCAATCATTTATCGCGGGCCTGTCTGATCACGAATTTTTGTGTCGGGGTTGATGGAGAGTTCATGATGGGCGAATTTGACAAAAGGGATGCAATTTCGTTTGTGTATTCGAGAGTACCATCATAAGCATTAGCATTGTTTTTATCAATATCAACATTACCCCCTCTAGTTCAATTTTCAACTACATTATTTAGCCCATACTTCATGACAGTCACATTATTGGGGACATTCTGCTCTTCAGTTTTGACAAATACTACTTTCCTAATTATTTGCATTCTACCTAATTAGAGGACTGCGTTTTTACAGCAGGAAACCACCAACTGTAGGATACCACATAAGAACAATAAAAATATGAGAATGGGCAACAGCGATGTGCAAAGATCCGGTCAGCCACTGGGGGAGTCAAAGAAACCAGTTCAGATACCATGCCTGCTCAGGGGCACCTCCCTCCTCACACATGTCTCTTTGTGAATTGTGCAGTGCTTGGATGGCAAGAGTTAAGGTTCCGTTATCCAGGTCATTACCTGGGATAAATGTGCAAAAGGATGCACCGATCATTCTCATGTCTCAGGCTGTGCTGTCGGTGCAAACTTTCTACATGACCTAATAAGTGGCACTGGCTGGTAGCCGTGTGAAGTATGGGAGTTAGAAGGGGAATCAGGTTTGGCTCCCATGGTCAAGGTTGACGTCTGAAAGTTGCCCTGCAGCCAACATCTACACATCGAGCCTCTCCAACACACATGTGTACCTGGAGGGCAGATGTCATGGACAGCTGTACCTGTGCTAATTGGATGATAATACCACAGATTGGTCCCTGGCCCATCTGCTGGTTGGAGAAGACCACGGCTGATGTATTGGCCCACTGCATGCACCTGTTGGACCTTTCAGTCTTCCTTTGGAACTGGGGTACTGTCCAGCTGTCCCACCTGATTTTGATCCTGTGGCAGCATGCTAACCAGCTCCTGCGCCACCACCAGGTTATATAGGGAGCCTCTGTTTCAATTGTTTTTTCTGTAGTAATGGTTGTAGCCCCAGAGCTCACCAGGAGATACTGCTGACCTGTTGATAGACCCCATGTTCTTGACACAATGGTCTCCATCTCCTTAGCCACACTGAATGCAAAATGTACCTAATTAGGAGCAGGTGTTTCGTTGAGATTTCCCATCTACATTATCCTATGTAAGGACCATCACTGTGAAATAAGCTTCAATTTAAACAAGGTGACCTTACAAGTGAATTAGGTAAAGTATGTGCCTAGCTTGAGCACCAAAAGACTTATCTAGACATTTTCGTGGATTAATTACCATGGCTAGACTTTTGAATTTTTTCTGGTTGATGTCCTTCACAATATCTACTTTTGGGAGATATTTTGAGTGTTCACATTCCCACATTTAACATGTACATTGTAGATGAGTACCACCTGGTCCTTTCCCGTGTGGTTCTCTTAAATTATGTTGAGAAAACTCAGCCACTTTCCATCTGCTCTGTGCAGGTGAAAATGTCTGGGAAAAGGGTGCGATGAAAGGGGGAATGGTCAGGCCAGGCTTGTGTATGTCTGTGGCGGATTGTTTGTTCCCACCATACTACAGTGGTCAGGAGATGCTACCCACAGGCCCTGCAGCGGTAATGATAGGCCAGGTGCTTCAGGACTCAGAATTATCAGGCCCAGAGTTAGCGGACCTAATGATTCTGGGTCCAAAGAGACTTTGAATTGTGGGTGGTTGAATTTCACCCAAAGTTATTGCTCAGGTGTAATTACATAATTCTGCTCTCTGCTCCGAGCCAGAGAATGCCTTTGGGAGCCGCACTAACAGTGCACCACCTTCCTCTTGGCGTACATGAAAACCTTTTAGTTTTTGCACCTGCATATGTATTTTATGCATATGTATTTTGTTGCAGGAAAACATGTAAATGTTTTTTTTTCTTTTGCATTGTGCCACACCCTTCCAAAACGAATCAAACGCCCTTTCACATTGGATAGAATTGAACTATGCACCTACCCAATGAGTATTCTTTAATAGGGTAGTGTGTGTCTTTGGACTGCAGAGAGCATAAACAAACATTTTCTGCACACCTGGGACAGTTCTATAATAAAATCCCTATTTAGTCCGATTTAGAGACATGATCATCACGGCATTTGATGTGCTAGGGTCCAATACATGATATTCCTCCATGTAAACCAACATATATTAATTGCCAAGTAGCTGGATGATTATGAGGAACCTACCTCATTCCTTCAATCCCTATCACAATGTAACGTTGACATTTAGGAAGCTTGATGGCACTGGAGTTGTGGAACCCAACCCTGAGATGTATGCACAAGGTCTATCAGCACTATGAGCAGTGGGCCATCGGGAAGGGTAATGAGATATTTTCATACTTCTTAGGAGCGAAAATGATTTCAAGATAGAGTAGGTGTGTGGAAGTGTATTGTGTTGATTTCATTGTGGTTTATGCTTTTAAAAAGAGCCTTTTTTCAAAATGTTACTGCAAGAAGGATATAAGCTCATTTGGGTGTATCGATTTAATATTATTATTGCCATGTCAGTATTTTATTAGATTCCTGACATTCAGTTCTACCTTTCAATATGCATCTGACTTTTCATTTTCAGTTTTCCTGGCAAGATGACCTCTCCTTGATTAAAGGGCTTCACAATATGAAAAAATCCATATTTTCCAACGCCTCCCGTGGACATGTTGATTCTTATATCTCTAAAGCGCAAGGTATCCTTTCCACACTGTCCATACCTTGAAGGAAAATATTAAACTGACTCATAGGAGATGAACACATCCCTGAATTACGTGATGTTTCTTCATTTCTGTTGATTACACAATTGTCTGCAATCCATATACAGCACTTCGGCAAGACATTGGTTATTAACTATGTTTACCTCCCGCATCTAAATAAGAAAATCTCACTGTAGCATACTGCACAGTCGCATGATTCATTTAGGAGCAAATTACAGGATTGACAAAATATTTAACATATGGTCATACGAATTCTCTCATTCGATTACACTTGACCTGTGGCATTTCCAATCAGTGGAAATATATAAATCAAATATGGTAATGAAAGAAAAGAATGCTCAGATATGGGCAGAGTAAGTTCACCCTATGTTCTCACATCAGAATAATCTAATTGTTTGAGTTGATCACCCAAAGTCAGCAGGAGGTGTGTCATTCAACAATGCTGACCCAAACAATACTAATCACTTGGGGCTGTACAACACAAGAGAAGATATTGAAATGTGGAAAGCAACAGGCGTGAGGTCCCTATGTATTCTTTGTGATTAATGCGATGGTAAGAGTTGATTAAAAAATGCTAAAGGGCAACATAACATCTACATGTGTTTGATAGATTTGAGATAGTAGAGTATCACATGCTGTCACAGTATAGGCAGTTTACAACCCTTCATATATCACAATAGCTGCTTTGCCACCTTTGGTGTAATATTATTCCAGTATAATCACTTGCTACTGGTTCTGAAATCCTCTGATTTGCATTGAAGTTAGTGCATTCACATCAAGCTGGAGTCTACCTGTACTGTCAGGTAAACGATCATACATGAGATGATTTTGTACCTATTGTTCGAACTTCACCACATTTCTACACCATGTTTATGTCTCATATACCTCAAATGGGTGAAGACTGTGGAATCCCCATAACTCATTCCTATTGTGGGTCAGTCCCCACACTTACTTTTGATGTTGATTTTTCTTCACACATTATGAATTCTGTAGAAGAGTGCAATGCTGTGTGCCTGAAGGTAGCAGTATTGTGTTATATCGTAGGTAAGTAGTTCCAGTAGTCTTGGTTAGGTTACAGATGATAAGTTTATTGATCTTAGATGTTCAGATAGGTTTTCCAGTATAGATGTAATAAAGCCCCACCAGGAGCAGCTTCTCTGCCGCTCAGCCCAGGATCCAACTGACAGTCCCACTCACAGCATACCCAACATTCCAATGACATCACATTCACACTAACATTCTACTCTCACTGGCTGAACAGCAGAGGCAGAGAAACAGGGAAGATGTAAGGTAGAAACCTAGATATAACACACCTTCCCTCTTTATAAAATGAACAAAGAGAAAGCAAATATAAATAGTAACATTGCAGTAACATCACAGTAATACTGAAGAAACTTGCCAGAAGAAGTATAGCAAATTGCACATAAGTTATGAAAAACATGCTAAAATAAGCAAGTAGAAAGGTGATGTAAAAGGAAGCAATAAGGAAAAGAAATTGCAAAATGTAAACGGTAATGCAATGAGTAAACACGAAGATAGAGTAAAGGAAATTGAAAACTAGAAAAGACACACATCTCCTTCCTTAGCAGAGCAAAAAATTGAAGCAAGAAGTTTCAAAAGGAAGGAAATAGTAAAAGAACGTACATACATGAACAAGAAAGAGGTATACCACGAAAAATTAACAAAGAAATAGTGCACCAATGTAACCACCACAACCACACCAACTGGCCAGACTGGCGAGGAGGATGGAAACACTGAACACAGCAGGAAGAAGGAAAACGACAAGAACAAATGTAAGCAAAAGGTGACCAGCACCCAAAACGGAAAGCAAGCAAAGGTGAATTCCAAAAGCAGGAAGAGAAAAACACCCAAACAGAAAGCAATCATAAGTAAATAACGGGTGACTTACACCCTACCAGAAATCAAGCAGAGGTGAAAACACAAAATAGTGAATCCCCAAGCAGTAAATGCAAGGAAAATGCGATCTGGGTGAGCTGCACCACACGTAAATCAAAAGTACAGTCACACCTCAAGTTAGACCATGCATGAAAGTGCAAGGAAAATGCGATCTGGGAGAGCTGCACAACATATAAAGCAAAAGTACAGTCACACCTCAAGTTAGACCATGCATGAAAGTGCAAAGAAAATGCGATCAGGGAGAGCTGCACAACATAAAAATTAAAAGTACAGTCACACCTCAAGTTAGACCACATATGAAAACCTGCGCACAATAAAACAAAATCATGTAAAGAATCAGAGGAAAAGAAAAATGCTCCAGGGAAAGTGCGATCTGGGTGAACTGAACTACACAGCAAATAAAATTCAGTCACACCTCAAGTTAGACCACTTATGAAAACTTGCGCACAATATAACAAATGCACCGTAAGTAAAAAGCATGTAAAGAATCAAAGGAACAAGAAAAATGCTCCATAACAAAGTACAGACTGCAAAACGTAAGAACCTGCATGCCATGCAACAAATACATTACTAACACAGTAGCATGTATAAAGTAATATGATCAAAGGTACATCCAAGAATAAATCAAAACAGGTAAATAAGTAAACTTTAGCATGGTAACATAGCAAAAAATCAATGTAGGTATACGTAGAAACATAAAAATGCATAATAATAGAGCACCGTAGTAATGGGAGCCAAAGATGAGAAAATGAACATGGAATAGGCAATATGGCAGTACATTAAAGAAATGTAGCACAGTATTAGTTACAGAAATAAAAATGATAAAGTTGGTATAAGTCTCAAAACAATGAACTAAAACAAATAAAGTAGTCACCGTGGTCCGTAAGAAAACATGCTGGGCTTAAAGAAGATGTAGCGATAAGAAAACAGTACCTTGGTTGAAGATTACCCTATAGAGGACGCTGGCAGTAAGCGCTGTAAGGTAAAAATGAAGAAGAGTGACTTCACTCCTTGAGATATGTCACATCTAAATAAATACAATTGCTCCGGCATGTAGAATGTAAGGCAAAGTGACAGCTCCAAATAAATGATGGATCCCTTGAAAATTCAGTTTCTCAGACGAGAAGTACGGAGGCAGTGTAACTGAAGCGCACTGCGGAGGTGCACAAGACAGCAAGGCCAGGAGAGGGAAACTGTCAGCAAAGCCCAGGTGCTGCATGACATCAACGCTTGAAATACTTTATTGGCACGCAAGAAAAGAAAAACGTGGTTGGCAAGATGCTGAAGTACGTTGAATCCTGCGAGACACTTCATATGCTGAGAACAGCTTGATGAGTCCAACCGCAAGATGGCGGCACGTTCGGTGACGCAGTGCTGGGTGGTTGTAGGCAAGTGCGTGCACCCAAAATTGCTGCACGGTAACGCTGAGACGGAGAAGGATTCGAAAGCGTCACTGAAGATCAGAGGATCCACGAGAAGGTAAGAGCGCGTGCTGAGCATGGCGCGCGTTGTTTTTCAAACCACGACAGGACGGTTGAACTGCCAAATGTAGAGGGGAAACCGAGGCCCATAATTAAATCAATTATGATTTACCTCAAAATGTTCACAATACTTGCCACCAAACAGGATCCATGTAAAGTGTCAGCGAGTAAGCAAAGCTCAGTTTCTGGGGTGTCCAAAGTTGATTCTTGGCATAGTTGATGCTAGTCACTGGTTCCACGAAAGCATCCCAAAATACACAACGGGTTTGGGAAGTGCTCCTCCTACACCTCTGATGTAGAGCCAGGGTACATCGGCAGTTTGTATGGATGGCGCTTGCTCAAATTGCTTGCTGGGTGCAACGTTAGTGTTTCCCATGTAGAAAGAGTAGGTACACAGGATGAGGTACAGGCAGTATTTGGCAGACAAAGGCAGCAGGAATCAGGCAGGAAGAAGATGTAGCAGGAAACATGCGTCCTGTAAAATGGGTTCTTAGATATAGTGCCAATCTTTGAAGATGCCGGATCCACACAATGGTAGAAATTTTAAAGTAGCAGGAATCAGGTTGGAAAGACATGTAGCAGGAAACATGCCCAGTAAGAAGCAGGCAGTAGAAATCAGGCAGGAAGAAGCAGGTAGCAGGAAATTTACGCCTTGTCTATGGGCTGTCCGGTGAATATGGACACTGGTGGGGCGGGAGGGCGTAAGATCCTTAGGTAAGTTCTTTTTTAAGTAAAATCTTGTATAAAAGTACCTTTTCAAGCTTGAAGTAAGTCCTCACGCATGGTTTTGAATCCAACTCGTCGCCAATTTATGTTATATCGTAGGTAAGTAGTTCCAGTAGTCTTGGTTAGGTTACAGATGATAAGTTTATTGATCTTAGATGTTCAGATAGGTTTTCCAGTATAGATGTAATAAAGCCCCACCAGGAGCAGCTTCTCTGCCGCTCAGCCCAGGATCCAACTGACAGTCCCACTCACAGCATACCCAACATTCCAATGACATCACATTCACACTAACATTCTACTCTCACTGGCTGAACAGCAGAGGCAGAGAAACAGGGAAGATGTAAGGTAGAAACCTAGATATAACATATTGTTACTCTTAATGGCACTCCAGCAAGGTTGTGACCACTTCATCATAGTAAGTGTCCCATTTCAAAGACCTAACTGACGCCCTTCCCACGCTGAATTAACTGCACAGCATTCTTTTTATCAATTACAATGTACCCCAACAGTACCCAAACCCTGTGTGGCTGTGCTGAAGTGACCCCCTTACTGTGCGCATTGTTTGACTGCTGCTGACTTGGAGATGCACAGTCTGTGAGTTGTGCTCCTCCAAGGTTCACTTTTAGATCATTTCCACCAACATTGCTTCCGATGTCGTCTGCACATCTGTATGTAGGCAGCTGAGGTGTGGCAGGAAAAATGATGCTCCCCCATATGAACTCTCTCTTGCATTCCTTGCTGGTGCTTGCTTTTGTGATGTTAGATGTACAGTGCTTTTACAAGAGGAAACTCATCCTTGAATAGTCCGTGGGGCATATTCTCAAGAACGTGTGATAACCATCGCAAAAGTTACTTAACCCAACCTCCAACATCGCAGTCTATCGCGGGAATTTTACGACATGTTAACCAAGTATTCACAACACGGCGGCACCATGCGATAGTCCCCAGATAACGCGTCAAATGACCGCGATAAAATCAACGCCACGCCCAAAAATGCAAAACACGAACGCAAAAAAAGCTGCGATGAGGCCAAGCGCGATACAAAAAGCAGCGAAAACCAGCGACAGGCCTGCAATTCACACGCGTCTTGTGGGAAAATGCACCATAAAAGCAGACCAAACAAACAGTGAGATGACAACGTACGAGCACAACCCCACAGCTGTGACGCAGAACAAATGACCATTGTCCAAATCAGATAGGCAGTTCCCCACAAACAGCCACAATGTACATTGACATGTATTCAGTATGTAACCTGCGCCAATGCAGAAACAAACATGGAACACACTGTGAAACCGCATCTCCTTCTCACATTGCAGAGGGACAAACAACACCACCTGCACACCGATGTGCCATGTCCATGACCAAACAATAATGAAAGCATGGACGAATGTAGGGGCAGTGACTCCCCCCACGTACATGTCGCCCATGTCACGGGACTTGAGTCACAGGGTGCATCCCTGCATCATGGCGGCACATATCAGAGCCCAAAAGAAGCCCTCTTGTCACTTGTAGGCCACAAATGACAGCCAAAATGGAATGAATTGGGACACATGTGAAACGCCCAAGAGTGGGATACCCTAACAACTGTGACACACAGAACTGGCAGTTCGAATACGTGACACCCTAAACAGCCTCACTGCACAGAGGTGACACACCCACCATCCATTAACAAATTCCTAAATTGTCAGCACAACATGTCGCACCCACACGTGTCTGAGTGAAGTGCCTGTACAGATGAGTGACATGCATGCAGGGAATGTGTTTCTGAATGCATTCATTAGCACATGCTTTGCATGTGGTCAGTCAACGTACTGTGCCATTACTGCTAAGGACCCTCTCAATGTGACGTCAACCAAAGAAGAAATTGTCAATGATGTAGTCCCTACGGGCAATTCCTGCTGCGGCTGCAGTGGGGTGTGGTCCACCTGCCTCATCTTCATCATCATCGTCCGTGCTTCTGGCACTCGTATCCATGGGGCTCTGCTGCGTACGCATATGTTGTGCAACACACAACATGCAACGGTCATCTTGCACACGAGGCCTGGGCTGTACAGGAGCCTTCCACCTGTGACGTCCACGCACCTGAAACGTGACTTCAACACGCCAAATGTGCGCTCCACGATGCCCCTGGTGCGTTTGTGGGCCAAATTGTACTGCCTCTGGGGCTGTGTGTTCAGGGCTCGGAGGGGTGTCATCATCCAAGCGCAGAGTGTATATCCTTGGTCACCTGTGACAGTGAGGAGAGACATGAGTCAAGACTACGTACTGCATGATGTGTTGGCAGGCTCACTGGTTCATTGGTGTGTGACATGTGTGACTTAGTGATTCCCTTATGACATGTACTGCGTGTTGCTAATGAGCGGCATCACTGTGTATTACGTACCCTCACTGCTGCACCTCACCCCCCGAGCACATTCACTATTGTGCGCAGCGCGACTGCATCACATGCCCCCTACGGCACGCCATTGTCATGCCTGTCTGCGCATGTCCACAAGCCTGACTACGACACAGTGATGATGATGCGCAGAATGTGGCTGGCCACGTGTGTGTCGGCCCATTGCAAGGACAGGGCTGACACAGATGTAGAGCACCTGCCTGGCTGAACCCGACATGCAGTTGAGGGTACATCTTTGGCTCATGCAGCGATAATAGCGACACACACAACAGTTGGCATGTGTGATCCCTGACCCCGAGCGGGCATTCCCTCCCCCATGTACCCCTTCGGCCGAGCACGCACACCGGGGGCATGCCACATGGCAACATTGTCGATTGCGGGACGGGTGGCGCAGACACTACAACAGAGACACACGCTTCAGCCACATCCTTGGCAAGGCCTACACTGCACAACGCCCAGATCCACGTGTGGAGTAGCCACACCCCTACGCAGTACCGTCGTATGCCTGTCCACCCCGCTTACGCTCACAGGGAGGTACGACACGGTTTCATGTCCCAGGTCTACACCACTGCCTGAGGTGACATGGATGCGCACGCTGTACACAGCACAATGTTATGTGGAATGACCCCGGTCCCTCATGCATACATAATAACCACACGGACACACTGAGTGAGTTTGTGGGACTGGCCACGGGCACGTGTGCCTGGCCCTTTTTATTGCCAGGCTCACATCTCCAGTGATGCCTGTGCTGGATGGGTGTTGGGTAGTGTAAGCCACCACTCAGGGGTTGGTTGGTGCTGGCAAAGACCACAACAGTGAGCAGACAATCAGCAGTACAAGGTACGTACATCATGGGTCCCTGACTTGAGCAGCACAGAGGTTGTGGCCCCGGATGCACAGCGGCCTGCACAGGCACACCGCCACAGGACGGTGATTTGCGGTGCACTGAGGTAGTGCCACGCGAGCTGAGCGTGTACTCGTCGATTTCCAAGGGGAATTCCGCGGAGGGTTGCGGAGGACAGTGGAAGGTGTCCTTCCAGGGCATGATGCAGAGGGCAGAAGCAAGCAGGAACAGGCAGATGGCGGAGTTGAATGCTACAGACCCCACTTTTCCACCTTGTCAGTATCAGCTACATGTAGATGAAGACAGCCTCCAGCCCATGGGCTCAGACGCCACCGACGTCCAAACAGAGACTGCCCATGGATTTCAGGGCACACACTCAGTGGCGCCAGAGCTGGAAGGGGATGCAGTCTGCGATGAGGCCTGTACAATGACATGGACTCTGCTATGTAGAGTGCAAGACTCAGTTCAAATCGTGTGACCTACTCCACTGCAGTGTGTGCCGGAGGCAGCGGTCAGCAGGGACCCACAGCCACGTGTGGTAGGGATGCGCTGCACCTCGAGGTACGAGGTAGGAGGTAGGGAACTACAAGTACCAGCATGCTGAAATTTAGAACTCACCTGAGAGGCCCACGTGGGCTATATTTGCATGCGTGAAAGGCGCCAAGCGAGCACTTCAGTTTGCAGCAGTCGTCATATTCTGAAGAAGGAGCCCGAGAGCTCTGAAACGCCTAAGGATTTCAAAATCATCGGAGCTGAAATGCCGGTTTTTGGAAATAAAGGCTTTTGACAAGCATCCAGCAGTTGTGTGCATCCTTGCTTCAGGGCATCTTTTTGTGGATATTTTGCACGGCAGCCTGGCTGTGAAGGATCCGCCACCATGGAGTTATTATGGGGCCCAAAAGGGTTTGAACTTTCTAACCTTCAGGCACAGCTGAGAGAATGAAAACAAACACTGGTATGTTTTTCCGAAGCCCACTGGGGTTATTTATTTTAAACAAGGACACTGAAATACGAACTGAACCCACTTGGGATAATGCTTTGCTTGGTGTAGGGAACTACAGGTACCAGCATGCTGAAATTTAGAACTCACCTGAGAGGCCCACGTGGGCTATATTTGCATGCGTGACAGGCGCCAAGCGAGCACTTCAGTTTGCAGCAGTCGTCATCCTCTGAAGAAGGAGCCCGAGAGCTCTGAAACGCGTAAGGATTTCAAAATCATCGGAGCTGAAATGCCGGTTTTTGGAAATAAAGGCTTTTGACAAGCATCCAGCAGTTGTGTGCATCCTTGCTTCAGGGCATCTTTTTGTGGATATTTTGCACGGCAGCCCGGCCGTGAAGGAACCGCCACCATGGAGTTATTATGGGGCCCAAAAGGGTTTGAACATTCTAAGCTTCAGGCACAGCTGAGAGAATGAAAACAAACACCGGTATGTTTTTCCGAAGCCCACTGGGGTTATTTATTCTAAACAAGGACACTGAAATACGAACTGAACCCACTTGGGATAATGCTTTGCACGATGTAGGGAACTACAGGTACCAGCATGCTGAAATTTAAAACTCACCAGAGAGGCCCACGTGGGCTATATTTGCATGCGTGAAAGGCGCCAAGCGAGCACTTCAGTTTGCAGCAGTCGTCATCCTCTGAAGAAGGAGCCCGAGAGCTCTGAAACGCGTAAGGATTTCAAAATCATCGGAGCTGAAATGCCGGTTTTTGGAAATAAAGGCTTTTGACAAGCATCCAGCAGTTGTGTGCATCCTTGCTTCAGGGCATCTTTTTGTGGATGTATATATACATATATATCACCTGCTTGTTCCTTTTGTTTGGACCACCATAGAATCTCGCTGTCCCTCAATTTTGGAGACTCCAGGATGAAGCAGGGCCGCCTGTTGTTTGCTGCTGCCACCAACACCGTAGCGCTATAAAGTGCCTTTAATCAGCCACGACGCGAGGCGCGTGCGGGACGTGCCCAGGCCAAGGCCGGGCCCATCAGCACCAGAAAGAACCAGGGCAGGGCCACCTCACTTGGCTCTCCCATTGAACCTTCCTTGGAACCTGCAGTACTAGGTCTCTACATTAATTGGGGCAATCCATGTGGTAATGTTTGACTGCATTATACTAAGACTGTGTAAAGAGTCCTCGTTTCTTTGAACTGAGGGGTGGGATTGCTGGGAGCTTGTGGAAGAGCGTGTCCTCAACGGTTGCTTCTGTTTGGCACTTCTAATCCTAGCCCTCACCTCCCCACGACCCTAAGGCAGACTAAATTCTGGAAGCCCTGCTTTGCTAGTCAGAGGGACTCCCTGTCCCAGTTTGCTTCAGGGCAGGAGGAGGAGCCCTGCAACCACTGTCACCTGTGCTGGGGACAGCAGCACTATTAAAGCGCCTCCTGAGTTCTGTGGTGAGGGACCCACATGGGCCGTGTCTGGGCCAAGGGCAGGCCCGTCTTGGCTGGTCACTGACTGGAAGAAGCAGTGCCACCCCTCTTGGAGCCTGTGTGTATAATTTGCCATTGTTCTGCCCTGGTGTAATTACCCTGCTAAAAGGTACGGTGTTTCTCTCACTGATGGTTCTCCAAAAAAGGGTGTGGTTTACAGTAGATTCTTGGGAAATGGGTAAGGAAAAACTCTGCCAGCGGTCTTGGGGACCCCGCAAGTACTTACTCGAATCGCCATTGACAGCTTCCTCGTTTGGGCGATTGGTGTTATCTCCAAGGAGATTCAACTGGCTGAAAGAAGATTTTCACTTACAGCTGAAGACATGACTCCTCTAACAACATCATCCTCTCACCCACTCCTCTCCCCATTGCCTACTTCAATGGCTTGCTCTGGATCTAACTGTGGAGATGATCATCATGTTAAATCTTTTATCTTTTCTTCTGGCAATGCGAATAGAAAGGCCAGGGCGAATGGAGAGCAAGCTTGTAACCAGCATCACTGTGGTCATACCTTCCCCTGAACATGTTCCTGTAGCTAAACACAGAAAGGGGTTGTTTAAGTCAAAAGTGGGTATTTCCAAATTTTGGACCGTATGTGGGAATCAGCAGCCAAGGGACTCTAGTCCCTTAAGCTCTGACACAATCACTTGGGAACACACTAGGGGCCTCTGTCTGATCTACTTGATTGTAAACTTCGTCCATTGTATGATTGCTTAGTGTTACAGAGGAGACCTTGGGCAAAATTAACCTGGGTGGGGAAAGTTGTCCATCAGGTGGTTCTAAGGAAGGGGCGAAGGCAAGTACTAAAACACTTGTTCATACATCCCTAGGTGAAGGTTCCAGCAAACCTGGTATTAAACATTCAAACAAAATCATGAGTGATCCTGCTCCTGTTTCTTCCCCCCGTGCTGGAAGATAAGATCTATTCCAATCATAAGAGCACAAGGAAGGCCAACTCTTACCCTGATGTTATTAGCAACTATACTAGTGAAGAAGCCCTTCATGTGATTCACCTACCTCCTGCTTCCTGCCCTTATGTGGCTATGTTCTTTGTCTGGCCCCTGGTGCTATTGAGTATACATTTCAATTAAAAAAGAAGGTGATACATTGGATTTATAGCAAAGTGGGCAGTGGTCGCAGTCTTCATGAGGAAATTATTTTTGTTCAGAGAGCTGGGGGAATAGAGCCACTGCCTAGTCAACCACAAAGGAATTGTGAAATCATAAATTTTCACAGGCCCTTAGTAGCAGGTGAAGTCCCTCCCCAAGCAAACACAGATCTAGTTCAGCCAGGGCATATAAACGTTGTACCGTTGGGGTATTTTTACAAGCTTTTAGTCCCAACCTCCAGGAGACAAATACAACCACACAGCCGCTACCAAAATGTGGCTCAGCCATCACATGGCATCAGGTTCCAGGTTTTATCTGGCTTGGTAGACAATGATTGACAGCTGATGGGGAAGTGGGACTTGGCTAAGGTTCCAAGTAGCAGGGCTTTGTACGACAATCTAGGACTACCCCTGGCATCATCCCTGTACCAAGTCCTCCAAGAGTGTTAATAATATAGGGTTATTCCAAGGAGCGCAGAATCTTTCCTCTACGGGTCACCGGGTCAGAGGCTTTCGAGCCTCTGGATCTAAGAGCTGTTGTGATTCAGTTTTGGCCCCTACTCACTCATGTCTAGTTTGGATATTCAAATCGATGATTCTTGATACCTTGATACCATCTATACTAACCGGGTTAGCATGAATACTCGTGACTTATCTATCCACTCTCAAAATGACAATGTTGGCTTACCTGGGGCTTTGTATAATGGCAATGATCCCCCAGTACTTGAAATGTTAAATAACAAACTCATTGATTCCACAGGCATTTTGTCCCTGCCCGAGTGCCCCACTAAGAAACATGATCTACCATCTCAGTGGCTGGTCTTACAGCCAAGAGGATGCAGCCACCATAGGGTGAATTCGTCGATAAGCATGACATATGCCTCTTCCAAGATACATGGTCATTAGAACCTCCATATAAACCTGGGTACTTGTCCTATCAATTCCCTGCTAAGCAGAGTAAGTGTGGAAGGCCTATTGGTAGTCTAACAATATGGGTGAAGTCTTCCCTAAATTATAAAATTCTCCAACTAACAATTGGCTGCCCTGACATAGGCATTGAAGTAAGTAGGGAGAGGGACCATAGTGTGATGATCTTTAACATACATGCATGAGGGGTTCAGGGTGGATGCGCTTTGGAGACAAATCAATCCCTAGAGGCATACCTGTCTAAGTTTCGCTCAAGCTCATATCTAATATTTGCTGGGGACTTCAATACTACGTTTGAGCTCCTAGACACGGATTATACTGAAATTAATGCTGAGGAGGACTAATCTTGGGCTGTCCCCCAGCTGGAGTTCATAGATGTCATTTGGAGGTAGTCAGGGGTTGCAGCTGTGACCTCTGGCTTGCTACCTGCTATGTATAAGAAAAAGAGGGAGATGAGATGCACTCCGGTGTACTCATTGCTTGACTTGCTCAACATCGTCACCATACTGCAGGCGTGCAAGTTTGCTCCGCGCTCTGCCCTTTTGCGCTGCAGACTAACTGAAACACGAAAGAACCGGACTAGGTTCAAATCAAACTGCACAACCAAACTCAAATGAATCCAATCAATCAAATCATCAAATTTCATCTTTGTTTTCCTCTGACTTTACTCCATTGTTAATGCTTTCTGTTTCCTCGTTTATTTCGATTCATTTTATTCATCCATGTGTGCTTGGCATAAGTGAAACGCAGGAGACAAAGAGTCAATCCACATGTCTCGATTTATTAAAAAATGTCCCAATGCATTTCGGGAAACTTCCCTTCGTCAGGGGACTCTAAAATACAAAAGTAACAAATACCACCATCAACGTCTTATCACACATTGCACTGCTTAGTTTAAAAGAATGTATATTCATCTCATTAAATATTCATTGTTTTTAACGTGTATCAAATACCCATAAAACAGCATTTCGTGATGGCCAACTCTACATGAATAAATCATACTGAGAATTGCACTCATTAATCCTACCCAAACCGTTTTCTTCTATCCCCAGGAGTCTCCCATACCTCCATTACACCCTCCTCCATGTGCTCAAAACGCTGCTGCATCTAACTGATAATTTATCAACTGTGGGCTTACCGTGACATCTCTCGGGTTGCTACCATGGTTAACAGTCCGTTTTCTCACGCTGTGCTTCTTTTTTACTAGGAGTCATCATACGTTCAAATTGCATTTGTTACTTTTGTATTTTAGAGTCCCCTGACGAAGGGAAGTTTCCCGAAATGCATTGGGACATTTTTTAATAAATCGAGACATGTGGATTGACTCTTTGTCTCCTGCGTTTCACTTATGCCAAGCACACATGGATGAATAAAATGAATCGAAATAAACGAGGAAAAAGAAAGCATTAACAATGGAGTAAAGTCAGAGGAAAACAAAGATGAAATTTGATGATTTGATTGATTGGATTCATTTGAGTTTGGTTGTGCAGTTTGATTTGAACCTAGTCCGGTTCTTTCGTGTTTGCTACCTGCTATGCCTGGCACTTACTGTGTGACCCCTGACCTCAAAGGAGGCAAACGTTTTGCCCCTTCTGAGGCCAGGGGTCGCAAAGGAGGTACCAGTAGTAGCAGGGAGCAAGCAGAGGTCACAGCTGCGACCCCTGACTACCTCCAAATTACGTCCATGCTGGAGCTCCACCCAATCAAAAGATGGACCCATGCTGCTCTTCAGTTGAATGCAAAAAGAACAATTGATGGACAGAAAGCAGAACAATGTCATACATTCACCCCAGTACAGAGATCTGGGCCTAAATCCATCGTTTTTTTGCTCCCCATGCCATTCCAGTTTGAACCCAGCCATATGCAAATCAGTCTTGACCCTGCTCCCTATGGGAACAGTCCAGCCCGAACTGCCAGGCCAGGATCTCCCTGGACTGGAAACAAGCATCCTAGGACCGGTTTCGGGGTTTCGCCCCTCATCAGCCAGGCTAGCTTGACTTCAGTGGCATGGAAAGCACGGGACCTGAAAAGCTAAGGGAAAACAGGTGCTATGGGATATGGCCCTAGAGAGGGTTGATTCGTTTGATTACCTAGGGATCAAACTGTCAGCCAATATGTCATGGTGTTCACATAGCAATGGGGCTTACTTGAAGCACAGCCAGATAACTGGTGCCATACTTAAAGAACATCAGGCATCTTTCACCAAGCCGATAGTGCCAGATCTACATGTGTATGTGGCCAAGGCCCCTGGCTCAGCACTATATAGTGTTGAGCTGTGGGGCTTTAGTGATTTTTCTAGGTTGCAGCGTTTGTAGAACAGTTTCTTGTGATCTCTGACCTCTCTTCTGTCAAGTATGCCATTGCATCCTTCATTTTTGGACATTGGAGTTAAAAAGGTAGCCCCTAAAGCACCCCTATGGCGCTTGCTAATCCGACAAAGATTATGGGCTACCCCAGAGCTGGCCTATCATACTGCTGCCTTACAAGACATCATTAAGCTAGACAGATTTCACAAAATCCCCTGGTTGACCTCAGCCAAAAAAGTATTGGCTTCTTTAGTTTTTGGGGACCTTTGGAACAAACCTACTACACCCTGAATCCCCTCCAAGGAGGCACTAAAAAACAGTACTGGTCACTCATGATACAGAGGGAGTTGCAAAATGTTGCAGACACTTCACTGACAGGGGAACGTTTGATGTTTATATATATATATAGAGAAGCACAGGGACTTGATTATGGTACCTCCCGACAGGAAGTTATACCATCAATTCAGAGTTGGGATGCTCCCTCTGAATTTGTTCACTATGAAATGGTGAGGATCCTCCTCTGGAAAAAGCCCCTTCTATCTTGATCAAACCAAGTCTGTACCACATGTGCTATTTACATGCCCGGGTTACGCCCAGCCACGCTCCACATGGCTCGCTCCCATCTGTAGACAACTGGGCACATTTAGCCACTGCACCGCTCTGAGGCTATTGAAATCGGACCCTTCCACATCGTATGCCTGTGCAGTAAGATATTGATGTAGTGGTATTAGGTTCATCTTGGTATCTTACGGGCTCTGTAAATGTTTCTCTCCTTTCTGTCCTTTCTGACAGTTATCCAGGCTCTGATAACATCTTGCCTGGACAATTCCAATGCCTTGTATCTTAGACTCTCGAAGTGCGCCATTCGCAGACTTCGAATGGTGCAAAATGCAGGAGCGCAACTTCTATTGAATTTGCTGGGTAGAATTAGTATTTCTAGGCATCTTTCTTCCTTTCACTAGTTACTAGTAAGGAAGAGGATTCTGTTTAATACACTGGTGCAGATTTTTCGTGCTTTGCACAATATTGGTCCATGCTACCTGGCTTCCCGTATTCAATTTTTCAATCCTGCCAGGAGCCTCTGGTCCTCACATTCGGCTTTTGCTAGAGTGCTGAGAGTGAGGAGGACAAGGATTGGGGACGCTCTTTTTCCTTCTTAGGGTCGTCTGCATGGGATTCTCTTCTGCTGCACCTCAGGCAGGAAAGCTCTACAATTGCTTTTAGAAAAGGGTTAAAAACGGGGCCATTCACTCTGTATTCTTCTACTTGCTGTTGGACAAATGCCAGGAAACTCCTGGAGCATTTGCAGGTTTTATAAATCTGTCTTCATCATCATCATCATCATCATCATCATCAACTTTTAAATTCTGTGTCGTTTTAAACAGTTTGTCCATTTCTGCTCTTGATTTTAATCTCACCATTGTAACAATTCCTCAATAATGTAATAATGTGCTGCATTTTAAAAAATCTATATATTTATTCTATTGTATTGAACCTTTTATAGCTTTGCAGAAATAAGGTTATATTTGACTGAATGGCTTTGTTATTTTAAACTTCACTAGACGGTTGCAGTGTGAATGAATTTGTGTTTTGTTGTAAAACAGGGAGAAATGCTGTTTCCAAAAGCCAGAATATTGCCACTGCCTTTCAGATTCATACAGCACCACTCAACAACCACACCATACCATCTATTTCCTGGCAATGCTTGAACTTCACATTTCCTGCTGCTCCCGAAGTCCCAATTTGGGATTTCTGAAGTGGGAAATTGGAAGGACGTAGCTCATTGGACGTGACCAATATGTTCACACATTGTCGGACAGGACTGTAGGTTAGAAAACTATGCAACTTACTTGCCAGAATATGCAAGGCCATTTTTAAATTTGCACTCCACTTCTCAACACACAACATGACTATTAAAAAATATTTTCTCTTCAGGAAATAAATACGGATTTTCGGGTTACATTGTGGAATTTATTGGATAACTACCCACAGCAGCTTGCTGTATCAGGTCTGCCAGTTCAAGAGAGAGTACCCATGAAATGAAAACAGTGTCACCCTCACTGAATACTCAAGTATTGTAAACAACATAACCCAAAAAATAAATAGATGATAAAAATATGAAACAATATTAGAAACCAAAACAAAGTTTGCATACACTTGAACTTAGTGATGTAAAAATCATACATGTGTGATTTTATATATATATAAGTTTTATATATGGTCTAGATGACAAGAAACATATGGAAAATCATTGTATCCAAAAGCATTTATGCAATTATTGTTGAGAACATCATGGTTATTTTATGCAGAAGGATGTACTGTATTTTTATAAAATTATGGGGCAAAATAACACACATTAGGTGGAGTTGCTTAAAAGCTATGAAAATTTTGCATTTACGCAGGTATTGTTAATAAGGATACAAACGAAGTAACGGAAATGTTTTTTCTATGTCTATCACTATGACCATTGCACACTGTCACTTTAAATTGGTATCCCACAAGCTGTAGCGCTGTCATGTGATCAAGGCAGGGATCTGCCGAAACGCGTCATGGCGGCCAGTCTCTTTGGTGTAATAAATTAAATTTGCACAGAATTTGGGTCTGCTCTCGTTTATATTCCCACGGAGAGGATCTGTAAAACAACGAGCAACTTACATATTTTCGCCGGATTGACTTTCCCCGGTGTGGTGGACCCCCTTCCTGCAAGCGGCTCTGTAGTCGGCAAGTCACGGATCCGGTTTTCCTGGCATCACCTCGAGGCTTCGGGGAAGCTGGTGAACCGGAAACACAAAGCGCACCGGCAACGGAAAGTACAGAGCCCCCTGCTGCAGCAATACAAACGTGCCGAGGGGAAAAGCGGCTGAGTGAAGTGGAGCTCAACGGCAGTAAACTCGGAGGAGTGAACCTGAACGGAGAGGCTACAACACAGGTCGCAGCGATACAAGGTACGAACAATTTGCAAGCATTTAAGGCAGGTGGGGAGGTGTGCAACCGTGAAAGCTTGAACTCACCACGCATTTAGGAATCGTGAGCAGGCTAACGGGAGACATTGTTTGCAACCAATACACCAAAAAATGTCCGCCACGGCACTACGGGATCGAGAGTCAGCTGCAGATGAGATGTTTTCGGACTCTCCTCTGATGCAGCGTGACGAAAGCACAAGTGTCGGTGAAACAGCAAGTGCAGGGGCACAAAGTTTGAAAGATAAATTTAGTAATTTAGAGAAACTGATGCGCCAGGAACAATCTAAATGGTGGGAAGCTAAATCTCTGCAGAGATACCTCGACGTGGGTAGAATACCCCGGGGCTTAAGGATTATGATTGCCCCAAGTTATGATACACCAAACCCTCAGATGATGGCAGAGTGGGTGGAGGCAAATCTGGATTCATCAAGACGGTTAGTCCAGATATTAGTAAAGTACGCAGAGAGTGATCGGGTTGACCTCCAGACCAGAATAGATGCTCTCAATGAAGAAATGAAATCTTTAACTGATTCCCAACAACAACAAAAAACAAAACTTCATGAAGAGATGATGAATCGGCTCAAGAAAGAGGAGGATAAAATCAAATATAGAAAGACTTACAAATTCAGACGAGATAAGGAGGATTATGCCAACGGGCAAATTTTCACCTTTGCCCGCAAGTTCGACACTTATAGGAATGCAAGTGCCAATAAACAAAAGTTAGCACAAAATCCATCCGGCACCAATCCACAACATGAAGAGATCCCGTCAGCATCCGACCTTAGCTCTGCAGTTGAGAGCGAGTCAGAAACAGAGGGACAGAGGGATCAAACCACAAAGAATGCCATAAAACCCTCTTTGGGGGAAGAGTTGGATTATTTAAGGTGGAGCAGGAGAGAAACATTGCGGCCAAGAAATCGACCAACAAAAAACGAAGAACCCAAACTAGAAAGGCAAGGTGAAAAGCAGCTAGAAAACGCCAACAACAAGCGTCCCACACGGGGACGGGGCCGTGCGACCTGGAAGAGGTAAAGGACAAATCAAAAATACCACCATTGCCGAAGGATGACACCAATAAGAATACTATTATCAATCTGGCTGGCATTGATTTATCGGAGGCAGAAAGACAATTGCTAAGTTTGGGGTTATCATATTGTAAAGAGTCGAATTTTAACTATACTAAAACTCGGGCCGATATCTATATGTTTATCAGGAAACTTAAATTGATGAAGTTCCACCAACTCAGAACCCAGCAAAAACAAGTGGGACATCGACCACCCAGGAAGGATATAGCTGGGTGTTCAAATCTTACAGTGGCTGACTATGGATTATTGAGAGAGTTGCAGGAAATGGATAATAATGAACTGGGCACTGAAGATAACATAAGTTGTATTTGTGGAGAAGCAAGTCCATTGGGTGATAATGTAGAGGAAATTGATGTTTGTGCAAGACCAGACACACCATTTAAAGCAAAAACCAAATTGTATCCCATTATGCCCAGAGATGCCCTGGATGTATTCAATGATCAAGTTATAATCCAGGTTAAGAAGTTGTATGTGGATGTCAACAAAAATAAAAGGAAGGTATCAAATGAGGAGAGAAAGTATGACCAACTAATAACTAAATTAAAGAAGGAGAAAAAGTGGTGATAAGGAACTCAGATAAAGGTGGGGAACATTGTTCTTTGGCCACTACAGGATTATCTTAGTGAAGCACAGTCTCAATTAAATAACATTGACTGTTATCGCAAGAGCACGCTTCAAAAGTTCAAAGCCACGCAGGATCTCTTTTATGCAAAGTTGTTGGCATGGAAAAGTAAAGGTCTTCTTAGCCTGGAGGAATATAAATATTTGAAGAAGGAAAATCCCATAATACCTTCAATATATTTTATTCCAAAGATACACAAGGACATGGAAAAACCTCCTGGAAGGCCCATCATATCTGCTTGTGATGGGCCATTTGAAAACATGTCAAGATACATTGATTACTTTTTACAGGAGCACGTCCAAAACTTAAAATCGTATGTACAAGACACTAGCGATTTTATTCGGAAAATCAAAGATATACATTGGCAAAAGGGTTTTCTTTTAATTGCTCTAGATGTTACTTCATTATATACCTGTATTAGAAATCAAGATGGGTTAAAGGCGGTGGAATATTTCTTGTCTAATAGAGCACTCAAGTTTGTTGAACATAACAAAATGCTAATGGACATGTTAACTTTTTGTCTTGAAAATAATTTGTTTTTATTCAAAAACACAATGTACCAGCAGATACAGGGAGTGGCAATGGGGGCCAGCTTTTCCCCCAGCTATGCATGTTTATTCATGGGCTGGTGGGAGGAGCTGGTCCTCAGAAGCAGATTTGAGTACATCTACAGAAGAAATGTCATCACATGGTTACGTTTTATTGACGATTTGTTCATTGTCTGGCAGGGCACAGAGCTAGAAGCCAGGGAATTTATAACATCAATCAATGTCAATGATATCAATCTGAATTTTACTTTTAATATCAGTGATGACAATATAACCTTCCTTGATGTAAGAATCAAAGTGATAAATAATGTGTTATCAACATCTCTTTATCGCAAAGATACTGCCGGTAATACCATGCTACACGCATCTAGTGCACATCCTCCCCATTTAATAAATAGCATCCCCTATGGGGAAATGCTACGTTTACGAAGAATATGTAGCGAAGAAAGTGATTTGAAACTAAAACAAATGGAAAGCAAAAATCGATTCTTACAAAGGGGCTACAAAGCCAAAGTCATAGATGCGGCCATAGCAAAATCAAGCAGTAAGGTCAGGGAGGATGTGTTGCAGTACAATCCCAAAGGTAAAAAAGACACTAATGATAAGGAGGATGTATTTGGAGAGCCAATTAGACTTATCACAACATATTCTAAACAGGAACAGCAATTAAGGGGTATCATAAGACGGAATTGTCCCATTGTCCTGGATGACCCAGCAATTGGAGGACTGCTTCCAAAACATCCGGCCATAACATTTAGAAAAACAGTATCAATGGCCAATGAGTTAGTAAGAAGCAGCCCAGAAATTCAGGACCAAAGCCGTTGGCTCACAGCGAGGAAGGGCTTTTATAAATGCGCAAACTGCAAGGCCTGCCAATATGGCTCCAATAGAACCACTTATCTTACTGCTTTTAGTGCCCAAGTACAAACAATAAATCAGCATTTAACATGTCGAACGGATCATGCCGTCTATGTGTTGGAATGTAGTTGTAAGTTAAATTATGTGGGCAGCACAAAATTGGCTGTCCACAAAAGAATTCTACAACACATAAGGGCGATTAAGAACAAAGATCCGAGCTATCCAGTAGCAAGGCATTTTCACGAAGAACATAATAGTGATTTGAAGCATCTTAAATACTTTGTCATAGATGCTGTTCCCCCTCAAAGGAAAGGTGGAGATCGGGAGTCAAAATTGAGGAGGCTTGAAACACGCTATATCCTGGAACTAGATACAAAACAACCGGGAGGCCTCAATATGAGTGAGGATTTGTATACTTATTTATAACATCTTTTAATATAATGGTTTTTAACCTCTTTTAAACTACGTTGTAGAATCAGAAGGTAAACGGTCCGTTAACTCTATATCCCCCGAAATTTCCATCTTTATAAAACATCTGAAAATATCTTAATATGAATTTGCTATCTGATGTGTACCAATCAGGACATTTTATTTAATTTTATGTAGACCCATTTAGATATTGCAGTAATAAATGAATTAATGCAGTAGGTTATTAGCCAATCTCATCAAAGGATAAAACATGGAGTTGAATGATGTAATTAGATGCACATATGAATGAAATCTTTTTAGATGCGTTTTATTCTGTTAGTGGTAATTGAATTGTATTAGTGGATGTTTATATTTATGTATTTATTGATATTTATATTTATATATATATTTATATATTTTACAATCATGGGAATCAATTACTGGTAAATCAGAATGATATAAGACATTTTGCGGCATTTGCACTTGCACACTTGCACTTTCTTCAAGGGTCATCCTCTGCTAAGAAATGACATTAAGTCATAAATAGATAACCCTTGAAAGGTTAATTTTGTATTTGCAGTATTTTGCACTCATAAATATTTTTAGCACTATTGGTAGCACTTTTTAAGTACTGAAATAAGTTTTATATATGGTCTAGATGACAAGAAACATATGGAAAATCATTGTATCCAAAAGCATTTATGCAATTATTGTTGAGAACATCATGGTTATTTTATGCAGAAGGATGTACTGTATTTTTATAAAATTATGGGGCAAAATAACACATTAGGTGGAGTTGCTTAAAAGCTATGAAAATGTTGCATTTACGCAGATATTGTTAATAAGGATACAAACGAAGTAATGGAAATGATTTTCTATGTCTATCACTATGACCATTGCACACTGTCACTTTAAATTGGTATCCCACAAGCTGTAGCACTGTCATGTGATCAAGGCAGGGATCTGCCGAAACTCGTCATGGCGGACAGTCTCTTTGGTGTAATAAATTAAATTTGCACAGAATTTGGGTCTGCTCTCGTTTATATTCCCACGGAGAGGATCTGTAAAACAACGAGCAACTTACACATATATATATATATATATATATATATATATATATATATATATATATATATATATATATTATCTACTGGCGGTCGCCAGTGGATAGTTATAGTTAGGACCTAGTTTCCATAGGAAAAGCGTTTTTCTTTTCCCAATAACTTTGGTGCCGGTTGACAAATCTTCGCGAAATTTTCAAAACTTGTGGCCCGCTCCAGTCAGCTCCTATCCTGAAAGTTTTGGGGTGATTCGCAAAGCGGGGCCGAGAAAAAGGGGGTCCCAAAACATGTTTTCTCTATGTTATTTTCCATAGGAAACTTTAGACACGGCCACAGCCCGAACTGCTGAATGGAATTACACCAAATTTGGCAAAAAGGTAGCCCTTGGTTCAGAAAGAGCCCTTTTTTGTTAAATGGTGTAAATCCGTTCAGTAGTTCCGGAGAAATTGAAAAAAGAGGTCGGAAAATGAATTTGCCATAGGAAAATTTAGACACGGCTACAGCTCGAACTGCTGAACGGAATTACACCAAATTTGGCAAAAAGGTAGTGCTTGGTTCAGAAAGCGCCCTTTTTTTAAATGGTGTAAATCCGTTCAGTAGTTGCTGAGAAAATCCCAAAATAAAAGTTTTGATATTTAGAGGCGCGGTGGATCCGCGGACCCTCCCGACCACGAGCTTTATTCTAATAGACTGTCAACACTCCCAAACCAGGAAGTGTTGGCAGTCATCTTGTGACTCGGTAGAACCGAGTCACAAGAAAACAGGGAAACAAACGCGAAAAACAAGAAAAGGGGGCAGGGTAGAAACACCCTGACCCCCTAGGCCTGCTCAGGGGGTCCCGCAAGGACCCCCAAGCCAAAAAAAGCATTTTTTAAAAAGATTTTGGCGAAATTTGCTTTGGGTCCGTGAATCCCAGCGAAATTTTTAAAAAAATGAAGCGCGGGCTTCCGCGCTTCATTTAATTGAGGCCCCCGGGTGGGCCAGGTCCCAGGGGCATTTGCAAAAATATATGCGGGGCCCGCGGGGACCCGGCAGCCCGGGGACAGCCACCACCCTGGGGCTTGGTTAAAATGATGTGCGGGAGGGCACTCGGCCCTCCCGCAGCCTCGGGGACCGCCACCCCACGGGGCTTGTTTTTAAATGTGTGGGGGGCCTCCAAGGCCCCCCCAAGCCCCGGGGACCGCCACCCCCCAGGGCTTTTCTTGAATATTTGCAGGGGTGCACACATCCCCCCTGCAGCCCTGGGGACCGCCACCCCCTGGGGCTTGATTTAAAAAAAAAAAAGAACCTGTGTGGGGGGCTCGAGCACCCCCACACGCCCCGGGGACCGCCACCACCCCGGGGCACTAAGTATGTAAATTTGGGGGTCCGTTGCGGACCCCCAAGCCCCAGGGACCACCACTTCCCTGGGGCTTTGAAACTGAAGGGAGGGGGGCCGCGCGGCCCCCCTCCTGGAGCCCGTGATGGCCCTGGGGACCGCCACCACCCAGGGTCGGCTCCTGCAGTGTCCCGGGGTGCCCACCCCCGGGACACTGCTGTTTGCTATGGCAGGGCGGGAGCCTTGTGGCTCCCGCCCTACCATAGCAAACTTGCTTTGGATTTTGGAAGCGAGAGCAGGGAAACCTGCTCTCGATTCCAAAATGCAAAGCAGATTGCTTTTCTACACGGGGAGCTGCATGTCAGCAGCTCCCCATGTGGAAAAGCAATGCCGGCTCCTGCAGGACGCGGGGAGCTGGCGGGACCGTGGGGGCATTGTGGCTCCCCCCACGGTCCCCAACGCATAGGGCCTGCCCCGGGGGATGGGGTCCCCGGGGCTAGAAGTGGCCCAGGAGGGGGGCCACCTGGCCCCCTCCCCCCCAAAAAATAAATAATAAAAAAAAGGCCGGCCCTGGGGGATGGGGTCCCTGGGGCCAATAGAGGCCTCAGGAGGGGGGCCACGCAGCCCCCCTCCTTAAAAAAAATACATATATGTGGCAATGCCCCGGGGGATGGGGTCCCCGAGGCCGGTATTGGCCATGGGAGGGGGGCCCACGCGGCCCCCTTCCCGTTCAGATTTTTTTTTTTTTTAAAAGGGTTCAGGCCCTGGGGGATGGGGTCCCCAGGGCCCAAAAAAAGGAAAAAGAAAAAGAAGGGGGGCCACACAGCCCCACTTCTAAAAAGAAAAGACGCGATCGTGCCAGAGGCCCCGCCCCCTCCCAGCAACACTCTGCAAACGCACCCTGTGGTTCAGGCCACGCCCCTTTTTACACCTCTCTGCAACGCAGCTCAGTGGCGCTTACTGGAGGTACCTGGTGGGCTAGTTGGACCCCAGGGACCCTCAGGATTCAATGGGACTTTATCCCCCAACTTAAAACGCACCACGGGGCACGTTTGCACAGTGGTGAAGGGAGGGGGCGGGGCCTGAGGTGACATGTGTGCAAACACACCCTGTGGCGCGTTTTAAGTTGGGGAATTAATTCCCCTTCAATCCTGAGGGCCCCTGGGGGCCAACTAGCGTCCTGAAACGTGACTTCAACACGCCAAATGTGCGCTCCACGATGCCCCTGGTGCGTTTGTGGGCCAAATTGTACTGCCTCTGGGGCTGTGTGTTCAGGGCTCGGAGGGGTGTCATCATCCAAGCGCAGAGTGTATATCCTTGGTCACCTGTGACAGTGAGGAGAGACATGAGTCAAGACTACGTACTGCATGATGTGTTGGCAGGCTCACTGGTTCATTGGTGTGTGACATGTGTGACTTAGTGATTCCCTTATGACATGTACTGCGTGTTGCTAATGAGCGGCATCACTGTGTATTACGTACCCTCACTGCTGCACCTCACCCCCCGAGCACATTCACTATTGTGCGCAGCGCGACTGCATCACATGCCCCCTACGGCACGCCATTGTCATGCCTGTCTGCGCATGTCCACAAGCCTGACTACGACACAGTGATGATGATGCGCAGAATGTGGCTGGCCACGTGTGTGTCGGCCCATTGCAAGGACAGGGCTGACACAGATGTAGAGCACCTGCCTGGCTGAACCCGACATGCAGTTGAGGGTACATCTTTGGCTCATGCAGCGATAATAGCGACACACACAACAGTTGGCATGTGTGATCCCTGACCCCGAGCGGGCATTCCCTCCCCCATGTACCCCTTCGGCCGAGCACGCACACCGGGGGCATGCCACATGGCAACATTTGTTACTTTTGTATTTTAGAGTCCCCTGACGAAGGGAAGTTTCCCGAAATGCATTGGGACATTTTTTAATAAATCGAGACATGTGGATTGACTCTTTGTCTCCTGCGTTTCACTTATGCCAAGCACACATGGATGAATAAAATGAATCGAAATAAACGAGGAAAAAGAAAGCATTAACAATGGAGTAAAGTCAGAGGAAAACAAAGATGAAATTTGATGATTTGATTGATTGGATTCATTTGAGTTTGGTTGTGCAGTTTGATTTGAACCTAGTCCGGTTCTTTCGTGTTTGCTACCTGCTATGCCTGGCACTTACTGTGTGACCCCTGACCTCAAAGGAGGCAAACGTTTTGCCCCTTCTGAGGCCAGGGGTCGCAAAGGAGGTACCAGTAGTAGCAGGGAGCAAGCAGAGGTCACAGCTGCGACCCCTGACTACCTCCAAATTACGTCCATGCTGGAGCTCCACCCAATCAAAAGATGGACCCATGCTGCTCTTCAGTTGAATGCAAAAAGAACAATTGATGGACAGAAAGCAGAACAATGTCATACATTCACCCCAGTACAGAGATCTGGGCCTAAATCCATCGTTTTTTTGCTCCCCATGCCATTCCAGTTTGAACCCAGCCATATGCAAATCAGTCTTGACCCTGCTCCCTATGGGAACAGTCCAGCCCGAACTGCCAGGCCAGGATCTCCCTGGACTGGAAACAAGCATCCTAGGACCGGTTTCGGGGTTTCGCCCCTCATCAGCCAGGCTAGCTTGACTTCAGTGGCATGGAAAGCACGGGACCTGAAAAGCTAAGGGAAAACAGGTGCTATGGGATATGGCCCTAGAGAGGGTTGATTCGTTTGATTACCTAGGGATCAAACTGTCAGCCAATATGTCATGGTGTTCACATAGCAATGGGGCTTACTTGAAGCACAGCCAGATAACTGGTGCCATACTTAAAGAACATCAGGCATCTTTCACCAAGCCGATAGTGCCAGATCTACATGTGTATGTGGCCAAGGCCCCTGGCTCAGCACTATATAGTGTTGAGCTGTGGGGCTTTAGTGATTTTTCTAGGTTGCAGCGTTTGTAGAACAGTTTCTTGTGATCTCTGACCTCTCTTCTGTCAAGTATGCCATTGCATCCTTCATTTTTGGACATTGGAGTTAAAAAGGTAGCCCCTAAAGCACCCCTATGGCGCTTGCTAATCCGACAAAGATTATGGGCTACCCCAGAGCTGGCCTATCATACTGCTGCCTTACAAGACATCATTAAGCTAGACAGATTTCACAAAATCCCCTGGTTGACCTCAGCCAAAAAAGTATTGGCTTCTTTAGTTTTTGGGGACCTTTGGAACAAACCTACTACACCCTGAATCCCCTCCAAGGAGGCACTAAAAAACAGTACTGGTCACTCATGATACAGAGGGAGTTGCAAAATGTTGCAGACACTTCACTGACAGGGGAACGTTTGATGTTTATATATATATATAGAGAAGCACAGGGACTTGATTATGGTACCTCCCGACAGGAAGTTATACCATCAATTCAGAGTTGGGATGCTCCCTCTGAATTTGTTCACTATGAAATGGTGAGGATCCTCCTCTGGAAAAAGCCCCTTCTATCTTGATCAAACCAAGTCTGTACCACATGTGCTATTTACATGCCCGGGTTACGCCCAGCCACGCTCCACATGGCTCGCTCCCATCTGTAGACAACTGGGCACATTTAGCCACTGCACCGCTCTGAGGCTATTGAAATCGGACCCTTCCACATCGTATGCCTGTGCAGTAAGATATTGATGTAGTGGTATTAGGTTCATCTTGGTATCTTACGGGCTCTGTAAATGTTTCTCTCCTTTCTGTCCTTTCTGACAGTTATCCAGGCTCTGATAACATCTTGCCTGGACAATTCCAATGCCTTGTATCTTAGACTCTCGAAGTGCGCCATTCGCAGACTTCGAATGGTGCAAAATGCAGGAGCGCAACTTCTATTGAATTTGCTGGGTAGAATTAGTATTTCTAGGCATCTTTCTTCCTTTCACTAGTTACTAGTAAGGAAGAGGATTCTGTTTAATACACTGGTGCAGATTTTTCGTGCTTTGCACAATATTGGTCCATGCTACCTGGCTTCCCGTATTCAATTTTTCAATCCTGCCAGGAGCCTCTGGTCCTCACATTCGGCTTTTGCTAGAGTGCTGAGAGTGAGGAGGACAAGGATTGGGGGACGCTCTTTTTCCTTCTTAGGGTCGTCTGCATGGGATTCTCTTCTGCTGCACCTCAGGCAGGAAAGCTCTACAATTGCTTTTAGAAAAGGGTTAAAAACGGGGCCATTCACTCTGTATTCTTCTACTTGCTGTTGGACAAATGCCAGGAAACTCCCTGGAGCATTTGCAGGTTTTATAAATCTGTCTTCATCATCATCATCATCATCATCATCATCAACTTTTAAATTCTGTGTCGTTTTAAACAGTTTGTCCATTTCTGCTCTTGATTTTAATCTCACCATTGTAACAATTCCTCAATAATGTAATAATGTGCTGCATTTTAAAAAATCTATATATTTATTCTATTGTATTGAACCTTTTATAGCTTTGCAGAAATAAGGTTATATTTGACTGAATGGCTTTGTTATTTTAAACTTCACTAGACGGTTGCAGTGTGAATGAATTTGTGTTTTGTTGTAAAACAGGGAGAAATGCTGTTTCCAAAAGCCAGAATATTGCCACTGCCTTTCAGATTCATACAGCACCACTCAACAACCACACCATACCATCTATTTCCTGGCAATGCTTGAACTTCACATTTCCTGCTGCTCCCGAAGTCCCAATTTGGGATTTCTGAAGTGGGAAATTGGAAGGACGTAGCTCATTGGACGTGACCAATATGTTCACACATTGTCGGACAGGACTGTAGGTTAGAAAACTATGCAACTTACTTGCCAGAATATGCAAGGCCATTTTTAAATTTGCACTCCACTTCTCAACACACAACATGACTATTAAAAAATATTTTCTCTTCAGGAAATAAATACGGATTTTCGGGTTACATTGTGGAATTTATTGGATAACTACCCACAGCAGCTTGCTGTATCAGGTCTGCCAGTTCAAGAGAGAGTACCCATGAAATGAAAACAGTGTCACCCTCACTGAATACTCAAGTATTGTAAACAACATAACCCAAAAAATAAATAGATGATAAAAATATGAAACAATATTAGAAACCAAAACAAAGTTTGCATACACTTGAACTTAGTGATGTAAAAATCATACATGTGTGATTTTATATATATATAAGTTTTATATATGGTCTAGATGACAAGAAACATATGGAAAATCATTGTATCCAAAAGCATTTATGCAATTATTGTTGAGAACATCATGGTTATTTTATGCAGAAGGATGTACTGTATTTTTATAAAATTATGGGGCAAAATAACACACATTAGGTGGAGTTGCTTAAAAGCTATGAAAATTTTGCATTTACGCAGGTATTGTTAATAAGGATACAAACGAAGTAACGGAAATGTTTTTTCTATGTCTATCACTATGACCATTGCACACTGTCACTTTAAATTGGTATCCCACAAGCTGTAGCGCTGTCATGTGATCAAGGCAGGGATCTGCCGAAACGCGTCATGGCGGCCAGTCTCTTTGGTGTAATAAATTAAATTTGCACAGAATTTGGGTCTGCTCTCGTTTATATTCCCACGGAGAGGATCTGTAAAACAACGAGCAACTTACATATTTTCGCCGGATTGACTTTCCCCGGTGTGGTGGACCCCCTTCCTGCAAGCGGCTCTGTAGTCGGCAAGTCACGGATCCGGTTTTCCTGGCATCACCTCGAGGCTTCGGGAAGCTGGTGAACCGGAAACACAAAGCGCACCGGCAACGGAAAGTACAGAGCCCCCTGCTGCAGCAATACAAACGTGCCGAGGGAAAAGCGGCTGAGTGAAGTGGAGCTCAACGGCAGTAAACTCGGAGGAGTGAACCTGAACGGAGAGGCTACAACACAGGTCGCAGCGATACAAGGTACGAACAATTTGCAAGCATTTAAGGCAGGTGGGGAGGTGTGCAACCGTGAAAGCTTGAACTCACCACGCATTTAGGAATCGTGAGCAGGCTAACGGGAGACATTGTTTGCAACCAATACACCAAAAATGTCCGCCACGGCACTACGGGATCGAGAGTCAGCTGCAGATGAGATGTTTTCGGACTCTCCTCTGATGCAGCGTGACGAAAGCACAAGTGTCGGTGAAACAGCAAGTGCAGGGGCACAAAGTTTGAAAGATAAATTTAGTAATTTAGAGAAACTGATGCGCCAGGAACAATCTAAATGGTGGGAAGCTAAATCTCTGCAGAGATACCTCGACGTGGGTAGAATACCCGGGGCTTAAGGATTATGATTGCCCCAAGTTATGATACACCAAACCCTCAGATGATGGCAGAGTGGGTGGAGGCAAATCTGGATTCATCAAGACGGTTAGTCCAGATATTAGTAAAGTACGCAGAGAGTGATCGGGTTGACCTCCAGACCAGAATAGATGCTCTCAATGAAGAAATGAAATCTTTAACTGATTCCCAACAACAACAAAAAACAAAACTTCATGAAGAGATGATGAATCGGCTCAAGAAAGAGGAGGATAAAATCAAATATAGAAAGACTTACAAATTCAGACGAGATAAGGAGGATTATGCCAACGGGCAAATTTTCACCTTTGCCCGCAAGTTCGACACTTATAGGAATGCAAGTGCCAATAAACAAAAGTTAGCACAAAATCCATCCGGCACCAATCCACAACATGAAGAGATCCCGTCAGCATCCGACCTTAGCTCTGCAGTTGAGAGCGAGTCAGAAACAGAGGGACAGAGGGATCAAACCACAAAGAATGCCATAAAACCCTCTTTGGGGGAAGAGTTGGATTATTTAAGGTGGAGCAGGAGAGAAACATTGCGGCCAAGAAATCGACCAACAAAAAACGAAGAACCCAAACTAGAAAGGCAAGGTGAAAAGCAGCTAGAAAACGCCAACAACAAGCGTCCCACACGGGGACGGGGCCGTGCGACCTGGAAGAGGTAAAGGACAAATCAAAAATACCACCATTGCCGAAGGATGACACCAATAAGAATACTATTATCAATCTGGCTGGCATTGATTTATCGGAGGCAGAAAGACAATTGCTAAGTTTGGGGTTATCATATTGTAAAGAGTCGAATTTTAACTATACTAAAACTCGGGCCGATATCTATATGTTTATCAGGAAACTTAAATTGATGAAGTTCCACCAACTCAGAACCCAGCAAAAACAAGTGGGACATCGACCACCCAGGAAGGATATAGCTGGGTGTTCAAATCTTACAGTGGCTGACTATGGATTATTGAGAGAGTTGCAGGAAATGGATAATAATGAACTGGGCACTGAAGATAACATAAGTTGTATTTGTGGAGAAGCAAGTCCATTGGGTGATAATGTAGAGGAAATTGATGTTTGTGCAAGACCAGACACACCATTTAAAGCAAAAACCAAATTGTATCCCATTATGCCCAGAGATGCCCTGGATGTATTCAATGATCAAGTTATAATCCAGGTTAAGAAGTTGTATGTGGATGTCAACAAAAATAAAAGGAAGGTATCAAATGAGGAGAGAAAGTATGACCAACTAATAACTAAATTAAAGAAGGAGAAAAAAGTGGTGATAAGGAACTCAGATAAAGGTGGGGAACATTGTTCTTTGGCCACTACAGGATTATCTTAGTGAAGCACAGTCTCAATTAAATAACATTGACTGTTATCGCAAGAGCACGCTTCAAAAGTTCAAAGCCACGCAGGATCTCTTTTATGCAAAGTTGTTGGCATGGAAAAGTAAAGGTCTTCTTAGCCTGGAGGAATATAAATATTTGAAGAAGGAAAATCCCATAATACCTTCAATATATTTTATTCCAAAGATACACAAGGACATGGAAAAACCTCCTGGAAGGCCCATCATATCTGCTTGTGATGGGCCATTTGAAAACATGTCAAGATACATTGATTACTTTTTACAGGAGCACGTCCAAAACTTAAAATCGTATGTACAAGACACTAGCGATTTTATTCGGAAAATCAAAGATATACATTGGCAAAAGGGTTTTCTTTTAATTGCTCTAGATGTTACTTCATTATATACCTGTATTAGAAATCAAGATGGGTTAAAGGCGGTGGAATATTTCTTGTCTAATAGAGCACTCAAGTTTGTTGAACATAACAAAATGCTAATGGACATGTTAACTTTTGTCTTGAAAATAATTTGTTTTTATTCAAAAACACAATGTACCAGCAGATACAGGGAGTGGCAATGGGGGCCAGCTTTTCCCCCAGCTATGCATGTTTATTCATGGGCTGGTGGGAGGAGCTGGTCCTCAGAAGCAGATTTGAGTACATCTACAGAAGAAATGTCATCACATGGTTACGTTTTATTGACGATTTGTTCATTGTCTGGCAGGGCACAGAGCTAGAAGCCAGGGAATTTATAACATCAATCAATGTCAATGATATCAATCTGAATTTTACTTTTAATATCAGTGATGACAATATAACCTTCCTTGATGTAAGAATCAAAGTGATAAATAATGTGTTATCAACATCTCTTTATCGCAAAGATACTGCCGGTAATACCATGCTACACGCATCTAGTGCACATCCTCCCCATTTAATAAATAGCATCCCCTATGGGGAAATGCTACGTTTACGAAGAATATGTAGCGAAGAAAGTGATTTGAAACTAAAACAAATGGAAAGCAAAAATCGATTCTTACAAAGGGGCTACAAAGCCAAAGTCATAGATGCGGCCATAGCAAAATCAAGCAGTAAGGTCAGGGAGGATGTGTTGCAGTACAATCCCAAAGGTAAAAAAGACACTAATGATAAGGAGGATGTATTTGGAGAGCCAATTAGACTTATCACAACATATTCTAAACAGGAACAGCAATTAAGGGGTATCATAAGACGGAATTGTCCCATTGTCCTGGATGACCCAGCAATTGGAGGACTGCTTCCAAAACATCCGGCCATAACATTTAGAAAAACAGTATCAATGGCCAATGAGTTAGTAAGAAGCAGCCCAGAAATTCAGGACCAAAGCCGTTGGCTCACAGCGAGGAAGGGCTTTTATAAATGCGCAAACTGCAAGGCCTGCCAATATGGCTCCAATAGAACCACTTATCTTACTGCTTTTAGTGCCCAAGTACAAACAATAAATCAGCATTTAACATGTCGAACGGATCATGCCGTCTATGTGTTGGAATGTAGTTGTAAGTTAAATTATGTGGGCAGCACAAAATTGGCTGTCCACAAAAGAATTCTACAACACATAAGGGCGATTAAGAACAAAGATCCGAGCTATCCAGTAGCAAGGCATTTTCACGAAGAACATAATAGTGATTTGAAGCATCTTAAATACTTTGTCATAGATGCTGTTCCCCCTCAAAGGAAAGGTGGAGATCGGGAGTCAAAATTGAGGAGGCTTGAAACACGCTATATCCTGGAACTAGATACAAAACAACCGGGAGGCCTCAATATGAGTGAGGATTTGTATACTTATTTATAACATCTTTTAATATAATGGTTTTTAACCTCTTTTAAACTACGTTGTAGAATCAGAAGGTAAACGGTCCGTTAACTCTATATCCCCGAAATTTCCATCTTTATAAAACATCTGAAAATATCTTAATATGAATTTGCTATCTGATGTGTACCAATCAGGACATTTTATTTAATTTTATGTAGACCCATTTAGATATTGCAGTAATAAATGAATTAATGCAGTAGGTTATTAGCCAATCTCATCAAAGGATAAAACATGGAGTTGAATGATGTAATTAGATGCACATATGAATGAAATCTTTTTAGATGCGTTTTATTCTGTTAGTGGTAATTGAATTGTATTAGTGGATGTTTATATTTATGTATTTATTGATATTTATATTTATATATATATTTATATATTTTACAATCATGGGAATCAATTACTGGTAAATCAGAATGATATAAGACATTTTGCGGCATTTGCACTTGCACACTTGCACTTTCTTCAAGGGTCATCCTCTGCTAAGAAATGACATTAAGTCATAAATAGATAACCCTTGAAAGGTTAATTTTGTATTTGCAGTATTTTGCACTCATAAATATTTTTAGCACTATTGGTAGCACTTTTTAAGTACTGAAATAAGTTTTATATATGGTCTAGATGACAAGAAACATATGGAAAATCATTGTATCCAAAAGCATTTATGCAATTATTGTTGAGAACATCATGGTTATTTTATGCAGAAGGATGTACTGTATTTTTATAAAATTATGGGGCAAAATAACACATTAGGTGGAGTTGCTTAAAAGCTATGAAAATGTTGCATTTACGCAGATATTGTTAATAAGGATACAAACGAAGTAATGGAAATGATTTTCTATGTCTATCACTATGACCATTGCACACTGTCACTTTAAATTGGTATCCCACAAGCTGTAGCACTGTCATGTGATCAAGGCAGGGATCTGCCGAAACTCGTCATGGCGGACAGTCTCTTTGGTGTAATAAATTAAATTTGCACAGAATTTGGGTCTGCTCTCGTTTATATTCCCACGGAGAGGATCTGTAAAACAACGAGCAACTTACACATATATATATATATATATATATATATATATATATATATATATATATATATATATATATATTATCTACTGGCGGTCGCCAGTGGATAGTTATAGTTAGGACCTAGTTTCCATAGGAAAAGCGTTTTTTCTTTTCCCAATAACTTTGGTGCCGGTTGACAAATCTTCGCGAAATTTTCAAAACTTGTGGCCCGCTCCAGTCAGCTCCTATCCTGAAAGTTTTGGGGTGATTCGCAAAGCGGGGGCCGAGAAAAAAGGGGGGTCCCAAAACATGTTTTCTCTATGTTATTTTCCATAGGAAACTTTAGACACGGCCACAGCCCGAACTGCTGAATGGAATTACACCAAATTTGGCAAAAAGGTAGCCCTTGGTTCAGAAAGAGCCCTTTTTTTGTTAAATGGTGTAAATCCGTTCAGTAGTTCCGGAGAAATTGAAAAAAGAGGTCGGAAAATGAATTTGCCATAGGAAAATTTAGACACGGCTACAGCTCGAACTGCTGAACGGAATTACACCAAATTTGGCAAAAAGGTAGTGCTTGGTTCAGAAAGCGCCCTTTTTTTAAATGGTGTAAATCCGTTCAGTAGTTGCTGAGAAAATCCCAAAATAAAAGTTTTGATATTTAGAGGCGCGGTGGATCCGCGGACCCTCCCGACCACGAGCTTTATTCTAATAGACTGTCAACACTCCCAAACCAGGAAGTGTTGGCAGTCATCTTGTGACTCGGTAGAACCGAGTCACAAGAAAACAGGGAAACAAACGCGAAAAACAAGAAAAGGGGGCAGGGTAGAAACACCCTGACCCCCTAGGCCTGCTCAGGGGGTCCCGCAAGGACCCCCAAGCCAAAAAAAGCATTTTTTAAAAAGATTTTGGCGAAATTTGCTTTGGGTCCGTGAATCCCAGCGAAATTTTTAAAAAAATGAAGCGCGGGCTTCCGCGCTTCATTTAATTGAGGCCCCCGGGTGGGCCAGGTCCCAGGGGCATTTGCAAAAATATATGCGGGGCCCGCGGGGACCCGGCAGCCCCGGGGACAGCCACCACCCTGGGGCTTGGTTAAAATGATGTGCGGGAGGGCACTCGGCCCTCCCGCAGCCTCGGGGACCGCCACCCCACGGGGCTTGTTTTTAAATGTGTGGGGGGCCTCCAAGGCCCCCCCAAGCCCCGGGGACCGCCACCCCCCAGGGCTTTTCTTGAATATTTGCAGGGGTGCACACATCCCCCCTGCAGCCCTGGGGACCGCCACCCCCTGGGGCTTGATTTAAAAAAAAAAAAGAACCTGTGTGGGGGGCTCGAGCACCCCCACACGCCCCGGGGACCGCCACCACCCCGGGGCACTAAGTATGTAAATTTGGGGGTCCGTTGCGGACCCCCAAGCCCCAGGGACCACCACTTCCCTGGGGCTTTGAAACTGAAGGGAGGGGGGCCGCGCGGCCCCCCTCCTGGAGCCCGTGATGGCCCTGGGGACCGCCACCACCCAGGGTCGGCTCCTGCAGTGTCCCGGGGTGCCCACCCCCGGGACACTGCTGTTTGCTATGGCAGGGCGGGAGCCTTGTGGCTCCCGCCCTACCATAGCAAACTTGCTTTGGATTTTGGAAGCGAGAGCAGGAAACCTGCTCTCGATTCCAAAATGCAAAGCAGATTGCTTTTCTACACGGGGAGCTGCATGTCAGCAGCTCCCCATGTGGAAAAGCAATGCCGGCTCCTGCAGGACGCGGGGAGCTGGCGGGACCGTGGGGGCATTGTGGCTCCCCCCACGGTCCCCAACGCATAGGGCCTGCCCCGGGGGATGGGGTCCCCGGGGCTAGAAGTGGCCCAGGAGGGGGGCCACCTGGCCCCCTCCCCCCCAAAAAATAAATAATAAAAAAAAGGCCGGCCCTGGGGGATGGGGTCCCTGGGGCCAATAGAGGCCTCAGGAGGGGGGCCACGCAGCCCCCCTCCTTAAAAAAAATACATATATGTGGCAATGCCCCGGGGGATGGGGTCCCCGAGGCCGGTATTGGCCATGGGAGGGGGGCCCACGCGGCCCCCTTCCCGTTCAGATTTTTTTTTTTTTTTTTAAAAGGGTTCAGGCCCTGGGGGATGGGGTCCCCAGGGCCCAAAAAAGGAAAAAGAAAAAGAAGGGGGCCACACAGCCCCACTTCTAAAAAAGAAAAGACGCGATCGTGCCAGAGGCCCCGCCCCCTCCCAGCAACACTCTGCAAACGCACCCTGTGGTTCAGGCCACGCCCCTTTTACACCTCTCTGCAACGCAGCTCAGTGGCGCTTACTGGAGGTACCTGGTGGGCTAGTTGGACCCCAGGGACCCTCAGGATTCAATGGGACTTTATCCCCCAACTTAAAACGCACCACGGGGCACGTTTGCACAGTGGTGAAGGGAGGGCGGGGCCTGAGGTGACATGTGTGCAAACACACCCTGTGGCGCGTTTTAAGTTGGGGAATTAATTCCCCTTCAATCCTGAGGGCCCCTGGGGGCCAACTAGCCCACCAGGTACCTCCAGTAAGCGCCACAGGCCTGCGTTGCAGAGAGGTGGTCCAGGCCACGCCCCTTTTTACACATCTCTGCAACGCAGCTCTGTGGCGCTTACTGGAGGTACCTAGTGGGCTAGTTGGACCCCAGGGACCCTCAGGATTCAAGGGGACTTAATCCCCCAACTTAAAACGCGCCACGGGGCGTGTTTGCACAGTGGTGATGGGAGGGGGCGGGGCCTGAGGTGACATGTGTGCAAAACACGCCCTGTGGCACGTTTAAAGTTGGGGAATTAATTCCTCTTCAATCCTGAGGGTCCCTTGGGGCAAACTAGCCCACCAGGTACCTCCAGTAAGCGCCACAGGCCTGCGTTGCAGAGACGTGGTCCAGGCCACGCCCCTTTTTACACCTCTCTGCAACGCAGCTCTGTGGCGCTTACTGGAGGTACCTGGTGGGCTAGTTGGACCCCAGGGACCCTCAGGATTCAAGGGGACTTTTTCCCCCAACTTACAACGCGCCGGGGGGCGTGTTTGCAGAGTGGTGGAGAAAGGGGGCATGGCCTTTGTCTACCTCTCACCAATCCCACTGCGTGGGGCTTACTGGAGGTAAAAGGTAGGCTAGTTGGCCCCTAAAGGACCCCCAGCAGTGAAGGGGACTTCAATCCCCATCCAAGAGCATGCCAGGGAGCGCGTTTGTAGAGTGGTGGGCAAAGTGGGCGTGGCCTGGTACGAGTACTTACCAGTGCTGCTGTGTGGGACTGACTGGAGGTAATAGTTTGGGAAATTGGCCCCCAAGGATGTCCTTGGGGGCCAACTACCCCTCTTGTTACCTCCAGTAAGTCCCACACAGTGGGATTGCTAAGACGTCTTCGGAGGCCATGGCCCCCTTTCTCTACCACTCTGCAAACGTGCCTCGTGGCAAACTACGGGATGGGGGATGAAGTCCAATTTAGTCCTGAGACAGTTTGGGGGCCAAGAATCCCTCCTGGTACCTTCTGTAAGTCCTACGCAGCGGAATTCCTGAGCGTTGGTTGGACACCCAGCACCCTTTCTCCACCACTCTGCAAACGTGACTACAAGTTAAAGTAGCATATTTCTGCACCTCTGACTTAGAGGTAGTTTTAATCCCCCTGCCCTATTATGTACTAGGGCCTTACAGAGGAGGTCATGCTAATCACAGGGGTACCCCAACTCATAGTGTTCCCTAGTGTATGTAGGTGTTTTCACTGTATTCTAAGTGTCTTTTAGCATAGCACTGGCTCTAGGCAAGACAAGAGATCGGCTGCAGCGCGGTCCTCTTTCACTTTCGGGACCGCGCTTGTTTGTTTTTCCCTTCCCACACCCACAGATACAGCCATAGCTGACGAGTGAATCAGACCCGACAGATGTTGCAGGATCACGAGGAGCGAGAGCGAGCGAGGAGCGAGAGCCTGGAGTAGGCGAGCGGGTGGCAGACGCTGCCGGAGGACGTTGCCGGAGGACACCAGGGACCCCTGTGGTTCCGAACTACGGACTACGGACAATCCGTGAATCGTGGCCCGATGCCCGAGACCCGGTTTGCAACTGAGGTCAACGGGCGACGGCTGCTGCTGCTGACTGCTGATTGCCACCTCTGCCTCTCTCACAATGCCGGCGTCAGGCAGCTTGCGGTAAGGAGCAAGCAGGCTGCGTTAGGAGCCGGGTGCGGCAAGAGCAGGGTCTGGAGCGCGGCCTCTGCTATTAGAGGCTGCAGAGTGTTGTGCCCGGGAGCGCCGCGGAAGCAACCCAAATAGGTTGGGTGCGGCTGTGGTGCCCCAGTGTGCCCTGCTCCTGATTATTTTTTCGCCATCTCCCCGCCCCCTCCACGCAATTTAGGGGAAAACGCAATTTAGGGGAAAACACCTACCTCCTGCCCATACCCCCATCATCAGAGACCGGGCCGCTGACAAAGGCCATTGGCGGCCTACAGAGGGGATCAATGTTGCACCGTATGACTATATATACCGGGCATTGGTCACTGGCATAGCTGGGGATACATTTGTTGCGCATTTGATAAAAAATAAAAAATATATAACATAAAAAATCTGATTGCAAATACAAATACTAATAAATATCAGGCATGCGTTCTGGAAAGGAAAGGACATCGGGCCCTCCAACAAGACGAGCGCAGAAAGTCCAAGCACCAAGGGTATTAAAAAAAGCTAAAGCACAACTAAAGGAGGTGGAACAAACATTAATTTCACCAATAGCAAGGATGTTTGAAAAATCCATAAAGTTCCCACACAAATTTGATTTTATGAAAGACCCATCTGGAGCTCTGATGACAAGCCAAATAGAAACAGAAATAAGAAAGCTACAAACTCCGATTAAGCCAATTAAGCCAATTAACAACTTGGAAGGAAGTATGCAAACTGTTGGACAAAAGCAGGAATTAGATAAGAATCCCCACATTGCGGACATAGAGGGCAAAATGACTGACCAAATGACTGACCAAATTACCGACCTTGAATTACTAAATCTAACATCGCATTCCCAAATGGAACAAAATGATATGGATGTGTTGGAAATATCAAGGGTTGAGATGCCACAAGAAGAGGCGACCGGGAAAAAATCAATAACATCGACTAAGGTAAAGGTAGAGGTTAAGGTCGAAATAAGAAAGAAAATTGAGCCAACCGGTGACTCGATACTTCAAAACCAGATGGTAGATCAAGATACAAATAACAACATAGCTGAAGTCACCCAGGGAAGTCAAATCAGAACAAATGGCCACACTATTTCCTCATCTGGGATAACCACGCCAACAAGTAATAATGGAGTCACAAACATGGAAATAAAATGTAAAGAAAAGGGAGATTTTACAAGGAACAAGTGTAACTATAGGAACAAAATCGGAAATTACACATTTTAATAGCGCTAATAGCGCTAAAAACAGCAAAATGTTATATAGTGGAAATGATAGGAGCAAATATATCGATGTGCCCGATTTAAAAGAATTACCAATAATGCAAGAAATCCCTTGGGCCGACCGTAAAAGTTCCTCTAATAGAAAACACGAACTACAGTGGGATCAAAAAACCATAACCATAGATAACCAGGACCTGGGGTCGATTTGGGATATTTTCTACCAAACTTCATCATTAACTCTTGAAGCATTGACATATCAGTCGAATAAAATGGACATTCAAATTGAATTACTTGGAACAATGACAAATGCAGTGTCTGGAATAGATCATAAACTAGCTGAGCTAAATAGTTTGATAATTAGAGCCCAAACAGAAGCAGCTACAACTTATCTTGATTGCGCCTGTGCACCAATAATAAATAAATTGACAACAATACCGGACGTTATTAATACCATACTGGAAGACGTTAAAGTGAGCCTTCAAAAGAAACAAGATAAGAATAAAGAGAATAAAGAGGATATGTGTATAACATTGAAAAATAAGTTGACCACGACTGAGGAACCACCCAGTGTTATAATAGACCTAGACACCCAGGCCAAATTAAGCCCGACAATAGCTCTGAATACACAACGGGGAAAAAATAAGTCATCAGGAGAAAAAATCATCGGTTCATCTCATAGCAAAGCCAATTGAAGACCGGGAGGTCAAAGAAGCGGATTCGCCATTGTTTAAAATGACAAAAAGACACAGGAAAAAATTACGCACAGCAAGAAATAAAGCCAAGATGGAAGCCAAGATGGAGAATATAGTTACAACATACCCTCAAGAGGAAATTCCAACCAATATGGCTTGTGAAGGAAAAGATCGTTTGGAAGTAACAACAGGTAAACAAAAAAATGATATATGTAGAGAGCAGTCTACATCAGCAAAGATAAAGAACACTAAGTACTTCAATATTTTTGCAAAAAAAGGAAAACAATCGACTTGTCAAAAAGTCCCTCAAAAAATCCCTCAAACAGGCATAGTTATTACATCAGACACCCTTGAACAATTATCTAACGAACTTGTAAAAGAGGGAAAAAAAACTTTAACACGGGAAACACAATATAGACAACAAGGAAACTGTTGCGTAGTAAAAAAGATCAGTGAAGACATCCAAAGTGTATCGCTCGAAAAGAAGGATCAAGTAAAAAGTCCACTAAATTCTGGTAAATCTAAAGATCTGGTAGATATTATAGATGAAGAACAATTATATAGTAGCCGAGCAGTTCAAAGATCACTTCGAGGGGATCATAACACAGTCCCAAATCCAAGTTTGAACATAATACAACATCAGATCCACCAAATTACCTCAAATTCAGAACAACAGAATAAGAAACTTAACCATAAAACTGTGAGACAAAACGATATGATAGAACAAACAGAGGATATCAGATACATATCGAAATGGGATCACCTAGTTATTGTAAGACACGGCGAGGACAAACAAGTCATAAATAAGGACCAGCAAGGTTTTGAAGAAAAAATCGAAAAATAAATACCAACTAAAGGGTCTGTCCAAATAATTTTTAAACCAGTATATGATTCCCGAGGTAACCAAGACACGCTGAATAGAGGCAATGTTCTTTGCCTTTTTAAATCGATTCCATCATTAGCAAACGTGTCAACTAAAGACATTGAATGTGTCGGATTCCTACAAAATGTGGAAGGCAGCCAGCCATTAACTCTGATAACTGTAACAACTCCTTCTATAGCGGAACGAATCATGAATGAACAAGAAATCTTTCATAGCTGGGGGATAATAATTAGCAAGCCAGCGCCAAAGGTATATCCAACTCCGCTTATTAAAGAAGAAAGTTTAATATCAAGGGAAAAAAGAAAAAGGGTGCCCCAGTCTTCTCTATATTAAAAAATCCTTTAGGAAAAACAGATCAAGATGTTGAAAAGTCAATGATTGATTGTAAAGTAGGAAAGGCTACAGGAATAAATGAAAAATGGATATCAATGGCTTTACACGGTAATCATGAACAATGACAGAACAAACAAAAAAATACAATCAAAGAATTAAAGAAGGACAGCGAAAGAATAAGGATGTGCTCATGGAACATAAATGGGATAAGTAAAAAGGTAAATAATGCCAACCGAAATGCAATATCTAATTCCTATCAGATCATTTTACTACAGGAAACATGGGCAACTGACCCCTTTATGTTACAGGGATACAAGGGATATTTTGAGCCCGCGATTAAGCATAATAAACATGGTCGCCCCAGTGGGGGTCTAGCAATATTCATATCTATTGACCTGAAAGTGGAACATGAGCAGCTGGTTACGAATAACTGTAATGTCCAAACGGTAATGATACGATATAAAGCAAGTGGCCAAGAAAAATCCTTAATGCTGATCAATATATATATTCCCCCTACACAGAGTTCAAGGAAGAATATGTGTGCTACTCTTACCAGTTTCCTACTGGAGCAAATGATGGATGATCCTTTTGTAGACTTTATACTTACGGGCGACTTTAATTTAAATCTATTAGTACCTTTTATAAGAGACGACACTGTACAGTCGCAAGATCAACAATGGTTAATTCCGGAGCAAACACTTGATACAATAATTAAGTCCAGGCAAAGTAAATTAGGAATAAACTTTGTGAAGGACATTGAAGCAATGGGACTACGAATACTAAATGGGAGATTCCAGATGGATTCACCACCAGCATGGATGTTTCACACACATAATTCAAAGTCACGAATTGACTATACGATGGTATCATTGAACATCTTTAACAACTTTACCTCGTATTACCTAAGGAAGGTGCCAGATAGTGATCATAGTCAACAAATAATCACTACAAAACTTCCAAGTACGAAACATCAACTGTATCCGTCAACGCACGGTCAGACGGGAACTATTAATTATAGAAAACTTATTTTGAAACCACACAATAAAGAATACATCAATGAACTGGCACAAAAACTGGTTAAAGAATGCTTTGAAGATAAAACCAAGAGGTCCGCAATTGATCAATGGGTAAACTTCACACGCAAATTAGTCAAACCATATGATCCTTCATTTAAAACTGAGAAAAAACAAGTGACACAAATGAAAAAAAGGAAACAAATATTAATTTACCGTATACTGTACGAAAAATGAGACGGACTCGAAACAATCTCAGGAAACAGTTAACCAAGCTTCCAAATAACAAAGAAATAACAACTAAACTAAAAACATAAATCACAATTTGAGGAAATTAATCTGGAACGAAAAAAACAAAGCTAAGCATGATCTTTGGACAAAATGTTTTTATGCTAGTAACCAAACAAACTCAAGGGAGTTTTGGAAAATAATAAATGGTCTAGTAAGACCGGACAAATCCGTCGTAGCATCTGTATTAACTGAGACTGAATGGGTTAATTTTCTGGTGAAACATCTAAATCCCGACGGGAAAATAAATAATCAGGATGGTAATCACAAATGGATGGTTACATTAAATTTAGAATATGATAGTGAAATTGATATATCACAGCAACAAGTGTCTAAACTAATAAAGAAACAAAAAGTTGGGGCACCAGGTCCCAACGGCATCCCTTTTGCCCTATATAAGGAGGAACCAGCCCTATGGGCGGAACATCTAACAGAGGTCTTTAAAGAGGTCGTACGGATAAGGGCAATACCAGAATCCTGGAGAGGGTCGTTAATATCCCCTATCTTTAAGAAAGGAAATTGGGCCCTGCCCGAGAACTATCATCTAATGACTCTGCAAGATACAGATGCTAAACTGTTTGCGGGGATTCTACTGTCAAGTTTATCTGACTGGGTAAAGGACAAACAGATTCCCCCGCCTAATCAAACAGGATTTATTAAAGGTCTAGGAACTTCTACAAACATTTTAGCCCTATCGGTACTAATGGATAAAGCAATTTTAACCAAACAACCTTTATATTTGTGTTTCGTCGATTTTAGATCGGCTTTTGATTGTGTGGATAGACAACGCCTGTGGAAAAAATTACAAAAGCAAGGTATCCCAGACCAATTATTAAAGCTGATTCAACTCCTGCATACCGATACCTGGGTCAGAGTGCGGATGGGGGATGGTCTGACACTAACTAATGAAATATCAACAATAGGTGGACTAAAGCAAGGGTGCGTATTGGCCCCATTACTTTTTAACCTGTTTCTAGCAGATCTAACAGATGTACTGTTGGAGTGTCTATGGTTTTGAGAATGGCAGTCTGTAATTTAGAGTGGGTGTATCAAAGGTTATATTAGGGTATGAGAAGATGCATCAAATTATCACATGGATGATGTCATCAGTGATGTCATCAGTGATGTCATTTGAGATGTCATCAGTGATGACACTGACCATGTCATGAGTGATGTAATATGTGATGTCATCAGCAGTGCATTGCGGGGGCGCGAGTTATAGTTAGCTGAACTAACTATAACGGGGGAATTTCTCTGGTTGTGTACGAGTGAAATGTCCAACTAACTATAACTTTCCCTAAAACCTATGGTTTTTTCAGTGAATATATATATATATATATTTTCGCTCCTCTTTCTTTGGTTTCAAAGAAAATCAGCACTCACGGGGGCGCTTGAAGAACTTTATTGTACAGCAGCAAGCAACAAACGCGTTTCGGCGATCTGCCTTCTTCGGTGTCAGTTAGATTAATGTTACAAACACCATTTTAAAGTGAAAAAGTGCATGACGGCAAAAACATTTCTTACATAAACATAAAAGATGGCTCAGAGATGTCGTAACAATGATTTGTCTTTTTGGCGGCCATATTATAACATGTTTCTGGTACACGTTAAGATAGATGAATCTATATTATAATGCTTTTGAGTCCTCTATTGTTTGGCAGAATTTCAGAGATTTGCGGGAGCGCTTTGCAGTATATCAATATAGTATCTACTTTTTCTGAAATTAAAGTATTTTTCTCGCTCCCGTAAACCAGATAATACAACAATTGTCATTGTACAAAAATTGCCCAGTTTTATTCGAATTCCTATGTAGCCCTGAATGGGAAAATCGCATTTGTGTCTCTAGAAACGTGAGGAGGGGTGTGGAAAGCACTGATTATATGACCATAAAGAATTCATCGAAGGTGTACAGATTTCACCTACGTGTGAAGGGAATGAAAACATCGATGAACTACAGAGTAGAATGTGGTTCGGTGTTTGCAGTCATGATTATACCCCTCATCTCCACCTAGAGTGAACTGATTATACATGTGTCATCCCAATTTAATACAGCCCTGTATGGGCAGAATCATATGTATATTCCAAAAGTCCTATAATGAAGGACAGGGAGGGGGGTCAGGGGGAGGGGAGGAAAAAAAGAGGGTACAAAAATCAAATGATTCATCTATTCCACAATGCATCAGGTATATTCCCTTATGTACCGCATGTGGACAGGGTCAAAGGCTCACAGTTTGGTCACAGTCTAGTTATATAGATGTTACAAAAGACCCTATGTCTGAATTCAAACTCATACGAGATTATAAGGTTTTACTCTAAGTGGACCCATAATTCCTCGTCATTATTCAAACCAGAAGGTACCATTGTATTTAACTCTATGATGTACTTTGATTCCAGTGCTCTCAAATTTCTGACCCTATCCCCACCTCTCTCATTTTTGGGGACTCGGTCAATACAAAAGAATGTTAGTAGATCTCGGTTACAATTGTGGGCACTCTCGAAGTGACGGGCTACTGGGTAAGTACTATCTTTTTTAGCGATCGCACGCATGTGCTCTAAAATGCGTTTTTTAGCGGGGTGAATGGTACTACCCACATAGCGTCTCTGGCATGGGCATTCTAGACAATAGACTGTGAACTCTGAATTACAGTTTAAGAGCCGATTAATACTTTTGGTTGTTTTAGATCCTTTCCCCTGTATGTTGTAATTAGTCACTTTCCGGCTAAAATTTACAGGCTTTACATTTTAAGCAGGGGAAGATGCCCATTACGGGTTTTTTTTTGGAGGAGTAGCCCAATAATGGCTAGATACAAGGTGATCCATGACGGATTTGGATCGTTTGTAGGTGATCAAAGGCTGAGTAGAGATCACCTTTTTCAAAATGTGATCCGTCTGAAAAATGTGCCAGTTTTTTCTGAATATTTGTACAATTCTTGAGGATTTTGCATTATAGCGGGTAATCATGCATACAGGTTCTATTTTATTAGCAGTGTTTTTATTGGTGGTTTTGGGAACCAAAAGTTCGAGTCTAGTGACCTTTTCGGCTTTCACCTCTGCTGCATGAAGGACATTATTGGAATATCCTCCGGCTTTAAAGCGATTGAGGGCATCCTGTTTAGCTAGATTGTAGTCTTCTTTTTCAGTACAGTTGCGTTTGATGCGCAAGAGTTCCCCATAGGGGATATTACTGACCATGCTTTTAGGATGGAAACTCTTGGCGTGTAGCACAGAATTTCCTGCAGTGAGTTTTCTGTACAAACGTGTAAGGATACTGGTGTTTTTAACATAAACCTCTAGATCAAGATAGAGAACCTAAGTATCACTGATATGTCCACTAAATGCTAAATTGAGATCATTGGAATTGAGGAAGGCTATATACTCTTTGGCCGAGGAGTATGTCCCCTTCCACATGATGAATAAATCATCTATGTAGCGGGCCTAAAATATGATTTTGTCCAGCCATTTCTCGGCTACCTCTCTCCAGGCCACATGCTTCTCCCACCAGCCTACGAAAAGATTTGCATAACTGGGGGTGAAGCACGTGCCCATCGCGGTCCCGCGTTGCTGCCGATAAAGTTGTCCAGAGAAAATAAAGATGTTATTCTCTAGGCAAAACTTGAGCATTTCAAGAAGCATAGCATTATGTCTCTGGAATTTAAGTGGTCGTTTGTCTAAGAACCATTTAACTGCAGCTTTCCCTTGTTTTTGATTTATACAAGTATAAAGACTGGTTATGTCTAAAGTAATAAGCAGCATATCTGGTTCCCAATTGATCCCTTCAATCAGTCTTAGAAAGTCCTGTGTATCTCTAATATAGGAACTCAGATTTTTCACCCATGGTGCCAAGAATGAATCCAGATAGATGGAGCAGTTTTCCAAAAGGCTATTTATTGAAGCGACAATGGGTCTACCCGGTGGCCAATTGATGTCTTTATGCACCTTAGGAAAGTGATAGAAAGTTGGTAATGTTGGGTATTTGCAGAAGAGAAAGTTAAATTCATCATTGTCCAGCAATCCTTCATCTCTCCATGTTTTAAGATGTTGATGAAAGGTTTCAATACAAATGGCATAATCTTTCCTGTTGGTAGGTAAATAGCAATTCCTGTCTTCTAGTTGGTTCAAAGCCTCTGTGAGGTACTGTTCTTTAGGAAATAGAACAATGTTTCCCCCCTTATCTGAGGGTTTTATTACTATTGAATCATCCTGTTTCAGTGCTTGCATGGCCAGCCATTGTTTTCGCAGGATATTGAAGGATTTGTTGGTGTCAGTTTTTTTCTCCAAGGTTTTCAAATCCATTATTACGGCATCGTTGAAAACATGAATTGCGTCATAGGGTGTTTCAGGGATAGTTCTAGACTTTTTTTTCAGTCCACTCCTACCACTGACTTGTGTGATTCCAGCATGTTCTAGACAGGTCTCTATGTTTTCTAAATTCTCAAGGTGAGAAATGTTCTCTGAGTGTTCTAGCATTTGTAGGGTCATCAAAGTTTCCAGATCATTGCCTGTAAGGGAGTCAGTTTCACTTGGTATATTAATTTCCGCTTGACTTCTTCATTCAGGATGCAATAAGTGGATTTTTTGGAGCTTTAGTTTCCTAATGTGCTTGAACAGATCTCTTCTTGCTTCAGCATAATCAAATTCTGCAGTGGGACAGAAGGTGATTACTAATTTTAGTAGCCATGTCTCTTCTTCATTAAGACTTCTGTTTGACAAATTGATGATGCTTTTTTCAGTTACCATCTGCCCCGCTGCCTTTGCTGTGTGTCACTCTGGGTGTGGGCATTTCTCCTCCCTCTTTGGCCCCGTCTTGTTTTGCGTTTTTTCTCTGTGCGGGAGGATGTGTTCTTGGTGCTAGTCTCTGGCGGTTCTCTCGTATCAGCTTGAATTCTTGAAAAAAAGTGGAAGATTCAGTATTTTTGTCTTTTGCCCCACTGCTTGTTGTCTGTTCTGCTTCAGAGGTTTCAACCTCTGATTCCGAGGTCTCTCTACTACAAGGCATGCCAGCTTTATATTGACTCAATTGTTTTCTCGGTATGTCATATTTGCGGGCAAAAGTCAAAATCCGTCCTGAATTGTAGTCTTGTTCGTCGTGTTGAAATTTTGTTTGCTTGCGACGGCGTATTCCACTTTTATAGTCTTTAAGTCTAATCATCATAGCTGATTTTAGATCTTCACTTTGCTTCGTATCTTTATCTTTGCCAATCATTTCCTCCAATTTTTTAATTTCCTCAAGGAGCTTTGCTCGATCGCTCCACGCATATTTGATGAGAATTCTCACCATTCCCTTCGCCGATTCTGTGGTGTGGTCTGACCAATCCTTGAGAAGTTGGGGATCAGGATTCTCATAGGAAGGAACTATAAAGATACGGAGACCCCTCGGGCTTCGCTCCACTTCGAGGTACTTTTCTAAAGAAGTTGCCTCCCTTGTGCAATGTCGTGGGGGCATTGGGGCTCCCCCCACGGTCCCCAACAGTGAGGCAATGCCCCGGGGGATGGGGTCTCCGGGCCAGATAAAAGCCTCAGGAGGGGGGCCACGCAGCCCCCCTCCATTAACATTTTTTTATAAAATTGTTTCTGGCCATGCCCCGGGGCATGGGGTCCCCGGGGCCGAAATTGGCCTCGGGAGGGGGCAGAAACGTGTTGGCCTGGGAGATTGATGCAGTTTGAGTTTTTTATTGCACTTTAATTTATTGTTACTCCCTCTGGAACATATGGATTGGTGACGGAATAAAGAAATAAAGGAAAATGTAACTCACGGAGGACGGTGTCCGAAGAATTTGGGCCGCCGTGTAACAGGTTGTGGAGGATGATCATGTAGTACATATATGTACATATAAAACACCTGTATGTTTTTAGTTTACTGAGTTCAAGTGTATACAAAATATAGTTAAGCTCAGGTTTAACTTGTACAAAACCAGTGAAAGTCAGCAGTTATAGTTAGCTGAACCTAACTATAACTTGCGCCCCCGCAATGCACTGCTTTTGACCTCACATATTAACCACTCATGACATTGTCAGTGACCTCACTGAAATTTGCTACGCCGTCGCAATGTTTTGTGATCACATCTCAAAATCACAAAACAAAAGCAGACAATCAACGACCACCACCACATTCAAAGATTTTAAATTAAAAAATTAATTCCAAGTATTACAATACACACATTACTAACTACATCATTACTTAAAAAACATGTTTGTACACATATTTTTTGAGTAATTATTTAATAAAATGTGTTTGAATCCTACTTTCAATCTTCATGATGACGCCAATAGTCATGATGTCTTCGGTAACCGCGATGATCACGCCTTTTTTAAGACATGTAAAACACATATATGCATACATTTTACAGTACTTTAGATACTAGGGGTTTATTACTGAACTGTTTAAAGTCATATTTTTATGGGGAGTTTGATTTTTACCAATCTTTTAACCGATTTTCTGATTTCGTGATTACTCTTAGAGTCGCAATGACATCAGTAACCGCAACGATCTCGCCTTTTTTATTAAGTGTAAAACACATATATGCACTTCTTTTACAGTATTTTAGACACTAGGAGGATGTTAGTGCACTGGTTAAAATCATGTTTATCTAGGGAATTAGTATAAAAAACATCTTTAAAACCGTTTTTCAGTTTTTGCAATGATGCCGGGCGCCGCAATGATATCGGTAGCTGCGATCACCGCGAATCCGTTGTGAAATGACAAAACAAAAGCAGACATTCAATAGCCACCATCACATACAAAACTTAGAACTGCAAAATCGATTATAACCAACATACTAAACACATTACTATCTAAAAGACTCTATAATAGCATGTATAACTCTCTTAATATCTCTATAACAGAGTGTATAATTCTTTCAGTGGAATCTGTGACTGCATGCATCACTGTATCAGTAAGTCTCTCATTCACTGTATAAGTATTTGAGATTATCTGTGAGATGGTGCATCAGTCTATCAATGGTTCTGTAACTAACTGTGTGACTTTCTGAGTGCATCTATGAATGGGTGCATCAGTGTCTCAATGGGTCTGTGATTGGTTGCATGAGTCTCTTAGTCAATCTGTGAGTAGGTGCATGAGTGCCTTTGTGTATTTTTAAGTAAGTAAATGACTGTCTGATTGGATCTGTGAGTGGATACATAAGTGTCTAAGTGGGTGTGTGAGTGGATCAGTGAGTGAGTGGTGCATGAGTGTCTGTGTGGGTCTGTGAGTGAGCGCATGGGTCTGTGAGTGGTTGCATGAGTCTCTGAGAGTATGAGTTAGTGAGTGACCGGGTGCATAAGTCTCTGAGTGGGTGTGTGAGTGACTGTATGGGTGTGTGAGTGTCTGAGTGAGTCTGTGAGTGGGAGTTAAGTATCTGAGTGGATCTGTGAGTGGGTGTATGAGTGTCTCAATAGTTTGTGAGTGAGAGCATAAGTCTCTGAGTGGGTGAGTGAATGGGTGCATGCATGAGTTTCTGAGTGGGTCTGTGACTGGGAGGGCAATTGTTTGGTTTGGTCTGTGAGTGGATGTGAGAGTCTTTGAGTGGGTGAGTGAGTGGATGCGTGCATATCTGAGTGAGTCTCTGAGAGTGTGCGTGAGTGACCTAGTGCATAAGTCTCCAAGAGGGTATGTGAATGGCTGTATGAGTGTCTCACTGGGTCTGTCTGTGGGTGTATGAGTGTCTGAGTGGGTCTGTGAGTATGTTATGTTCCAGATAGGTACCCCAATATAGGCTCAGGTAGTCACCTAACCTTTCACCTATATTCTCACTACCAAAACACTGCATAACGGTTCTCAGTACTGACCTTTTACCTAGTTATGGTAATGTCCAAAGATGACATGGGGTTTTCTCCGAAAAGCTTAAGCCTCATTCATTATGCATGAGGATTCTTGGAATCACAGCAGGATAGCAGGCCTACCATCTCCTGCATAATAACTTTGTATAAGGGTCATTCCTTCCATCATCCAAGTCCGACATGACACAGCAAGGTATAAGCTTACCAGGGGGTACCACTTTGGGTATATATACATCATCTCTTGCTGAGATAGGGAGAGGAGAAAAGGACTTCCATGCCGACACACTGATGCGAGACGCTGAGGCTCCTGCACGCAGACACTCCAGCTCGCAGTGGTCTGACATCCCTTGCAGGGTGTCCATCTCGAGACCAAGACGGGGTCCCACAGTCTCTCAATTCAATTAATGGGGTTGACTTTATCCTAGAGGGATTCTTGGCTTTACACCCACATACATGCTAGGTACACTAAGGTACATCTAGTTAGGGTCGACTCGTAGGAGTACGCATTTTACTGTCATGTATTTTATATACTTGCCTGTATTCATTTTTTTAGCACGATGGTAGAAATCTACTATCCTTTTACTCTGTTAGTGCTTATAATCATTTATATCTGTTACTGTCTAATGGTTGTTTCAGCACACCTATTTTACACTAGAATGACACTGGTTCAATAAATGCTTATTGAGAAACGTCCCCACCGTTTATTCTGTGTATCTCCCTGAGACAAAGTGAGCATGAGTGACTGAGCGAAAAGTAGTTCACTGTTACCACGATCCTGAGGGATCAGGGTTGCATGTTCGATAGTTGCCAAGAACTATTCTCTCCTTGGGAAGAGGGGTTTCTAGTGGCACTGTGAGCTAGCTGGTAAACAGCCTGACATATCTGGTAGTGGTGTCCAGAATCAGTCTGACTCCAGTCCTACAGTATATGTTGTCTAAACGAGCAGATCCTATATAGGTTTATAGGAACTAAACGACATCGCGCTGCCAATGTTGGTTTGGTACTTATTTAACAGTCAAATCTGAGTAGTTCAGTCGTGCTATTCTCAGGGACCCCTTCTCACATTTCTTCAGAGACGTCTGGAGTGGGAAGTGCATTATCTACTCAGCTGAGTAGGCAAAATATCCTGTGTATTGGCTGTAGGTTTATCAAGCTTGAAGGACAAACAGTTCCTGTTGTACATAAAACCTTATCTCAGTTTCCTTGAAACTCTTCCTTGAAATTCTTTTTCAACAATGACAGAAGACGACGCTGTGCCAGCACAGCGCGTTTTAGTACAGGAAGAAGAAGGGGAAATTAACAATTCAGAAAATGTCAAAATGCCCTTACTCAAAAGCTAACAGACTACGGAGTCACAGCTAGGGGTGGGACAGTAACATTCGTGATTGAGGCTCACGTATCATATAGAACAGAAGTATTCTATTCATGGGTTAAATTCACACAAGCAGATGCACAATCAAATACATTTCATTCTTACACTGAAGATGAAACAAAAAGAGGAATACAGTCCGTATGAGGACATTGAAATTCCGCTCACCTACCAGGAGCATATAAACTGGTTTAAAGGCGCCCTCCCCCATACAAGAAACAAAGTAAGACTAGGTCCGCTCGGAAGAGACAGGGCCATTTGGCCTGTCCTTGCGGCTTACACACCGCATCCAGACATTGACACAATGCCAGTCGCAGACGTACGTACACTTCACAAGGAAATAATAAAACTCTATAGGAACATGACTGTTGTAAAGTCATCCTGTGCCCTGGGCACCCCCCAACTTTTTGCTGACTGGAACTGGTGGTAACTGACTCTGCCTGACCCTGGGCTCTGTTTAACCAGGCCCAGGGCCAGTGCCATGCTGAAACACTTAGATAACAGTAAAACACCTACATACACTAGGGTACACTTTGGGTTGGGGTACCCCTGTGATTGGCATGACCTACCCCTATAAGCCCCTAGTATATAATAGGGCAGGGGGAGTGAAACTACCTATAAGTCCCTTGTATGTGGAAGGGCATGGCAGTTTAGAGGCCAGCAGCCTTTTTGCACTTGCATGTGTGCACTGCTGAAGCCTGTGGTCAGTTTAAAAGCAGCTCTGTGCGCCAGGATTGCTCTTAAACATGTAAATTGTGGCCAAACTCGACTTTGGGGTTTGGGGCACTTAAAACTGGTCAACCTACAATGTTTTGGCATATTAATGACCCCCAGGGTCTCCCTAGGTATCCCAGGGGTGGGGGGTCAGATATCTATAAGGTAGACCCTTATAAAATGAGTTTATATATGCCCTGGGTTAAGTGAAATTCACATTTCACTCTCCCCATTGTGTAAAGTGCTGCCCAAATTCGACTTTGATGCTGGGGGCACTGGGCATGGAGGATCTGCAATATTTTTACAGATTCAGCACCCCTAGGGTCTCCCTAGGTGACCTATGGGGTGGGGGTCCTGTGAAAATAAGCCAAGTACTTATAAAATATGTTTTTGTAAGTCCTGGTGCTGGAAAAATGGCCCATGTCATTTTTCCCATTGCAAACCCCATGCCCCATAGGTTAACATGGGGGAAAGTTATTAAACAATAACTTTTGATAGGAGAGGGATAAAGATTCCATTCAAAGACTCACTAGAATGGTATTGATAAATCCTACAATATGATGTTATTGAATTTTTCCCAAAGTGAACAGACAAGAAGTTATAACACTTTCTTAGTTTTAGTTCCAAATCCAGCCTTCCAGTGCTCTGCCCTGATTGGTCAGAGTTAAGGGGATTAGCCAGCCTGCCTGAAGAGGTGATAAAGATCCCCTGGGGCCAGCCAGATGGACTGGGAGGGCAGTGAGCTGTTCTGCAAGAATGCCAGGCCAGGGGAGGGGTCGTAAACAATGAGCTTCAAAGGGGCAGAGCCCAGAGCAGTGTCATTTACAACTTTGAACCCCCACCTTAGCCAGATGGCAGGATTAAGGAAGATATGTGCAGATGTAGGGAGGAGAGGCTAGGTTAATTAGCCAACTCAGTGGGAGTGTTTAGCCAGCTCTTACCTCCTTGCTGGAAAATCAGCCATTATGGATTTGGAAGCTTTGTTGCACTCTGGGATAGAATAATGCCACACTCTGCAGGAAGGAGTCACTCAAGTGGGAAGTTACCCTACTCCTATTGGTGAAGCTTGACCTCCTGGATGACCCAGAGACTGTGGAATAAGTATCTGAGAGAGGCCCAGCCCCTCAGATCTGCTGCTTGAAACTGAAGAAAGCAATACTGGCCCTGCTGAAAAGTTCTGCTGTGCAAAGACTTTTAAGGCCTGACCTCTGGAGACTGCACCACCTGAAACTACAGCTTTGTGGACTAACTGTGCTGAGTAAAAGAAGTCAAGAGTGGACTCCCTGCAAGCTACAGAAGTTCAAGAAGTTTGGGGAACTTTGGAGGAACTTTGAAAAAAAGCTCCATAGGGGGATCGACTCATCCTGGTCAGCCAAGCCGCCTGCCTTCAACCGCGAGCCGGCCAAGCCCACCAGGTTAGTCCCGCTAAAAGCTCCATCGCATCGACTTCCAGAGATTGACCGGGACTAGAGAAAATCTGAAGCCGGCGAACCCTCACCGGATCCGGCTACATGAGGAGAATCGAGAGACCCCGCGAGAAAAAGCTCCAGGAAAGCTTCTAAGTCCGCTTGTAGAAAAGCCGACCGGGAGCAACCGCGAAAGCCAAGCCGCCTGTCTTCCCTCGCGTGTCGGCCTGGAGTTCTGGATTGCCCCGCTGAAGCGATCTTGAGAAATGTTCTAAGTCCGCTCCAGGGAAGTTTACCGGGACCTCGTCACAAGTCAAGCCGGCGAACCCTCACCGGATCCGGACTGGCTGGGAGCTTCGAGGGGCCTCGCGAGAAAAAGCTCCAGAAAAGTTTCTAAGTGTGAAGGTAAAAACTTTAACCGGAACCTTCCGAGGGTGGTAGCCGCTCAGGGCTCCATCGCGGTCGGCCTGAAACTTTGACTTTGTCCCGGTCTATCGCGAGCCTATGTCCCAATATGGTGCTATATGCTTCTAAGTGCTATATTTTTTTTAAACTTTGAAAATTCATATCTCTGGTTCCCTACATTGGATTTTTGTCGTTTTGGTGTCATTTTAAAGATAAAAATATTTCCTATTTTTATAAATTGGTGTTGGATTTTTATTACGAGTTGTGTCTTAGTTATTTACTGAATTGGTGTTTTTAAATGCTTTACATACCTGTCTTTGAAGTTAAGCCTGCCTGCTCGTAGCCAAGCTACCAAGGGTTGAGCATAGGATTATATTTCTAAGACCTATGCTGGGTCCTATCAAGTGTTTGTGGTGTTATTACTAGTGGCAGACCTACGTTTGCCCCTACCAATAACCCACTTTCCAACATTTGGTGCTCAGTGGTGTGGATGTGTGTTTGAAAAGTACACCTTTCAGTGAATGAATTAAGATTATAAAAATCCTCTAAATTGCCTTAGAACAAAACTTTTGAGTTTGATTTTTGAAATTTGGACTAAACTGTTTTTAATCCATTGTTTTGATTTTTCCAAATTGTTCTAAGTCTATTGTGCCTAGTGTTGTGACCCAAAAATAGGGAACCATGGAGTTGGACCTGGCTAAACTGTCCCAGTTTAAGTTGGCTGAGCTTAGGGAACAGTGTAGGCTTAGGGGGCTGCCTGCTTCCAAGAGGTATAGGAAGGCAGGGTTGTTTCAGTTTATACAAGCCCATGACCAGGCAGCTGAAGAGAATCAAGGGGGGGTAGAGGGTGTCCCCCCCACCTTCATCCCAGGAGAGGAGGATGATGCCTCTTCCATTATAACTAGTGTAAGCCAACAGAATCCTGATGGTGGGAGTGGGGAAGGGTCCCTTACTCAGGTACCATCACTGTCCCTTGCAGAGAGACAGCTTAAGGCGCAATTAGAGTTGATTGCCCTAGAAAAGGAGAAATTGGAACTAGCTAAGAGAACATGGGAGAGGGAGGAGTTGAGAAGAAATGGTGGCAGCGACAACGATGAAGATTTTGAAATGCCCAGGGGTGGTCCTGATCACAAACTTCCCAAGGGTATTGTGCCCAAGTACACTGAGGGGATGACATTGACAAATGGCTTGCAGCTTTTGAGAGGGCCCTTAAGATGAGTAGGGTCCACTCTAGGTATTGGGGTGCACTCCTGTGGGAGTTGATTCCAGTAGCTGGGAGGGATAGGCTCCTGACCCTGCAGGGAGAGGATGCTGAATCATACCAGCAGATGAAAGCCTGCTTAGTCAAGAGGTTTGGTCTGACTCCAGAGCAGTACAGGGTGAAGTTTAGGAACACCCAGAAATTGAGTTCCAAGTCTTGGATAGACTTTGTGGATGTTTCAGTGAAGGCACTGGAAGGCTGGATTTGTGGTAACAAAGTGAGCACTTATGAGGGATTGTATAATTTGTTTTTGAAAGAACACATTTTGACTCATTGTGCAGAAGAGAAGTTATGCCAGTATCTAGTGGACTCTAAGCTGACAGACCCCAGAGAGCTGGGGAAGCAGCTGATGAGTGGGTGAGAACCCGGGTTTCCATACAGCACCAGGGGGTGACCAGAAGAAAGGAGGACAGGTCCCTCCCCAGGGGAAAGCCCAAGGGAAAGAAGGTCAAAATCAGAAAGAGTCCTCTAATGACCCACAAAAACCTGCGCAAGGAGGGGGGCCCGAGCCATCCCAAATTCAAAGGGAGGGGGTATCAGGGAAAGCCTGGTAGGTTCTTTGATCCCTCAAAGGTGGGTAAGTGCTTTGACTGTAACCAGCCAGGGCACAAGCAGGGAGATGCTGTCTGCACTAAGAAGCTCCCCCCTAAGGGGCCATCCACAGGGATTGCCAGTGTGAGTGTAGGAGTGGAGAGTGGTACACCAGAAGGGGGGTATTCCAGTAGTGGCAGCAACCTTAGTGTCCCTGGGTGGGGTGAATATTGCAACCCTTGATGCCTTACCTCCAAACATGGATAAGTACAGGCAGAGACCTAAAGTGAATGGGATTGAGGTTGAGGCTATCAGAGACACTGGGGCAAGTGTAACTATGGTCCTGGCTGAGCTGGTGCCTCCAGAGAGGGTGATACCTGGTGAGTTTCACCAGGTGACTTATGCAGACAGCACTACCAAAATCCATCCCATGGCTGTGGTGGATTTGGAATGGGGAGGTGTGACAGGCCCTATGAAGGTAGCTGTGTCAAAGGTGCTCCCAGTCCAGTGTTTACTGGGCAATGACCTTGAAGCCTCTGCGTGGTCAGAGGTGGAGAGAGGACTCCATATGAAAATATTGGAGCTCCCTGAGTGGGTATGTGCTGTGACTAGGTCACAGATTAGCCAGAAGGGAGGGGCTGGACACTTGGACCCTGGAACAAAGGGCCAAGCATCCATGGACAAGGGTACTGGGCCTGGTGAGCCAGCCCAGGGAACTCCAGAGGTGCAGGCAGAATCTAACCCTGATGGGGAGGATCTGGCCTCTGAGGGAGGGACTCCATCCCTGCCAGAGCTGTCAGATTTGGCAGAACTGACAGGAGCAGGTGGACCCTCCAGAGAGGAGTTCAGTGGGGGACAGCGTGACTGTCCCACCCTTGAGAGCTTGAGGTGGATTGCCTCTAAGCAAGAGGAAGGGGATGAGAGTGGGTTTCATAGAATCTACTGGGAAGATGGACTGCTTTATACTGAGGCCAGAAACCTCAAGGAGGGGGCCACCAGGAGGTTGGTGGTGCCCATGAAGTACCGAGAGCTCATCCTGACTTTGGGTCATGATATCCCCTTGGCAGGACATTTGGGACAGACAAAGACATGGAACCGGTTGGTGAACCATTTCTACTGGCCCCAGATGTCTGAAAAGGTAAAGGAGTTTTGAAGCTCCTGTGTCACCTGTCAGGCCAGTGGCAAGGCAGGGGGCAAGACAAAGGCTCCCCTAATACCACTGCCAGTGGTTGGGGTTCCTTTTGAAAGGGTGGGGATGGACATTGTTGGTCCCCTGGACCCACCTACTGCATCAGGGAATAGGTATATCTTAGTGGTAGTTGACCATGCCACTAGATACCCTGAAGCCATACCTCTGAGAACCATTGATGCTCCTGCGGTGGCTAGAGCACTGCTTGGTGTGTTCACCAGAGTGGGGTTTCCAAAGAGGTGGTGTCAGATAGGGGCACAAACTTCCTGTCCAGCTATCTGACTGCTATGTGGGATGAGTGTGGTGTCAACTACAAGTTCACCACCCCTATCACCCACAAGCAAATGGTCTTGTTGAGAGATTCAACAAAACCCTGAAGGGCATGATAAATGGGTTGTCAGAGAAACTCAGGAGGAGATGGGATGTTCTCCTCCCATGCTTACTGTTTGCCTACAGGAGGTGCCACAGAAAGGTGTTGGTTTCAGTCCCTTTGAGTTGGTGTTTGGACACCCTGTGAGGGGGCCATTGAGCCTGCTAAGAGAGTCTTTAGAGAAGCCTCTTAAAGAAGCAAAGGACAATGTGCTTGATTATGTGCTAGGCCTGAGATCTAGAATGGCAGAGTACATGTACAAGCAAACAGGAAACTGGAGGCCAGCCAGGAGCTCATGAAGCACTGGTATGATCAAAAGGCTACCATGCCTGAGTATACTCCAGGACAATTGGTGTGGGTGTTGGAGCCTGTAGCTCCCAGGGCCCTCCATGACAAGTGGAGTGGGCCCTATCCAATCTTAGAAAAGAAGGGTGAGGTTACCTATTTGGTTGACCTTGGCACCCCCAGGAACCCTCATAGGGTCCTGCATGTGAATAAATTGAAACCCCACCATGACAGGGCAGACATGACCATGTTACTGGTCACTGATGAGGGTGTGGAGGAGGAAACTGAGCCTGTGCCCGACCTCCTCTCCACTAATGTGCAAGATGGGTCAGTGGAGGGGGTGATACTCTCTCCCAAGTTGACAGACCAGCAGCACAGAGACTGTAAGCAAGTGCTGGAGCAGTTTTCTGGCCTGTTCTCTTTGACCCAGGCATCACTGAGTGGTGTGTGCACCACATTGACACTGGTGACAGCCTACCTGTCAAAAATAAACTGTACAGGTTGTCTGACCATGTCAGAGCCAGCATTAAAGCTGAGGTTGCTAAGATGCTGGAATTGGGGGTAATTGAACCGTCTGAGAGTCCATGGGCCAGTCCAGTGGTGCTGGTACCCAAACCTAATCCTCAGGGGGACCCAAGGAGTTAAGGTTCTGTGTGGACTACAGAGGATTGAATGCAGTCACAAAGACTGACGCTCACCCTATACCTAGAGCTGAGGAGCTCATTGACAGGTTAGGGGCTGCTAAGTACCTGAGTACTTTTGATTTGACTTCAGGGTGCTGGCAGATTGCCCTCACTGATGGAGCAAAGGAGAGGTCAGCATTCTCCACACCAGAGGGACATTATCAGTTCAAGGGAATGCCCTTTGGCTTAAAGAATGCACCTGCCACCTTCCAAAGGTTGGTGAACAGGGTCTTGTCTGGGTTGGAACAGTTCAGTGCAGCTTACCTGGATGATATAGCTGTATACAGTTCTACCTGGGGGATCACTTAAGCCACCTAAGGGAAGTGCTTCAGGCCATGCAGCAGGCAGGCCTGACTATTAAGGCAAGCAAGTGCCAAATAGGGCAGAGTTCTGTGGTGTACCTGGGCCACCTGGTAGGTGGGGGCCATGTACAGCCTCTCCAAGCTAAAATCCAAACTATTTTGGATTGGACAGCACCTGTTACCCAGACTCAGGTCAGGGCATTCCTTGGACTGACAGGGTACTATAGAAGGTTTGTTCAAAATTATGGGACCATTGTGGGGCCCCTAACAGAACTGACTTCTAAAAAGAGGCCCAAGAAGGTGATTTGGACCCCAGAGTGTCAGAAGGCTTTTGACCCTCTGAAAGCTGCTATGTGTTCAGCACCAGTGTTACTGGCCCCTGACTACACAAAAGAATTTGTAGTTCAGACAGATGCTTCAGAGCAAGGGATTGGGGCAGTGTTGTCACAGCTAAATGAAGGGGGCCTTGATCAGCCAGTTGCCTTTATTAGCAGGAGGCTTCTTCCCAGAGAGCAGAGATGGAGTGCCATTGAGAGAGAGGCTTTTGCTGTGGTGTGGTCACTGAAAAAGTTGAGACCATATTTGTTTGGGACTCACTTTCGTGTTCAAACTGACCACAGGCCTCTCAGATGGCTCATGCAGATGAGAGGGAGAATCCCAAGCTGTTAAGGTGGTCCATTTCCCTACAGGGAATGGACTTTACAGTGGAACACAGACCTGGGGTTGCCCATGCAAATGCAGATGGACTTTCCAGGTTTTTCCACTTAGCTGAGGAGGACTACCAGGGTGTAGGTTAGTAACCCCTCACCTTTCGTTTGGGGGGCTATGTTGTAAAGTCATCCTGTGCCCTGGGCACCCCCAACTTTTTGCTGACTGGAACTGGTGGTAACTGACTCTGACTGACCCTGGGCTCTGTTTAACCAGGCCTAGGGCCAGTGCCATGCTGAAACACTTAGATAACAGTAAAACACCTACATACACTAGGGTACACTTTGGGTTGGGGTACACCTGTGATTGGCATGACCTACCCCTATAAGCCCCTAGTATATAATAGGGCAGTGGGAGTGAAACTACCTATAAGTCCCTTGTATGTGGAAGGGCATGGCAGTTTAGAGGCCAGCAGCCGTTTTGCACTTGCATGTGTGCACTGCTGAAGCCTGTGGTCAGTTTAAAAGCAGCTCTGTGCGCCAGGATTGCTCTTAAACATGTAAATTGTGGCCAAACTCGACTCTGGGGTTTGGGGCACTTAAAACTGGTCAACCTACAATGTTTTAGCATATTAATGACCCCCAGGGTCTCCCCTAGGTATTCCAGGGGTGGGGGGGTCAGATATCTATAAGGTAGACCCTTATAAAATGAGTTTATATATGCCCTGGGTTAAGTGAAATTCACATTTCACTCTCCCCATTGTGTAAAGTGATGCCCAAATTCGACTTTGATGCTGGGGGCACTGGGCATGGAGGATCTGCAATATTTTTACAGATTCAGCACCCCTAGGGTCTCCCCTAGGTGACCTATGGGGTGGGGGTCCTGTGAATATAAGCCAAGTACTTATAAAATATGTTTTTGTAAGTCCTGGTGCTGGAAAAATGGCCCATGTCATTTTTCCCATTGCAAACCCCATGCCCCATATGTTAACATGGGGAAAGTTATTAAACAATAACTTCTGATAGGAGAGGGATAAAGATTCCATTCAAAGACTCACTAGAATGGTATTGATAAATCCTACAATATGATGTTATTGAATTTTTCCCAAAGTGAACAGACAAGAAGTTATAACACTTTCTTAGTTTTAGTTCCAAATCCAGCCTTCCAGTGCTCTGCCCTGATTGGTCAGAGTTAAGGGGATTAGCCAGCCTGCCTGAAGAGGTGATAAAGATCCCCTGGGGCCAGCCAGATGGACTGGGAGGGCAGTGAGCTGTTCTTCAAGAATGCCAGGCCAGGGGGAGGGGTCGTAAACAATGAGCTTCAAAGGGGCAGAGCCCAGAGCAGTGTCATTTACAACTTTGAACCCCCACCTCAGCCAGATGGCAGGATTAAGGAAGATATGTGCAGATGTAGGGAGGAGAGGCTAGGTTAATTAGCCAACTCAGTGGGAGTGTTTAGCCAGCTCTTACCTCCTTGCTGGAAAATCAGCCATTATGGATTTGGAAGCTTTGTTGCACTCTGGGATAGAATAATGCCACACTCTGCAGGAAGGAGTCACTCAAGTGGGAAGTTACCCTACTCCTATTGGTGAAGCTTGACCTCCTGGATGACCCAGAGACTGTGGAATAAGTATCTGAGAGAGGCCCAGCCCCTCAGATCTGCTGCTTGAAACTGAAGAAAGCAAGACTGGCCCTGCTGAAAAGTTCTGCTGTGCAAAGACTTTTAAGGCCTGACCTCTGGAGACTGCACCACCTGAAACTACAGCTTTGTGGACTAACTGTGCTGAGTAAAAGAAGTCAAGAGTGGACTCCCTGCAAGCTACAGGTTAACAGAGCTCATCTGGACCCTCACCACCAAGAATTATCAACCTGGGGAGCTACCAGTGGATTTGTAAGGGTGATGTCAGTGCATTGTGGGAATTGAAGTCCTCAACTTTCAAGGACCATCTTGGAGCTTCCAGACCCTTGGGGTAAGTTTGAGACACTTTGGGACCCTTTGAGGAACTTCAGGAAGAAGTTCAAGAAGTTTGGGGAACTTTGGAGGAACTTTTAAAAAAAGCTCCATAGGGGGACCGACTCATCCTGGTCAGCCAAGCCGCCTGCCTTCAACCGCGAGCCGGCCAAGCCCACCAGGTTCGTCCCGCTAAAAGCTCCATCGCATCGACTTCCAGAGATTGACCGGGACTAGAGAAAATCTGAAGCCGGCGAACCCTCACCGGATCCGGCTACATGAGGAGCATCGAGAGACCCCGCGAGAAAAAGCTCCAGAAAAGCTTCTAAGTCCGCTCGTAGAAAAGCCGACCGGGAGCAACCGCGAGAGCCAAGCCGCCTGTCTTCCCTCGCGTGTCGGTCTGGAGTTCTGGATTGCACCGCTGAAGCGATCTTGAGAAATTTTCTAAGTCCGCTCCAGAGAAGTTTACCAGGACCTCGTCACAAGTCAAGCCGGCGAACCCTCACCGGATCCGGACTGGCTGGGAGCTTCGAGGGGCCTCGCGAGAAAAAGCTCCAGAAAAGTTTCTAAGTGTGAAGGTAAAAACTTTAACCGGTACCTTCCGAGGGTGGTAGCCGCTCAGGGCTCCATCGCGGTTGGCCTGAAACTTTGACTTTGGCCCGGTCTATCGCGAGCCTATGTCCCAATATGGTGCTATATGCTTCTAAGTGCTATATTTTATTTAAACTTTGAAAATTCATATCTCCGGTTCCCTACATTGGATTTTTGTCGTTTTGGTGTCATTTTAAAGATAAAAATATTTCCTATTTTTATAAATTGATGTTGGATTTTTATTATGTGTTGTGTCTTAGTTATTTACTGAATTGTTGTTTTTAAATGCTTTACATACCTGTCTTTAAAGTTAAGCCTGCCTGCTCGCAGCCAAGCTACCAAGGGTTGAGCATAGGATTATATTTCTAAAACCTATGCTGGGTCCTATCAAGTGTTTGTGGTCTTATTACTAGTGGCAGACCTACGTTTGCCCCTACCAATAACCCACTTTCCAATAATGACACAGTTCGTGATGAGTACACTCACGCTTCAGCCAACAAGAGCTACACAAACAAATCAAGTTCAGAGTTCAACAACTAAAATTACTCCTCAAACGCTATGAGCAGTTATGGGTAGAATGCCCACTAAACGTGAACAAATGCCATTCTAGATAGCTCAGAAAATAACACAGCTAGAGGCAGTATTTCCACACACAAGCCCTCAAGATAAACACAGAATGCTAACAATCTGCTTGGCAATGGGGATAGCTCCCCAGATGGAGGATTGTACCACTTAGGGTACAGTTTTCGCTGCAATATGTACCAGAATTCATGGTATCCCTTCATTAGCAGTAATATCAGACGTATTAAGACAAATACAGACTGAGTATGGAGCAGAACCTACTCTGAACTTAGGGATGAAATTATTAGGTAATTTTGCCCAAGTATCTGCTATCATATTAGCTAATATCAAAGGGGTTGCAGCAGCAGTTTCAATATGCCAACGCCTGAGGGATTTTACTCGTTTACAACAGGAACGTGAATTACCTAAAATTATCACTGACACCTATGCTGGATTAGGCAGAGATAGCTTGGGAGCTAGAGCAACAAAACCTCAACTGATGGGTGGTCCTGAAAAGGATAACACCAAGCAGGCACCTGATTCTTCTAAGAAGAAATAGGATAATAACAATAAAAACAAAAAGATTAGAGAAAATAGATCTCTATCTAGGAGTGGGTCTCCTCAGCAGGAGAACTTCAAAAGGAGATACAATCTCAGAAATAGAGATAACATTAAAAAACCTGACAGGTATCAGGATACTGATACACGTTCCTCTTGTTCCTTTCAGGGTTCACCAAGAAACTCCGAGAGAAGGACGGTCAGAACACGGACAAGAAGAGCGTACAAAGTCCAGAGACACGCCACGTGCTTCAAGCTACCCTTCTAAAAAAGAAGACAACCAACAATCTAAACCTCAATTTAAAAAGAAGAAAGTAGCAGGTCTCAAAGTTAGACATGCCCAGAATTCTGAGGACTCAACTACTGAACAGGAAATGGGCTCTGACGATGCTAGACAGCGCAGCAGAAGTAACAATAGCTCGCCAGAACCTGATGGAATTTCCGGTGACAGCAGAGTTGAATGAGCACATCACGGTGGAAACACCTGATATGATGGTAAGTGTCCCACATAGGTTACATGAAATAAAACTCCAAATGGAGGGGGACAAACCCAGAAAAGTTAAAGGTCTCTTTTGGGAGAACTTGACTTATGGCTATGACATACTTTTAGCTGAACAAGATTGGCCGCCTGAAATTGTTTTGGATTGCCCAAAGGGAGAAACAGTAATTTTACCATCCTTTTCCGACCACGTTCCAAGATACTTAAAACACACATACGCGCGGGAGTGGGTGGTAGCCCTTGCTCCAGCACTTTATCGCAACCATGTTGGGTGGGATGATGAGTCACCACACCATGTAATCCCAGTAAAAGCTAGTCCAACTCCACAGAGACAGTACCCAATAAAACAAGAAGCAAAAAAGCAGGCCAGGAAGATCTTAGATCAACTTCAATACCAAGGTGTAATAGAAACTTGCACCTCCTCCATGAATAATCCTTTGTTTACCGTAATGAAACCTGACAACTCATATCGTCTAGTCTTAGATTACAGACATCTAAACACATGCACAAAAACATTTGCAGTACAGAATGCACAAAGTGCCGCATTAATGAAGAACATTGTGCGGAAAAAATACAAAACAACACTGGATATCTCAAATGGATTTTTCTGCCAAAATATAGCACCTGAAAGCAGGTACTTAACAGCATTCTTAGCGGTAGGTTCCTAGCGTCAATTTTGTCGACTCCCCCAAGGGTATAAGAATAGCCCAGGGTTGTTCAGCGCTATGGTAACAGAATTACTTCAGGATTTGGATGAAGAGGCATTGTCCTATGTAGATGATATTTATGTGACGGATGATGATTTACAGGATCACTTAACCAGAGTGAGCACCATAATTTTGGGATTCGCCTCTAAGGGCTACAAATTCAACTTTAAAAAATTGAAAATAGTCCACCTCAATGTCCTATTTTTAGGATACAAGTTATCAAGTGAAGGAAAAAGCCTGGCAGCTAACTTTTTAGAAAAGTGCGTGCTGCTCCAACCTCCTAAATCTTTGAAGAACTTACAATCCATATTGGGATTTTTAAATTTTGGCAGAACATACATTTTGGATTATGCAGAAAGAGTAAAACGTTTCTACGACTTAATAAGACCTGATTTCTCAGTTAGGCATTGGACACAGGAACACACAGATATCCTTTGTTCCCTACAAGCTGACATGATAGCTTCAAAACACTTGCAGGCATGCGTAAACATACGCAATCTGGTGATCCGCGTTATAGTGGGTCAATCTGGGTATACTTACCTACCCTTCAATGAAGGCGAAACAGTACCCAGAGCTTACAAATCACATTTATACACAAACGCTGAAAAGTGCTTTGCTTGTACAGAGAAAATACTGACAGCAGTACAGACCGCTGTAATAAGAGAAAGAGCACTGGCTCAGGGGAAACGAATAATTGTCGTAACTCCAGTACCGGCCTTAGAGCCTGATACAAAGGCAAGCGTTCCTAATTCTAAAGCCTTACATCCGAGATGGATACAATGGGCTAATTCTCTCACTGCCAGGGATGTATAATATAGATATGACCCAAGGTTAAAAACACAAGCATTCCTGCAATATGAACAAGAATATCCTCTACCAAATGAAATAATACCTCTAGATCAGTATGAATACATTATTTACACTGACGGATCTTCTCAGCCGGCCATAGGAAGTAAACAACAATACAGCGCTGCTTGTGCGGTTGTAAAAGGTCATATGCAGGAAGGCAAGTTCCATCCCAGCGATACAATGGCACAGTCTCTAGGAGAATGGACGGCTCACCTGGCAGAATTAAAAGCCCTATTACTGGCACTGATAAATACGGATCGAGAATTCCCCACACTTATAGTGTGCGATTCTTTTTATTGTGTCCTGTCATACAACGAATATCTTCATTACTGGGGTCAAAATGGGTTTAAGGACTCAAAAGGTGGCACAATTAAGCATAAAATGCTATGGGAACAGGTAGCTGAGTTGAAAAACGAGTTACCAAGAGCTCACGTGATACACACGCTGAGTCATCAACGTGATGGCGCTCACGTTGAAGGGAATTCGTTAGCTGATGAAGCTGCAAAGGGGGCAGTACGAACTGCTGCCATAGCTGCAATCACTCGGTCTAAGATAAGAATAGACAAACAGATAATGGTAGCTGTCATTGCTACACGCAAAAACAGCACAGCCTTACCAAAATGTTTTCCACTCAAATACTCCTACAAGTTAGATGCAAACAATATTCCATATGCTCAGATTCCTGGAGTGGGGGATAGAGTAATACCAAACATGGATCGCTTATTGGGTTTAATACTAGCTGCACATGAGGGTCTAGGTTCTGCACATGCAGGGATTACCGCAACAGTTTCATTATTGAAACAGCGCTATTGGTGGCCTGATTTAACTAAAAAGACGAAGAATTTTGTCTTAAAATGCGACATCTGTCAGCAGATGAAGAGTTCCACTGTGGCGTGTCCAGCGCAGACCCCTTTACTAATATCCGATAGACCACTAGCGTGTGTCTATCTGGACCACTGCGGCCCCCTACACTCGGATGGGGGTTACAAGTATATCTTGGTGGCAGTGGATTCATGCTCGAGATTCCTATGGGTATGACCTCAGCGCTCGGCTGACGCTCGAACTGTTATAAAAGATTTGCGAGTCTTTATAGGGACATATGCAGTTGGCACATTTCATTCTGACCGTGGCCCCGTGTTTTGCTCTCGGGCTTACAGGGAAGCCATGGAAGGTTTGGGTGTAGCATTGCGGTACTCCTCTCCATACCATCCCGAGGGAAATTCGGTCGTGGAGAGGAAAAACCGGGACTTAAAGCAGTCTTTAACAGCAAGAGTATTATGTTCGGGTGGTAGTTGGGTCAATCACCTATATAGGGTACAGCGTGCCCTCAATAACATGCCAAGAAGTTCTTTAGGGGGTGTCACTCCTTATGAAGTCCTATTTGGGATGAGAATGTGGGTACCTCATCTTGATTGTAAAGGCACAGTGGCGGATGACAAACCTTTTTGACATCAATAAACGCTTGGCTGTTTTACAGGATCTGAACGAATCCAGAGCACTACTAAGCAACGTGCAGGTAAAAAGCACCGCCACTGGGGAAGTCAAATCAGTCACGGCAAGAACTTTCTGGATCCCTAAGGTTGGGGATCTGGTCAGAAAAAAGATTGAGGACAAGAAAGAATTTGGGCCATCATACAGAAAGCCTGTACCTGTCCTGGCTATGGAAGGAACAAGAACAGTACTTCTTCCGCCCCTTGCCGGAAAAAAAGGAAAGAGATTTGTCACCATTGGTCTGATCAAACCACACTATGTGGCCGATACTGAATAGTAGGCCTCGTGGGCTCCTTGGTAGCTGACGCTCTCCTCTCCCTACCATTAAAGAAGTACAGACAGAAAGACTCATAACATTCAAAGAGTCACCAATTCGAAGTGATGGAATTTCCATCAATGAAATGGAACTCGCTCCTCTGGAAACAGAACTTCAAGAAACAGATGAAAGACAAATATCAATTCGGCCACACAAAGACATGTACATCCTTATGCCTGTTCAACACAACCTGCCGAGCTACCAAAGATTGATCGAACTGCATCTGGCTACTTCATCGATTTTGATACCTTCTCTCTTGATCCCAGTGAACCCGAGACAACGCCAGCTCCAGTTTCCCGTAAGCAACAAATGCATGAATTTTACACTTTTCTGAAAGAGACTTACTTGGTATCACCTTGGCTCCAGCTCTGGATAATATCTGCGATATTGTTTTTTCTGTTCTGGATTGACCTGGTAACAGTTTTTTGCTTACTGATAAATGGGAAATATCTCTCAGAACGCTCTGCAGTATCTAATGTGAACTTGGTCTTGAAGCCTCATACATCATCTCATCGCGAACAAAGAGACTTGTTTTCCGTGAACATTACAGCCGTCCCTATTCCTGATGGTATAGTCTGGGACCAAATTGATTATGATATATTTAGCCCCACTCAACTTTTGAAGATTCCACATTTGTTTAAAATTTCTCTAAATGATATCATTACCTCAAGTACATTTTCTGATGGTTGGGATTTTGAAACTGTGAATAATATGTTGTCTGATTTAGAAAAATCTGCTGCATTTTCAAGTAATGAAATGTTAGAAGACACATCTGACTTTGATAGTATGTACTGTTACCACCATTATGGTCATCACTTTTTACACAAATCCAGTATCCCACGTAATGTTTTCACATACCACCAATGGGAGCATTGCTCAACACCGCCGAAAGTTAGTTCTAAAACTTTTGCACAAAAATTCTCATATTTTTCAGGGTTTAACACTTCTGACCCGACCTCGTATTACTATAAGTTTGCACCTACACCTGCACAGAAAAATATGCTGACTAACACCAAACAGATTTATTTCACATCCTTTATTGCCCAACTCTCTGAACAGGGTTTTGACTTATGGAAGGACACTATAGACACAAAATCAGTCTGGTGTTCTAAAGAATGGCAAGTTCGGGGAACAGAAGCACAATTTAGAGCATGCCTCATTCCGCAACAAATGATATTTCTGAATGAAACTGTGCTACAGACTTCCTGTCTTGGACTAGCCAAGAACAAGGATTTGAACACACCTCGTATTCCCACACCTTCACGCATCAATTTTACATCAAATGGAGGGAATACAATAGATGACAACATACAGTACAATACTTCAGACCCCAATTGGAAGGGATGGTTAGTTTGGCCCACAGACACCAATAGATGTCAAACAAGATTCATGGGTACAACCGAAGGGTTTAGTATCCATAGGCCAGACCCACGATATGTACAACGAGAACATCCTGGGGTAGTGACATCCTACAGTGTTGGGAAGTAGTGCCTTGATTGGCTAAAAACCTCGACACTGTCCCAGGTGAAACAGCACTTATCCTTACTTTCAGATTAAGTGGATTTAAGGGATTTTTTACTAGGTCCCCGAAAGCCACGTCAGAAACGTTTTATTACGCTGTCTATAATGAACTCTGGAAAATCTCTCAACAAGAAGCTGCAGAGAGACTTTGTGAAATAGATATAATTAACCTAGAAAAGAATTTAGTTGTAGTTGACAATGATATGACTATATTAACATCCAGGATTTATTCACTGGGCAACATTATATCTTCTGCTATAGATATACTAGAACAGGACTTGTCGATACTACAACAGGGACAATCACAATTACGTTCTATTATGTTATTAAGCTGGACGCTGCAATCTTTGCGTGCTGGTTATGTGCCTTGGCGATTTATCAACTGTACGTCAATCTTTTCTGCATACAATCTAACTGAAAAACAGATAACAATGGCACAAATAGGATACAAATATACAATACTGCGTATTGAAAAACTAGACAAGTTACCTTTTACTGTGGCAGAGTCACCGTCCACGGAATGGTTAATCCATTGGTATATAACGCTACAGGTCACAACTTTCCAGTTTCAGTATTGCCTAGAACAACAACAGGCGGGCAGATATGAAGCGATGGGTAGGGAATTCATCAAGGAATCTTGGGAATTGCCGTACAGATTTCGATGTAGAAATGGGGACATGGAAGTGTTCCTTAGCGGTACCAACTGTGAGAACTCCTTAAGTGGCTCTCTCATATGCCAGGATATCATGCTTCACAGGGCCTGCAATGGTTCAGTCAATAAAACAATCAATCATGCGTTTGTTAAGCGTGACTACTCACCTGTGAGGGTCTCAAGGCGCTGGAGGGGGGGGGGTGCATGTTCCAGTCCATCAAGGAGGGGGTCTGTCGAAGAGCCACATTTTGAGGTTTCTCGTGAAGATGGGGAGTGATGTTGTCTGTCTGAGGTGGAGCGGTAGGGCATTCCAGGCTCTTGCCGTGAGGAAGGAGAAGGAGCTGCCTCCTGATCTGGTCTTTCTGGCGCGGGGAACCATGGCGTAGGAGAGCTGGGCTGATCGTAGGGCCCTTTGTGGTGCGTGGAATTTGAGTTGGCTGTTCAGGTATGCTGGTCCGGTGTTGTGGAGGGCTTTGTGTGCATGGGTGAGAATCTTGAAATCTTATCCTGCCACTTGAAAGGTTCCCCAGCTGCCGTGATTAATCCGGAGTTCAGGTTGCTTTCAAATCGGAGTTACTTGATGCTGAATGATCAAGGTTGTTGTGGGATGCTCCCGGGCATCGCATATCTTGTCACTGTAAACTCCAGGGTTACTTCCTGTATGCAAGTATTGTTTCCACTGACCCATACAGTCAGGGAGGCACCGTTATGGCCTTCATTGAATGTTTCCTTTATACGGTTTGATACTCTGAGCAGAATGAAAGCCATGCTTTTACAGCAAACCGTGCCCTTAACCTCCGCCCGAGAAACTTATGATCGCCAGGTTGCAAGGTCCTCGGCTGAGATACAGGCACTGATAAGAACAAACTGCCCTTTCCATTTCACAGAAATGGTACAACGTATCTTTAACATGTCTGATACGACGGGTATTGTCCACCTATTTAAGACCATAGGTTCTGGACTGTTAAGCACCTTTCAGACAATCCTCGGAGTTGTTCGCAACTTTATACACTCCGTATTCGGAAGCATTTTTGGAGGATTTCCGCTGATCCTGTTTCTAATAGCAGGTATCCTGTTTGTCCTTTTTCTGCTACGCAATGGACGTCCCAGTCAGTAAGGAGATGGAACGCACGCTCTTGGAGTGCCGATACCGTGATCGCATGGTAATCCATCTGGGCGCACCTCGTCTTCGAGAACTAAGGGAGTCTTGGTTCTTGTCATTTAGACCAGTCTGGATTGACTGTATTCTGCCTGTCCTCCAATGCCTGTTCTGTGGACAAGAATGCGTGTTGTATCTCTGTCTAGCACTTCCAACAATTGCGCCACCGGACATTGATGCTTTACTAGACCCGATAACGGCCCATAATCTGCAGTGTCCTCAGCGTATTCCAATGTTGATGTCTGCATTCTTAGAGCCACCACGGGATGCTTCAACAAATACTCAGGCCTCGGATGACATTAGTACATCCCCAGCAACAGCTGTGGTGAATACAGAGGAACATCTGTGCTGGATTGACCTGATCTGCGAGGTGTTGCAGGGACCATCGTCTGCGATTGCAGGCAACAGTAATGTTGCGTCTCCCAGCCAGGACACATAAACAATTGGCTTATCGTGGGCTGGGACAATGTGGCCTTTTTCAAAAACAACTAAAATTTGAAATTTTAAACAAGACACTTTTTCTAAGCTGCATGGCTTTCAGTCTCTCATTGTTTGGACTATATATACGAACTTATTTAGTACAGACTTCTATAGCATGCACTATCTTTCTTTTTTAAGCATTTTTTAGAAATTTTATAATTTTAAAATACTATTTTTTAATGCACTTATTAATAGTTGCGTACCACATTTAGCCGTACATAGAATTTTTAGTATGTTGTCCAGACGGATGAGGAGTGGGTGTAATGTTCCAGATAGGTACCCCAATATAGGCTCAGGTAGTCACCTAACCTTTCACCTATATTCTCCCTACCTTTACACTGCATAACGGTTTTCAGTACTGACCTTTTACCTAGTTACGGTAATGTCCAAAGATGACATGGGTTTTCTCCAAAAAGCTTAAGCCTCATTCATTATGCATGAGGATTCTTGGAATCACAGCAGGCCTACCATCTCCTACATAATAACTATGTATAAGGGTCATTCCATCCGTCATCCCAGTCCGACATGACACAGCAAGGTATATCCCCAGGCGGTACCACTTTGGGCATATATACATCATCTCTTGCTGAGATAGGGAGAGGAGAAAAGGACTTCCATGCCGACATACTGACGTGAGACGCTGAGGCTCCTGCATGCAGACACTCCAGCTTGCAGTGGTCTGACATCCCTTGTGGGGTGTCCATCTCGAGACCAAGATGGGGTCCCACAGTCTCTCACTTCAGGTAATGGGGTTGACTTTATCCTAGATGGATTCTTGGCTTTACACCCACATACATGCTAGGTACACTTAGGTACATCTAGTTAGGGTCGCATCGTAGGAGTACGCATTTTACTGCCATGTATTTTATATACTTGTCTGTATTCATTGTTTTAGCATGATGGTAGAAATCTACCATCCTTTTACTCTGTTAGTGCTTATAATCATTTATATCTGTTACTGTCTAATGGTTGTTTCAGCACACCTATTTTACACTAGAATGACGCTGGTTCAATAAAAGCTTATTGAGAAACATCCCCACCGTTTATTCTGTGTACCTCTCTGAGACGAAGTGAGCACGAGTGACTGAGCGAAAAGTAGTACACTGTTTTCACTATCCTGAGGGATCAGGGTTGTCATGTTCGATAGTTGCCAAGAACTATTCTCTCCTTGGTAAGAGTAGTTTCTAGTGGCATTGTGGGCTAGCTGGTATACAGGCTGACATATCCGGTAAGGGTGTCCAGAATCAGTCTGACTCCAATCCTACAGTATATGTTGTCTAAACGTGCAGATCCTATGAAGGTTTATAGGAACTACAGGACAAGTACATACATGAGTGTGTGAGTGGGTTTGTACATGGGTGCGTCAGTCTCTGAGTGGGTCTGTACATGGGTGCATAACTCTCTGAATAAGTCTGTAAGTGGGTGCATGAGTATCCGAGTGGGTCTGTGAGTGGGTGCATGAGTGCCCAGGTGGCTCTGTGTGTTGGTGTAAGAGTCTCTAAGTAGGTATGAAAGTGTGCACATAAGTCTATGAGTGGGTCTCTAAGTAGGTGAGTGAGTCTCTGAGTGGGTCTGTACATAGGTGCATCACTTTCCGAGTGAGTCTGTAAGTGGGTGCATGAGTACCTGAATGGGTATGTGAGTGGGTGCATGAGTATCTGACTGGGTATGTGACTGGATGTATAAGTGTGTGAGTGGGTATGTGAATGGGTGTATAAGTGTCTGAGTGAGTATGTGAGTGCATACATAAGTCTGTGACAGTGACTGGCAAGTGTGTACAAATATATATATTTTTAAAAATATTTCCACTAATATTTGTGATGATGTTGTGATAGTCGCAGCATTCCTGTGATGGTACACAGGGGGCCGCACTGGCAGTCGCGTCGTCATCGTGAATATGGTGTGTGAATAATAAAATCAATTTTGGAGACATAAATTGTGTCACTAACACCACCATTTCTCAAACATGGGGTCAGAGTACCTCCACCCTGACCCCCTATGCTAGCTTTCACAAAGGTTTTATGCCCCGAGAACCATTCCCGATCGATAAAATGGCGGCTGCAACTTTTGGTTCATGTTGCGTCCAGCCAATCAGAGCATTCCCGTTGGGGCGTGCATTCATGATTCATCGCAAAATCTTTGAGAAATATCCACGGCCCGAGATACCACTATAATTTTAAACTTAAATTTCTCAATTGACCTGAGGAGGAGGGCTGTGTGCGTCCCCTTCACAATTACGCCAGGCCCCAGGGATGGGGTCCCCAGGGCCAAAATCAGCACAGGGAGAATGGCCGTATGCCCTCCTTCTCCTTAACAATAATGCCAGGCCTGGGGAGGGGGGCTGCATGACCCCTTTCTCTAAAGAATAACTCCAGGTTCCGGGAGAAGAGATTGCTCAGAGCCAAAATAGGCCCAGGGATTGGGGCTGTGAGTGTCCACTCCCTCTAAACTATAATGCTGTGCACGAGGCATGGAGTCCCTGTGGATGAAATTGGCCCAGGGAGTGGGGCACATGCATGATGCTCACCCCCTTCCCCTTTATTTAAAAGATTGGCCCTGGGGGATGGAGTCCCCAGGGCCTGAAAAGGTTTGGGGAAGTGGTCGACGTGCCCCTTCCCTCTGAACAATAATGCCGGCCCCTGGGGGATTGGGTCCCTGGGGCCGCAATCGGCCTGGGGAGGGGGGCTGCATTACCCCTCGCTCTAAAGAATAACTCCGGGTTCCGGGAGATGAGATCGCCCAGAGCCAAAATAGGCCCAGGGAGAGGGACTGTGAGAGACCCCTCCCCCTAAACTATAATGTCATCCCAAAGGCATTGGTTCCCTGGGGCTAAAATCGGCCTGGGGAGGGGGCCACATGTGCCATGTGCACCCCTTCTGCATTATTAAAAAGAGTGGCCCTGGGGGATGGGGTCCCCAGGGCCTGATGAGGCCCCTTCAAAAATACAAAGCCCTGGGAATGGGATCCCCAGATCCTTGGGAGGTGGGCTGCATGATCCCCCTCCCCTTTTTTAGATATATGTACGTCCCTTGGGAATGGGGTCCCCAGGGCCTAAAGAGGCTCATGGAGGGGGGTCTTTATTTTAAAAAATGGCCAGGAGGGATGTGATCCTCAGGGCCTAACAAGGTTTGGGGAGGGTTTGGCCATGTGCCCCCCCCTCCCCTTTAAGTAAAAAACAAATGGCACTGGAGGATGGGGTCCCTAGGACCAGACCCTATGGCCAACTTCAGGACATGGCCACAGGCCAGGCAGGGGGTTGCATTTACATATGGTAATTAAATACTTTACATTAAAAAAAAAAAAGAAATTCCCTGAAAACACTAAACATTAAAGTAATGTTATAGTTAGGTGTAATAAAATGATCTTTTGTTTGTTAAAAACCTTAGAAATTCACTGAAAAAGACATGTTAAAGTAACGTTATAGTTAGGTGTGATAAAAAAAAAGAAAAAAGGTTAAAGTAATGTTATAGTTAGATGAATATGTAAGTGACAACATTAACGTTTTAAACTAAAAAGAACACAGAAATGTACCTGTTATAGTTAGCAGCACTAATTCTAATTTGCGTCCCCTCCATGCACTGCTTATGACCTTAAAAATGACATCACTCCTGACACATTTATGACATCATCCAGTACGTGAGTGTTTTATAAAAGTTTCTGACACTGAAAGACATATACTGAGCTACTGCATAAGTTAAATTTCTATTCTTTCTGTACTACTAATGAGTGTTAGTATTTCTAGCATATATCATCAGAACTATAATTCCATTTTAAAGCAGGTGTACTATTTACGAGTGAACTAGCCACTAAGCTGACACATGTCCCCAGCTGATGTATTTGCATGCTAGTGTCTACGCTGTTCATTGAGACTTCACTTCACAGTGATGGCTGAGTACAGTTGTGTGTTACACTTACTTACACTTACTGGCCACTTTCTTAGACTGCCCTCCTTTGTGATGAATGAGTATAGTAGCATTTTGCAAAAAATCTATCTGTTCGCTAAGACCTCTCTCTAGGGTGATGGCTCAGTATAGTAGTAGTTTGCAACAGACCGACTTCTTTGCTGACACATTTTACTAGTAGTTTGTGACACAGTTCCCTGTCTGCTAAGACCTCTCTGCTGGATGTGTGTTGTAGTGGTTTGTGTAAAACTGACATGCACTAAAACCTCTTTCCAGGTTGACAAATGGTGTTATTGTGGTTTGCGATAGACTAGTCTGTAGGGTTAGACATCTTACTTTGGTCATTAGTGTTTTGAGTAGGGGTTTAGAAGAGACAGGACTATCCGTCAGGCACTCTCTCCTGGGTGATAAGTGAGTGTGGTATTTGAGAAGGTTACATTGAGCTCTCTGCTGTACTTCTCTCACCTGTCTCCTTTTCTTATTTAAAAAAAATACTGGCATTTTTTAAAGTATATTGAAGTTTACTTTGCTGGATGATGTCATAAGTGATGTAATTTCAGATGTCATCGGTGATGTCATGAGTGATGTCATTGACCTTGTCATGAGTGATGTAATATGTGCACAATGCAGTGCTTATGACCTCACATATTACATCACTCATGACATGGTCAGTGATATCCCTCATGACATCACTGATGACTTCTGAAATGACATCACTGATAACATCAATGATGACATCTCAAATGGCATCACTGATGACATCCCTGATGGCATCATTCAGTGATTCTGAGCATTTTCTAAAAGTTACTGAGTGTTAAACAGATAAGTGGCTGTGGCAGTGCCTGTAAGGTAAGTGAGTGGGTCTGTTAGTGGTGCATAGAAAAGTAAGTGGTATGTGATAGACTGTATATATGAGTGAGTGGTTGTGTGAGTTTTTGTATGGGTGAGCGAGTGGGTGTGTCAGTGGCTGTAAAGGTGGATGAGAGGGTGCATGAGTAGCTGAATGGGTGACTGAGCAGGTACATAAGTGTCTGTATGAATGAGTAACAGGGTACATGAGTGACTGTATGGGTGCATGAATGGGTGTGTTAGTGGCTGTATGGGTGAGGGAATGGGTGTGTTAGAGACTGTATAGGTGAGTGAGTGTCAGAGAGGTTGTATAGGTGGGTATGTGCTTGTCTAAGCGACTGTACCGGTGAATGAGTACATGTGTTAGTATATCTATGAATAAGTGAGGAGATATGTGAGTAACTGTATGGGTGAGTGAGTGTATGTGTGAGTGACTGTATGGGTGAGTGAGTAGGTATGTGAGTATCTGTATGGGTGACTGATTCAGTGTGACAATAGCTGTATGGGTGTATGAGTGGGTGTGTAACTGTCTGTATGTCTGTATGGATGTGTGGGTGGCTGTATTTGTCAGTGAGTAGGTGCATGAGTGGTTGTATATGTGAGTTAGTGGTTGTGTTAGTGGCTGTATGGGTGAGTTGATGTGTTATTGGCTCTGTGGAGTGAGTAGGTGTGTCACTGTATGGGTCTGTAAATGGGAATGTCAGTGGTTGCGTGGTAGTGGGTTTATGAAATGTAATGGGGTGTAACTGGTTCTGTGTATGATGTCATCAGTGATGTCATTTCAGATGTCATCAGTGATGTCATGAGTGTTGTCACTGACCATATCATGAGTGATGTAATATGTGAAGTCATCAGCAGTGCATTGCGGGGGCATAAGTTATAGTTAGCTGAGCTAACTATAACTAATAGCTTTATTTCTCTGGTTTTGTATGACTGAAATGTGAGCCTAACTATAACGTCCCTGTAATCTTTGTTTTTTTTGTGAATTTCGACATTTTTTAATTCTATTTCCTAACTATAACGTCCCTGTTGTAACCTTTGTTTTTAAGTAAATTTTTAAGGTTTTTCATATTTTATTTCCGAACTATAATGTGCCTGTAACCTTTGTTTTTTTAGTGTATTTCTATGGTTTGTGTTTGGGTTTTTTCTGTGACTTTCTAAGGTTTTTAAAATTCTATTTTGTAACTGTTGGAAATGGCCCTTTTTTGCAGTGTTATCCCCAAACTTTTTGCTTCTTCCTCCTATTTTTTCATGACCTGTCTTTGTTGGTTTTAGGACTCTGGGCCCTTTACCACTGCTGATCAGTGCTAAAGTGCATATGCTCTCTGTGTAAATTGTGTTATGGATTGGTGTTTCCATGATTGACATATTTGATTTACTGGTAGGTCCATAGTAAAGTGTACTGAGAGTACCAGGGCCTGTAAATCAAATGCTACTGGTAGGCTTGCAGCACCGATTGTGCCACCCACAGAAGTAGCCCTGTAAAGGTAACTCAGACCTGCCAATCTTCTCTTTTCTTGCATATAAGTCACTCCTAAAGTAAGCCCAATGTACCCCTGTGAGCAGGGTGCTGTTTAAGTTAAAGGTAGGATATGTTTTGGTGTGTGTGACATGTCCTGGTAGTGAATTACATTGCATTTCGTTTTTCACTATAGAAAGGCTATCTGTCCCATAGGATAGAATGGGAGTTTATTTATAACATCTTATAAATATAACTTCCTTTTGGGACATGATGGAAAGATGGAGTTTAGTATGCTTGAACTGAGAATATAAAAAAGCATATTTTAATAAAGATGATTTTTATATTGTGTGTTTGAAAATACCACTTTTAGAAAGTGGGCATTTTCTTGCTTAGCCATCCTGTGTGCCTCTGCTGGTTTGTGGGTTGACTGTCTGGCTCTGAAGTGACAGGGATTGGGGATGCGCATTCCCTCAGACAGCCACTGGGGGGGTTGATGTGTCTGGGCTGAATAGACCTTAGCTGCATTTAGAGTGGGGGGAGGACATTTCCCTTGCACCTGAATAGGCCCTGTCTGTATTGGACACTGCTGTCTCCACCTCCTGCCAGGAAGCTGGGCCAGAGAGGACCAAACAAGTTTGGACTAAGCACAGACACTCTCTGCCTGAGAGAACAAAGGAATTTTGAGTATAAGTATTGGGGCCCAGACCCCAGAACTTTAGAACTCGCTTGAATCAAGGAACCTGCCAAGAAGAAGAGCTGGAAGAGTTGCCAGGAGGAGTACTGCACCTTTGCTGTGTTGTTGCTCTGTTGGGTTGGCCTGCAGTTGCTGCTTCTGCCTTGGGCAGTGAAAGGACTGGACTGAACTTTCTTTTCTTGTGCTGAGTATCTCCAAGGGCTTGAAGTAGAGCTTGCCTCCTGTTTGAAGTCTCAGGACCTGCGAAAAGAAACGCAACAGACTCCGTCACCGACTCCGTCACTGGCTCTGTGTCCTGATGGCACCGCAGAAGGCACCGTCCGCATCTCACACCGCAACCCTGGTCTCTCCGACGATGACGACCGACGCCTCCGCCACCAAGCCGCTGCTTGCACCGTGACCTGTGGGCACCGCACTCCGCACAGCCTCGCTTCACTTCGCCATCCTGGTCTCACCAAAGACGTCGCTGCTGCTGACTTCGACACCTGTGACCGCATCGTGGTTGGGGGCACCGCTGGTAAGTCTCATGATGCACTGCCTCATCCCACACAGCAGTCTGGGCCGACCGACGGCAGCTCCCGCTAACCGGCTCTGTCACTTTCACCACAACCTGCCAGCACCGCATCGAGCACTGCCCCGCCCTGCACTATAAGCCTTGGTCTCACCGACCCCGTCTGGATGATCGTCACCAAGCCGCTGCCTGCACCGCATCGAGAGGGCACCGCACCCTGCACTGCTTCCATTTTGCAACGCAACTGCGACGTGCCAGCTGCAATGAGAAAGGTACTGTTCACGAGTCTGTCCACGCTTTCACTGGCCCATACCGACACGGTCGGTTGGAACTGTTAGACTCTGTTGTTTTCAGCATTGCGGTAGCCCCGGGCGGAGCTACCGACTCATAGGAAATGTGTTTTTTAAGATTTTTCTGCAATTTTAAGGATATCTTGCAAAGTATATATTTTTAAGTACTGTATGTTGGATTCTTACCGTTTTGGATATATAAAAATATTGGATATTTTTCTAAACTCGTGTGGTGTCCTTTTGTAGTGTTTTCACTGTTGGTTATGTGCAAATGCTTTACACACTGCCTCTGAGATAAGCCTGACTGCTTGTGCCAAGCTACCAAGGGGGTGAGCAGGGGTTATTTTAGGAGTGTAACTCCCTTACCCTGACTCGGAAGAAGGGTCCCTACTTGGAGAAAGGTACCTACCTCTGCCAACTAGAGACTCCAGATTTCTAACAGTAACTATAACGTCCCTGTAACCTTTGTTTTTTTCTGTAAATTAGTAAGGTTTTTTAAATTGTATTTCCTCAGCACAAAATTCCTGTAACATTTGTTTTTTTTTACGGATTTTCAATGAGTCTGTAGGTGGATGTAAGAGTGTCTGAGTATCCAAGACCGTGTCTGAGTATGACTGTCACTGGGTACGTAAGTGTATGAGTGGGTCGGTAACTAGGTGCATGAGTCTTTAAGTTTGTCTTTCAGTACATGTCTGTCTTAGTGGCTCTATAAGTGAGTCCGTGACTCTCTGAGTGGTTCTCTGAGTGACTGCATGAGTCTCTGAATGAATACGTGAATGAATAAGTAGATCTGTGAGTGGGTGTATGTATCTCTGAGTGGATCTCTGAGTGGGCGATTCATTGTCTAAATGCTCCTGACGATGGCTGCATAAGTCTGTGAGTGTGTCTCTGAGTAAATGAGTTACTCTCTCAGTGGGTCTTGGAATGGGTGCATGAGTATCTGAGTAGGTCTGTGAGTGGGTGCAAGAGTTTACAAGTGGGTCTGTGAATGGATGTATAAGTTTCAGCAGGTCTGTTAGTGAGTGAGTGCATGAGTCTCTGAGTGGGTCAGTGAGTGGGTGCATGAGTCTCTGACTGGGTCTGCGAGTGGGTGCATGAATCTCTGAGGTAAGTCTGTGAGTGGGTGCATGAGTGTCTAAGTGAGTCTCTGAGTGGGTTTATAAGTGTCTCAGTGTGTCTGTAAGTGACTACATAAGTCTCTGTGTGTGTCTGGGAATGGGTCCTTGAGTCCGAGTGGGTCTGTGAATGGCTGCATGAGTTTATCAGAGGATCTGAGAGTGGCTGCGTGAGCATCTGAGTGGGTATGTGAGTGGGTGCATGAGTTTGTGAGTGGGTATATGAGTTTCTCTGTGGATCTGTGAGTGGGTGCGTGAGTCTCTGAGTGGGTCAGTGAGTCTCTGACTGGGTCTGCGAGTGTGTGTGTCTCTGAAGAAGTCAGTGAGTGGGTGCAAGAGTGTCTAATTACGTCTGTGAGCAGGTGCATGAGTGTCTCAGTGTGTCAGTGAGTGAGTGCATAAGTCTCTGAGTGAATCTGTAGGTGAATACGAGAGTATCTCAGTGGATCAATACAGTGAGTGTACTTATCTCTGAGTAGGTCTTTGAGTAGGTGAGTTACTCTCTGAGTGCTTATCCTTATGTAGGTCTGTGAGTGACTGCATAACTTTGTAAATGGGACTTTAAGTGCATGCATGAGTCTGTGAATGGGTCTGTAAGTGGATGTGTGACTGTCTGTGTGAGTCTGTGGCTGCATGCATTGAAGTATAAGTGACTGTTGTAAAAAAATGTTTACTTTATTTCAGCAAGGCTCACGACTCCACCCCAGCGTTACACAGGGAGCCATACTGACCACCAAGACGGGGTTGTGACTCCTCGAGCGTGGAAAAAAAAGAACAGTTTACAGAATTTCTAAACTCATAGGGATACTTCTGAAACTCTACAGTAAAGTTCTGTGGTCAGGGTACTCCTCTACCTTGATACTTTTGCCAATTTACATATATTCCCCTGGGACCTTCTCCTGCTTCATAAAATGGTGAGGGAAAGCATGGTGAGGTGTGCGACTCCACCGCAACATTATGTGAGGGGCCGCACTGAGTGCCATGACGGGGTCGCGACTCCAACGGCATGGGAAAAAAAACAGAACTCACCATTCTAAAAATCATAAGGGCCCTCTAAGAGACCCCTACACCCATCGGGTCAAGGTATTCGTACCCTGACCTTCTAGCTTTTTTTTGGGTTTCAACAATCTAAGGTTTTTTACATTTTATTTCTTTATTATAAAGTCTCTGTCATCTTTGTTTTTTTGAGTGAATTAAAAAAAAAATGTTATATTTCCTAACTTTAAGCTGTTGAGGTTCTAATTCCTGTGAAATGAGCATCGTCCCAGAATGAATCCTGCCCTGCGTATTTATCCAAGAACAGATCACAGTTTTGTCCAACACCTCTACCCAACTGGAGTACTTTCTACTGTCTATTTAGTAAGTGCTATCCCGTTGGGTAAATGTATAGTGCATCTTTTATACTATAGCTCTGTAAAGAATACAGAGGAAATGTCTCCAGTTACCTTGTGTGTCTGTAATTTTGCCAATGTGATTGTTGCTGGGGCATCTTCAACAGATAACTTTACAAGGTGGAACTGCAGAAAAAACACACTTGGATGATTTGTACTTTACAGAAGTAAGTGCTTCTTTGTGTGGTGAAGATGCAATTGTATTCCTAGACATCAAGACCCGTCTCCAAAATCAGTGCAAAACACGCTTGGGGGGCCTTTTAGTAAGGTGTCCATCATCCTGGGAAAAGGGCGGGGTGATGTTGCATACCGCTAATGTATATGGGGCAGGACCAAATGGCAATTTTACCTAGTCTAGTTTTTAAAAGTTTAGAACACAATCTCTAGTCTCAGTAGCAGATGACATGAAGGAACCCCCTTGTCACAGAGACTACGTGAGATATTGCAAGTGAGAAAGTCAAGAATGCACACACCTCCATCACGGATTACAGATAACGTTTTAGTGGAAATGCAGAGAAAACACACATGCTTTCCCTTGGCCATGCGTACAAACTTAAGATGATTAGTACTTTACAGAATTGGAGCTTCATCGTGGGCACATGCTTAGTTTATATCTGTAAGTGCTTCCCGTTAAGGTTTCATTTTTGTTAAGTGAGAATCGTGCCAGAATAAATCCTGCCGTTTGTTTTTATCCAAGATGCCACCATTTTGTGCAACACCTCTACCCAACTGGAGTACTTTCTACTGGCTAATTAGTGAGTGCTATCTCGTTGGGTAAATGTAAAGTGCATCTCCTATACTACAGCTGCATAAAGGACTTCGTGGAAATGTCTCCAGTGACCTTGTGTGTCCGTAACTTTGCTAATGTGATTGTTGCTTGAGCGTCTTCAACAGATAACTGCAGAGAAAACACACTCGGATGATTTTTTTATTCTTAATTTTTTAATTTACTATGCGAACCCTATCCCCTGGGCCCTGAAACTTTCAACGCAGCGGCTGCACCGAATATAGTATAAGTTGTGAACATATTGTGAAGATTTGTCAAGCGGCGCCAAAGATATAGGCAAGTCAAAAAACGCTTTTTCTACGGATACTTGGTACTGAAACTTGGTTCTAACTATAACTACCGCTCTTCTGGCTGCCGGCGTGTGAAGGCATGCACCCGAATGCAATAGGTGCTTGCCAGAGTGTGTCTGTCTACACGCTGATAGAATACACAAAATCCTTCCTGTTTTGTGAAAAGAACAGCACTCCAGGCACAATTGTTTTTTAAACACCATATACTTCATTTGGCTGACACGTCAACATGTTTTGGCCTCCATTAACAAAAGGATTTGGTGTTTTATATAATTATAGCTAGATAGATAGATAGATAGACAGAAAGACAGACAGATAGATAGATAGATAGATAGATAGATAGATAGATAGATAGATCCACTGAGAAAAAAAAGTTAAGGGTTGCTTTAGTTAGGTGAACATGTCAGTTAAACCCCATTTTAAACGAGCTAACCTGCTGAAATTTATCAGTTATAGTTATCGCAAGTAACTATAACTTGTGCCCTAAATTAACGATAACTCTCACCCTTGCCATGTGTAGTGTTGTTTTCATTGATGCCATTTCAGATGTCATTAGGAATGTTATCAATGCCGGCACTGAGCATGTCATGAGTTATGCAATAGGTGAGGGTACGAGCAGTTCATTATTCTGTATTTAATGGGTGGGTTTGCATTTATTAGACACAATATAACCAGGTTTGCATGTTATTCTCACTTCTCTGCAAATTACCTTGTACCTTGTAACAGGATGGTTCAGAGTCAGCTTTATCGGATGACCCTGGTAACTTCAGCCCCAGTCCAACAACTGCAGTTGCAGTGGCAAGTGAGACCACCAGCACTGTTCAGACTGGCATCAAGGCTTCTCAGTTCTTTGGCCCAATTGTGCAATGCAGAGTTTTTGGTGAACCACATCTGGGCAGTGTGACATTCTCTTTGGTTGAATGTGTCATTAGCAAAATCATTGGTTCACCAGAGAGAAAAGCTGTGTCCCCCTGGTGCTACGGGGGAGTGCCACAGGGATCATCCCTCAGCCCTGCTCTTTTAAATATTTACATTGCCCCTCTTACTTCTCTAATTGACTCCTATGGAATCAAAACCATCTCCTATGTGGATGACACCCAGTTGATCCTCTTATAGACAGAGGGTCAACTGGCTCGGAACTTAATTTTCAAAAATGTCTCTCAGATGTGACTTCATGTATGCAAAACAATCACCTTAAGTGCAATTCAGAGAGAACTGAAATTCCCTTTTTTGGGAAATGTAACTCTTTTTCTCCTCTTCGCTGGTGGCCAAACTCAGCCCCCCCCCCCACCAGATACTGTTAAAGTAGCAAGGAATTTGGGGGTCAAATTTGATACAGAATTATCCTTTCAACCCAAAGGGGCGATGGTAGCCAGGATGTGCTTCAATCTGATTAAATACCTCAAGAAGTTCTTTCATTTTCTGCTCCTCATGGCCTGGAAAACTGTAGCATTCACCCTCATTACATCGAGACTTAACTATTGTAACAGTTTATATGTGGGCTGTGCATAACAGTTAATTCACAAACTTCAGATGGTCAAACACTCAGCAGCCGGAGTGGTGCTACAGCTCCACAAACAAAGCTTTGCATCTGCTGCATTAAAAAGACTCCATTAGCTACCCATTCCTAAAATAATTCTGTTTAAGATACTGCTGTTAATTTTTAGAGTCTTTAGGGACATGTTCCTAAATCTTTTGCGGCCAGGTTGAGCTACTACAAGACCCTTAAAACATTGAGATCCATGAGTGCAAATATGCTGAAGCCACCAGCCTTCAGATGAAAAACTAAAGGCAGAAAATCTTCTATGGCGTTCGGTACTAAAGCATTGAACCAATTGCCAATGCGTCTCCAATTTATATGTTTGGAAGAGGCCTTTAAAAATACTCTGAAGAAGAAGCTTTTCCAAGCCTCTGATGCACTATGTTACATCTAAATTGTTTCCATTCAGGGCTGGACAAGGTTCATACTGGAACCCTGAGGTGAGCAAATGGACAAAACAGCTCCTTGCTCTTCCACTGTCAACCATGATACAGACCATAAGAGTGGAATGCCAGCTTATAGTCTGGAGCTACCAGGAGCTGCAAGCTACGTTACATTTTTGGCAGAGATTGAATGGGGAAGGTAATTTTAAAATATCATACCTCTGTAAAAAAGAGATAGAGAAAAGTGAGCTTAACTGGGCCCCTCAAGTGAAACGTATAGTGGGAGAGCTCTGCACTAAATTATTACTGGTGCCCGATTGGTGGAAGGTAGGGCAATTGATCCCCTAGCAGGAATTACGTGCTATTATAAGGAACAGTGCAAGAGAGGAGGACCTGCTATATTTGGGGGGAAACCATCTACCCAGTTTTTGGTTAAGGGTTGGAGCAATGAAGATGTGTTCTCTTATATGGAGGTCTTTCCAAGCCCCAAGCTAAGGAATGCCATGTTGAGATTTAGAGTTGGGCTAAATCCTTGCTACGTAGATATAAAGATTAAAGCAGTAATGAGAGATGAGCAGGGCTTATGTACATGCAGACTGAAAGTAAAATGTAGTGGGCAACATGTTTTAATAGACAGTTTGTGGTTTTTAGATGGACGGAAACAGTTTTGAAAGCCAGTTTTTTGCAGCAATAGAATTATTAATCGTGATCAAGCCATTAGTATTAATAAACATGAACTGCTTCAATGTGGTATGTGCAAAATGGAGATTCTTAATCGCAATAGGGGAGTCCCTAAAAGGGCTCCTAACCTAAATACAAGCGTTTAGGGGGGTTGCATGAGTTTTTATCTATGGATTTTTGGCAATTGACATGTATAATGATGGGGTATTATTTTTATGGGTGGATGTTTTAGAATGTAGCTATGTATGTAACTATCTTGACTGTTATAGACCAAGGTCTAAGTAAACATATAATTTAAATCTGAATCACACTGCTGCTTAGTAGAGCACCAAGATCCTCATTTCTGAGTGACACTGCAGGTTAGAAACAACTCATTAATTCACAATTGTCACAGTCATAGCTAAGAAAGATAGGATTACCCCTCCAAATATAAAAGGAACAAGAGTATGACAATCCTGTGATAGGAGCAAAGCAGGATATTTTGCTTGCTTCATCATCAATTTTGACTTCTTCTTATGCAATTAGTTCAAGAAAAGAATGGCAAACCTGCCAGTTTTTTCAAAGCCCCTCTCAGGTGACTGAGAGGGGACCTCTGAGTGCACGCCATGGAAGAGTTGGTAAAAGGAAGCTTCTAGAATTCACAGGTGGCAGCAATCATACTGGGAAAGACACACCTACTATCATTCATAGTGAGAATGGTGCTGAGAAGGTCAAAGTAAACTTTATTAGGATGACTGCAGTATCTCTCTTCATCTTCTTGAAATCAAACCAGACAATAGCATTAACCCCTGCCTCAGACTCTGATAATGCTAATGCTAAAACCCTCCAAGTCTGGCTCCATAGCAATTTCTGGGCTTGGGACCTTAAAAAGGCTTCAACTCTGGTTTGAGATTTTTTCACTATTAAAGAACCAGAAACATGTTGTAGAATGTACAGTTTGCCACAGATACAGGTGTTCTGGGAAGCATAGCAGACATATTTGCACTGAGGTCCTGTTGGCCAATTTGATCATCAAGTATGTCATTAAATAGGCACTGCAAAGAAGGTAACTGCTGATCCAGCACCAGATTCTGAAGTGGCTGAATAGGACAATAATAGTAATGAAAATGGTGGCACATGAGCCCTTCCAGCTCCAAGTCGATATCTATTTGTCAGGATAACCATCAGTGCTGCTCATAACCTGCTTGCAGGTTCAGTAGTACTCGAAAATGATATCACAGTGACTTTAAAGCATCCGCCACCATATCTTTGCAGGCGTCAATTCAGGTAAGACCATCATGAAAGCAGTACAACACCCTTGTTGAGCAATGAAACACTATGCCTTTGAATACATGCTCTGTTTCTACAATGGGAAGCTGGGCCATCAGTTTGGTACTAGACCTTTTTCCAGGAAGGAGATGGGGTCTTGAAATTTGTGACAAACATTTATCTGAATTAGAATTGGAAGACAGTTTGTTGGACCAGTTTCTTTCTTTCTTTTGCTGTGCCACAGATGCGTCACTTTCAAGAGGATTACCAAAAAGATACCCACCACCAATCCAATATTACACTCAATGTCATTTGCCAGCATGTAAAATTGCAGTTCTCCACGGAGAAAGCATGGACAGCTGCCAATGTCGTAAAATAATTCAAGGCCAAGTTATATAAATGGCTTGAAAACAAGGTGACTGGATTTGTTGCCTCTACGATGGCAGTGATATTGCCCTGGCCCTGTTTGATTGAGCATGTAAGAACACGGGTTAGTACTTGGGAAAGATGTAATTTCTTGCCAAGTGTTAGACTTGGCATCTTTTGGCGTGTTTCCCCTGACTTTTTGCTTTCTGACCTCCCGGTTTTGACTCTGTTTTTGCTGGTGTGATGATTCTGCGCACTTTCCTCACTGCGGTCCAGTGGGAAAGTGCAAGTGCTCCTGTATAAAATGTGTTATGGATTGGTGTTTCCATGATTGGCCTATTTGGTTTATGTGTCAGTCCCTTGTAAAGTGCACTGCGAGTGCCAGGGCCTATAGACCAAATGCTGTTGGTGGGCTGCAGCACTGGATTGTGCCACCCACGCAAACAGCCCGTAAAGTGTAACTCGGGCCTGCCCACGCAGAGCCTGTGCGCAGCCTGGGGCTGCCATATCGACTTGGCAAGTGCCCACACTTGCAAGTCCCTAAACCTTCCCTTTGCTACATGTTAGTCACCCCTAAGGTAGGCCCAAGGTACCCCTGTGGGCAGGGTGCGTTGTACGCGAAAGGTAGGACATGCCCGGGTGTGTGTGGCATGTCCTAATAGTGAATCACAGCCTAGTTCGTTTTTCACTATTGCAAGGCTACTTGTTCCCCTAGGCCAGAACGGGCAGTTTTGATTATTACAGCTTATAATCCTAACTGACCCCGGGAACATGGTAGGAAGTCGGAGTTTAGTATGCCTGGACTCAGAATGATAAAATGCAGCTTTTAGTGAAGTTGGTTTTAACATTCTGTGTTTGAAAATACCATTTTTAGAAAGTGGGTATTTTCTTGTCTAACCATCCAAGCCTGACTCTGCAAGGTTGTGTATTCCTTGTCTGGAGTGTGAGTGACAGGGGCTGGGGGATGCCAGGAGACAGGGTGAGTCAGCGCAGGGCTGGATAGCAAGATCTACATATAGATGGGTGGGAGGGGTCGCACCTGGGCCCTGAATAGGACAGTGCCTTCCCTCCACAATGCTGGCTCCACCTCCTGTGGTGCGTCTGATGTCCCTGGCCTACTCACTGAAAGAAGGGACGGAGACTTGTCAACAAAGTGCTCCAGAACTGGTTTGGACTAGGCAAAGGCCTCTCTGCCTTCAGAGAACAAAGGAATTTGGGATATAAATATTGGGGCCCTGACCCCATGAATTTAGATCTCGCTGGAATCAAGGAACCTGCCAAGACGAAGAGCTGGAAGAGCTGCCAGGAGGAGTACTGCCCCTTTGCTGTGTTGTTGCTTTGTTGGGTTGGCCTGCAGCTGCTGCTTCTGCCTTGGGCAGTGAAAGGACTGGACTGAACTTTCTACAAACTTGTGCTGAGTATCTCCAAGGGCCTGGAACCGAGCTGGCCTCCTGTTAAGAAGTCTCAGGGACTACAAAGACTTCACAAGCCTCTGGGTACCGCTTCTGGAACGCTGTTTCAGTTGCCACAGAGGAAGGGAACTGCAACCGACTCCGTCAACCGAATCCATCCCTGGCCGGTGACCTGTTTGCACCGCAGACCGCATCACCCCGCTTCGCATCGCAACCCTGGTCTCACCGTGGGCGACGTCCGACGCCGCCAACATCGAGCCGCTGCTTGCACCGTGACCTGTGGGCACCGCAGTTCGCATCACATCGCTTCACTGAACCAACCGGACCCGACCGGCGAGGTCGCTGCAACTGGCTCAAGAGTCGTGACCGCACCGCATTTGGGGCACCGCTCGCACGCTCTGCGACGCACCGCTCCGACTCGCACCGCTGTCCGACGCCAGCTCCCGCACTCCGGCTAGGTCGCCTGCATCGCAACCTGTCAGCACCGCATCGAGCATCGTCTCACCCTGCATCGCACGCCTTGGACTCACCGACTCCGTCTGCACGACGCTCATCGAGCCGCTGCCTGCACCGCATCGAGGGACACCGCACCTTGCATCGCTCCGTCTTGCACCGCAACCGCGATGAACGCCGACCGGCTCGTACCTCCGTACCAGCCACAACGAGAAAGGTACTGTGACCGAGTCTGTTCACGACTCTGCTGGCCCGTATCGACGCGGTCGGCTGGAACTGTTAGACTCTGTGGTTTTCAGCATCGCGGTAGGCTCGGACGGAGCTACCGACTCGTACGAACTTTGCTTTTGTGCTATTCCTGCAAAGAAGAAGTTACCGTATCAAGTATTCATTCCTAAAGTATAGTATTGTGGATTTTTGTCGTAATTGGTCTTGTCTTGAGTATATAAAATATTGGTTATTTTTCTAAACTGGTGTGGTGTCCGTTTGTAGTGCTTACACTGTATTACTGTTGGTTATGTGCAAATGCTTTACACACTGCCTCTGAATTAAGCCTGACTGCTCGTGCCAAGCTACCACGAGGGTGAGCAGGGGTTACTTCACGAGTGTAACAACCCTTACCCTGACTAGGAAGAAGGGTCCCTACTTGGACAAAGGTGCAAGCCCTTGCCAACTAGAGATCCCATTTCTAACACCAAGCAATAAGTCCAGAATTTTGTCAGGTCCAACACACAAGGTCAATTAATATATCTGGGCTCAACCCTTGCTGTCTATGGTACAGTTCAGCAGACATAAATTAAGGAAAGGTGTTTAATATATTTAAAGCCAAATCACAAACCTTAAACTTCCCAAAACCAATTTCTACAAATTTAGAAAATTATACATATAAAAGTGACACAAAAACGCTTAAAATCCAAAGGGAACTAAAGCTATTAATTTTTTAATTTTTGAGGACAAAAAGCCCAAAGAAAAAGTAATGCGCCAATCAGAAATCAGTGTTCGATAATGACCAGGACATAGGTGAGATTTCAGGCGAACCGCTTGAAATGGATACTCCAAGCAGATTTTACCTTTTGACTTGAGTCTCTGAAATGGAAGTGGAAATCCTCCAGAGAGGCAAGGTTCATGGCTGTATCCTACAAAGTCCGCATAAAGTCAGATACCCATTTGCTAAGTCTCCACTGAAGCCATTGGCTTTGGTGGTAAAAGCTCAGAGCAGGAAAATTTTTAATTTTAAATCTGCTGAAGTCCCCTAGTTCACCAGATACTTTCATGTCTTTGCACAAGAAAATGTTCTACTTTCAGACTCAAGGCAGGATTTCTGATTTAACGGACAATACTCAATTTGTCAGGGTGGCGGAGAACCTTACTTCAACCATCCTGAAAGACTAATGTCTGTGAAATTTAGAGCTGACAGCTGCCAACAAAGTCATCTCAGTACATTGAAATGAACCCACAACACAGTGGTTCATTAATGAGCAAAAGGTTTGGTGGATGGCTGCCATTGATATTGATGGCCGTTCTCTAAACTGTTCAAGGGTTTTTTGTTGTTCTGAAACAAACTCCCAAAGTGTAGTCTTCTCCCAGGGTGTGGGGTTCATAATTTTTTTTTCAGCCCATAAGCACCAGTTTTTTCCTTGTGGAGACAGTAAAAACATTACACCTTCAATGCAAAACAGGAAGGGTGGTGTAATATTTTTCCTCCGACTGCTCGTACACTGTCAAGTGAATTCAATATGGCAGATCCCTTCTGCCCCTGCAATAGACCTGTTGGGCCCACTAGTTGTGTGTCTAAGGAAATGAGCAGTCCCCTTCTCCTCAGCCACACCAACATGTTCAGGAACCAGCTCCCCTGCTCAATGGGATGGAGAGAAGATGCCCTTTGATAAAAACGGCCTCTCTACCTTAGTTTCACTTTACACTTAACTAAGAATGTGCACTCCCCACCCGGGTTCCTTTCAATTTAATGAAATTCCTGAAATCCAGCTGTCTTTCATGGGAGAGGATACATCAAATACCTCACATCCAGGCCTTCCTGCCAGAAGGCCTAATCCATTCTTTCTAGCTTTGGGAGCAGTTTTCATACTTCATTAAGGAGAAAATAGTGAGAGTTGGCAGCAGCTGTCATGCTAATGTTAATTGGCCTAAAGGAGCTTCAGGTTATGTTATGTTAACAATTATTTATAAAGCACGCGTTCACCAATTGGTTTCTTGGCGCTTGGTCTTGGAAAGGCTGAGGCCATGTTAATCTGTCCTGCACTTAAATTAATCTTAGGCTTGAGCAAATAGCCAGGTCTTAAGAAGCTTCCTGAATTTCATGAGTTCCATGCATGCTCTGATGTTGGGTGGCAGGGAATTCCAGAAGCCAGGTGCCAACACTGCAAATCTACATCCACCTTGTCGCTTCAGCTTATAGGCAGGTATGGTTAGCAGGTTCATGTGAGACGAGCGCAAGTTGCGCATGGGTACGTGCCTTTGAATGAGGTTGGAGATGAATTTGGGGCTTGGGCCATGTAGGGACTTGAAAATTAAGCAGCCCACTTTGAAAGCAGAGCGTTGTAGAATGGGGAGCCAGTGCAACTTCCTCATGAGGGGGGAGACGTGTTCCCACCTGGGTTGCTGAAAGACCAGCCTAGCTGCCTGATTTTGAACCAACTGCAGTCTCTTAATGAGATACAGTGGTATGCCAAAATAAAGTGAATTGGCATAGTCTAAGTGGGAGATCACCATGGCTAGAACAGCCTGTATTAGTGCTTCTCTCTTGAGCAGTCTACTGATTTTCCTAATTTTCCTAAGTTGGTGATGACAGATCGAGGTTACTGATGTGATTTGGGTTTTCATTGATAGGTCGTTGTTTATTATCACCCCAAGACTCTTTGCTGAGGAAGACGGAGTGGGGGGAGCGCCCAGCTCGTTTGGCCAGAACCGAGGACTCCAGAGGTTCTTGGTGCCTCCTAACAGGACCAGTTCTCTTTTATCCGGGTTGAGTTTCAGTTGGTTGCTATTCATCCAATCCCGGATATGTAGCATGGTAGCTTGAAATTCTGATGCCGAGTCAGGGGTATTATTGATGGTGAATATAAGCTCTAAGTCGTCCGCATAGTTAAAAGTGCACACCTTCCTGTTTTTTAGGACTGGATCAACGGAAGGAGGTAAAGATTGAATAGGTGGGGGGATAGTGAAGAGCCCTGGGGTACTCCACAGGTAACACTCTTTTTCTGCGCCATGAAGTCGGATAGATGGGCTGATTGCGAGCGGCCCTCCAGAAAAGACCGTATCCATCTGACACGGTCGATTAGGATGTTATAATCGACCCAGTCAAATGCCGCAGACAGGTCCAGCAGTACCAGAGCCTGAGGAGACCCGTTGACTATTTCGTTCCGAAGAGTGTCCAGGACGGTCAGTATGACTGTCTCGTGGAATGAGCTGGGCGAAAACCTGCTTGGCGGGGATTGAGATATTCTGACTGTTCGATGAAGGCACATAGACATCTAGCTACATGAGATTCAAGTACCTTAGCCAGATACGGAAGCAGCGAAATTGGCCGGTAATTAGTCAGTATCTCAGGGTCAGCCCCTGGTTTCTTGAAGAGAGGGACAATAATAGCCTCTTTAAAGGCACTTGGGACAATGCCCTGAGTCAATGACTCATTTAGAAGAGAGAGTGCAGGCCTAGGAAGTAGAGAGAAAACCTCTTTTAGACCATAGGGTGGGCAACTGTCCATTGGGGATCCTGATTTTACTTTGGACAGGAGGTCTGGGAAGTCCAGTCTGTCGATCACTGGAAACTGCTCCAAGAAGTGGGGATTTTCCAGTATCGTTGATGGTGCCCTAGACATAGTGTTCTTTAAAATACTGTCCTTGATTGCAATGATTTTATCTATAAAAACAGTGTTGAGAGAATTACACAGCGCTTGGGATGGTGTGGGTTTCACTGTGACTCGATCAGGGTTCGAAAGTTCATTAATGATGGAGAAAATGTCTTTCGACTTGTTAGAGGAGTTCTGATTTTGGCGGAAAAGTATGTGGTCTTAGCTAGTTTTTGAATTTTTAGGTCTGCTGAAAACCATTTCTGGGCCTCATGGCGCCGGACTGAATTCACCCTCCTAAGCGGGGCGTGATGGTTGTAGGCTGCTGTGAGCCAAGCAGTGAGATTATCAGCACTGGCTGTAACAGTGAACTGAATGATGGGAGCTGTATTGCTCAGTGTGGCCAGGAAGGAAGTTTTATCCAGATTCTTCCAATTCCTCGCCCTAGTCCCTCTGGCAACTGGTGGAGTGATCTTCATTATATTGTTGATGGTGAACCGTATTAAATGATGGTCAGACCATGTGCAAGGGGAGACTGTCAAGGCAGAAACTGAGGCATTAACCGACCAGACATGGTCTAAAATATGTCCATTGTTGTGCGTGGCCAGAGTTACACACTGGGTGAAATTCAGCCCATTGAGTAGATCATTCAGTTCTTCCACGTGTGGTCCGCCCAGAGCATTGATGGCCCAGTAGTTAAAATCGCCGATCGGTAGTATATTAGCATGGTTCATCGAGAGGTGAGCCATCTGTTCGCCCAGGGAGAGGGGGAACAGGGGCATACTCTGGGGAGGTCTATATAATAAGACGCAGATCAGTGGAGTCGATGCAGACTCTAGTTTGATAACTAGGTTATCCACCTTGTTTAAGGCTAATGGTGTTAATGAGGTAAATTTTAACTCCTGACGTATGATGGCAGCTACTCCCCCGCCTACCTTTCCTAGGGGGCGGTTCGCCTGCAGGATATAGTAGTTGTTTGGGAGTGCCGCCAAAATGTCAGGGGCAGAGTCTAGGGATAACCATGTTTCTGTTAATAGGAGAATATCTGTGTGTGTTGAATCTAGTAGACGGAAGATGTCCAATTTGTGTTTAGGCAAGGTGCGAGTATTCAAGTAAATGATGCTTAGCTCAGATGTTTTTGCGTGGTCTAAGCACCTATGGAGTCTATTCTGGTTGAGTTCTGTCTTATGTTCGGTGTCTGTGATTTCTAGAAAGACTGACCTAGCTACCATGATTCCCAGCTCGTTCAGTCTACAACTGACAGAGGGCTCCAGTGGCTGATCTCCTGATTGACGGGATTTTAGACAGGACTGAGTATAAGTCAGACAATGGGCATAGTGACTAGCCCCTAGCCCCGTACTGGCGTGGACGGGCGCAGATGGGCTTGCCTTTGGCGCGCTGCTGGCGTGCCCGCTGCGCTCCCGCGCTGTGGCCGCCATTAAATGGCAGGTGCCGATTGACTCCTCCTCCCCTCCTCCCGAGGTACCGCCCCTAATGGGAGTGTCACCAGGAAGTTTAGCTCAGCCCTGCGGCAGCAGGGAGCCGAGCCGGTGAGTGAGTGAGAGGTGAGAGAGTGAAACGATCGATTTTTAAAAAAAGCATCAAATTCATAACAGTTTTGGCAGGTAGGCAGATTGTAACCTTTTACAAGTTACCTTTCCTCTATATTTATCAATAATCCAAGCTTAACCATTGAGTTAGCATTAAAAGCAGAAGTTGAATGATTTCTGTAACTTATCTCAAACCTAAGTGTGGCAAAAGCAATATTCTAATTGCACTTTAGTTTTGCTCACAGAAACAACTGCAGCCATATACAGAGAAAATAGGTTTTGAGGACTAGACACTGTAGGAACATGCCAACATTAAATTCTTACTTGTGCCACTTATAAATTCGAGGCACCCTCCCTTGTGAGGTATAAGTGGATTGGTATTGGATCCTTTAGCTGTTTCAGTTCAAGCCTTATATAACCATTCATTGATGAAAGGCAATGTTCCCATCGATTGAAAAAGAGCAATAATAGTTCCACTACCAAAAAATCCATCAGCAGACCTGACACCTTTGTGTATTTTTAGGCCCATTTCCCTCTTACCTTTCCTGATGAAAATCATTGAGAAACGTATTAACATACATATCTCTGATTTCCTTGAAGTTCATGATTACTAGACTCAGCTCAATCGGGATTCATCCCTGCACTAAGTCATCTTTCATGGTGGCACTAGGCAGGCACAGAATGGCAGCCAACAAGGACCAATCGGTAGCACTGATATTGCTCGATCTGTCTGCAGCTTTTGATACACCCTCATGGGGGCTGCTGCACTCTGAACCCCCAGCCCTCCCCAGAAGAGATAAAGCCTCAAGGCCCTCACAGCCCCTGCTGGCTCCCTGAATGCCTTCCTGGACCGACTCGAGAGTCAACAGCACTGTGCATGGCTCCCACCCCCGTATGAGAACAAGCAATGCTCTTTTTGACTCCTATCCACAGTGTAGACAGTAGGCAATGTGCCGGAGTGCCCTGTCCCCCTAGACATATGAATGGCAGAGCAGGCAACATTCCCAGTGTTGGTCTTCTCTTCTGTCCCAGGGGATGGAATCTCCTGGGGCTCTTGAATTGCATTGTCCCTGGGATATGGAGTTCCCAGAGCAAGGTAGGTTCAGAAAGTGGCCCCACGTGTGCCATCTCCCCAGTGGAAAATATAGAAGAAGGTTGTGTTGAGACCTACAGGGTTGCCCCCCCAAGGAATACCTTTGCCTAGAAACAGAGCACTGTGTGCTTTCTTCTCTGTCTGGTTCCCCTCAGGGTACCAAGTTTTAACATTTGTTTTCATGGGCCCTCATTTTGTCTCCTGGCCACTAGGAATATTTTCTACAGGCCTCCTGTCCATAAAGGGTGCCTTTTGTGGGGAGCTTGGGTTTTACTGCTCCCTGTACCAGACCTGTCCTATGCCGGGGCTCCTGCCTGGTGCTCTTTTCTTATTTGGTGGCATCTTCCACAGCCTCTCCACTGCCAGTCAGCAGAACAACTTCTCTCCCTCACCCCCCTAGTCCCATGGCCTTCTGCCCTACTAAAGGCCACTAGTGTTTCAGTGGAAGAAACCATCCTTGGTGCCCAGTCATTTTACCAAGCTGCTCATCGGGGGGCATTAGGGGGCCAGTGACTGGCCTTGACGAGACCCATACAAATATTGGAGTTCAGCTGGAGGGAAAATACTTCAGTCCATTCTTGCAGTGGCATCAGGTGGCTTCTTACATCTAGGCAGTCTTCTGCAATCACCACTTCCAGGGACTTCTCACAAGATCTCTTCCTAGTGCAGAATTTTTGATTGATAATGGAACATTCTAGAAGCCAGGCACCCTTGACCACTCCTAGAATGCAAAATCATTTCTCCTTCCCTCAGCATTCTGGGACTTTTTAAAATTACAAGCCTGTGGTCTATCAAAAACCCTTCTCTGTGAGCCCCAGCTCTGCCAACAATTGATACAACTGCCTGATCCCTCCCCACTAACCCTTCAAAGGTGAGCCTTCCTCCTTTATTTCTGTGGTCATGGGCACTCTCAGCCTAGGTGCAGTGAAAACAGTTGGAGATTTCCTCTTCACCCCTCCTCTTCCAGGAATTGGGTCAAGCAGTGTTAATGGCTCTATTGTGTGGGTAGGCCTTCGATCTTATGGCTGGCCAGCAGAGCATTTAATGTGGCCCAGTAGTGGTGATAAAGGCATGGAATTTGATTATGTGCTTAGCCAGAGAGATATGGCAATTACTAAAGTTGTATAATATGATGTCAAGGACTGTAAATCTACACTTGAGATGCATATTTACCCATAGATTAATACGGTGCTGGACCCTGCTGGCCTAAGTGGGGCAAAACTGTACTTTAGTGCAGATTTCACCTATAATGTGTTATAGAGTCTAAGCACCACAGACCTTCAGTAAGCATTGCAGACCTACACTACGAATGCTCACTCACATTATACAGCCTACACTAGGTCAGCCTCAATCCTTTAAAGATCCCTTCTGCAACAGGCTACAGGCGCGGATAACGGGCTGTGAAAGATGGTAGTCTGGCATGTGCAGCCCACACCTGGGCACACACATGTGCTCACGTGTTTGTGTGCAACCAGCCTAGAACCTCTCACCCTAGCTGCACATTTTGCTCTGCTCTGCCCATTTATAATTAATTTACCATGAGTGAGACACAGTTAATGAAACACACTCTCAGTAAAAGTCCAAAAAACGGGTGGTCAAAAAACGAAAAATCCTGGGTGATTTAATGGGAGGAATGCATTGTGCAGTGTCAACAAAGTTTTGTACATGCTCCAATCTGTGTGAATTACGTGCTGTGCATTCACTGTGTTCTTCACTGGTAAAGTGCTACACATTCTTTCTGTTATAATATTAACCTGGTGTATGAGTATTCAGAACTACATTGATTGAGTGCTGTCCTTGCTCTGTGTGCTTTACTTGCATAGTGCTACATTGATAAATGCTGTACGTGGAAAGGGTATGTACTTGCCCAGTGCTGTGTTAACAAAGTACAGTGATGGTCCTCCGTTCTGTACTGATAAAGGATTATACATGCATCCTGTGCTATATTGCTATATTTACAATGTGTGCTTATGTAGTTTCATTTGTATCCAGGGCTGTTTTAATGTATTCTAACCAATGACCACCTGTTTAAATGAAACTTAGGGTAAATGTTTGCACATTCCGACCAAGCTGCAGATGAACTTTGTGCTCCTCATCAAGTGCACTTCTCCATTGCCTGCAGATGACAGTGGGTTTGGCTCACAATAACAGGCTCTGAAATAGCTTGGCCTGGCTCACTGGCATGATTAAAATGCAAGCAGAAAACCTTAATGGCTACCCTTGCTGAGGAATCTTTCATTTGTTACTCTGATTTCCGCAAGGAAGGATTCTCTTATGCTGGTGCATCTGTGAGTGTGGGCAATTACATTCACACCACCCTTCATCTCGCAAGTTAAGATTCATAGCAGATGCCTTTTGGTAAGTGATCAAAGAACATCTTTAACGTGAAACACAGCAGCTGCACGCCATTTCATTCACACACTTCAATACTATTTTCATGTATTAGTGACTGAGAATAGTTATCTGATGGTTTGTTTGGGTTTCTGATGTTCTTAATGCTTGTTCAACAAGTGTAAAGGTGTGAATCGTATCTCCTTGGTGCCTCTTGACACGCCTGGACATTTAAGTCTCATTCTGTACAAGAATGTCTGACAATGTGATTAGGTGCCTGGAAGTGTTCCTGGGAGGCAGGAGGTGTGTTTTGGAGTCTGAGGGCAGGAATGCATTTGTAATTGAGCATTGAACTTTCTAAAGGCGTTTACAGGCTTTATGGTTGGTTTAGAAAGATCCCATCGTGTAAGGGTGCACGGATGTCGGATCATCAGTGTTTGATGGTGAACTCACTTATTTTATGGTGCATAGCAGTGTCTGGTGAAGTGGAGGATTGTCGAAGTGTGCATTGATGTTTGGATGTGTGTATGTGAGTATTATTTTTTCTTGGAGTATATCACTGGGCATGGATGTATGTATGTAACATTGGGCAATGCTGTGCACAGCTGTCTAAATGTCATGATGTGGGATTTTCTGGCCTTTCTGAAGAGTATGCGGGCTTCAGAGTAGGTATGTGTATCTGTGTAAGAGAACCTCTGGGAGTTACTTACAGGGTATCTGAAGGTGTGACATGGAGACTGAAGTTGCCCGAGGTTGTGCTGTTTTTGAAGTGGTGTAATTGCTGTTTAAATTTGTGCTGAGTCTTGGAGAGTATAGGCTTTGTAGGGTATGTGTGGGAGTCTATTGCAATGTAGTCATAGAATATGAAGGATATCTTTGGCTGGAGTATTTGGGGTGAATGGCGGTATCTTATTGTGTGCTTAGCTTGTTTAAGGAGTGTGTAGTTGCTTACAAGAGTGGATAAACACATGAGATGCTTGCAGAGGGAATATATAGATATTAAAGAGTAGGGGGGTGCTAAATGAAACTGGTGAGACATTTGGATGCCTATAGTTGTGTCAGATTTGTCATGCCAGCGTCATTGGTTACATTTTGTATACAAGAAGAATACATCTTTTCTGTCCGGTGCTCAGAGTTTAGAATTCTTGGCTATCATAGAAGTCTGAATGAGTACTCAGTTGAACCTTTCTCACAGCTAAGGCACTGTGAGGGCGAATGCCTCTGCTTGGAGATCATGCACTGTCACTCTGGTTACCCAAGTTGCAAGATGCCTACTTACTTACCCACAAACAGTTATTGTTGGGGTAGAGGGGGACTGACACTCCAAGCATATCCTTCTCTCAGTCAAGAGGTTGTGACATGGTTGACTTTAGGCTCCTTAAGGACTGCCACATGTATCCACCGACTAAAGGCACCCTTCCATATACAGGACATGGAACCACAGCTCCAGGAAGGGTTTCTTAGTTCCTGCAGGACAGAAAGCTCCAACAGGCTCTTGTCAGGACTGCAGCAGACCTGGGCCATAAATCCTGGACCATGGGCTTCTTTCGTCAGCCTGTACTAATCAAAGTAGCTAGCATGGGGTTTTGCTGGACCTGAGAGGGCTTCCCTCCTCCATGAGGATATGAAGCTCTGACTTGGTCCCCAGTCAAAGCTGCAGTGGCCAGAGTCATGGTTCCAGGACTTGATCCCAAGCTACCAAACATTCAGTCTGCAGGCTCAGGGGAAGCCAATCCTTCTCAGGGCAGAGTGGACAGCTGAGACCGGGTCACCAGACAGAGCCCTGGCAGGCCCAGGGTGAGAGTCCCTGGTCTTGACTATGCTTGCCGGCTTGTGGTGTCAGAAAGTGGTGAGAACGAAGTTCCTCAGTCCCAGGGAGACATATTCTGCCACAGCGGGGTTGAAAGCTCTGGCAGGTCCTGGTCACAGGTCCAGCAGGCCCAGGGTGCATTATGCTGGCCCTCAGCTCCATTCATTGGCCAATGGTATTCGAAAGTGCAGAGAATGGGCCTCTACAGGCCCGGGAGAGTTCCTCAGCTCCAGGAGGGTTCAAATGTCTGACAGATCCTGGTTAGAGGTCTAGCTGGCACGGACTGAGTTCTCCTGGGTCTGGGATCCATGCATTCGCCCATCTGTCACCAAGTGAGGATACCCAGACAAGATTGAGGAGGTGAAGCCACTGTAGTTTAACTAGAGCTATCTCTGGCATTTGATGTGATATCACAAAACAAATTCATGGTCCAAATCGGTGTAACACATTTATCTTTTCAATGTCTTTCATGCTTTCTATCAATTCAATTCCAGTCAGTTACCAATACCCCTTTTCGGTCACTCTATACAGTTTTTCCCTGGACTGTTTCTAAGAGCTTCCCCTTCAGTCTTACTTTGTAAAACCTATCTGTTCCTCTCTTGTCGGTCTTACCCATTTGTTTCCGCTGCGTTTACATGTATATAAAGATTATATTCAATTCATTTTACTAGATGGATACTTATTTCGCTCTTGCGAGTTTGCATGATGAACGCAAACACTCTTTGCCTTAACTTGGTCAAAAGCAAGGTGTGTGTTTTTGGCAATATCTTAGCCTGGTCCAATGTGCAGCTGTAAAATTTAGGCCCTGCTCCCATTCCTTCTAATTCTACCCAGAATTTTGATATTATCTTTAATACCCAGCTCCCCTTTTACATCCACGTCCGTAAACACTCTGCAACTTGTTTCTCTTTCATGAGAACATAAAAAAGCTCTATTCCTTACTATCTGAATGCTATCACAGATCCATAGTTCAGCCTAATTTGCTATTGAGTCTGGACTATTGCAATGGTATTTACGTATGTCTTCCCACAAGGTTTCCAGGCATCCAAAATACGTCAGCCATCTGACCTTAGGACTGGGCAAATACTCTAGCATTAATAATCATTTGGAATCGCACCATGGAAGGCGGCAGCTCCTCTAAAGGCACAGAAAATTCACCTAATCAGGTAGAGATCACTAAATATGAAGGGCAGCCATTCACTAGAGTGGCCAAGGGCATAACCTTGGCCACCCCAGTAAGGCAGCAGGGCGCCTGGCAAACCTTAAATACGCCCCTCTATATACACTTAGGAGTTTTCACCTTGAGTATTTTGTTCCCACTTTAAGCAAGGTATGTTGAGGTAACCAATTAAAACCTTTGTGCCACTTTTTTTTAGTTCTGTTGACACATCTTTTTTTGGCAGGGCACTAGTCCAAAATATTGAGTTGCTATATAAGGAATAGAGGCTAAATCAAAAACCTCGACCCTCTTCTTGGCCAATGTAAGCCTTCAGGTGATGTACACTGCATGGTTTGAGCCAGGGGATCTGGCGACTTGACCATTCATGCCTGGACTTGTGCCCAAAGTTCTGTCGATTTCAGGACTGTGTACCCACCATAAAATAATCGGCATTCATGAGTTGACCTGGCTTCACTGACAAATAATAACTTCTAATACGTCTAATTACAAGGTCTTTTTTAATATTTACTGACAACAGAGTTTCCAGAATTCTTTATAAATGGCCTTGCTTTACTAGCAAAATATCAAGCCTACATGGTGCTGGAGAGGAAGCAATGTTCAGACCTACTACAGAGTGTAACTGATTCTGTTCCAGTGGTGCCCTCTTGAACAGGGGCATAGCTTGGTCAGTAATTTGGGGGGAGGGTGTGAGGGCGAGCTTCATATTTTCCAGCAATCACGCTGGCATATAATGTTAAAATAAATTACACAACAAGTAGGGTGCTTGAGAGGGGCCTAGGGGGCAGTGGAAAGCAAGAGGAATGTGGACTGGCATGAGTATTAAGTTAAAGGAAAGACAGTATTTTGGAAAATAGCCAACATTTTCGAGGTCTTTCAAAACAGAGAGGGAGAGAGTATGGCCTGATTTAGATCTTGGTGGATGTGCTACTCCATCACAGCAGTGATGCATATCCCGTCCGCTAAAATATAAATCTCATAGGAAATAATGGGATTTATATTTCGGGGGTTTGGGGGGGATATCCAGCACCGTTGTAATGGAGTAACCCATTCTCCAAGATCTAAATCAGACCCTATGTGTGTTTTTGTCTGAGTGTATGTAAAAATTGCTGGTGAAATCTGACAGACACCTCTCCATACCCTACTGAAAGCACCTATTGTCATGTGTTCCCTGCATGGCCCATTGTAGTTTTCCCTCTGTTAGCCTAAAAGTGCACGTTGTAGGTCTCATTTTCCTTTGCATATGATACTTTATAAACATGCTTGCTTTTGTGCCACATTGTAATTTCATACGGAAACCTGCATATGTTTTCATGTTCTGTTTTTTTCCTGGGATTTAGTCTGAACACCATAGACAAGGTCAAACAACCGTGTCCCTTGTTATTCTTTCTGGCCATGCACTAGCACCTAGCTGTAACACAAGATTGCATCTGTTTTTTATGTGCAAACATGTCATTGTGTATAGATGAGCACATGAGCCAAAACGGGACAATCGGAACAAGAGTTCTGAGACAAGAGAACTGTGTCTGCTGAGATGTAGAGCATCCATCTGTGTATGCTAAGGTATGGGGTCTGCCAGCAATCCCAGAGATCTTCGATATATAATCATTTAGCTTCATTAGCAGGGGAGGGAGAGTTAGGTCACTCTGTCCTATAAAATAACAGGGCTTTTCATGGTATATGGATTATTAACCATGCTAATAGTATTTTTATTATGCATTTGTTTTATAATTGTGGTGTGTATACTTCATTTCAGAGCTCGATAGTGTAAATAAATATTCTAAACTTCCTTCAGGTCTCCTGTTTATCTTATTGTGGACAAGTACGAGTGAGAGAGCGAAAGGGTGTGTCCTGTTACCACGATCCTTGAGAGGGCCGAGAGTGTGTGTTCTGGGGTGCCAATTCACTTGTTTCTCTGGTAAGGTTAGGAGGGCAAGTGAGGCACTATTGCCAGTCAAATTCGGACTCCTAGACACTGAGGTGGAGTGGTGACTCAGTCCCTATATACTGATGCTCTATGGTTCCAAGCATAGTTCTGTTCCAGAGCAGAATCCCTGCAATACTATACCCAACTATTTATCAGAAATTACATTTATTAGGGGGGTGTACACCCCAAACACTCCCCTAAAGTATGTCCCTGCTCTTAAAATGATGGCTCTTCTATCTGACCTTGTGAAATTGGAGTCTGTGATGAAATACTGTCAGTCTAATCAAATAATTGAGAGGTAGTCCCATTTGGCAGAATGCTCAATCACGGCGAGCAGAAAAGGTGTGCTCTTTCTCCTAAGGCTACTGAGGATTGATGGTCCTTTCAGTTCAATTCTGGATCCAGATAACCGGACAAATATCTTGCAGTGACAGCATCCTACAACCTTAGATGAAGAAGTTTAAAATGTTTGGAAACAAATTTCTGTCTATTGAGGTAGACAGGGCTTGTTTCCTTGGACAAAGGAGAAATACCAGATCAGTTTGTAAAATATCCAGACATGCATTATATGGAACTTAAGATATTTCCACATACTTTTGGTTGGATGGCCTTTCCTTAGTTTTAAAATACATGGGCGATTGGATGAACTTTTAGTTTAGCTGGTGTGATTTGGATCGTTTAAGTCTGGGTGGAGTGAACATTTTGTAGGACTCTGTGACTTCATGGGCCCAAGGTACCTTTAAACTCATATTTCTCATTGAATTCTTTTTGTATCGCTGAGTGTACTCAAAATGCATACGTGGCACATGGGGACAAGGGCACTATTATGAAAGGCCACTTTTGCAGCTGAGTAACAACAATCAAGCAGGTAAATTCTTTTCCATTTGTCTATGATTTGTTCTTTTTTAGGTCATGTGAATATTTCTTCTCTTGTGGGAGCTATTGTCGTTATTGCAGTTAATGGATTTTTTTTGCCGTGTTAATGGCTAATTCTGGGTGAAACTTCGGGTATGGCCCAAAATTATGCAAAATTATGCGTTATTTTGCTAAATATTTTTAGAGATGCCAAAAAGAATGCAGTTGCAGTGATCCTAACGCATCCCACATTTGCCCTCAAAATTGTAGTACAATTGGGTTCATGCAAAAACTGTATATTCTGTATAACAATTTGATATTTTAAGCTAGAGATACTATTAGACCTGTCAGCCTTAGGGTGTTATTCCCCCAATCTGTTTGCCTTCACTCTCCTATTTTTCTGAATGCATTTTTGCAGGCCTTAGGACTCTGTGCACTTTACAACTGCGAATCGGTGCTAAAGTGCTTGTGCTTATTCAGTAAAACATGGCAAAATTGGCTTACACCTGATTGGAATATTTAATTTCCTTATAAGTCCATAGTAAAGTAGTATACCATATACCCAGGGCCTATAAATTAAATGCTACAAGTGGGCCTGCAGCATCTATTGTGCCACCCACTAAAGTAGCCCATTATAACAAGTCCCAGTCTGCCATTGCAGCTTAGATGCATTTTTTAAACTGCCAATTTGATGTAGCAAAATAACCCCCTTGCCTAGTCTCAAACTCCCCCAAGTTAGGCTCTAAACAACCCATGGGGCAAGGTACATTGTAATTAAATGTTTGGCATTGTACTTTTAAGTTTTACATGTCCTGGTAGTGAAAAATTCCCAAATATGTTTTCACTACTTTGAGGCCTACCTCTCCCATAGGGTAGCATTGGGTTGTCTTTTTACATTTGCTAACTTTTGATCAGGAACAGGTAGGAAATTCATAATTGGTGTCTGAGAAATTGTCATTTAAAATCCTCTTTAATGGTAAATTCAGGTTTTAAGTCACACATTTTGAAAGTTGCCATTTTACTGCCCTTTTTGGTGCCTGCAGCCTGTTCCTGGGTCACTTGACTTGGACTTTGATTATTCCTCCCAGCCTATTTTTATACATTGGGACATCTTTCAAGTAGAAGTATCTAGAGGTTTTCCTTTGAAGTGCTTGGAATTTCCTTCCTCTCTTGCCCTGGCTCCATCCTCGCTGCAGGCTCAATGGGTTTGTGTGAAATCCTTTGTGTGAAGGCACAGCACAGCCTTTTTACTTGTAAGTGGGACTGCACCCAGCTCCATCAATCCCCCATCCTGCCAGTGATGACCCATCCAGGCACACCTACTCCTTCTATTGTGTGGCTGGCTGGGAACATATACTTATCAACAGATTTTAAGATACCAACTGGTACGTTACACTTACCCCACAACGTTCAATGCAGATAAGTTAACTCTGCATTTCTTTACCCTGCATGCCTTTACTACACCTGCGTTTACCTCGCATGCCTTTACCCCCCCCCCATTTTGGTGCACAATATTTATTTTTAAATAAATGTTGTGCTGTTAAGGAAAACTGAGTATTTTAAATATGTAGATCGTATAAATAATATGGGTAACAATACATTTAAAAAATAAGGGGTTGAGGGGGATTACCTTTTTTCTTGTCACTTTATGTAGGTGCTACAGTCCACTAGTGACATCCACCTTCTACTAAGGACTTACAGGTAAGTTAAATATGCCAATCGGGGACAAATTCTACATGTTTTATGGGTCACAGAACATGCACTCGGCGCTGGATGGCAGCAACTCAATGTTGAAAGTCCATACACTAGAAGTAAAATCCAACAAAAAGTTGGAGGATGACTGCAAAATTGGCACTTTCTTACAACATTAATATATGAAGCCTGTATTAAAGTGAAATTGCAGAACCATTTCTGTTGAAGTGGCTGGCAGGAATGCTGGACCAGATGCATTAAGCCATTTTAGCAGTTAGAAAAATTATGAGAGAAAAATGTTCTGAGAAGGTAAAGTTGAGTGGGGTAAGGCTGCAGGAGATGTCCATGGAGGGAGCATTATCAACAGCTAGCCTTGGGTCGAAGCCGTGGTGCAGATTTCTAAACTTGGACTTAGTCTCTGAAATGAAAGTTGAAAATCTCCAACAGAAAGAGGCAGAGGGCTGTAGCTAAAGACATTTCCAAGAGGTTGGATACCCATTTGGCAAAGGACAGCTTAACAGATTTGCTGCTGTGGAGAAGAATGTAGCTGGAGAAGACGCAAAGTCAACCCGGCTGGCGTTGCACCTCGGGCGGATAGGGGAGCAGGTTGGTTCCAATCTCCTGATTCTCAGAACAGTTTTTAGCCAAAATATTCCTAAATCCCCAATTTGGGATTTTTTGCTCTCTGGGCATCTTTAGCACCACTTTCAACGGTCCAGGACTGGAGGAGTACCGCTTGAAGGGTCAGGAGTGACTCAGGCTGGGTCCAGGTGCAGAACAAGATGGAGGAAGCCTTTTGTGTCCCTCTGGCTCAGAACAGAAGGTCAGCAATTAGCCCGTGTGAGTCAATCTGGAGATCCAGGGACAGTTGAAGATCCAGTCCTTGTCCCCAGGCAGAAGGTAGCAGAGCAGCAGGACATTCAGGACAGCAATCCAGTGGGGTAGCACTCCTTCAGAGCAATAGCCCAGCAGAGTGGCAGTCTTTCCAGGAGCACAGTAGTCCTTCCTCCTGGCAGAGTATCCACAGGTCTAGAAGTGTACTGAAGAGTTGGGGTCTGAGGTACTACTTTTATACCATGGTGCCCTGGTTCTGGAAGGTGGGAGAAGCTTCTAGACAGTGTCTTTGAAGTGCATGGAATTTACTGCCTCCCCCTGCCCTGGCTCCAAGCTGGCTGCAGTGACAATGGGAGGTCGTTAAGCCTTCTGTGTGAAGGCAGAGTACAGGCTATTCAGTTTTAAATGGGGCTGTGTTCAGCTGTGCCACCCTATCCTGCCAGCAGATAGCCCAATCAGGCACACCATTTCCCTCTTTTGTGTGACTGTCTGGGAGAAATTCACAAAGTCTAACTGTTATGTACACCCTGCCAAGTGATTAGGCTGGGCTACAGGCACAAAATTGCTAAGGGAAGAAAAATACAAGCTTTCTAAAAGTGGCATTTTTTAAATTGTAATAAAAAAACCTGACTTTACCATTAAATAGGGTACTTCACTACAATTTCAAGGACACCAAACGTGGCATAGCTACCAGCTCCCAATTGGAAATTACAGTTTAATATATGAAATATGGAATGCCCAATGTTATCCTATAAGAGGGGTAGGCCTCACAGTAGTGAAAAATTAATTTAGGAGTTTTTCACTGCCAGGAAATGTAAAACATAAAAGTAAATGCCCAACCTTTTAATTACACAGCACCCAGCCCGCTGGGCTACTTAGGGCCTACGTTAGGGGTGATATATGTAATTAAAGGGAAGTTAAAGGTTTAGCAAGGGGGTTTTAATGCCAAGTCGACATGACAGTTTAAACTGCATTCAGGTTGCAATGGCAGGTCTGGGACATGCTTTAAGGTACTACCTATGTGGCTGTCACAATAAGTGTTTGCAGGCCCACTGGTAGCATTTAATTTGCAGGCCTTGCGTACTAAGTATACCATTCTACAATGGACTTCCAAGTAAATTAAATATGTTAATTGGATATAAGCCAATATAATCATGCTTTGATGAGAGAGCACAAGCACTTTAGCAGGCACACCAAAAGAAATTCAGCAAAGGGTGGAGGGCAAAAGGCAACATGTTTGGGGGGTGACCCTGCAGAGAGGGCCAGTTTAGACACTTAGCTATATGCACATGGTTCTCAAGTACCTCTATTTTCAGTGCCTGTTTATTTAAAATAGCAGACTGTCTTACATCAGTTTATAATGTATAGTAAAAATATGTAGGAAGAATTGGCTTTCTCTTTACAAATAATATATCTCTAGTTCCAGTACCCTTGTGGTGGCCCTCTGTGCTCCAGGTCAGCATGTTCAAGGCTTAAACATTGGTGCACATGTGTGTTAATGTGAGCCCTGCCTTCATCAGAAACTCTGTTTAGCCCATTTCCCAAACGAAAAGTTCAGCAGACAGAACAAACTATTTGATAAACGCAAAAATGTGCCATCCTCTGTACATGTTCAATGGAGGTGCAGCATAGAAGGGGCCTGTGCACCAGGGGCCGCATTACACATAGGTCAAAAAGTCCCAGTTTGTTGCTTGAGGGCAGTGCTCTAGTGAAAGGCAAAATAGCTGTTGAACCCAGCGACAGAGATCCTCCTGCAGACGAATGCAGTTAGTCACTGCACACATGTGCAGGGGGTAGCTGGTAGGTGCATGGGAGCCCCTTTTCCCCCTTTGAGAGGGTGCCCTATGGTGGAGGTGCACTGACTATGCACCAACCTACCTTTATGGAGAACACTCAGTGTACCGTCTGGTTACCTCTGCACCTACGTCTGAGGGCCTGAATCACAAAGGTAAACTTAGACATTTGTGTAAGTGTACGTTTTTTCAGTTTTAAAAAGACTACATTTTAATAGTATGCTTATGAGTGCGGAGATTCCGCAGTTGGTGCACAGAACTCTGCACATAAAAAGACAGGCCTGCCCTATCTTTATATGTGCAGAGTTCTGTGTCCCGACTGCGCAATCTCTGCACTTTTAAACTTACTATTAAAATGCAGTTTTGTGAATACTGTAAAGGCGTAAGCTTACACAAATGTGCAAGTTTACCTTTTGTGAATGGGGCCTCAAATGAGCGCTGGAGCTATCAGAATTACAGATGGGACCAACAAAACCATCTGTGTCAACTTCTGTGATGCTACAATACCCCGGGCGCACAGAAAATAGCCATGTATGGCTCTGGTACCTCTGTGGCACTGCTTGTAATCTGCTGTGTAAAGCACATGCAATAAACCCAAGAGAAAGCTCATGTGCTGGAGAGATGATCTTATTGAAAGTGAGAGTAGTTTGAGAAAGAACCCTTTTACATTTATCTATACATTATTAAAGTTAATTAATTTGAACAAACAATATTCAGTTCCTTTGAAAGGTTTATTTCTGAAAGCCTAGCAACAGATATGTTGATGCAAAGAGTAAGCTACCATCCAATACATTAATTCTATTCAACAACTATTTATTAAAGGAACCTGCACATTAAGTCAGTTATAGAACTTGCACAAAAGGATGGTTCTGCACATTTAAAAAAAAAAAGTTTTAATGGATAGGTAGAGCTAAGACATTGAAAATGCATGGAGCGCTAAAAGAGCCTACTAACAATAACAATGCTTCAGAGAATAAACATGCAGTCACGCAGATGGGAAAGCAAGAAACAGGAGAATGTAGTAATTGTGAACAAACGAAGCAGAACAACAGAAAACGCTTGAAGCTGAGGAGAGAGGATATAATGACGCCACAGGGTGTTCCTGTAAACTAAACTACCACTTTCAAAAAGAACAATACGATGCTAATGGAAAGAACACTGCAGAAAATTCATGCTGAGTCTGATATCTTTGAAAGACCAAGAAAGTTCACAGACAAACACATGAAATTCGTTTTTATTCTTTCAAATATTGTGGAGCATTTCTGATATGGCTGTAATCATTAAATATTTATATGAAAAGATTGTTTCAACTTTTAATCATTTGATGTGGGTAGTCATGATTTTTTAAGAGATTTTTCAAGATGCGAGACATGGAACAGCAACATTTGGTTTATTATGTTTGGCTGTTATTGAATAATTTCTGCCTCATACTTTGTTTGTTATCCCTATGAGAAGCAGCCCTGTCTGCCCGAGTTTATCCACATGTCCGGTTGACAGAGGTAAACAGTTTTACCCAGGGATTACTTAGTCCACCATTGGTTACTGAAACTGAAGGTCAGGTGTAAATTTTGGCAGAAAGAGTATTCTCCGTCGGCCTGGCGGAGGGATTAGCGTCCCCGCGGCCATACTACTCTGACTGCCAAATTTAGAAACGACCACCAACACCAAGCTGGTGGTCATTTTTAAAGCACTGGCGGGAGCCACTGTCACGTTCGCTCCTGTCAATGCATATTTATGTTTAATGCATGGCTACGTCAACATGACAGCGACGTCTGTCAAACTTGATTTTTTTTTGTTTTAAAAAAGAAAATCACAAAATGTTTTTTTTTTAAACAAAAAAATTGCTCCCATCGCTATTGGAGCTCTCTCCCATGGTGAGGAGAGCATTGAGCAGTTTTCACTACACCTTACAGTCAGGGTTTTTCTGGCAGTACCAGGCAGTGAAGACTGACTTGTATGTGTGCCCACCTAAATTAGGCAGATGGACATAGACGACATCCTCCGACGGCCAGACGGAGTAAGGTCTGTGGTAGGGGTGTAACCGTGGCAGAGTAGTCACTGCCTTGGTTTCACCAAAGGTCCACCTACATATAAATCCAGCAGAGGGACCATTATCATCACTGTAAAGATACTCAGTCACTGTTACAACAGAGTAACCTCATCGTCAAGATATAAATCTGGCTCTAGGTCAGATCAGCAAGACAGATCTCATAGAAAATCTGTGATGTATTATGTGCAACAGAATAACCTGCGAGCAATATGCATATAAAATAACTTTAAGGTCCACATAAAGGCAAGATAAAAAGACAAAAACATTAATGAGATAAAAAAAGCTTGAAAGACTTTCATCAAGTGATTTACAAATGGCAAATGAAATATGCCCACTAAATAAAGAGTTCAATGAATTTTTAAAGGGCATCTACGATCTTCTCTCTACAGCCCATAAAACACCAAAATCACAGGTTGTAAGAGTTTAGGGAAAAATTTAAGTTTATGCATTCTACTTTGTGATGCATAAGAAAGTAGGCTATTAGCTGAGGAGGGGAACCACCTGCATCAAGTGATAACCACAGTCCTTGTGATGGGAGAAACACTAAAGTCACTAAATAAACCTGAGCTCAACCCCATGGTAGCTACGGCACAGAGCAAACAGGCCTAACTTAAAGGCAATGGGCCCAATTCATGAAGGTAAACTGAAACGAAAGTCTAACTTTACGACTTTCAGTATTCACAAAGGTCATTTACGAGTAATAAAGTTAGACTTCTCTCTCAGTTAAACTTACGTTTTGGTCTTAAGTTTAACTGAGACCAAAAGTTAAACTTAAGCCCAAAACTTTAGTTTAACTGAGACAAAAGTCTAGCTTTACTACTCGTAAATGCCCTTTGTGAATACCGAAAGTTGTAAAGTTAGACTGTCTTCTCAGTTTACCCTTGTGAATCAGACCCAATGTGTTAAGCATTTATACAGTACCAAAACACTAATAAAGTCAAAACACAACAAAAGAAAAGCTCTAAAATAATGTAGAAATATAGAGTAAATAAATTCAATGATGGGAAAGAAGAGATATGAATATTTATAGTTTTAAATGAAATTTGCGCCAAAAAGAGCCACCACGATCACCTGATTGCAGTAGACCTAGGTGCAATTTGAGGCTGACAGTGATGTAACACAAGTTGGCTATAGAAAGCACGTTTAACTTGGTTGAGCATTTTACCATCAGTCTTTCTTAGTCGTTCTTAGTCTTTGAAATGAGAGTCCAAAATCTTCAACGGTACAAGGCTGCAGGCTGTTGTAAGGGGAGATCCACAGGGTCCCATTAAGGCCATTGATATTTAGTGGGATCCCTCCGAGAGGGAGAAATTTGAATTTCACACCCAAGGAAGGTCCCTCACCTGCTAGGCACCTTCACCCTGTCAAGATTATTTTGTTCACACTCAAATGTTTTTTTGGAGCACAGAGTCCTCCAGCGGGCCAAGGCAACAGGCTGTAGCCAAAGACAGCTGTATCAGCCCAGACAGCTTCTACTCAAGGTTATGCTGATTTGGATTAGCTGCTAAAGAAAAGCTCAGATCAAGGGAAACCTGAATGTCCAGTCAAGGAGCAATGTTCTTTGATCAGATTGGTTTAGCAGAATTGTCCCAGTCCTCCAAACGTCTTTGAAGCCCAAACATTTCTAAGTCCCAGGTTTCTTAGGATGTTAAAAGGAATACACTTTGGCACAGCCCAGGGTTCCAGAACCACAGGAACAGCACTGAGGAGTCAATACCAACAGCAGGGTCCAGGGCAGGTCCAGTTCCAGGTCCAGTAAGCTGTGCAGCTGCAGGAAATGCTTCCTGTAGCTTGCTGTTTACCTGTAGCTTGAACAGGAGGTCAGCCTTATGACCTTTGGTGACTACGTTTTTGTCCTGGGGTCACGAGGGAGAACAGCTTCAGTCCTTCAGGGCTCATCTCTGGCTTCAAGCAGCAGATTCAGCCCTCTCCTGATCTTCAAATCCAGAAAATGTTTGGAGGAAGGTACTGGAAATGTCACATGTATGCCTAACACCAACTTGTGAGTGTGGGTGACTCCCAGCTCCTCTCCAAACTAATGGGGTAACTGTTTCCAAGGATTACCCTACCCACTTTTGCAGCATCATCTGTGAGGCCTACTGCAAACAATCACACAGTGCCCCTCCATGCCTAAATACAAGATGGTGAAACTATTCTCCCCATGTGCAGAGCCTGTGTCCCCATTTATAGGTGTGGCCAGGGAAATGAGCAACCCCGCCTCTGTGGTCACTGCAAATAACTTAATTATGTCCCTGGGCAATGCTCAAATGGTCATCCTGCCAGAGGCACAGAAACACCTCCCCACACCCAGACCACATCTTTTGTCTTATGCTGTGGAAGCCACTTTCACACCTCATTCAGGGTTCAGCACTATGAGGGCTGCACATGGAGGATAATGCAAATTTGTTTCCAGAGGCTTTAGGTAGGGAAGAGGTAAATTTATAAAAGTTCAGTTTCCCTAATATTTATTAAATATCTGACTGCATTATTAAATTGAGCTTTTAATAAATAGTCCAAGAATTAAATGTTTTGGGATTTCTTAGCCAGACATATCATTATTAAATCCCACCGTTTTCCTATGGAACAGCCAGCATTAATACAGTAAACCTAGATTTTGGGGCTTTTTCACTGTAAAGATGTTTACTATTACATTTTTACATATTGTACTTTGAAAAACAAATGCACACAGTCATATAGGCAGTAAGGCCTACATGGAGTGGGCTATTACCATTTAAAAGGACGTTTTTGACCTGTTTAAAGTGGTTATTTGGACAGGTCAAATTGCAGTATTTAACCTAGCTAGGCAGCCTGAAGTCATGTTTTACACTGTCACTGTAGTGGATGGCAGAATGCGTTCTGCAGTCCACTAATGGCATTTAACTTACAGAACCTGGGTACACTTTGTACCATTTACCAAGGACTTATAAGTAAGTTAAATATGTCAATTAGGGGTATAACCAATTTCATCCTGCTGAAAGTAGAAGCTCAGGGATTTTAGTGGGGTAAAGTGTGCAGAGTTCTACAGCAAAAATCTGCTGTATACCACGCAAACAATGGTAATTTCTTACACAATGTCTCCCAGGCAAACTGAAAATCTAGCAGGTACAGCCAGCAGATTATGAAAGTCGTGTCATTTGTGGTTGTCTCAAAATTGCAGTGGTACAGGATTGGAGGCCAGTGCAGCTCTGGCTCAATGTTGCTGGTCATGTAGTGTAAAGAAAATAAAGGAAGAGCAGGGGTAGCTATTCCTGAGGCTCCCCGTCCTTGAACAAAGGGTGGATTTTGGAGTATTCATATGTCCTTGAAAATAGGAAAACCGCTAAATACTACTATGTAGTTTCACAAACAGATGAAGGACAGTTCTGAAATGGTACATATTCAACTATTTTTTAGTTCTGATGCATTTAAGGAGTCTTAATCCTAGATTAGTGCAGCATTTTTTTAATTTAAATTCTGCAAGGCTCCAAGGTTGGAACTACTGTGTGTACAGAAGACAGGAAACACATGTTTCACCCCCAATGGCGCAGAGTCCTGGGGCTTTCTCAAGGCTGACAATGTAAACTAAACGTAAGGTAAGTGAAGATTGTATCAAAGTTGACCATCAGAAACAAATACAATTTTACATCACCAACAAAGTTTAATTACATTTAGACCCAGTTAAAAATTTAAAAGAAAGTGAAAAGGGAAGTTAAGAACAATTGAGAAAGGGAAAAGGAAGAGGGGAAGAAAATGGGGAAGGATATTAGTTGAAGGCAAACCCAAATTACAGTATGCATAAATATTGTAATACATATGTGAATACCCAACCACGAAATTATATAAGCAACAATAAGAACATTTTTTTTCAAAGAAATTAAAGTAAAAGAGAGTATTTTTTTGGCATTGTGATACATGATTAGAGTACAAGTCCAAACATATTATATTTTATACCAAAGAAATTTGAGGAAGCATTATATGATTGCATTAAAATACATGAACAGGTTAAAACAATGTAGTAGTTTAGTGGCAAGAAAATGATCATTCGGTTAAACAATGGTCAAAGAAGAGGCATATTTGTTAAGTGTATTTGAGAAAAGCAAGGTAATACCTGCGAGTCTAAAGTGTAGCCAGAGTCAAACATGGAAATCAAATGGAAAACAGCGCCATGGTCAAGAAAATATGAGAAAGTCATCAACAAAGGGATCAATAACACACAAGTTCATATAAAGCCTGTGCAGCCTTTTAGCTGAGTGATAGAAATGGCAATAAACACCCTAGTAGGGAGGGATTAAGTGCTCAAATAGTACTCTGGTGTATGAGCCTAGGAACACGGTGAGTAGGGCAACAATAGTATTGATAGCATCATAGCATGTGCTTTTGCTTTTTTTTATATCATTTCTTTTATCCTATACACATCACAAATATGCTTCTTCTTTGACCAATGTTTAGCCATATGATAATTTTCTTGTCACTAAACCACTACACTGTTTATATCCTGTTAAAAAAACTGTGTATCATAATGCAGTCATATAATGCATCCTCATATTTCTTTGGTACACAAAATAATATGTTCGCACTTGTACTCAAATCATGTATCACAATGCCAAAACAAATTTCTCTTTTACTTTATTTTAATTTGAAAATAAATTCTTATTGTTGCTTATATAATTTCGTAGTTGGGTAATTACATATTTATCACTATATTATTGCATACTGTAATTTGGGTTTGCCTTCGACTGATGTCCTTCCCCTTTTTCTTTCCGCTTTCTTTCCCCTTTTTCCATTGTTTTCCATTTCCTTTTTCACTCTTTTTTCATTTTTAATTGGGTTTGAATGTAGTTACACTCTGTGGTGATGTAGAATTGCATTTGTTTCTATAGTCAAATTTGATACAATCTTGACTTACCTTAAGTTTGGTTTACACTGTTAGTCTTGAGAAAGCCCCAGGCTTCTGCTCCATTAGGGGCCAAAACACGTGTTGGCTGTCATCTGTACACACAGTGGTTCCAACCTTGGAACCTGGCAGAAATTTAATGCAGAAACATCTTGCACTAATCCAGGATTAAGACTCTTTGAATGTACTAGATCTTAAAAATGATGGAATATATACCATTTCAGCTCTATCCTTCATTGCTTAGTGTGAAGAAGATGGAGTGTCCAGTCATACCGGCTGTGGGTCCAGCAGTTCAATAAACAAGCTGTGCCTATCAAGATGTTGTTGAAGATTGAGGTGCGGCAAGTCAATAATTAGGTTTAGATTTACTAACATTTTGCATTGTGGTTGTGCCATTTTGTGTCATTGCCATGATGCAAAATGCTAGTAGATTTTTTCAGAGGCAAGCAAGGGGCATTTTGCATCACCTTAATTGGCTCTGTAAAGAAATGTAATGCAACTCAGCGGCTTGCACTGCATTGCATTACATTTCCTTCTGGGAGGCTTCAATGGGTGGATTATGGACGTTCCTGTGCATTTACCAATGGATTCAATGCAATCCCAGATTTAAAAAAGTTTGTAGTCCTGGGATTGAGTGAAACTGATACGCTTCCCAGAAAGTGGCACAACTAGGAGAATAATTTTTTTCCTCAATATTTGCTCTTCCTTTGTGTGCTGCATTCTGCAGCATGCATAACAACAGGAAAATGCCATGGAAAACTGTTTTTGTGCAGGAAGGCATTGTGCAAGGGTGCCTGCTTTGGCACTAGGATGCCTGAAGTGTGCCAGGGCTATGGGAGAGCTGAAGTGCACCATATCATAGTAGATATGGCACATTTCTACTCTCTCTCTTTCAAACAATACAAAGCAGCAAGTTGCCTTGCAGCACTGAGTTGTACGAAAGGTTAGTAAATCTGGCCATTGCTTAATTTGAACCAGTGGTTGTCGGGGGGGCACCCGGCAATTATTTTTAGGGACCAGCATTTATATTTCTGCAATGGACAGAAAAACAAACAAAGCGGAAAGACGGAGGACTAGAAAGACAGAAAAACCGTCATAAATGGAGAAAGCAGGAGCCTGTAAGAGTGAGATAAAGGCACAAGGAGTGTCTGGTAGTGGATTGAATAGGCCTGAGGTGAATTCATGACTGTGAAGCCTTGGTTTTCAGTGCGCTAACATTTAAATGTACCGGCTGCGGATTTCAGAGCACAGCTTCAGGCATCAGCACTCATTCCATTATAAATTAAGCACTGATTTAAAAGTCCCTTCCGCCACCGGTACATCACTTTTTACCATAGTAAAAGTGACTCACCTGTGGCACAAGGGGCTTGTAATGAGTCCCTGAATCTGGCCCTTGGTGTACAGAGTTCCATCTTAACCCCTTCCATGCATCGGACGGCCCCCGGCCGTCCGACGTCACAATGGGCGTGTGCGGAGGACGGCCGGGGGCCGTACGAATCGCGCACGTGTGGAATTCTCCCGCACAGCGGGAGAATTCCGGCCACGTCGAAGCGGTTAAAAATGCTATCAACATGGCAACCATGCAACTCAAAGTCACTGTAAGAGTTGCATGGCTGTAGCTTCACTTGATCAAATGATTATCTGAAGCCATACAGCTTGATATTGGACATTTCAAATTGCTACATGATTTAAGCAGATGTTAGTGCTCATCAAATATTCAAACGAGAGAAAGTGGTTTTACTTGCACACCATTTTTGAGTTTTTTAGTTGGTTCAGGTTTTGGTTCAGGTTTCTTCTGTGAGTACCTGACTTTGGGGTCAGCTTCTAAACACAAAGGTTTTTAAAGCAAGCTTCTCGAGCAAGCTGTCTTCCCAAAAGTTGCATGCCCAACAGACTTGTACACTAGTCTGCAAACGTCCACCCCCAGTTCCAAACAAAACAGTTCCAGAAATAGAGATTCAAGTCTCTGAGAGAAGGAAACACTCTAATTTCAAGCTGGTTCCAAATAACAGAGGCTAATCAAGAACTTTTAAAAGAAGAACTATCCTGGAATTGTCGGGCATTTCTAATGTAATCAATAAAGATATCAATACACCTGCTCCTAATTTTAATTCAAGATGGCCGGAGAAGCCTCTGCAGCTAAGGTGCTCTCTCTTTCTCTTCAACTCGCCCATTACGATCCACTCTGACCAGTAAACCTCAGAGATTTCAACATCTTCAACAAGCACTCTCATGTGAGGCTTTGGAATCAAATGTATGTCGTCACCATTGCTGGAAAAAGGGAAATAAATATCCCCCATCAAATGAGCGGACAGAGGATCCAGGCAAAATCCTGCTCCCTTACTGTGGTTGTTTCTTTTGTTGCTTAGGTGCACTTTAAGGCTTTAGCTGACTATTGGTCTTTAAGTTGAGTTGTTAACTAAGTAAAGATGTAGCTCGTTAGTCAACAAACATTGGTTCGGACCCACAGTAACACAAGTAACATTGGATTAGGGCTAGGCACACATTATCGCAACCTTAAAAATGGTTGAAGATCTAAAATAGTTCAATCTAATCATAGAATCAAGCTTGCCACTCCAAATTACTTGTGACCTCTAAAAATTAAGTTTGTCAAATTCACAAAGTTGAAGTGAGGATTTAGTTTACTCCAATATTATTCAGCAGCGCAAATGACACCATTTCAGCAAACCTTTTGAGATGCACAAATGATTTGTTGTATTTCACTGTTATCATGACTGTCCCCCATGTGCCAGGATTTGATAGCCTTTACCCTTATTATCACCTTTTAGGGAGACAGTTATTGATATTTTTGTCAGGACTTATTGTGAGGATCCACCGACAGCAGAGATGATGTGCCAGTGGACTCTTCTGCAAGGCTTGCCCCACGGTTGAGGAATAACATCTTACGTTTCTAAAAACAGAATATAAAGAATCATTCAAAAGAAGTCCAGAAAGAATGAGGAAAGTTTGTTGGTGTACAAAGTTTTGGCTGGTTTTATACATTTTGTGAAGGACCATAAAATGATCTTTTATTCTTAAAAGGCATTGCAGTTGTACATTTAACAGGCTTGGGCATCTGATAAGGACACAGATGGCTCTCGCCCTCGGGGAGAGCTAGTGTGGGCCAGTGTGTATGTGTCCAGATGTCCAGCATGAGGAACGCATGATCACTAAGCATGGTGTGCATGTCGTGTCCTGATTGGCTGAGTGTTTCTATCTATATATGGCATCTAACTTTGTGTTTTTTTGGGGAATGCAAGACTTTGGCCAAACATGCTCTATTTGGGCCAATTGCCATGGACCTGTTTGTGTTGCAACTATCTATCTGCAGGATCAATTAAGGTATTCCCTGGGTGTGCTTTTATCTTTGGGTTAACAGAGACTCCTGTTATTCGATAGGTATGGGTGCAGGTCGCAGGGCCTGTCTGTCCATGTATCACTGACTCAGGGTTGATGGGGAGGTCACCTTGGGTAAATCCGACAGCAATGGTACGAGTTCACAGGAAAACCTAAAATAATATGGCAGTCACTGGTGTCAAATTTATCGACTTTCTCAATAGCTTGTGTACAGTTGTCATAGCGTACATTGGTATTGTTTTTACTGATATTGACATAGTTACGCATTTCTAGATCATGGCATACATTGACATTGCTTTCACTGGTAACAACATTGTCATTTGTACATGGATTATGGCATACATTGACATGGCTACTGCTGGTATCATAGCTGTTGGCAAGTCATAGATTATGACATACATTGACATTGCATTTATGAGCATTGGCATTGTCATATGGGCACAGGTTATGGCATACGTTCGCATTGCATTTTATTGCTATTGTCGTTGTCGGGCCTGCACACCCCATGGTACTCATTGACATCGTATTTATCCATTCCAACACCCACTGCACCCAGTTGATTCTTCAACTAGTTTATCCTCCTCATATGACATGACAGTTATGTTATTAGAAAGTGTGTGTGTGTATCTAGTGTCTGTTACTTTTTCTCTAGCTAAGTGCATACTACCTAATTTGAGGACTGCATTTTTACAGCAGGAAATCCCTACTTGTAGGAAACAACATAACAGAAGTATAATAATGAAACATGGCATCATTGACGTGAATAGTCTGGACACTCATAGGGGGGGATCCACGAAAAGATATTATGCAATTCTTGGCACACACAGTTCTTCTGTAACGGATGTTGAGACAACTCAGACAGATCTTCTCTAGGGATGACCAGGGTAGAGGTGTGTACGGTTACGAGGGTGCAAGATCACCATATTGCCAGCATGTATCCATCAACATGGAGGTGCCCCATTGCAGGTCCGGTACGTATAATATCATGTCCAGACTTCATTATTACCCAACTGTATGGTTCCTTTGCCTCTGAAACATAAAGAGTACAGTGTAAGTTTCCATAAAACTAGGGGTTGTCCCTTCCCCTCCAACCATGTGTACCTATTAATCTCGGTATCCCAGATTTCCGTGCAAAGGTGTCTATGCTAGCATTGGACCCCCTCCCATGGGACTCATTTCCCCTACGTTATTGAATTCCATGTCCGGGGTCAATTTGTCATTAAAGAAGGTGGTCCTAAAGATGTAAAGGGCCAGCCTGGGACTGCAGACAGAGGCAGAGCAGACGTATTGTGCAATGGTGCGGTGGTCTTGCTACCTCCAGGAACCTCTTCTCTATAAATTCCCATGGCCAAACAGTATCTTCCCCTATGGTGCCCCTTTTGTGCATCCTGTCTACCTTGGATTGGATGATGCTAGGCTCTGTAAAGAGATACAGTGCAGTGGGGTTGGTCTCATACCATATCATGTTTGTAGTGCCTTACATGGTTCTACTCTATGGGTTTGGTTTTTAGCCCTGATCCTGCATAGGTACAGATGGATGAGACATTTTGCACATTCAGGGGCTATCTCCTGGGGTAAAGGTAAAGTCTGTCTTCGCCTGCGGCATGTGGTATCAATGAACATATATAAGATGACCTGTTCGTAGTTTGTGTGCCTGCTGCGGTCATCTGTTGATACCAGGTGTTGTGTAGGAGTGCACTGTGTAGTGCATGAGGATTACTATAATTGCTTTGGTGTAAGTGTATGTGAGGTGAGGTGAGAGAGGTCTCTGTGCATGCGTTGCAAGAATGTAAAATCAGAATTTACAAGATTAGGCCTACGTCTAGTTCCTGAGGAGCTCAAGAGCACCATGGGTGGATGTTTAAAAAAACACAAAAAGGCATAACTTAGAAAGCATTTATCGGCTGTAGAGTCATCTTCGGGTGAGGTGTCTGTCATCCGGATGCCCAGAAGTGTCTTGTCTTGATGCGGTGTAAACAATGTCTTTTAAGGGATAGTTGCAAAAAAGTCAATGTATTCTGTATTACTTGAGTGATTGTCCTTGTGAAAGAAAGTCTTTAAAAACTTTTATTCAAAGGAATGGCAGGCCACAGCAGTGTTGGTGTACTTTCAACTCGATCACTGACCTGTAGGATAGGAGCTGGGGTTTTTTGGGTTAATTTGGAAATAACACATCGCTAGGCAGTTGTCTGGAAAATTGCTGTGCTTACATTTTATCAATGTACTCAATGGTCTAGCAATGAGCAAAAGATTTCCTCATGGGATACTGAAAAGGAGTGCTAAAGTTTTTAGGAGAAGGGTGAATTTTAAGGGAGTAGTGAGTGTTAAACTGTTTTAATGCTCTTGTATTTTGGTTTACCCCTCTCCTAGCTACGGTGGGGGTCGTACTCTTTTCCTGAAGGCTGTTCCGTTTTAAGGTGTGATGCTTTGATCGGGGAAGGGGTGTCCTTTTGACTGCTGTGTGCAACTGTGAAGGGAAGTGGGTGTTTAGATTTTAGTTTCATGGTTCAGTTGACACGTGCGCATTCTTTGGGCCTCGGCACGTGGCTTGGAGCGAGGTTTGTCTCTAACTAAGCTGAGTTGCTGGGCTACGCCCATCTTCTGGAAGGGTCGAGAATCTTTGGGCTGTTTTTGAACTATTTTGTGCGGATCCCAGTGGGCTGATACCTGTGTCTTTTGGGCATAGTTTAATTTTAAGAGGAGGACACTGAAGGTGGTTGGAAGGTCGTGTGCAGACCCCGTGGGAACCTGCAGGGAAATGGCTCGGACTGTGTATGTTTGCAGTGTATTTTCTTGGCAAGGATCAGGGGTCTTGGGGCGTGGTCAGGCTGCCGACCAAGATGGCCGTGCAGCTCTGAAGCTCCGCCGGAGGACCCAGACATTCTCTCCCGATCCAGGCCAGTTGACACCCTAATGTCGCCGGAGTGCTGTGATGTGCTGGTCGGAAGCAGCGGCAATTCGATGGGCCCAGTTTGCGCAGGGAAAAATTGAAGAAATCGTCCCAAGCAGGCCTGAAGACTGGATATGGGCGTGGCTGTCTACTTAGGCGGTGCGATGTCCTGGTGTGAAGCCTGAAAGAAGAGTGCGCAGGCTGAGATCCCCTGGCCGTCGCTCTTGCCGTACCGCTGCAACCGGCGCACTGCACAGATCCTGTGGTCGGCTGGCGAGGTGAGTGAAGGCGGTAATTGGGTCCTTTCCGCCCCCCCTGGTATTTCCCACTGCCACACCATTGCTACATTGGGCTGAGCTGCCGGTGTGTGTGCGGCCTGCCCGATTCGTTCCCAGAGGCCCCGCGGTGACAGGGGCCGCGGGTGAGCCTGGGACACAGCCACCCAGCTGCTCGGGTGGGCCGTAGGGGGGGGCTATTTGGACTGGGGTTCCCTCACCAGCCCACTTTCAGCACGCACCTGCAGAACTGCTGAATTGGGCACGTGCATTGATGCCGCATTATCTAGGCCCCATAATTGCTCCCGCTAACTTCGCCAATTGAATGACTGCATTGCGCAATCACTAGCCTGACTCATAATGGTACCTACGCCACTGTAGCAGACAACACAGAGAGCCCTGCTAGCGCTTGACACTGCTGCGGATGGCGTGTCCTTTGGCATGCAACTGACTCTGTGGAAGGTTGCTTATTGGATCGACGTAGTGGGCCCCTTGGCCCGCGGATTCTGGTCGAGGTGGGTGTATTGTATGTCCTACATAGCAGAACCCCCTAGCCCCCCCTTGCCAGTATACAACCTGCAACAGATGTGTCGTCTCAACGAGTGAGGGCAGGGAGTCATGGGATGTAAAGACCCCAAGCAGCGACTTCTGCAGTTCACTAAAGCTCCTGAGAAAGCTCCAGAAACAGACATCGGCATGGCAGAGGGGGCTCCGACGCGTTCACCACTGAGGGCCTGCCCGCAGGCTCAGACTCCCTACTGCAGGAATTGAGGGCTGGATTCAGGGCCTTAGATGGCCATTTTGATACGTTGGATCAGCAATTAGACAGCCTGGGCGCGAAACTTGACTTGCATGATAAACGCCTTGATAGAGTGGAGAACGGTTCTGCACAAATGACCAGATGCCTGGACCGAGTAGAAAAGATCCTTAAGGAGGTTGCAATAAAAAATGAAGATTTAGAAGCGCGCAGTAGGCGCAACATCCTTCGCCTACTAGGAGTACCCGAGTCGGCCGTATGGACCAGTTTGTAGAAACCCTGCTGGCTGACATATTTGGTAGGGACGCCTTCACTCCTGGATTTGTAGTTGAGCGGGTGCATCGAGCTCTGGGTCCTCGCCCAAACTCGGGCTGCCCGCCCTGGCCCATAATTGCATGCCTCCTAAACTTTCGTGACAGAGACACGGCGCTACGCCTAGCAAGAGAGCGGGGTGTTATCACCTGGCAAGAATTGACGTTGTCCCTGTATCCTGATTTTACAGCAATGGTGCAGGAGGCGAGGCGCAAGTATAATGGTGTCAAGACTACTCTCCGGAATCTGGGTCTCAGATACAGGATGTTATACCCAGCACGACTTTGTGTGGACATCGAGGGGAGACCCCAAATCTTTGACTCCCCCACAGTGGTCCAGGAATTCTGTAAGGATTATAAAAGAAGTGGTAGCCAGAAAAACAAAGATACAGTCGGCTCTACTCCCCCCCACAGCAGTGGCCAGTGTGGAACTTTTTTCTTCAGAATTATATAAGTGTGATGTGTTAGACTAATTTGGATTGTATTAGCATTGCAGTTCTATTTGCAGAGTTGGGTGTTCATTGGTCAAGATAGATAAACATAAAGTTGGGTCCCTGGAGTGGCCTTGCCACCCCCCTGGGTGTTTAGCACATTAAGTGTGTACTATGTCCATAGAAAAACTTGCTTTTCCCATATTTACTTTGTTGATATATTTGCATGAGGTATGTGATCGTATATTCTATGGGGCTGTAGCCTGCGCAGGGTGGAGCAGGGATGGGTGGAGGGTGGGGGGCGGGGTAGTTTACGATTTATGGTTCCATTCATTAACATTACAGTCTACTCACCATACATTGAGCAGTGCTTGCTCCGCTACAAAACAGAAATCTCTGTCTTACAGTACTAATGTCAGTATTAGATAATCTGTCCACCTTCTCCGACCTATCGTTCAACACTTGGAATGTGAGGGGGCTGAATAATGCCAGGAAAGGGAAGCATATACTACACTATCTACAGCAGCACGGGATTGTTGTTGCATTTCTGCAAGAGACCTATCTCCCTAGAGCTAACGTTACTGCGTTTGCGACAAGTTGGGGTCCTCATCGATATTTCGCAGGCTACAGCACATACGCAAGAGGTACTGCAATCTTAATACATAAACGTCTTCCTTTTCAGCTGCACAAAGTGCACAATGACAAAGAAGGACGCCATATAATGGTTGCAGGTCAATTAATGGGTCACCGCATTGCTTTGGTTAATATATATGCCCCTAATGTCGATTGTCCGGAATATTTTCATGACGTGCATGCGCATATTTTACAACTAGAGGCCAAGTTCATCTGTATGGGAGGTGACTTTAATCTTCTAATAGATCCGATCCTCGATAGCTCCTCCATCTCTCTTTGATACCAAGCCACGTGCACGCAGGGCACTGCTAGATATGTGCGACTCAGTTGGGTTAATTGACATCTGGAGACAGCGGAACCCGATAGAACCTGCGTTCTCACATTATGCAGCTCAATACGACACTTGGACCAGACTAGATTATTGGTTGCTTTCTCCTAGTTTGACTACTTGGTATAAATCTCTCCATATACTTCCCAGAACATACTCGGATCATTCCCCAGTGGTTCTGAAGGTCCATGTGCCTAGGCCGGAAGGCAGTGAGAGGCAGTGGAGATTTCCTGGGCGTACCTTGCTTGATGAGCTCTTTAAGTCTGAACTCAGGGTGGCAATAGAGGACTACTTTGAATTCAACACTGGATTCGTTGACACCTGGGCTATGCTATGGGAGGCCTTTAAGGCCTACATGCGTGGTGTCTGCATTGCAAAGCACGCAGGAGTTTTGAAAGATCTGAGGGCTACGATAGCTAACATTGAACAGAAATTGGACACGTTAGACAAAGATCAGATTGCGCAACCTGACACCGCCCGGCTTGGCCTACGAATGTCCCTATTGTCTGAGTTTAGGGAGGCTGCTGAGCGGGAAACTCTTTTTCTAACCAAATATAGCATTGCCCGCTGGAACGGGAAAGGAGACAGGCCAGGGCGCACATTAGCACGACTCTTAAGGCCACCATCTGGGCGTTCTTATATCACGGAAATTCGCTCTACCACTGGCCAGGTTCTCAAGAATACCTCAGAAATACGGGATGAATTCTTATTGTATTACACTAAGCTTTATACACCTCAGGTGGTTTGCAATGGTTCGGATCAAGAGGAGTATCTGTCAGAGATTGCTCTAGTCTGGCTGGAGAAATTCATGCCAGAGTTCCTAGCGGAACCTTTTTCCGCAGAGGAGATAGTTAGCGCAATAGACGCTATGAATGGCTCCACTGCCCCTGGATTAGACGGTTTCACAGGGGATTTCTACAAGACCTACAAAGATATGTTAGCACCACGCTTGCTAGAGGTTTATAATGAAGCTTTGGAGCATAAGGAGTTGCCCCCAACATTGCGCGAAGCGGTAATAATACTGTTGCCCAAACCGGGGAAGGATCCAATGGCATGTGAGTCATATAGACCCCTTTCACTCCTAAACCTCGACTATAAAATATTGGCAAAAATGATAGCGGTAAGGCTAGCCTTGTTGCTAGACCGGATCATTTCCCCATCCCAGTCGGGCTTTATCTCTCATAGATCGACCGCCCTCAACCTGAGGACGCTGTTCGCAGTTATACACAAAATATCGCCTGAGGTGCCGGCAGCAGCCACACTGCTTGACACTGAAAAGGCCTTCGACTCCTTGGAGTGGCTTTTCTTTCTGGCTGTGATGAGAAGGATGGGTATGCCAAGAGGCTTCATTGACATCACCGCTTTACTGTATAATGGCCCCACCGCCCGGCTCTGACTAAACGGCACAATATTGCGTTCTTTTTGTCTATCCCGTGGTACCAGACAGGGGTGCCCTCTTTCCCCTTTGCTTTTCATTCTAGCCATGGACCCTCTGGTTAGACACTTCCAAGAGAGTCACTTACATAGAGGACTCCAGTTTAAGACGGGCCCTCTTCTTATTTCTCTTTATGCGGACGACATTATCCTTTACGTGCGCTCCCCCCAGGAAAATCTTGAACCTCTAATTAGGGAGATAATACGATTTGGTGGTTACTCTGGCCTGGGTATTAATTGGGGAAAATCAGTAATATTCCCCATAACTCCATGCACCAAGAAATGGAATTGTGAATTTCCTCTTGAGTGGTGTACAGATTCGGCGAAATACTTGGGTATCCACATCCACACAGATAAAGAACAGATTATCCGATTGAACTATGGTTCCGCGGTGCATAAACTCGAGGCGCAAGTTGAAAGATGGCTGCGACTCCCCCTCTTGCTCGCTGGTCGAGTAGCATTGATAAAAATGATTGTGCTTCCAAGATTTTTGTACCTCTTTAACAACATCCCTATCCCGCTCCCCAATAGTTTTTTTAACACATTGCGCTCCCACCTGATCAGACTAATATGGGGCGGAAAGAGACTTAGGGTTAGTTGGGTCGCCATAACCCTCCCATATGACAGAGGGGGATTCGGTGTACCTAATCATCAAGTATATTACCTTGCAGCACAGTGTGGTTTGCACACTCTTGGTATCATCCTGATGCCCGGATTCCTTATACCAGACCGGAGGCGGATCGGGTTTTGCCTGCTCCCCTGAGCACAATATTACCAGACCGTCACTCACGCCCTGGTCACCAGCAGACTCGACTACGGCAACGCACTCTACACCGGAATAAACAAAAACCTCACCCGCAAGCTACAGAACATCCAGAAAGCCGCCGCAAGACTGGTCCTCAACCTGCCTAAACACTGCCACATCTCCCAGCACCTGCGCATACTCCACTGGCTCCCCGTCGAGGTGAGAATCACCTTCAAGATACTCACCCACGCACACAAGGCCCTGCACGGCACCGGACCAGCATACCTGAACAGCCGACTCAAATTCCACGCACCCCAAAGGAGCCTACGATCAGCCCAGCTCTCCTACGCCATGGTCCCCCGCACCAGAAAGACCAGATCGGGAGGCCACTCCTTCTCCTTCCTCGCGGCCAAAGCTTGGAACGCCCTTCCGCTCCACCTCAGACAGACAACATCGCTCCCCATCTTCGCAAGAAACCTCAAAACCTGGCTCTTCGACAGACCCCCTCCTTGAAGGAATGGATCCTGCACCTCCCCTACCCCTAGCGCCTTGAGACCCTTCCGGGTGAGTAGTCGCGCTTAAAAAACCTCTGATTGATTGATTGACCACGGGGATTCCCACGAGACCCCCATGATATTCAAACGGTATCAACCACCAGTTGGGCATGGCAGAAATTAGTGCGAGTTACTCGTACACCTGCATTATATTCCCCCAAGATTCCGATATTAAATAACCCATGGATCCCCATTACACAAGAAAAGCTGGTACAGCGCACGTTACTTAAATACTCAATAAGCAAAGTTGGAGACCTTTTCACCGGAGGCCATGTCTTTTCCAGCACAGAAGAGGGCAGATTCAGTGAAGCTACATTTATAGACCATTTTATCCTTAACTGGGTTCGCTGTGCACTTCGGGCGGAGATTGCTGAGTTCCCCCTGGAGCCCGCGCCTTTTAGCCCGCTAACTACAGTAATTACGACCCCAGGGGGAGAGCACCTAATCTCACAAATGTACTGTGTGTGTATGACACTGGTTCCCAGCAGAGATAACAGGATCCGGGAGGCTTGGGAGCGCGATCTAGGACATGAAATTCAAGATTAACATCGGGCTTTCTGATGCATGCAAATTAAAGAAGTTTCTTTAAATAGTCGGCACAAACTTTTGCATTTTTAATTTCTGTGGAGAGTTTAAATGTCCCCGGAAAAAATACACCACATTGACCCAGATAGGCCACACTCCTGCTGTAAATGCGGAGCTCCACATGCTGATTTTGCGCACCTTGTCTGGAACTGCGTTAAGATAGGGACCTATTGGCATTTGGTTTGCAAAGAAATAACCAAGATGATAAATTTGGAGGTATTGCCTACCCCTGAGATTGCACTTCTGGGCTATGTGATGGGTTTCCCCAAGGGCGTGTGCAAATTCACCGCCATAGCTTTTTTACTTGCAAAAAGAGAGATTGCTCTGAAATGGGGCTGCAAAGCCTCTCCCACAGTCAAGGCCTGGCTCCAGAGTTTAACATATTGCAATTTGAACAGTGAACTCTATGCAGTTACCCAACCTACAGCGTCCCGCCCAAGGGACATTTGGGGTCCCCTCAAGAATTACCTACTTGAGCTGAGCGCTCCCCCCATCTCACAACAGCTAGATGGCATTGTCCCCTCAGTTGTGGGGTAAATATACTGCGGGGTAGTAAAATCTGACGTACGTGTGGTCAAATACACACTATTGCATTGGAGGGTGGTGAGGTTTTGCATGGTTGAAAAGTCTACTAGGGTAGATTTCTATGTCTACAAATTATTAATATCTGGGAGTTATACTGTCAAATAGATGGGTTGGTTGGATAAAAGACAGGATTTGTTACGTATGGTCATCATTTTTGATATGTCACTGCCATGTCATTACACATTGCAAAATTAAAGTGAGTAACATGTACGGAATGTAATGTTTATGGAAATGATAAATAAAGTTTAAAAAAAAAAAGGATCAGGGGCCTTGTTGGAACTTTATATGCTCGGCTTGATAGTGGCGGCACTAATGAATTCTCTGGATTTTCCTATGGACAGGGGTCATGTGATTGGATTCTCTAGGGGTTTTTGGTGATATTGCTGCCAGCGTGGCCATCGCTGCCCTCTTTGTGTTGAGGAACCAGGATCCCAATGCTTATACTGGCGCATTAATCTCATATTGGAATTAAAGAGGGGCCTCTATTGGGTGGTAAACCCCGAGGCGGTGGATGCTGACATAGTCTGCCCAAAGATGGACTAGTTTGAGTGGTCCTGGGTGCCTGCTTTCATGCACTTGCTGGGGGGCCCGCCCTTCTCCCATGTCAGACCATTCTCCCCCCTGAGGTGGGGTCAGCCAACCCCTCCCCTTGAGATCAAAAGTAGTGGGAGGCCCCGGATCTTCAAGAGCATTCCCGGTCAACATAGTCCAGCTGCCCTGAGGTTTTATTGTGGGTAAGTAAAGGCTTGCGTCTTCCCTACTGTTGTGTCGCTATCCCTTATTGTTGTACTGAGTTGTCTGGAGTGGTTATGGAGTGAGTACTACACTGAGGTCTTGGGTTCACTACGTAATTGGCTGGTTCTAGCATTTGTTCGGTGGGTAGGTAGTCTGTGGGAACTGCCTTGGTGCTATTCTATTCTGTTTGTGGTACACTTTTAGATGACAATATTTGGCCGTATGGTTTTTTTGGTAGCAGTAGTGGCAGTCTTTAGAATTTGGGGGCTGCCAGTCTTTCGGCTTTGGGTGCCAGTACTCTGTTGGATCCCTCTGGGATCCTGCAGCTGAGTCCTTGTTCAGGCAGGCGCTCCTCCCCCGCCTGTGATTGCTGCAGCACCTTTGGGGGCACTCTTGTCTGGTTTCTGGTCACTCCAAAGGGGGTCCTGCATTGGGGATAAGGTCAGTGGCCTATCCATTGCAGGTTCAGGGACTTCTTGCAGGTGGCAGCTGGGGACACCTCCAAGGGGTGTCACCGTGGCTGTCTGGCATGCTCTGTTTGATGACAGCGAGGGGGCTCCTGGTGCGGGCAATGCACCCTTTGTCGCAGTGCCACTTTGACTGTAGCCCTTCCTACCATAGGGAGGCGCCAGGGTGGTGACAAAGGCTGGATCTGGTACCCCCGGGGAGTGCATATTCTGGTTACTACCAATGCAGTGAGTCGGTACATGCCATGGTCTTGGGCTTCCAGCTCCCCTCGCACCCTACATGCTACCTTCTTGGTCTTTCTTACCAAGAAATGGTGTGCCCGGCTGGTCCACTGCTGAGCTATTATACATAGCTCTACGAGGTTACCCATATGATCCAGGACTAACCCTTTGGTGTGGGCTCGATGGCCCGGGATTGCCCAGGCTGGCGTTCCCAGGACAAGGGAGGAGGTTGCCAGTTATTCTTCTAGAGAGGAGACTTCAAGGGAGGAACAGGCTATGGTTCCATCATTGGTGAACTGGATGGACATCATAGATTTGGACAACAGATCCCGCCCTAATATATTAGCCGGAAAGGGCGGACAGTATAGCAATTGTCCCTGGATTTTGTCACCCCCTAGTTCTAGGTCAAGAGGTTCTGTGAGAGGGACCTTGGTCATGGAACCCAGGATTCCCTCTACTGCTGAAGTGGTCTGGGACAAGGGGGGTGTTCTTTCACGCAAGCCGGAGGACCTTGCCGCCCCTGTATCCACTAGAAAGTGGTATGGTATCCCATTTACTAACACTGTAACCGAGGGCTCTTCCTCCGGTTGGTGCTGTACTGTCAGTGAGGTGAGTGCATCTTTAAACAACCGCTGGGTCCCTGGCATGCTTTCCCTATCCTCCTTCTGTATTGGTGGGCCCCACCCTGTGCTTTCGTACTTGCTGTCGAATTCGGAGGAGCTGAAGCTTTCTTCCTTGGTATTGCCAGTTCTGGGGTAATGTACTTTGCGTTTTGCGGCCACCATGGGGTTGTCCCACAGTTCCAGCAGTGCTAATTTTTTATCTCTCTTGGCCCCAATGTCTACACTGGATGTAAGCTTTGGTGTGTTCTATGGTGTTGATGTCAAAGGTTCCCCCTCAGGTCAGGGGAAGGAGTGAGCTTTGGTGAAGTCATGCCACTCATGGCAGTGTCTCTCTAACCTCCAAGCATGAGCAGGCAAAGCTCACTTGCACATGGCTTAAATAAGGGTATGTCGCTGTTGTTGCTACTTTGTAATGATGTACTAGATCTATTCAGTGTCAATGCGTTGCAATCGCATGTGTGATTTTCTTTGCTGAGCAAAATGTGTGTTGTATTGTTCCTCCATGCACAAAATCAAACATATGTTTATAAAAAAAAGGATGACTGTACTCAAACCCTCTTACATCAAAGATATCCATTCCATACTGTATACAATGTAGGACCAGGTCCATCCACTGACCCCTAGAACAATCAGAGGAGCAGCAGTGAAAATTAAAAAAATCTATACAAATAGAGAAATACATCAGCGGTTAATGACTTGCACTCCAGCCAGTGCCTAATTTGAGCCATTGGTTGCAGACGGGGGCCACCAGCTATTTTGTTTGGGGACCGGCACTTATTTTTCCCCATCAGACATTTACTGAGATAAAGAGATGGAAAAGCACGCAAAGCAGAAAGACGAAGAAAGAGAAAGTAAAAAAAAGTCACAAAGAAGGAAAGGAGGCACCTGCAAGAGGGAGACAATGGGGCAGGGGGTGTCTGAAACTGGTTTAAAGATGCATACAATGGAATTAAGACTACCCGCCTTGGTTTTTGGCATCCAAAATGTATTTGCACCGGCCGTGAGCTTTTGAGCAGCGCTTCAGGCACCAGCACTCATTATTTTACAAACCAAGCTCTGACTCCAGACTCCACCCAGTAAAGAATCCAAGGGTAATAGCAGTAAATCTGGACAACAACAAAAAAAAAACGAGGAAACATTTTCGCAGGCCTGCACCACTCCAGTGCAGTTCAATGTCATAACCATGGCCCCTAGACTACACCAGGCCCTCTTGTACCATACTGCCACGAGGGTCTGGCTTGCGCCTGCACTGAAAACCATGTTTTCCATGTCCACAAGCAAAAAATAATAATTTAGAAAATGAAAGATAATTGCTGCTGGTGCTACATGTCTCTTTGAACAACTAACCAAGAAAACAGAACCATATAACATAAATTATGTTATTACTAAATAATGTACAGGATCAGGCAGACAACAGATGTCTTTAATGTTCCTTACAGAATGCGAATACAAAATGATTTACGAAGTCAAAAACTATGAGGTGAGAGTCTGTAAGGAATGAGAAGGAAATTTCTACTTAGTAAATGCAACTGCAAAACGTATTCTAATAAAATTGTATTTGCCCAAAAAGTTCCTGGGCATTGCCTTACGATAAAGAATCTACTAGAAAATTAATTATTTAATGATGCATTCTAGGGTAGAAGTTAAATATGTATATGTCCATTCAATTTCTAGAACATTAAAATTTAAGAGCACAAATCACATAGACATCACATTTCACAACTCTCACAAGATATTTCTGCTTGAACCAGCTTGTATGTGAGAGAAAACAACAAGGTCAGAATAAGTGAGGAAAGCAGAGAGAGAAAAATACGCTTGATAAATGTATTCCAATAATGGAGTTAAACATATTCTTTAAGATGAAGCATAACCTACTCCTGAGAAATCATGAATAATTTATAGTCTTTAGAAAGACACGCCTACTTACAGAAAAGGCTTTGCGAACCAAGTCTACAAATTTAGAAGCAACTCACACTCAAGACAGGAGTGTTCATACAAGGGGTATGAGAGGCAACACGTATATACAGGAAATTACAAGGTCTATGTTTTGAAAAAATGAGTCCACGTTGCTGTTTGTAGCCTTGGTGTGTCTTTATTACAAAAGTGCTGGGTTTTCATAGATGCACAACCAACGCGTTTCGCCCAAACATGGGCTTCTTCAGGGCGATCAAAGGGTGCTGTACTCTCGCCAGGGTAATAATGTAAGATCCGCAGAATTTCTGGTCCGTGTCAGGACGTAGAATATAAAGAAGTTCCCTAAAGTCGACTTTACCTCACCCCGCCAGACCCTGACGCCACCGAACACGGATCGCACTTTAATCGCCTTTACAACCACCCCTTGCCTCTGACACGGACCTTCGTGGCAGAGACAGAGAACCTTGGTCACTGACTTTATGGACCATTAGTTACCTTGACTTTGAGGGAACTTCTTTATATTCTACGTCCTGACACGGACCAGAAATTCTGGCTACAAACAGCAACGTGGACTCATTTTTTCAAAACATAGACCTTGTAATTTACTGTATATACATGTTGCCTCTCATACCCCTTGTATGAATGTTACTTTATGGTCAAGTGGCAGCTGGCCATCTGAGGTGGGCAATATTCCAGAAGGGTAGTGACTAGACTGGGCAGTGCAATCCTCCTGAAAACCTTGCTGCCATTTCCATTAGTAGTCAAGACAGGAGTGAATTAGACCCTAAAATGACCATCTACACTGTAAATTGGTGCACTTTACAGTTATGTTTCAGAATCGACTAAGTTATCAAGGAGTTTTATAGCTGTAGAATTGTTAATGTTTTCTCATTGGTTTGCTTATTATGTGGTTGGTCATACATGCCTTTAGGACAAAAAAATTGAAAACAGCTTATTAGGATCTTTTCAGGACAAAAAGACAAAGAAATAGAAAAGAAACAACGTTGGTGACATATTGACCAGCAACCCCTAAAAATAAGGAAACCAAAAAGTGTGAAATTAAAAACAATAACACTGTAAACAGGATTAGACCCTCCCTCATGCTGTTGAAATAGCGTACGCTGGTTCTTTCTGTTCACGTCCAGAACTTCTTTCTAATCTTTCCTTGTCAAGAGCCTTATTCTGTATTATTACTTACTAACTCGAAGGTCATAGGACAACACCTTGTCCTTTGGAATGGAAAAATAAAAAGCAATAAAGAGGAGTGAAAGAGTAATCAAACTGTTAGAGAATGGTTAGTTTGTATTCAAGTACACAGCACTCCTTGGCCTTTTCAGAGTCAGCATTTAGGTTAGAGAAGCAAGTATATGTTCGGTTGCCTTTTGGTGCTAATGCTAGGTCCTTCAAAGTTTGGCTTTTTGCAAGTTTCACACTTTTGATTTCATGCAGTACCTTTGCAAAAGCTGTACATTTCTGTGTTACTTCTGGGAAAAGAGCCCCAAGGAGTAACAGTAGCATGCTAGCACACTGCCTCAGAATTTTCTGGAGGAAGAACTTTCCGATCTAAGAATACCATCCACAAATTTAGAAACTACTGTAGTCTCAATTGACTTAACCATTTCAATTATAGTCTGCTTCGGATTCCTATGCCACCTATGGTATGAGGGTCCGGAAAATTAGATGCTGCCAAGGAATTTTTTCTGCAATATTCCTTACAATGAATGCTCAAGATATTTTGTTACTATTGTAGTGGAACCTAGTAGACCTCATTCTATGGAATATTTTTAATCAGTTCCATGATCTCATGCCATTCTCGGTGGAATGGAAGCAGACATTTTAGTGCTGGATTATAGACCACATAGGGTGGCGAGAATCTGTGAGAGAGGAACATCTGAGGTGCTAGATTCAATTTCAGAGCTTCCTGGGACAACCGATCTTCTTTAGTCAATTAAGTGGAATGAAAATGGTTTGAAAGCTTGGCCGTATATCCCATTGCCGTTTTATAGGTCTGAAATTCGACCGGTGTGTAAGTACAATTGCTATTGAAAACTACCATTGGCCTTCGCTGTTGAAGCTTGGTAAGAGATTTCCACAGTTTCCTCTGTAGGAGTCCTGCTCCTAAGTTTCTTTCCATGCCGCACCATACAGTCACACCAAAGGTGGTGATCGAGTAAATTTTTCCTTTGGTTATTGATAGTAGGTTGAGAAGAATTTGTTCTCCTAAGTGGCATGTTAAGCAGAGAATCCCCTGTGCAATAGTTTCAGTCTTCCTAGAGATCCTCTCAAAGTAGGGTTTGCTGGAGTTTGAGACCACAAATGTTATGCCAAGCTATGTAAAGAACTCCACTATTTCAGTTACCTCCCCTTACTGGAATTCTTGCTTTGCTTTTGAGTTCTTGCCACGACTCTAGCCCCGAGGCATCACACACACCGCTGCTCCACCCCTGAACTGCACTAGCGTTAATGTATATGGGGGAAAACAAGGTTCTATTTGAACTATTCACTCACCCGAAAGCAGGAGAAGAGAAACACTGCCGATCCTGATAGTCTTCTGCTTTCGTGTCTCGCTGAAACGAAGGAGGTCAGATTTCCACTTCCAGGTTGCACTGTACTTTAACCCGGATTGTGGAACCAAACACTGCTTCGTCTCGAGTTTTGAACCTGGAGCCACGTTTGGCCACAGTCTTGTCGGAAATCTCCTCTGCCTTCCCCGTGAGTATTGCCTGCCATAAAACCTAAGCTGCAGTTTGTAACCGGGGCGCAAGAACGCCAAAGGTACATTTATTCCCGAACCGCGTGAAAGGCGGTTACAGGAACTATAGCCCCATTGCTAGCACAGAAGCACTGAAAATACTTTAAGTCCCATACTGAGTGGAAGGTGGTTGCAGGACCTATAGCCCATTGCTAGCACAGAAACACTGAAAAAACTTTAAGTCCCGAACCGCGTGGAAGGCGGTTGCGGGAAGCATTGTTTGTTGCGGCACAGAAGCCCTGAAAGTACACATTTCCTAACCCCTCCCAGGGGCGAGTCCTCCTTACCCCCGCTGCCCACATAACTGCATCCCTTTCACCTTTTACTGATTCCACTGACAACGTGATTTGGTGCCTCAAAAGGTCGCAGTTTATTCAAAACATAACATGGTTGTATATTTCGCAAATAATCTGGTCATTCGTAAACCTCCATGTTATTGCATACTTTTTATTGTCTTTGTACATTCATCGTCGTTGTTCGCTCACAGACCATATATTTTGCGAGGTGCCCCTTCTGCTGGGCCTTTGTGTCTGCGGTTCCAGGCTTCACCTTGCTACCGAATTTTGTGGGCATCCGTCAGGACCTGCCTGGGCTGCAAGTGCCGTTCCGCTTGCCCTGGACCCTTTGTTGGCCACTCGCCTGCTCCTCAGGGCCCCTGCCATGTGGCATCCCAAGGACCCTGTGTGAGCATTTCATCTACTCTGCCTGTGTGCTGATATTTAGCTCCCTCAGTACCCCTGCTGTGAGACATCCCAAGGGCCCTGTGGGAGCACCATCTACTCCGACTGTGGCTGTGTGCCGTCATTAGCTCCCTCAGTGCCTCTGCCGTGAGGCATCCCAAGGACACTGTGTGAGCCTTCCATCTACCTCTATTAATTTTTCTCTCATTTGTGTATCTTTCCTGGGTTTCTTCCGCCACGCTACCTACGGTTTGACGATCGGAGGGAGCTCCCCCCTGCTCTCCACTCCCCTTCTTCTTCTAGAGAAAACCCAGTTCCTCTATGATCCCTAACATCTTAAGTGAGAACATGACCATCCCCACCCTTGTCAGGACTCCCCCATTCTCGACTACCATATTCTGCTGACTTGGCATTGTCAGCCTTGACTAGCCCAGACTTCCTCGTATGCTACCCTCCTGTCCTGGAGTACTACTTTGCATGCATTACCCCTACTCCTATTGCAGTCGGGAGTCGGTGTGCTACCAATGAAGTACAATGCGCTATGGATTAGGCGTGCCAGACCTATCGCTGGTCATGACCCCTGCCTGCTGAGACATAGTAGGTGACCTTTCTCCCTCCCACTCGAGACTCACCTGGATTATTACTGTTTGCCCCAAAACCTTTTCTTGTAGCATTTAGCATCTGACTGAACACGACCACCGCTGCTAGAAGCCAGTTCCATGCCTTTGCCTGTTGCTAATCCTTCCCCTCAGGGGTTTTATGATGTTGTCCCTTGCTCCCACGAGCATCACTCTGGAACGTACTCCATAGGCCATCCGCCACGTTACCAGACCTACTTCCCTGCCGAGTTGCCCCTTGTACGCTGTTTCCACGCCCACTGAGTAACCCAGTTTTGTTCACTCCGTTCCTTGTGCATCATGTGTCTACACTCCTCTTCCTTCACATGTTGGCTGCCTGAGAGGCTATGAGACTGCGCAGGAATGACTACTCATATTAACTCCTGGTAACTGAAACTTGGGTTTACCGTACCCGGGACCGAGGGAATCGCATGCACTCACCAACACCTTAAAGTTGCCTGCAGCTCTCTGCTGTCGGTAAAGGCTCATCGTTCTTCCATAACCGTCATGCTATGACTGCCATTCGCGCCCATATCTCTTTGCCAATCTCTTACCTCTACAATGAGGAGACACGTCAACAGCTTTGTACACTTTACACTAAATGAGGATTTACCCAATGTGAAGACAGATAAGTATGCTTTGGCTCCACTACAACATGTGGTTGGAGCGATTGAAGGCACACATAATGCCTTAGTGCCAAAACACGACAGAGAATGAGTCCAATACAATCTTCAAAACGGCCATTCAATCACTGTGCAAGTTGTCTTGGTGCATGAGATGTACACCCAAAGTCTGTGTGTGTGTGTGTTTCCAAAGATCAACCTATGGTCTCTTTGTACTTCTAAACAGCACCATTTAACTGTAAATGTCACAACTTTGAAATGTTCAAATGAAGATGACATGATGAGGATACCTAAAACAGATAAAAACAAAGATATGAGTAATGAAACATAATGAAAATGACCCATTACAAAGTCATAATTTTGAGAACACATTTTCAAAAACACAATCAGAGATAAACAATGAAAATGAACACAAAAGTCAATGTGCCAAAACATTGATCAACAAAGAACTGCATCCTCGATTTCCCTGGTCGTGCACTTCTTAAAAACGTCCAGCACATATTTGTTTCCTCATGGCATCAATATTTGGTTTTTAACAGTTGATGTGATGATATGTAAAGAGATACTAGCACTCAGATGAAGAAGTTGTCGATTACATCCTGACATACGTCAACTCTTTCCTCCTCACCACTATCTTCTGCATTTGGCATTTCAGATCCTTATCCGGTGGCTCTTCTTGGTTTCCATCCTCTGTGATGTAAGGTATGTTCCTTTGCAGGGCTATGTTATGAGGCATGAAGCATGCGATGATGACTTAGCACACCTTCTAGGGTAAGTAGAGGAGGGCTCCACCAGTCTTCTCCAGATGGCAAAATCTGGCCTTTAGGAGCCCGAAAGTCCGATCCACTGGCCTCCGTGTTTTTCCATGGGCCTCATTGAAGCTGACATCCCCTGGCGTTGTGGGATTCCTCAGCAGTGCCAACAATCATAGTCGGTAAGTCTCCTAAATGGACAAAAAAGAAGAGCCAAGATATGTAACACAATTTCAGATGATTCACCTTGAAATTGCCCAAACAGTATAATGTCAGATTGACTTATCAACAGTCCAGGTCCACTCACATCCAAGTTGTGACATTTACAGGGGTATGCTGCTGTTCCGTAGCACAAAGGAATCATGGGCTGATCCGGGAAAACGCGCACAGACACTTGTGATGTACAAATCAGCTAAGCAGAAACTTGCACATTGATTGAATGGAAGTGCTTCCGATTCCAGTACACTTGTTCCCTGGAATGTGGTGGCACTAAGGCAATATGTGTGCCATCATTTGCTCCAATCACATGTGGTAGGCAACCAAACCATAGAAATCACCCATCACATTTGCAAAATCCCCATGTCATAGAAGCTGGATGAAGCTGTTAATGGGTCTCATCACTAATGAAAGAACATCTTGTAGCACACCACTGAAGGTTGGTTGTAACATTCCACAAGATACTACAACAGTGTATTGGAATGATCCTGTGGCCACAAAATGAAGTACACCCATGAGTTTGACAATTGGTTGAATAGTTGTGGAATTTCTGTTGTGAGGCAGACGATCTGGCCCAACTGATTACAATCCAGTATAGTTTGCCGATTCATGCTGAAACGTTTGATAATATTCCGTTCTTCCATGGTGGCAAGACCTAGAAATGGGTGGTATACTTGAGGGCTGTCTCCTCACTCTCCCAGGGCTCAAATGTCTGCATTGGAAAAAATGTGAAAATTTTTAAACATTTCCTAAATATTTATTTTTGGTTATTAACACAAATGTCATGTTGTGCTAAAAATATATATGGTTTCACAACATATTTTAATCTAACATTTGCTTTTGTAATTTTTTCATGACAAATGTAATTTTCTAGCTGTCAATATTTTAAATATGAAAGTATGTCTAAATAACACATTATTAATGTTTCATTTTCACATTCTTTTTTTATTTTTCCATCCAAAGTACTGTCAACGGAGGTGTAAACAACATTGTGCAACTATGGCATTTAACCCAAGTAATGTACAACTTATAAATGTTTTTTTTAAATACATGAATGTCCTTCAAAGTTTGAATATGTAAGCAAACTAGCCGCTGTTTTGAGTGGTGGTGATGCACTTAACAGTCACAAAACAACTATTTGAACTTCTAAAATGGCAGGTGCCTGATCTTGCTGTCAGGATATTTGTAATCAGATGACCGCAGCGGAAGTTGAATGTGTAGTGGGTGTTAAAATCCCCGAGGGACACGGCCATAAGCTAACATGTATGAAAGCAGTGTAAGAAGGCCAATGGTGGTGTCCGTCTCTGCTGACTATCGCGTACATGTACACAGCGGTTCGAAAAAGCTCACTTGTCTCCTGACATGGCAGCCATCAAGACCCCCTCCACTTTTGCTGCTGTTTATGACCTCTGGAATCAATGATGCCAGGTCGAGCTTGTTAGTACGGCTGCATACAATGTCAATATATACCATGATAATGCAGGCCTGACAAACAGCAAAACCAATAAATGCAATGTCAAAGTATGCCATAAACTATGCCCACATAACAATGTCAATACCAATAAATGCAATGTCAATGTATGCCATAAACTATGCCCGCATAACAGTGTCGATACCAGTAGAAACAATGTCAGTGTGTGCCATATTCTATGCATGCATAACAATGTGGATACCAATAGAAACAATGTGAATGGACGCAATGATCTAGGTATGCATAACAATATCAATATCAGTAAAGACAATATCTATATGACACCCAAGGTGACCCAAGGTGAACACTAAATCAACCGCAAGTCAGAGATACACGGTCAGAAAGGCCCTGTGACCCCCAACCATCGCCTATTGGGTGACAGGTCACAGGTGAGGTCTCACTTAGCCCAAAGACAAACACGCACCCGAGGAAAACCTTGGTCGATCCCACAGATAGACATTTGCACCACAAAGAGGTCAGAGAAAATTGGCCCCAATAAAACACGTTTGTCCAGAGGAGCGCATTCCCCAATATACCACAAAGCTAGATGCCACATGTAGTTAGGAACACTCAGCCAATCAGGCCACAACATACACACCACAGGTAGTCATCAGGCACTCCCCACACCAGACACCTGGACAGATATTCACTAGCCCACATTAGCTCTCCCCCAGGTCCAGCAATCTGTGTCCTCTTATCAGATAACTGTACTTGTTATTTACAACTAAGATGCTTTTCCAAGAATGCAGAATTAGTTTATTGTACCTCACGAGATGTATATATTGTCGGCCGAAACTCTGGATAGTGAGAGACTTTTTTCAGACACAACTCTGTCGATACTCTACCGACCACTGTGTTTAATTGAATCAACTTGTTCCTGTTTTGCCATACGCCTCTTGTCTTTTCATTTCTTTGTGGTAAATTTATATCCGAGCACCAAGCAGGTGGCAGGCCCCTGCCTTCTCATCAGAGGAGCTGGAGTTGCTGGCAAAGGAGGTCCTAACCCTGTATAGCCAGCTCTATGGCTCTCCACATGAACAGGTGTATGTTTGAAGTGCATATGTGAATCTGTTGAAGTGCTTTAATTCCATTAACACTGTCATGTGTTGCCTGCATGGTCCACTGTAGTTTTCCCTATGTTGGCCAAGTTGTAAGCTGCATTTTCATTTGCACACATTACTATATAAACTAAGCCTGGGCGTAGCTCGCGTAGCTGAGTTACGCGGAACTCCATGAAGCGGTTAAAAAGCTCTGCAGTGCTATGCATAGTTCAATGAGTGGGCGGAGTTGCTTGTTCCGCGAGTTCGCGAGACGTTTCTGACATTCGGCAACGCAGATTGCGTGATCGGGGGGAAATATTGCGCGATTTTCACCACACGGTCGTACATGGGCACGGCCATCTTGTTTTTCTTGTCTGTTATGGTTCTGGGCGTGTTTTTTGAATCCTTCCTAAATCTTTGCAATCCTTTCTTCCTAAAACATTTTTTCTGATCTTTTTTATTAATTATCTATCCCTCTCTCTTCTTAAGTGTATATTTTGCATTTTTTCTACTTTTTGTGTGTTTTTAAGTGCGTATTCATACTGTTTTTCTAATACTTGCTTTTTATTTTTTTTTAACTTCCTTTCTTCTACTCCTCGCTTAATTTTTTACTTTCTACATTTTCTTTTACGCCCCCTGATCTCCCAGAATCATGGCTAAGACTCAGAGTCAGAGTGCGACCCGGGAAAAGAGTCAGACTACGAGCCGCCTTCCTTGCAGAAGGCATCGCCCGGAAGGGGTGCAGCCCTGGGCCTTGTTTTCGGAGGTGGAGTTTGCTGCACTTGTTTTTTTGTGCATTGCCACCTCCCCTCCACCCTAACAGCAGGCAGCAGGCCTGGGTCCGGGTACGGGCTCTGGGAGCGTCAGCAGCGGTGGGCGAGGGTGTGCCAAGCAATGTATTGCTGATTTAGGGTCTGGTGCACCCATAACCAAGTGACGCACCGGTGGTCCGACATCCTGGACCGAGAGCAGTACCTGCTAGACCTGCTAGGTGTTGAGGTTGCGGGGCTTGGTGAGTACTAGCTAATTATAAATATTATTGTGTGATCAATGTTATTACGAATATTTTTTCTTCCCAAATAGCAAGAATGCTGCTGCTCACAAGCAGGTAAGTTACTTATAAATATCTTATATTATGTGATCATTATTCTGGACAGGTGCTTGGCGCTACCTAATCATACTTGTTTGCAACTTTGCACTCGCTTGGGCTGATTATGTAAGAGAATTTAAGTTAGGTAATGCAGACTAGAGAGACTCCTTTCCTTTGTCCTGTCACTAAGATAGTGGCAGTTAGTTAGTTAGTTACTTACTATTAGTTGGTAATTTAGCGGACCGCGTGACGCGTCCTCTCACGTGACAGTCCTTGACTCCTCCTTAGTCATTTTAGTAGAACCTTTTGTAGTTCATATAGTGAGTGAATAGCAACCAACCAATTTGGTGTATGCAATTATGTATGCGTCCATCTATGCATTTAAGAAGACTAAATGCAGACTTAGTGAATTGGCCCATCAAAGGGGGTTGAGAATGATGATTGCGAATGAGATTGGAATTCAGAACTTAGAAACAAATATAATTTTTTTGCAATTCCTTCCAAAGTCTTTGGAATAGGTGGCCTAGGTAGGTTTAGGATTCAGGAATCAGAATGGAACTGTGGAATAATCAAAATAGGATGGTCCGTGTCTGCGATACTAGTCTACTACTAGTCAATCTGATTTAGGAAAGGTCAATGTTTTTGCAATTGCGTTTCCTGTCAAAAAATCTTTTTGGAGTGATTATTTAATATTTATTTAACACCAATAATTTTTGTCTCTTTAATTATGTCTTACATGATCAGCATTCAGGGGCAAGAAGAAGACAGGTGCGGGGGCTGGAGGTGCCTCCCAGCAGGAACAGGGCTCCTCTGCAGATGGCTCTGCTGACCCCAGTAAGTCCTCCTGTTGTTAATATTAATATATATTTCCCTAACTTTTACCGCTCCTTATTTTTTTGAACTATTCTTTCCATTTCCGAATTTTATTTTTTCCCAAATCCTCTTCGATCTATCTGTTTCTAAATTCTTGTTATCCCTGCATTACCTACCAACTCAGTTATTCATATATTTCTAGTGTATGTTTTTTTTTTTTACATCAAATCCAGCTGCCTCTGCTCTGACTTTTATAGTCTGAATGTAGCTTGCTTTCTTCTGGTTTTTCAGTCAGCTTTCCCTCTCCCCTTATATATTTTGTGGACTTCCTGGTACTGTAAGACTCAGAACCCATTGGTCCTTACTAATACTAGTATTAGTAGTACTACTACTCTGCCGTGCAGATTGTATGCCCAAGTATGGTATTCTACGCATGTTTGTTGAGATGAGGCTTTCTTTTCTTTTACTTTCTCATCCTCAATCAGTAAATGATACTCACACTCACGTTAGACACCCCAAAGTTGTGTATTTAACTTTTTCTCGTCTAGGCCTAATACTATTTTTATTAGCAGCAGTTGATGGTGAACAACTGATTACTGTGCACCATGGCTGGAAGGAAGTATGAGGAGGAGGAGGAGGACGGCACAATTATATTTTCCAACCAAGAGACCTCATGTCCGATTGTCCGCCCAGTTGGCCACTCTTCAAAAACTCAGATTCACCAATAGCTTGAGCCACTGAGTCCAGTCCTTTGGGTTGTCCTCTTCTTGAGAGGCTTTTCAAAAATTGCCACCAACAAAATGCCCAACCAGATATTTTATTATTTTTGATAGGACATACTGTCTACTCGACTCTAGTACCCGAATTGTAGTGATGTTTGTGGTGTATGTATTGTATTTTCAATCTTGCTAGTGAAAAAAATAAATAGGGGGCGGCATATAGGGCATCTAAAAAATGTTAAATATTTTTTTAGGCATACCGACCACCAGTGCCGGGGCCAGTGGCGAAGGCGACGCCAGCCAGTAGGGAGCTGATGCGGCTGCTGCAGGGGGTTAGCCTGCAGCAGTGGCGGGCAGTGGTAAGTCATATTCCTTACTTATTGACAAATTTACACTCGCTGCAAGGGTGTACACTGTACTGTTGAGACTAAGTTGTTAGTAAACAGTTGAAAAAGATACCCTTTACTTAGCATTAGCAGGAGTTGAGTAACTAATGGCCTCTTCTATCACCCAGCAGAGAAAGTTTTATGAAGAAGACTAAGAGTCAGACGACGTTGATGGGTTGATGGCAAAGGGAAAGAAGGGTGGAAGGAGGAAGGACAGGTGACATGTAACATATGACTGGCAGAGAAGGATGCATGGGGGAACGAAGGGGGCCTGGGATGCATATAGGTGGCTGATAGGATGCCTGGGTGGTTGAAGGATAGGTGAAAGGTGAAAGAAAGATGCCTGCCTGAGTGGGTGAAACTGTATGGGTGAAAGGAATCCTTCGGGGGTTTGATGGGTCAAACTCAAAGGCAAGCAAGCAAGGACGCATGGGTGGTTAAATGACAAATGTATGTTGTTGGTGAAAGAGGTTTGTTGAGAATGATAGCCGTGTTTGGATGGATGGATGCCTGGATGGTATTGTCAAGCGCCGGATTCTCCACAGAGGCAGAGCGTAGCTAATTCCCAATGCCTGTTCCCCTGAACACACCGACTATAAGTGCAGCTGCTCCAGGAAGGGGGAAAGGGGATAGGGACAGAGAAGAGACACTCTGGCTGGACCTGGACTCTCTCTTCTTCATGGAGTCTTCTTCTTCTGACTCTGCTTGACTGGTGTGGAGAGATCCTAATGCACAGATTGAGATATAACTTCAGGTTAAAACTCACTTCACCTACTCTATTCACAGCTTAACTCTACAACATTTTATGTTCCCCTCCCTACCAGATTTGGCGAGAGTTTTTGCTCCTCTTCTTATTTCAATTATGGTAGCGTCAGCAGTAGTGTTTTCTGAAGCTGAGGGTACCTAATGCACAGAGGGAAATATGATACCAAAGTTAACCACTCTAAACCCTACCACCCTACAATAGGCCAGTGAATGATTGACTTGTTCCTACCTAATTTGAAAGATGTTTAGATTCTCGTTTATATCTGCTCATTATGAGTAATCACAGTACTTGTTAATTTGGTAGTTGTAGGGGTTACTCTTCTTTCTTAGAAAGTCAATGTCTCTCTAGATACAGTTTATCTCACATTAATAACAACAAGTTGATTCCAGCAGAATTCAAAGCAGTCCGGCTTCACTGAAGGAAACGCTCAAAAAGGATCAAGAAAGGTAAGAGAGGGAGGATAGAATAGGAAGGAACGCCAGGGAGGCAAGGCAAAGTGAAGCTCAGAGCTGAAGCGCCTTGTTTAATCCGCGCTGTAGACTAAAGGCGTTCGCTCCAAACAGGCGCTGTTTGTATGCTGAAAATACTGGCTTACTTGAGTTCTGTAGAATAAGCACAAGGCTCGGGGACTTCTCTCTAATCCCCCGGGGCGCTTGAGCTCGACTGTTCACCTTCTGGAGCTGCGGCAGCAGTGCATGCGGAGGAGCCCAGATACGAACTCAGGAACTGGAAGGCAAATCCTAATGCAATTCACATAAGTGAATTCTTCTAGAATGACTCCTTCGGACTCACCGGAATTGAACCTCTGAGGGGGAAATTATAACGGAACTAGTGGGAACAAAGGAGCTTCGAAAACACTGGGAACACTAGAAGTAGTCTACCGACTACCAGGGGACTTCAAGGATAATTTGCTTTCCAAAATGTACGAAGTTCGGGAGAGCGTCACGAAAACGAGTCTTCTCTTCACTAAGGTAAATTGAAGTGTGCAGTTGAATGCGTACTCTCGCGACTCGAAATCTCGGATCTCACGAGATTTCGTAATACCTCTCAACCTATCTACTGAACCTCTAGTAAACTTAGCGGCCATCTTAGAACATGTCTTTCCTCTACACGTCAACCCACAGATTGACGCAAGAGGGTTTTAACAGGACCCTGCGCTTCTTACATTTACTCTTCCCCAGGGAAATGGTATTCACTTGATTCCTGACAGGTATCATGGGTGAAGGCTGGATGAAGAGAATGTAAAAGAAAATTAAACCATGCCAGAGTAGCAAAGCCAAGGGAGAAGAGTAAAAATAATGCTAGAAGAGCAATGCAATGATAAATTGAAATTTCCCTGGGAAAAAGAATAAACAAGGACTGTCTTTTTCAAGGTTTTGATTCAAAGGTTTGAGGTTGTATTTCAGAATGCTCCTTTGACTCATAATAGTTTGCAAGCACAACATATATATTGTGTATGTACCCACCCATCATCAATCGCCTCCCTCCGACTCCGAGGCCCACTCCCGCTCCCTACCAATGTCATTTCGACTGTGTCAGCCTTGGGTGGCCTATCGGCTGCATGGTTACAAATTACAATCAAACAATAGTAGTACCTCACGTCATAACGTCACGCTGTGACTTATATCATCATTCATATTAGTAATCATATCATCTTCCTTGTTGTAGTAGTCAGGGTGAAAGTGAAATTGAGCATTTGCCATTGATTTAACAGAGTATGGCCATAATAGTAAAATAGATGATTGTGTAGTACAGCTGCCCTACCTGCAGACAGTAGTAAAGTAACGTGAGTCTGTGACACGAGTATGTCTGGCTAGGACGCAAGCTAACTGAGCTGGCATGCCTACACAATTAATTTAGCTAACCAAGAGAGAGAAGAAGAAGAATACTTGTCTACTCCATAGTGCCTAATGCCTGAAACTCTAATCCCATCCAAATCTTAGGGGCCGAGGAAGTGAGGATACCACAAATGTTATGTACTGCAATTGCTACTGTGCCACTATAATTTTAAGTGTATAATTTTGAGTTCCTGTTTTGCTAAGAGTATTGGTTACAATTGTCTTTTTTCTTTCTTGATATAGCTACTCCTTCCCAACCCAACAGGCAGGAGTTAGCAGCCAGGACCCGGCAACGGAAGCTGGAGGCCATCAGGGATGAATATCGGTGGCTGGTGGCAGGTGGCTCTGGCGGAGGAGGAGGAGGAGGAGGAGGAGGAGGAGGAGGAGGAGGCAGCAGCTGCAGCCTCCAATGCCCCGGGCCCATGCCAGGCCCCCCCAGTGGTGCTGATGGTACGGCACCATGGTCTAGCAGCTGCCTGCCGCAATTTAAACACTGCTGCCCACCCCTGTTGTTCCTGCAAACAATTTCAGCGCCACATGCTCCTCTGGATGGCACACCCAGATGCCAGGATGGAGGAGTGCTTCCATGTCCTAGAGCACAAGATCCAGTAAGCCCGACGCTAGACCTCAGTCTTCTTGACATTAAGCCTGGGCGGAGTTCACGTAGCTGTGCTATGTGGAATTCCGCAAAGTTGTAAAAAAACTCAGTGAGCTGTGTGGAGTTCCGCGACCGGAGTTACTTGTTCTGCCCGTTCGCGATGTGTTTTTGACGTTCGGGAACGCGTATTTCGTATTCGAGAATGCGTATTGCGTGCTCGGGAGTAAATATTGCGCAAACTTCACCAAGCTGTCACCGATGGACGCACCCTTCTTGTTTTTCATGTTTGCTATGGTTCTGGGCCTGTTATTCTATCCTTCCTATATCTTTTCAATCCTTTGTTTCTAAAAACTTTTTTCTGATCTTTTTTATTTATTATCTATCCCTCTCTATTCCTGAGTGTATATTTTGCATTTGTTTTTGACTGTTTTTCTATTACTTGCTTTTTAATTTTTTTTTTACTTCCTTTCTTACTTCCTACATTTTCTTTTCCGTGTGAATAGCAACCAACCGATTTGGTGTCTGCAATATGCATGCGTCCATCTATGCATTTAAGAAGAATAAATGCAGACTTAGTAATTGGCCCGTCAAAGGGGGTTGGAGTTGAGACTGAGAGATGATTGCGAATGAGATCGGAACTTAGAAGCAAATATAATTTTTTTGCAATTCATTCCAAAGTCTGGAATAGGCGGGCTAGGTATGTTTATGATTCAGGAATCGGAAAGGAACTGTGGAATAATAAAGATAGGATGGTCCGCGACTGCGATACTAGGCTACTACTAGTCGATCTGATTTAGGATAGGGCAATGTTTCTGCAATTGCCGTTTCGTGTCTAAAAATCTTTTTAGAGCGATTATTTAATATTTATTTATTTAACGCAAATCATTTTTTGTCTCTTTAATTATGTCTTACATGATCAGCATCCAGGGGCAAGACGAAGAAGACTGGATCTGCTGAGGCGGGAGCCGGAGGGGCCTCCCAAGGGCAGCAGGAAGCGGCCTCAGGCGCAGATGGCTCTGTTTGCCCCAGTAAGTCCTCCTGGTGTTATATTAATATTTCCCTAACTTTTATCTCTCTATTATTCCCATTTCCTATTTTAATTTTTCCCAAATCCTCTTCAATCTATCTGTTTCTAAATTTTAGTTCTTGCTCCATTACCTACTAACATTGTTTCTAGTGTCTGTTTTTTTTTTTTACATCAAATCAAACTGCCTCTGACTCTGTATTAGTATGTCTATAGCTTGCTTTCTTCAGGTTTTCCACTCAGCTTTCCCTCTCCCCTTATATATTTTGTGGATTGCCTAGTAGTGGTACTGTAAGTCTCAGAGAACCCATTGGTCCTAGGCTACTACTAGTAAGGACTCCTTACTACTACTAGTAGCACTAATCTGCTGTGCAGATTGCATGCCCAAGTAAGGTATTCTACCCAGGTTTGTTGAGATGAGAAGGCTTTCTTTTACTGTCTCATGCTCAATCAGTAAATGGTGGTCACTCACGTAGGACACCCCAAAGTGGTGTATTACTTTTTCTAATCCAGGCCTAGTACTTTTTCTATTAGCAGAAGTTGATGGTGAACACTGAAAAACTGATTACTGTGCACCATGGCTGGAAGGAAGTATGAGGAGGTGGACGGCACCATTATTTTCCAACTAAGAGAGACCTCATGTCCACCCAGTTGGCCACTCTTTCTTCTTTTCAAAAAATGAGATGCACCAATAGCTCTAGCCACTGAGTCCAGTCCTTTGGGTTGTCCTCTTCTTGAGAGGCTTTTCAAAAATTGCCACCAACAAAATGCCCAACCGGATATTTTGTTATTTTTGATAGGACATACTGTCTACTCTACTCTAGTAACTGAATTGTAGATAGTGATGTGTGTGGTGTATGTATTATAATTATTATGTATATTCAATCTGGCTAATGAAAAAAATAAATAGGGGAGGCGTATATGGCATCTAAAAAATGTGAAATATTTTTTCCAGGCGTACTGACCACCAGTGCCGGGGCCAGCGGCAAGGGCCATGCCACTCCGGAGGGAGCGGACGCCGCAGCTGCAGGGGGTGAGTCAGCAGCAGTGGTGGGCGGTGGTAAGCCATATTCTTTACTTATTGAGAATGATGAATACACTCACTGCAAGGGTGTACACTCAGTACACTGTACGTCTGCTGAGATTAAGTTGTTGTGAACACTGAACAGTTGAAGAAGACACCCTTTACTTAACATTAGTATTAGTGGGAGTTGAGTAACTAATGGCCTATTCTATTCTATCTTCAACTCAGCAGAGAAAGTTTTATGACGAAGACAAAGAGTCAGACGACATGTAATATATGACTGGCAGAGAAGGATGCGTGGGTGAATGAAGGGGCCCTGGAATGCATATCTGTGGCTGATAGGATGCATGGGTGGTTGAAGGATTGGTGAAAGGTGAAAGAAAGCAGAAAGGATGCCTGCCTCGGTGGGGGAAACTGTATGGGTGAAAGGAATCCTCCGGGGGGTTTGAGGAGTCAAACTCAAAGGCAAGCAAGGACACATGGGTGGTGGTTAAATGACAAATGTATGCTGTCGGTGAAAGGTTTATGATAGCCATGTTTGGATAGATGGATGCCTGGATGGTATCATAGTAGGTGAAGAGTCAGACTAGATGAAGAGAATGTAAAAGAAAATTAAACTTTGCCAGAGTACCAAAGCCAAGGGTGATGAATAAAATAATGCTAGAAGAGCAATGCAATGATAAATGAAAAAAGCCCTGGGAAGAACAAACAAGGACTGTTTTTTCCCAAGGTTTTCGATTCAAAGGTTTGAGGTTTTATTTCAGAATGGAATACTCCCTTGACTCACAGTAGTTTGCAAGCACAACATATATATTGTGCATGACTATGTATTATGTACCCTACCCACCCATCATCAATCGCCTCCCTCCGACTCTGAGGCCCACTTCCGCTCCAGTCCCTACCCATTTCATTTTGACCGTGTCAGCCATGGGTGGTCTATCGGCTGCATGGTTAACTGCTTACAAATCAGTATGTCATTAGCATCACGTGAGTGAGGTGACGTCATGCCGTATATCATCATCATTCATATTAAGCATATATCATTTGCCTTATTGTAGTAGTCAGGGTGAAAGTGAAATTGAGCATTTGCCATTGATTTAACAGAGTATGGCCGTAATGGAAAAATAGATAATTGTGTAGTACAGCTGCCCCACCTGCAGACAGTAGTAAAGTAATGTGAGTCTGCGACACGAGTATGTCTGTCTAGGGCACAAGCTGACTGAGCTGGCATGCCTACATGATTAATTGTGCTAAATAAGAGAGAAGAATACTTGTCTACTCCATAGTGCCTAATGCCTGAAAGTCTAATCATCAATCATCACATCCAAATCTTAGGGGCCGAGGAAGTGAGGATACCACAAATCTTATGTACTGCAGTTGCTACTGTGCCACTATAATTTTATGTGTATAATTTTGTGTTACTGTTTTGCTAAGAGTATTGGTTACAATTGTCTTTTTTCTTTCTTGATATACCTACTCCTTCCCAACCCAACAGGCAGGAGTTAGCAGCAAGGATACCACAACGGAAGCTGGAGGCCATCTTGGACGAATATCACCGGCTGGTTGTCCTGGCGGAGGAGGCGGGAGCTGTAGCTTCCTCCAATGCCCTGGGCCCCAGCCAGGCCCCCCATGCCTCCGTGGTATGGTGCCGTGTTCTGGCAGCAGCCCGCCACACCTCATCATCAACCACTGCTGCCCACCCCTGTTGTTCCTGCAGGAACTTTTGGCGCAACATGCTCCTCTGGATGGCGCGCCTAGAGGCCAGGCTGAGGAGGTCCTGTAACGCACTAGCCTGCACGCCCGCCGCTATTCCTCAGTCTTCTTGACCCTTATCCCTTTTTTCATCTTTTGTTTGGTGGGTGGGATGTTGGGAGTTGGGGAAACTTTGGGTGTTGTTCTTGGACATTTGGACTTTTTGGAGTGACATTTTGAAGTGGACAATCATGGACATTTAATTTACTGGACATTGGTTGGGGTTGGGGTGGGTCAGGTGTTGTGGGTTTCTTCTTCTAGTTTATTTGTTAGGCTAATACATTATTTATAGTTTTACAATACATATCATGTAAATCTTTTCTGGTGGGGGGTTACTCTTTTATGTCGCCTTGTTTGTTTCCTCCTTTGCTGCAGGGCCGCAGCCAGTTTTTGAAATCTGCCATTAGTGTAACACACCAACAGATAGATGCGATACCCTCACTTGTCCTACTACTGTCAGTCTCTCCTCCTAGTCTATGCATTTTGCAACTAAAATCCCTATGTAGTATGTATTCAGAAGGATGTGGATGTGTGAATTAATTCATTTCCATAGTATATACATTATTGCCTCCCCCATACTTCTTCTCTTACCTGTGATTAATGTTTAGGTGAAGCGATGGCTGCATGGTGATGGTTTGGTTTCCCAAGGTGCCATGGTGGGTGGTGGTATCAGCAGTAGACAGTTGTATTTGCAAAAAAAAGAAAATGAGACAGTCAGTCACCTGAGGGAGACTAGGAAATGAGTAGTAGAACTACAGTACAAAAGAAGAAGACTGGCAAACAAGAAACCATGCTGATGATAAGCAATGTTAAAGTAAAATAAGACATAATGGTGGCAGGGATAGCCTAGTTCAAGTAACAAACTGAAGTTGACTCGACCTATGAAGTGGGCAAGCGTAACCTTTAGTGCTGGAAGGATGATAAATCGATGCCGGCAAATAATAATTATGATGGATTATGTTCCTCTGGAAAAAAAATGGAATAGTTATAGTTAGGACCTATTTTCCATAGAAAAAAAGTTTTTGGATTTGCCAATATCTTTGGCGCCGTTTGACGAATCTTCGCGAAATTTTCAAAACTAATGGGGCGCTCTAGTAAGCTCCTGTCTTGAAAGTTTCAGGGTGATTTGTTAAGCAGGGGCCGAGAAAAAAGGGGGGTCCCAAAACGTGTGTTCCCCATGTTAATTTCCATAGGAAACTTTAGACACGGCTACAGCCTGAACTGCTGAACGGAATTACACCAAATTTGGCAAAAAGGTAGCTCTTGGTTCAGAAAGCGACCTTTTTTTTAAATGGTGTAAATCAGTTCAGTAGTTACAGAGAAATTCAAGAAGTAAAAAATGTATATATCTGAGCACCGAGGAGGAGTCGCGACTCCTCCCGAGCACGAGCTTCATTCTAATTGGCTGCCAACACTCCAAACCAGGAAGTGTTGGCAGCCATCTTGTGACTCAGTAACTGAGTCACAAGAAAACAGAAAAAAGAAGATGAAAAACAAGAAAAGGGGGCAGGGTAGAAACACCCTGACTCCCTAGACCTGCTCAGGGGGTCTCACAAGGACCCCCAGTCCCAAAAAAGAATTTTTTTAAAATATTTTCGACTGAATTCGCACTGGGTGCACGAATCCGGACGAAATTATTAAAAAAAAACGAAGCGCGGTCTCCCGGAGCTTCTTTTGTTAAAAAGACCCCGGGTGGGCCAGGTCCCGCAATACTAAATGATGGATACTAAATGATGGTGTGGGGGCCCGTGGGGGCCCCCACAGCCCCGGGCATTGCCCCGGGCATCACCACCTCCCCGGGGCTTTATAATTTATACGCAGGGGCACGCGGTCCCCCCGCAGCCCCGGGGACCATCACCTCCCCGGGCATAATTAAAATAAGGGTGGGGGGCCTTGCAGGCCCCCCAAGCTCCGGGGACCACCACCTCTCCGAGGCTTTCTTGAAATTAGGGTGGGGGGCCTCGTGGGCCCCCCAAGGCCCGGGGACCGCCACCTTCCCGGGGCTATAACTAATAAACAGTGTGGGGGGCTCAAGCCCCCCCCACACTGCCCCGGGGACCACCACCTCCCCGGGGCTTTACAAATGATGGGAGGGGGGCCGCACGGCAACTCTCCAGGAGCCCTTGATGGCCCTGGGGACCGCCACCCCCCAGGGCCGGCTCCTGCAATGTCCCGGGGTGCCAACCCCCGGGACATTGCTGTTTGCTATGACAGGGTGGGAGGACGGCTCCCGCCCAGTCAAAGCAATCTCTGCTTTGGTTTTTGGACGCGAGAGCAGGAAACCTGCTCTCGCTTCCAAAAACCAAAGCATATTGCTTTTGCACAAGGGGAGCTGCATGTCAGCAGCTCCCCTTGCGCAAAAGCAATGCCGGCTCCCGCAGGAGGCGGGGAGCCGGCTGGGACTGTGGGGGATTGGGGCTCCCCCCACGGTCACCAACGGTGAGGCCAGGCCCCGGGGGATGGGGTCCCTGGGGCCAGAATTGGCACCGGAGGGGGGCCAAGTGGCCCCCTCCCCTAATTGTAATTTTAAAAAAAGAGGCCAGGCCCCGGGGGATGGGGTCCCCGGGCCACTATTGGCCTGAGGAGGGGGGCAGGCCCCGGGGGATGGGGTCCCCGGGGCAAATACGAAATACTGGAAGTGAATCTTTTTTTTTCTTTCAAATTTGGAGTTGCGACCCCAACGCAGCTTTCAGCGCGGCTCCCCCGTGTAACATCGCGTTGGAGTCGCGAATTCACCTTAAATAAATAATTAAGTAGTATATAATTTAGAAGGTAGTGTTGTATTTGTGAATTTGTTTTAAAGAGGTACTGTGATTGAAGTTAATGACAAGATTACAATAGATATAGTTGTTAGAAATATATAAAATTAAAAATGAATAGTTAAACTTGAAAAGTGTGTCGTGTTGTAGTACATTTAATTTATGCTTTTGTTTTGTAAATTCGCTCCAGGTGCGCGAATCCACAAAAAAATAAAAAAAAATATGTATGTGTAAAAAAAAATACAATTAGTATTATGTTATAGGTTGGCTCTAAAAAGAGCCCTTGTTTTCATCGTGAGTTTGTTGTAGCTACATGTAAGTGCGGATGCAGATCTTTAGGCTGTTGAGAAAGACTCTGTTTCCTTGATCTGTGAAGTGTACTCCATCACCACTGTAGATGTCATCCATATCAAAACGTAGATTGTTGTTATATATGGAGCCCATCCTATGGTCTCTGAGGTAAGCAGAAACAGCTTTATTGACATTCTTTCTAGCTTTCTCAATCTGTGGACAGAATTGATTTGACCACTTCCATTTCTGTCTTTGGCATATGTTAGAGTATACAAAGACAGTTTGAGGCAAAAGGAACATCAAATGTGCAAAGGTGTCCTTCATTAGCATTTCCAGACCTACCCCAGTCAATGTGCCTAGATCATTGCCACCACAGTGCACAATCATGAGGTCAGGGGGTTGGAGATGCAAAAAGGTTTTAACCAAAGGCATCAATTGGTGCCATTTTAATCCTCTCTGTGCAATACATTTAATATCCACATTTTGCAAAGCTAGGTCTTTGTCAATACCTCTGCGTTCAGCATACCTTTTGCACCAGAAACCATAGCTGTGACCAACAATCCACACTGTCAGCATCTTGAAGGGATGTCTGGAAGTATTGAAAAGATGTCTGTAGCTGAGGTAGTCAGTTGGTAGAATGAGAGGTATGTAAAATGGTAGACAAGATGCTGTTTTTTAAAAAGGAGATAATTGATTGGCTGTTTATGAACACTGTACACTCAAAAATAGGGTACATGTTACGTTCTTTAAAAAGCATGCTTTTTATTGGTTAGTAAAAAATGTTTAAATGGTACAGTTGATAGGATAAGCTCATATTTTTGAAATGTCAACCACACCTGCTGTTTTCATTTGTAACATTGTGTGGAAAACTTGAAAATATGGTGAACTTGTGACCTGTGAGTTCAGTTGAATGTTCAATGAACTGTTACTATGGAAACTGGCATTAAGCAGAATGGGGGAAGGGTTGAAACTTAACTGTTGTCTTAAAATGTGAAATTGTAATTTATATATAAGTGAAATCTTATTAAAGTAAGATTTCCCAAGTCAGTAGTATATTCAGAAGTGGTGTGTTCTTAAAAAATAGTGGTGTTTTTATTTGTAATATATTTTTGAACTCCCGTATGGATTCGCGGCTCCATCGCTTTGGTGCACGGTGGAGTCGCGACTCCAAAAAATTCCAGAAGCAGTTTGGGCACTTTTAAAAGTCAGTTGGTAAGGGTTAATATGTGTAACCAATAGAAATGTGTTTTACAATTTGAAATAATGTAGGAAGCAATGTGATTTGTTACTTACATTTATTTGTGTGGAGAAAGAGAGGAAAACTTTGCCATTAGTGGTTTTGCCTTGCTGAGAGCAGTGCATTACATTTAATGTGTGCATAAGAAAATATTTTCAGAGATTCTGATATTTCATATTCTACAAATCAATTTGGTAGGTGAGTTATAAATTTGTGAGGTGTATTATGTGTTAGGTTTATTATTCAAATTAAATAATTAATCAAGAACTTTGATGTTTGATATATATATATATAATATATATATTTTTTTTTAAATGTAGAGATGTTTATTGTAGTATGTTTTATAGTAGTTAAATGTTGTTTGAAATAGATTTTGTATAGTATTATGTGTATATTGGAATATGGATTAGTGATTATGGTAGTTTGTTTTAGTGTGTAGATATGTACATTTGTAGTATACCGCATAATTTTAGTTGTTGCTTTAAATTTGGAGGTGGAGTCTGTGAAGTTTTAAGGTGTGCATGGACTTCTGTCTCAAATATGTTTCTACTTGTATATGTATTTTCATAAGTCTTATACATTTGAAGGTGCATGATGTATAACAAAGAGGCGTTGTTGCTTTTTATGTGATAGGCTGAAGACTGTGAGTACTAGTAGAATGGTGAAGATGCAGCACAAAAGTGTGGTGTAAAAGATGCTGACATAAGGTGTTATTAATTAGGCTTCTTTTTTTAAATTTCTAGAGAGGTACAGTTGAAGTATGCCACATAATTTTTGATGTTTGCTTGAAATTGGAAGTTTGTTCTGTGAATTTTTAAGGTTTGGATAGTGTTATGGTACAGACATATTCCTGTATGTGTTTTAGTAATATGGTGAGAGATTTACTAAACATTTGTGAAGGGTTCCTACTTTGTATTTGGGTAGGTGTGATACTATAAGTAGTTGTAGAATGGTTAAGCAGTAGCCTGAAAGTGACGTTTGAGGTGTTTGTAGAGATGTTATTTATTAGAGTAATTTGTATGATGTGAAGAAAGTTATATTTCATATATACCGCATAATTGTCAGTGTCTGTTTGAATATTGAAGTGTACTCTGAGAAGTTTTGAGCTGTGCATGGTGTTCTGACTGAGATATGTGTCTACTTGCTCATACACCTATAAACATTACCCCTGTACTCATGCAGTCACCAATGCAATAGATATACAGTGCTTCAATCATCCAGACACTATCCTTGCACTCTTTCAATCACACACCCACTTTTCTGGTACTTATGTAATTACTCAGCCAGTACTCATGTACTTTTAAAATCACCCAGTCACTATCTTTGCACTCCTGTAATCACTCAGCCAGTATCTTAGTAGTTCAGTAATCACTCAGGCGGTAGTCATGAACTTATAAAATCACCCAGTCACTTGCTATGTATTCCAGTAATCCCCCGGATATTACCCCTGCAGTCATGCCATCACCCAGGCACTAGTTATGTACTACCCCTGCAGTCATGTAATCATGCAGGTTGTATCTATGCACTCATGGAATACCCCAGACACTACTCTTGCAGTCATAGAATCACGCAGGCCCTACTGTTGCACTCATCTATTCACCTAGGCACTACTTAATGACTCATCTATGCCTTCAGGTGCTATTTACACACTTATCCGTGCACTCAATGTCTATGTCTGCACTTATGCAATTAGCCAGTCATTTTTGATCTTCTACTGCAATTACCCAGCGACTACCTTTGCACTCATACAATCACCCAAGCACTACGCATGGAGTTATGCAATCACTCAAAAAAGATCTATTATATGTCTCAGTTTCTAGGTTTCACTATATTCCAGAAATATTGTACACATATTTCTTTTAGATATCATGATGATTTGAAAAGGTAGAGACATATGTATGCGTGCTTGTAACAATATGGAGAGACTTATAGTTGAGTCATGTAAAAGTCTGCTGCTTTATATTTGGCTAGGCCGAACTCTCATGCAGTTTTAAAAACACCCAAGTACTTGCCATGCAGTCTTCCAATGATGCAGGCAGTACATATGCAGTGTTGTAATCACTCAGGCATTACTGCTTCACTGATGCAATCATGTAGGCACTATCTGTGCACTCTTGCAATCACCAAGGTATTACCCATGCACTATTCTGATCATGTAGGCACTACTCTTGCACTTATATAATCACCCAGTGACTACGGTTGCAGTCCATCAATCACGGAGGCACTACCCATGTACTCATGTAATCAATCAGCTAGTAGTCATGCTGTGATAAAATCGCCCAGGCTCTACCTCAGTAGTCCTGCAATCACCCAAGAAGTACCCATGCACTTATAAAATCAACCAGTCACTTCCTATGTAGTCATGTAAATCCTCAGATATTACCCCTGTAGTCATGCAATCACCCAGGTGTTACCTATGTACTCCTTTAATCTCCCAGGCGTTACCCCTGTATTCATGCAGTCACCAATGCATTAGTTATACAGTGCTAAAATCACCCAGACACTATCCTTGCACTCTTTCAATCACGCACGCACTTTTCTGGTACTTATCGAATCACTCAGACAGTACTCATGTACTTTTAAAATCACCCAGTCACTACCTTTGCACTCCTGTAATCACTCAGCCAGTATCTTAGTAGTTCAGAAATCACTCAGGCGATAGTCGTGAACTTATAAAATCACCCAGTCACTTGTTATGTATTCCAGTAATCCCCCCAGATATTACCCCTGCAGTCATGCAATCACCCAGGCACTAGTTATGTACTACCCCTGCAGTCATGTAATCCTGCAGGTTGTATCTATGCACTCATGTAATAACCAACACACTACTCTTGCAGTCATAGAATCACGCAGGCCCTACTGTTGCACTCATCTATTCACCTAGGCACTACTTAATGACTCATCTATGCCTTCAGGTGCTATTTACACACTTATCCGTGCACTCAACGTCTATGTCTGCACTCATGCAATTAGCCAGTCACTTTTCATCTTCTACTGCAATTACCCAGCGACTACCTCTTGCACTCATACAATCACCCAAGCACTACCTATGGAGTTATGCAATCACTCAAAGCAGATCTATTACATGTTTCAGTTTCTAGGTTTCACTATATTTCAGAGATATTGTATACATATTTCTTTTAGATATCATGATGATTTGAAAAGGTAGAGACATATGTATGAGTGCTTGTAACAATATGGAGAGACTTATAGTTGAGTCATGTAATAGTCTGCTGCTTTATATTTGGCTAGGCCGAACTCTCATGCAGTTTTAAAAACACCCAAGTACTCGCCATGCAGTCTTCCAATGATGCAGGCAGTACATATGCAGTGTTGTAATCACTCCGGCATTACTGCTGCACTGATGCAATCATCTAGGCACTATCTATGCACTCTTGCAATCACCAAGGTATTACCCATGCACTCTTTCGATCATGTAGGCACTACTCTTGCACTTATATAATCACCCAGTGACTACCGTTGCAGTCCATCAATCACGAGGCACTAACCTTGTATTCATGTAATCAATCAGCTAGTAGTCATGCTGTTATAAAATCACCCAGGCACTACTTTTGCACTCCTTTATTTACTCAGGCTCTACCTCAGTAGTCCTGCAATCACCCAAGAAGTACCCATGCACTTATAAAATCAACCAGTCACTTCCAATGTAGTCATGTAAATCCTCAGATATTACCCCTGTAGTCATGCAATCACCCAAGTGTTACCTATGTACTCCTTTAATCTCCCAGACTTTACCCCTGTACTCATGCAGTCACCAATGCATTAGCTATACAGTGCTTCAATCAGCCGGACACTATCCTTGCACTCTTTCAATCACGCACGCACTTTTCTGGTACTTATCTAATCACTCAGCCAGTAGTCATGTACTTTTAAAATCACCCAGTCACTACCTTTGCACTCCTGTAATCACTCAGGCAATATCTTAGTAGTTCAGTAATCACTCAGGCGGTACTGATGAACTTATAAAATCACCCAGTCACTTGCTATGTATTGCAGTAATCCTCCAGATATTACCCCTGTAGGCATGCCATCACCTAGGCACTAGTTATGTACTTCTCCTGCAGTTATGGAATCATGCAGGGTTTATCTATGCACTCATGTAATAACCCACACACTACTCTTGCAGTCATAGAATCATGCAGGCCGTACTGTTGCACTCATCTATTCACCTAGGCCCTACTTAATGACTCATCTATGCCTTCAGGTGCTATTTACACACTTATCCGTGCACTCAACGTCTATGTCTGCACTCATGCAATTAGCCAGTCACTTTTCATCTTCTACTGCAATTACCCAGCAACTCCCCTTGCACGTATACAATCACCCAAGCACCAGCCTTGGAGTTATGCAATCTCTCAAGCAGATCTATTATATGTCTTAGTTTCTATGTGTCACTATATTCCAGAAATATTGTGTACATATTTCTTTTAGATATCATGATGATTTGAAAAGGTAGAGACATATGTATGTGTGCTTGTAACAATATGGAGAGACTTATAGTTGAGTCATGTAATAGTCTGCTGCTTTATATTTGGCTAGGCCGAACTCTCATGCAGTTTTAAAACACCCAAGTACTCGCCATGCAGTCTTCCAATGATGCAGGCAGTACATATGCAGTGTTGTAATCACTCAGGCATTACTGCTGCACTGATGCAATCATGTAGGCACTATCTGTGCACTCTTGCAATCACCAAGGTATTACCCATGCACTATTCTGATCATGTAGGCACTACTCATGCACTTATATAATCACCCAGGGTCTACCGTTGCAGTCCTTCAATCACAGACGCACTACCAGTATACTCATACAACCTCCCACACATTACTTCTGCAGTCATGCAATCACACACACTGTACTCATACACTCTGCCAATATCCCAGACATTACCCCTGCAGTTATGCAATCACCCAGGCGTCAGACTGGATCCAATGCACTCTTTCAATTACTTAGGTAGTACGCATGGACTCTGCACCTCTGTTTCTTCTTTTAGTATTTTTTTTTTGTCTTTCTGTATCTGTTGCTTCTTTCTGCACTCATTTTACATCTTCCTGCACTTCTCTTCCCTTTTTCTGTATCCCTGTTGCCTCTTTCTGCACCTCTGTTCCTTGTTTCTGCAGTTGTTTTGTTTCTTTCTGCACCTCTTTTGGTTCGTTCTATATTTCACTTGCCTCTTTTTGTACCCCTCTTGACTCTCTGTGCACCTCTGTTGGTTCTTTTTTTCACTGCTCTGGCTTCTTCCTCCTCTTCTGTTCCAAATTTCTGCATCCCTCTTGCCTTTTTCTGCAGCCCTGTTCCCTCTTTCTGCACCTCTGTTGCCTTAGTCTGCCCACCTGTTCCCTCTTTGTGCACCTCAGTTGGTTCTTTCTCCACTGCTCTGGCTTCTTCCTGCTCCTCTTTTCCAAATTTCTGCATCTCTTTTGCCTCTTTTTGCACCCCTATTGCCTCTTTCTGCACCTCTGTTCCTTTTTTATGTACTTCTTTTTTTTATTTGTGTACATCTTTTGCTTCTTTCTGAACTCCTCTTCTCAGTTTCTGCACCCCACTTCCCTTATTTTGCTGCTGTGTTCCTTCTTTTTGCACTTCTTTTGTTTCTTTCTGCACTCTTTTTTCTTTTTTTGTATCCCTCTTGCCTCTTGCTGCAGTTTGCTTGTCACTTTTTGCACCTCTCTTGCTTCTTTCTGCACCTCACTTACCTTTTTAAGAACTTGTTTTGCTTCTTTCTATAGTTCTGTTGCTTTTTTCAGCAATTCTGTTGCCTCTTTTGTGCACCTGTTTTGCATCTTTCTTCACCTCTGTTGTTTCTTTCTGCACCACAGTTGCTTCTTTCTGTACCTCTCTTGCCTCTTTCTGCAACCCTCTTTCGTCTTTCAGCACTTCACTTGCCTCATTCTGTACTTTTTTTCCCTTTTTGTGCACATTTCATGCCTCTTTCAGTACATTTGTTGCTTCATTCTGCAGAACTCTTAGGGGCACATGCATCAAAGGTTTTTGCGATCGCAAACGGTGCGAATCGCAAAAATCGGCCGTTTGCGATCGCAAATTGGCCTTTGGAGATGCATGAAAGTAGTTTCCTATGCGCAATTTAAGAATTCGCAATTAATTGCAATTCCTAAATTACGATTGCATTTAAGGAATCGCAATTTGCGATTCCTTAAATGCAATGCTAGAGCACTTTCAAATAGCGATTTCGCTATTTGAGACCGCAAATTACAGACAAATCAAACTTGTCTGTAATTTGTAAAACCTTCGAAAAAATGCTCTAAAATGCATTTTTTTAAGTTTTAGGTTACACACACACATGCCCTTGGGGCATGTGTGTGCTCAATATGGGTGCACATCACAATTTCAGGGGTGCAACAGGGTGTCATTTTGACACCCTGGCACCCTTGAAATTGCATTCTCAATTTGCGATTCTCTAATTGCGAATCGCTAATTGAGAATGTCTTCCCATTCATTCCTATGGGCCTCTAGGCCCATAGGAATTAATGGGAGGTATTCCTTAATTGCGACTCGCAATTAGCGAGTCGCAATTAAGGAATGTTTAGGAATCGCTATTTTTATAGCGATTCCTACATGCATAGGCTTTGCGATTTCTTAATTGCGATTCCTTAATAATCGCAATTAAGGAATCGCAAAAGCCTACCTTGATGCATGTGCCCCTTAGTTCTTTCTGCAGTTGTCTTCCCTTTTTCTGTACCCCTTTTGCCTCTTTTGCACCTCTTTTGCTTCTTTGTGCACTTATTTTTCTTTGTACTGTACCCCTCGTGCCTCTTTCTCTATCCTTCTTCCGTTTTCCTGCACGTGTATTGGTTCTTTCTGTAGTGCTCTTGCCTCTTTCTACACATCCCTTCCCTTCTTCTGTACCTCTGTTGTTTCTTACTGCAGTGTTCTTGCTTCTTTCGGAACCTCAGTTGCAGTACATTTTCTAACATGAGTTAAACGTCACTTTTGTCCTTCTGGTTTACTATTCTAGTAATGCTCAAAGTGTTGGGCCTAGGCAAATATAAAAAAAAGCCTATAACATGTCTCAGGTGTAAGTTTCACCATATTGCGAAAACCATATATGTATTGGTTTGTAGCTTTTAAATAGAAGGTGTTTCTTTAGTAATAGATAAGAATATTTGTATATAATTATTTTAATAATATATATTTTTTTTTTTAGATATTCTCCATTATTATTACGAAAGATTCAATATGACAAGAAAAGCGCAAAAGAAAAGAGAACAAAAAAAACCAGTACTATTTAAAGGAGAGAGAAAAGCAGAAATTAGATGAAGTACAACATGTGACATTGAAGAAAAAGTCTTCTGGTAAGAGAACTAAAGAATTTGTTAAAAGACTTTTAAGGACTGGAATGAATTTTGAAAATGTGGAAAATAGAAAGAAAAGTTGTAGAACCAAGGAGAATGAAATGAAAAAAGGACAAATTAATGGAAAATCAGGTTATGAGAAAACAATCAATGTTGAAAGAAGGATGAAACAATATAAGGACATTAGGAAATGAATGTATAAAAGTAGAGTACTACAAAATGTATTGAAAGATTGCAAGAAATATAAAAAAAATCTGTATTTCCAAGAAGAAACAAAAGATTGAAAGTATAGTCGAAAAGGCTTTTGAATTGAAAAGAAGATTGTTTATATTAGTATTAAAAAGAATGAAGACGTTGAATAAAACAATGCAGTTTATGAAGGAGAAAAGTAAAAGAAAAAGACTGGTTAATAGAACTAACTTTTGCAAAAAAGTTTCGGGTGAATGGAAGCACACTTCTAGTTCAGAACCTTTTTTTAATGAAGAAAGCTATTTTTAACAAAATACATTAGTTCACGCAGTTGATACCAGTGGTCATTCTTATGAAGTTAAAAACGGTTGTCCAATTGAAAAAGAAAAGATGGTTGTTAGAAATGTGGAAGAAGTAATAGCTGAAGAAGTTCAAGGGAGATGTTCACAAGCTCCAGTGTATAGTTGGGATTGTAGTAGTATTTGTAGTATACAACAGGAATCTATTGATATATTACGAATTTTTTTACGAGAGTATAAAAAAAAGTGTCGAAAAGAAGATTAGGATGCTGCAAGGACTAGATCCTTGTAAAGTGAGAAAAAATACTGGGTTGCAGGGTCATTCTCTGGCTTGTCTTTCTAGAAAAGTGTGTCGAAGTACTTTTCATCATTTGAGAATGTTAGCAGTACATCACTCTGCAATGTGGAAGTTAGTAAGAAGATTGTACTATGTAAAAAGTCCTGCATTATTTTTAAGTGAAATAAACACTGCTCTTTTGCATGGTTCACTATCGGATGTAAAAAAAGTTTGTGATGACATACAGTTTCGTTTCTTTGGTCCTGAAGAGGAGTGTAGAGAAAGTGAAAGCTTGATAAGTGTAGGTGATGAAGAAGAGGTGGAAGAAAGAACTACTGAGAAGTTTGTAGAAGAAATTACAAAGTTTAAAGTAATTTGTTGTGAAAAACCAAACTATGTTTGTATTTGTTGTTGACGTACTCACTATAAAAGTCAAACTAGGAATGTTGATGTGTATTTAAAAAGTGAAAAGGAAAACAATGATAAGTGGAAGCAATTTGGTGCTTATTTGTTGGTGGAAGGTCATTTTGAGTTGGGTAGTGATCAACGTATTTGTAAATATTGTTACAGCAAACTAGAAGAGAACAAAATACCAGCTAGAGCTGTACATAATAACCTAGAGTTGGTAGTCATTCCTCCAGAACTGGTAGACTTAAATACGTATGAGTCTATTCTTATTCAATCTGTGCACCTGTTTCAGGCTATAGTTCGTATGGAGCCTAAGACAGGTAAGCTGCCTCCAACAGATTTACAAAGAGGTTTAAAAGGAAGAGTTGTGTATTTACCTTTAGATTTTAAGAAAAATATTGAAACTGTTGGTATAGAGAGAGAGGAAAGTGAACCTGTAGTTATTCTATTTAATGCTGTACCTACAAAGAGTCGGAAAATATGGCAAGAGTTAGTAGATGTCATCAAAGTTATGTTATATCTCATAGAAAACAATATTTATTATAAAAATGTATATCTTGAAGAACCAGAAATATCTTTAGAAGATGATAGAGAAATTTCAACTGGCCAAATCGAAAAAGTGGACAACTCCAGGAGTGAATAAATTTATGAACATTATAGTATTCATCCTTTACATTCAAAAGAAGTGATTGGAAATACTATTGAGTTATTCCAAATGAAGAAAGCGACGGGAACTCCTATGAGTGTTTGGGAAAGAAGTTTAGAAGCCCTTTGTTTTCCACAGCTCTTCCCCACTGGAAAAGGTGGACGATATGATGAACGACCAGTACAGATTCCAGCTTCAGAATATCGTTCAACAAGATTGTATTCAGAAGATCCAAGATTTCGACAGTGTGTTCCAAATTTATTTCATCTTCTGTTTGAAAGTGACTTGTCTGAACTTTCATATGCAGTGAACCACATATTAAAAACAGGAGTTCATCTTAGACATCTTTCTGCAAAGGAAATTTTGGACAAAGTTCAAGAAAGAGACGATCATTTAGAATCTCAGTTAATTAATTTGATGGCGTGTCAACGTGGAACTAATGAGTATTGGTATCATCGTCATGGAGAATTAAAATGTATGTTAAGGAACTTAGGGACCCCTACATGGTTTGTTACGCTTAGCTGTGCTGAGTACGCATGGGACGATTTACTTGAATTTGTACGAGAAGCAAATTCAAATGTAAAAAACATTGAATTGAAAACAGGTGGAGAACTATCTTCCTTCGATCCTGTAAATGTGTGCAGATATTTTAATCATAGGTTTCAAGCTATGATGTCTTTCATCTGCAATAAAAATAATCCACCTCTTGGAGAAGTTATTGATTTCTTTTGGAGAAAGGAGTACCAAGCCAGAGGTGCACCTCATATTCACATGCTGTTATGGATCAAGAATGCACAAAAGTTTGGACCTGATACTGATGAAAGTGTTTTGTCTTTTATTGAAGAATATGTTACCTGTGCCATACCAAAAGAAGGAGGCGAAAACAGCTTGAGACAACAAGTTTTACGGTTTCAAAGTCATCGATGTGGTAAATATTGACGACGAAAGTACAAGTCCAAGGGAATATTTTATACAAAATGTCGTTTTGGATTTCCACGTCCAGTAATTTCAAAAGGAAGAGTGAACAGTTTTATGTCGTCAGTAAGACATACTATAACTCGGAAATCTCCAAAGAATACTTACAACATAAAAAGAACTGAAGATTCAAAATATATTAATGACTACAATCCAGTGATTTTGATGATGTGGAATGCAAATATGGATATCCAGTATGTTGCAGATAATTCGATTGCTGTTGCTCGCTATGTTACTTCATATATAACCAAATCTGAGAAGACGGAGTTGAAAGAAATGTGGCAAGAAATTTCACAAGAGAAGACTCTTAGTAACAAATTGTACAGCTTCAGTTTGAAGATGCTTTCCCATCGAGAGATTGGATCCTACGAATGTTCGGATCGGTTGACCTCTGCAAGTTTATATTCAAAGTCAAGAGGAATCATTTGGGTAAGTCTAGGTCTTGCTGTAACACGAAATCGAGTATTAAAATCTGTACAAGAAATTGAATACTTAGCAGTGAATGAACCAGAAAGTACAGATATTGTTAAAACAAATATGTTGGATACGTACTATCCCAAAAGGAGTCCACATCTGGAAAACATATGTCTCTATGAAGTACTGCAACATTACAGCTTTAAGAGAAATGTTATAGAAAATATAAATGAAGAAAAATATGCAGTAATTGGATATGATGGATGTTTGGTAAAGCATTCCAAAGGAAATCTTATTAATCACAGGAAACTCAGTTGTGATACTCCAGATAAAAGGGAATTTTTCTATTCAGCACTTCTGCAACTCTTCAAGCCTTGGCGTACTGAAATGGAATTACTTGGAGATTTTGACTGCTATGAAGATTCTTTTAATGCATGTAAAGATAGCATTGAATGTACAATTTTTCCAAATTATCTGCAAGTGTTGAATGAAGACATTGAACAAGAAACTACTATTGCAGCTAAAATAGCTAGAGATAGTTCTCAAGATAGTCAAAGTTCTGCTGCACTAAGTCAAGATCAACTAGGACAACCAATTCTTGAAAAATGAAGCAGCAATAGCCATGAGTGAAGTAGAAACAGCAATGCAACAAGCACAACAGGATATTATTGAGTTGGAAAAGTTAGAAGAACAACTAAATATTGAACAGAAAGAAATATATCAGCAAGTGACACAACAGATTGAGCATGGTTTACTGCATGAAAAAAAAGATTGCCAATGCACATCATTTAAACCTATTCGAATGTATATCAGTGGGCAAGCTGGAACAGGAAAAAGTTTCTTAATTAAAGTTTTGACCAGTTATCTACATAGAACCACTGAATCACATTTATCTTGTGTTGTAACCGCTCCAACTGGGTTAGCAGCACATAACATTAAAGGGATTACATTACATCGATTACTCATGCTACCAGTTGAACATGAAAATAAGTTGGAATATCACAAGCTATCTGGAGAAGCTTGTTATGAAGTTTCAAGAGTACTCAAGAAAATGAAACTTCTGATCACTGATGAGGTGAGCATGGTCTCAAACTTAATGCTTGCTTTTGTACATTTAAGAATGCAACAGATTTTAAAAACAGATTATGATGTTTTATTTGGAGGAAAACATGTAATTATATTCGGCGATCTACTACAACTTACTCCTGTGAAAGGACAACCAGTTTTTAAAACACTTGTCCATGAAGACACTAAAGAATCTTTGGGAAGTATTGGAAATGTGAACATTTGGTCTCTTTTTGAATATAAAGAACTTATTAAGAATATGCGACAAGCAAGTGATGAACATTATGGAAACATTCTTCAAGATATTAGAATTGGTGTTTTGACAAAACGTGGTAAAGAAGCTTTACAAAGTCGGCTACTAACAAACTTGTTTCCAAATGAAAATATTGCACCTGAAATAATGTACAAAAAATCTGGAGAAAAGAAGCCTATAGTTTGCCTTATGCCAACACTGCAAGAGTGTTCTACATTCAATCAAGAACTTTTGAAACTGGAGAAACAACCAATAGTGAAAATGGAAGCCCTTGATAAAATGGAACACGAAGGAGTTACTATTCTTCTCTCAGAGAAATTACAGTCAAAATTAGATTCTTTGGAAAGGTCTGTATCTAAGACTGCTGGTTTAGAAAAGACTTTATATGTATGTGTACACTGTCGAGTAATATTATGGCGTAATTTGGATGTAGAAAAAGGTTTAGTAAATGGAGCAATGGGAAAAGTTGTTGATTTTGTTAATTATGAGAAGAGAGATGGAATTGAATTTTTGAAGATTAAATTTGATCAGATTGAAGAGGTAAAACAGATTGGACGTAGTGCTGTTCGTTTTTTGCTTGTAAAAGACTTGTACGTTCGTAGAAAACAGTTTCCTCTTTCTTTAGCATATGCTGTAACCATTCATAAATCTGAAGGTTTAAGTGTAGATAATGCTTTGGTAAATATTGGAAGTACAGTGTTTAAAGAGGGCATGGCATACGTTGCATTGTCTATAGTAAGAACATTATCTGGTTTGTACTTGATTGATTTTGATGAGAAAAAGGTTAGTGCTGATGCAAACTGTGTAAGAGAGTATAATCGGTTAAGAAGACTGTATGCTCCTAGCTTAGGTGAATATCCTGTATATGAAAAACGTGTAGTCTGCCCAAAACGAAAATATGACAAACATTCTAGTGAGGTTGGCAAAAAGAAAACAATTCTAGAGAATGATGAGGCTCCAAAGAAAAGAAAAATGGACAGTGTTGATGATATTGTAGGATACCAGTTAGAAAATAGTTCGGGTATCAACTGCTATGCTAATGTAATTGTGAATGTTGTGTTTTATCTGGAAGATCTTCATCTTCAAATTATGGAAAATCGAGAGAAAAGATTTTGTTCTTTACTGCATTATATTTTTCAAAAATTGGTAACTGTTAGAACTAAAGTCCATACTGTTTCTGGCATTCGGCATCTTTTGGATATATGTACTGGTTCTTTGCAATTTACACTTAATGTACAACAAGATGCACAAGAATTTCTTATGTTTATGCTTGCAGTATTGGAAGATGAAGGAATAGAAATTGAAAATTTGTTTGGACTAAGTTACAGATGGGATCATAAATGTGAAGAGTGTTGATTTTCTTTTACCACCGAAATAGACACTGAATGATTCATATATTTGACGATACCAGATTGCAAATCAGTGTCTTTTAACAAATTAGTAAAAACAGCTAATCAAAATATGACATGCTCTCATTGTAAATCAGAAATGTTTTCAACATTAAATATAGAAAGATTTGGAAAATATGTAATTTTAATGCTACAACGTTGTAGAGCAGATGGAAGAAAATTCGAAACCAAAATTAAAACTTTTGTGGCAAGTCAACTATCAATTTCAGGAAGAACTTTTAAAGCTGTGGCTATAATTTTTCATGATGGACCTACTACAACATCTGGACACTATACTTTGTACTTAAAGTGTAATAAAGGATGGACACATTGCAATGATGCACATTTGGAATTTAAATGTAGGTTGCCTTTCGAATTACGAGATTGTTATCTGATATTTTTGAAGCCAAAGTTTTGAAAACATCATTCGGCCTACTGGGAAGATGTGAACACAAAAACACGAGTTTATTTTGGATATTTTCAATACAAATGGTTATGGAAACTTCATTCGGCCTATTGGGAAGATGTGAACAATTAGTATTTGGATTTTTGTTTCTACTATTTATTATTCCATTTGCAAAATTGTGTTTGAAGGAACCAGTTGATATATTTGATCTTCATATTATACATAATGTATATGAGAGTATATATTATACAAATTGTACTTTAAAGTAATAAATGATTTAATGTAATTGAATAATGTAATTTAGAAACTGTATATAGGTAAACATATAGTTGAATTTGTTGTAAATATTTTCAACGCAGATTTGGGATTTTCAATCTTATTGATTGTATTTTTTTCCCCGCTGTTATATGATGATCAACATTGAAATCACTGTGTATGGTGAAATTCAATAGAATCTGAAAACAGCAAAAAAGAGAACCTGAATATGTTTTGTAATTCTAAATTTATGTTGTGTTCTTAAAACTATAATATTATTTGCAATAACAGTATTTTTCCTTCTCTTTTACAGAAAGTAATACTAAAGTTTGAAAATATTTTAAACTTAGTTCATAATGAAACAACTGTAAAATAGTTTCAAAGAGTTTGATATCTACTTCAATAAAAAAGGTAAGATGAAATAATGTAATAAGCATAATAATATGAAGTAATGTTTACAGGCACTTTTATTGCAGTCATTCATTTTTTTCAAACACAATCATCTCACTCCTCAAATCACCTCAGCAGAACCCATGCACTCCTTCAATCACTGCAGCATAACCTATGTACTTACAAAATCACCCAGGCATTACTAATCCATACCTTTAATCACTCTAGCAGTGCCCATACACTCCTGCAATCACCTAGACATTACTTGTACAGTCTTACAATCACCCAAGTATTACCTATGCACTCAGTCAATCATCCATACATTACTCCTCCAGTTATGGAATCACCCAAGCAGTAACCAAACACTCTTGCAATCACCCAGGCATTACCTATGCACTTACAAAATCATCCAAAGAATACCTATGCACTTACAAAATCACCCAGGCATTTCCAATGCACTCCTCCAGTCACTCAGGCACTACTTATCCACTCATGTAATAACCCAGGCACTACCCATGTACTACTCCAATCACCCGTGCACTACCTATGCACTGCTCTAATCACCCAGACACTACCCATGCACTTATAAAATCACCATGCACTATCCTTGCACTCCTCCAATCACCCAGGCATTACCCATACACTCATACAATCATCCAGGCACTACCCATGCACTTACAAAATCACCCAAGCAATACCCATGCACTTACAAAATCACCCAGGCACTATCCATGCACTCCTCCAATCACCCAGGCAGTGCTCATCCGCTCATGCAATAACCCAGGCACTACCCATGCACTGCTCCAATCACCCATGTACTACCCATGCACTCCTCTAATCAACCAGACACTACTCATTCACTCCTTCGATTACCCAGCCAGTAGCTATGCACTCCTCTAATCACCCAGTCACTACCCATGCACTTATAAAATCACCATGCATTATCCTTGCACTCCTCCAATCACCCACGCACTACCCATACACTCATGCAATCATCCAGGCATTACCCATGCAGTTACAAAATCACCCAATCAATACCCATGCACTTACAAAATCACCCAGGCACTATCCATGCACTCCTCTAGTCACCCAGGTACTACTCATCCACTCATGCAATAACCCAGGCACTACCCATGCACTGCTCCAATCACCCATGCACTACCCATGCACTCCTCTAATCACCCAGACACTACTCATTCACTCCTTCGATTACCAAGCCAGTAGCCATGCACTCCTCTAATCATCCAGGCACTACCCATGCACTCATGCAATCACCCAGGCATTAACCATGCACTTACAAAATCACCCAGGGACTATCCATGCACTCCTCCAATCACCCAGGCAGTGCTCATCCGCTCATGCAATAACCCAGGCACTACCCATGCACTGCTCCAATCACCCATGTACTATCCATGCACTCCTCTAATCAACCAGACACTACTCATTCACTCCTTCGATTACCCAGCCGGTAGCCATGCACTCCTCTAATCACCCAGTCACTACCCATGCACTTATAAAATCACCCAGGCGTTACCGATGCACTTACAAAATCACCCAAGCAATATCCATGCACTTTCAAAATCACCCAGGCACTACCCATGCACTCCTCCAATCACCCAGGCACTACTCATCCACTCATGCAATAACCCAGGCACTACCCATGCACTGCTCCAATCACCCATGCACCCATGCACTCCTCTAATCACCCAGACACTACTCATTCACTCCTTCGATTACCCAGCCGGTAGCCATGCACTCCTCTAATCACCCAGTCACTACCCATGCACTTATAAAATCACCATGCACTATCCTTGCACTCCTCTAATCACCCAGGCACTACCCATACACTCATGCAATCATCCAGGCACTACCCATGCACTCATGAAATCACCCAGGCACTACTCATGCACTCCTCCAATCACCCAGGCACTACTCATCCACTCATGCAATCACCCATGCACTACCCATGCCCTCCTCTAATCACCCAGACACTACTCATTCACTTCTTCGATTACCCAGCCGGTAGCCATGCACTCCTCCAATCACCCAGTCACTACCCAGGCACTTATAAAATAACCATGCACTATCCTTGCACTCCTCCAATCATCCAGGCACTACCCATGCACTCATGCAATCACCCAGGCACTACCCATGCACTCATGCAATCATCCAGGCACTTCTTATGTAGTCATCCAATCACACACAAAGTACCCATTCAGTCCTCCATACATCAAGGCACTACCCATGCATTCTTCCATGCACCCAAGCATTACCCATGCACTCCTTCAATCACCCAGACATTATCCCTGCATTGATGCAATCACACAGACACTATCTATGCACTCCTGCAATCACCCAGATACTACCCATGTACTCTTCCACGCACCCTGGCATTACTCATGCACTCCTTCAATCACTCAGACACTACCGCTGCAGTCATGCAATCAATTATGCACCCACTACCCATGCACTCTTACAATCTCCCAATATTTGCCACATAATCATGGAATCACTCAGGTAGTACACTTGCACATCTCCAATCACTGAGGCACTATACATGCATTGATGCAATCACACATGTAGTACCCATTCACTTCTCGTTATATTACACTTACCACAATTCATACAATAATTACAAATTTGTCTATTTTTAAACCAAATAGGCGGTTCTGAAAAGAACCATTTTTTTTCTTTTTTGTTTTGTGTTTTTTCAACTCTTTTTTGTATTTGTTGGTCTTTTTTTAAAAGAATGAAAAAAATAACAGAACCAACGGTGAAAGGTTAAAAAACAATATGCAATTTGAAAGTCATTGCAAAATACAAAACAAAAAAAAAATTAACAATAGTGGTTATTAATTGCAACCCCTACGGCATCCAATGATTGCTCGCCATGGCACAAGATTGCTTTGCATTTTATGCAAGTCTCTGGCAAATCTGCGGTGTTGATGTTGCAGACGAACCAGATGAAATGCTTGCTTGTCCACTGTTGTCCTGTCTTGCTTGCTTTTCAAGGTCACGTCTGTGCTGTTCTCTCCCAAGATGACGTGGATGAATAGTCTGCAAATGCTTAAGCATTGAGGAGGTGCCACAGGAGTACTTCTTGTCAGATCCTCGTGACAAGACATTGTTACATAAGGTGCATGTAACCTTGCGGGCATTAACTTTCTTCTCGCCAGGTGGAAAGGTGAAGAAAGCCCACACAATACTTTCATATCTCACCTTCACTGGTTCTTCCAACTCATCTTCATCCTCAGGTGGAAGCTGCCCTGCTGGATTTAAAGCAGTCATTTTTGGATGAAGAAAAAAAAACCACCCAAAAAATCCAAAGAAGAAAAGCAAAACAGAAGACCTGTCACTCCTGAGATGCAGTTGAAAGAATAAAAAAATAGGGTGGGGTCCTTCAAGTTCTAGAATCAAGAGCTTCTTAACCAATCAAATACTTTCTTTTGAAGTCACATGGGAATCGCGCACCAGGAACGCAACAGGCGCGCACCCGGCGCGAATTCCGAAAAATATATTTAACAATAATATATCTTTTTTACAACTACAAATAAATGATATTTACAGTTATATTAAGTAATCACTTGGTATAATATATATAATAAAGTTATATATATATATACTTTTAAAACTTTACGATTTGCGATGAATTCATGCCCCCCGTGCGACCCCTCCCCGGAACTACGTATGTGACGTTACGTGAGGTCAAGATTCGCGCAGCCGGCGCGCAACCGGCGCGCACCCAATGCGATTTCTGAAAAATATATTTAACAATAATATATTGTTTTTACAATTACAAATTAATGTTATTTACAGTCATATTAAGTAATCTCTTGGTATAATATATATAATAAAGTTATATACATATACTTTTAAAACTTAAAGATTTGCGATGGATTCGCGCACCCGGCGCGACCTCCAGAACTACGTACGTGACGTTACGCGGGGCGAAAATTCACGCACCGGTCGCTTACGAAGCGCGCAGCCTACACGACTTAACCAATATGGCAGCTTGGTTTCGTGCACCCACCGAGACAGGTACACGATCGGTACAGGAATCCACTTTTTTATTAAAAAAAATGTACATTTATATTTTAGAAAATAGAAAATATTACATTATTTTTATAAGAATCAGAAAACTAAGAGAAAATATTTTTGGGATATTAGACTTAGAAATTAGCATTTAAAAAACTTTTGAAATTCACTGAAAAAACCATAGGCTTCAGGGACGTTATAGTTAGAAATTAGCATTTAAAAAACCTTTGAAATTCACTGAAAAAACCATAGGTTTCAGGGACGTTATAGTTAGAAATTAGCATTTAAAAAACCTTTGAAATTCACTAAAAAACCACAGGTTTCAGGGACGTTATAGTTAGTTGGACATTTCACTCGTACACAACCAGAGAAATTCGGCCATTATAGTTTGTTGAGCTAACTATAACTCACGCCCCCGCAATGCACTGCTGATGACGTCACATATTACATCACGTATGACATGGCCAGTGACATCACTGATGACATCACTGATATCTCAAATGACATCACTGATGACATCACTGATGCCATCATCCACGTGATAATCTGATGCACCTCCTCACACCCTAATATAACCTTTGATACACCCACTCTAAAATACAGACTACCATTTACGAAACCATAGACACACCAATACCAGTTACTATATACCCACTCACTGATTCCTAGGTCTACACACACATCCACTCATTCACCTATACAGTCACTCATACATGCAGTCACTTATCAATACAGTGCTATCATTTGCACTCATACACCTATACAGACACTCACACATCGCCACTCATCCACAGACTTACTCACACACCTAGTCAATCATGCAAAGATTCATTCACACTCCCATTTACTCACGTATACAGTTATACACACACCACCTCACTTATTGATACAGATACTAACACATACTTACTCTCTTATACAATAACTGATACAAGCACACACTCATCCATACAGCCACTCTCACAATCACTCACTCTCACATATAGTCATTTATATACTCCAACACTCACATATACTGCCTTTCACATATGGAGTTACTCACACATGTACCACTGAGTCATCCATTCACTCACTAACACACACATATACATACTCACCCACCCATACAGCCCTTCACATATATACTCTTGAACCCATACACCCAGTAAATCACCCACTCACACATCTATGAAAACAGTCACACCCCCACCCACCCACACAAACACTCAGGCACCCATACAGATACTCAGACAACCAATCAATAACCCATATAGACACTCATGTAGGTACTCACCAACCCATGCAGCCGCTTACACACCAACAGACAGACTGATACAGACATTCACACAGTTTAGTGGCTAACCCATGCATTCAGTAAGACACGTTTAAACACTCACTTATACAGTCAGTCATGCACCTACTAAATCATCCATTTAGACACTTATACACCCACTCATTCTTCAATACACCTTGGCATATGTATATATAAAACATATTTAAACTTTACAGAAACACACAGTCACTGGATGATGTCATCAGTGATGTCATCAGTGATGTCATTTGAGATGTCATCAGTGATGTCATCAGTGATGTCACTGACCATGTCATGAATGATGTAATATGTGACGTCATCAGCAGTGCATTGCGGGGGCGCGAGTTATAGTTAGCTCAACTAACTATAACGGCCGAATTTCTCTGGTTTGTATGAGTGAAATGTCCAACTACCTATAACGTCCCTGAAACCTGTGGTTTTTTCGGTGAATATATATATTCTTAGAGCAGAAGAAGATCCTCGCCCTGCCTTGAGTTAGTGTTGCTTTCACCACATCCACCCCAGCAAGTGTGTGATCAATTATTGGTGTAAATTTAATTTAGTCACACCTCAATATAAATCACACAGCCCGGTGGAAGAGGGTTAGGGTTTGATGAATGATTGGGAAGGGGTATTTGAGGGAAAGGTTTGACAAAGACAAACACTACACATGGACAACACACAATCTTGGCAGATGACCATCATAAATCTGTTAAGGGAGAAAAAGGAAATGCATGCATGATGATGACTTGATGATGATGAGTAGTACTAGATTAGTAGTACAGGGCAGCAGTATATTATAAATTATTATTATTATGCAATTGCCTTGCCTGTCTGCCCCCAGAGAGACCCAAGTTGCATACATTTTATGCTCTGTTGTACCGGGCTTCCTTTTAAAGCTGCAACGAAAATTAAAAAATATCTGTAGGAGTCAACTATAAGCAAACATATAAACAACAACACACACAGTCGTAATGATTGAAGAGAAAAATGAATCAAATGAAAAGATGATACTATAACTATGTTATGGTCAAATTGGGAGTTGCTTCTAGGCATTCCTCTTGGTCCTTCCTTCCATGGACGCTCTGTCCGTCAATCTTGGGTGCCTGCCTGGCGGATGCGGATTGGTAAGGTAAGTGTGAGTTGTTTTCCCCAAGTAGGCACAGGGTAAAGGCCGACCTGTAAGTGTAGATGGAAAAACAAAAGGGATTTTGAAAAATCAAGGAGAAAAGTAAAGGTAAACTGCATAAAATAAGGAGGAGTGCAACAAGAAAACTTTCAGAGTCGGCATGGCTAAATCATGCCTACTCTGTTTCCAGCATTAATCTACAACAACAACAGGAGCATGCCAGCGGTGCCCAACCAACCTCCACTTAGCTTAGATTTTGAGCCAGACAGCACTGAGCACACATACACAGTAACACAGCATTTTCCAAATTAAGTAACTAAATCAATGCACCGCTATCAGTCATACCACTACACGCGCCTCTACCACTACACAGACCTGTAGGTCTGGTGTTGTTGTTGTTGACTTGTTTACCTTTTAGGACACTTCATGAAACGCCCCGTCAATCATCCCTGATCCTACTGACTGACTGCGAGTATGGTATGGTCATCATGGTATCCAACTCTGTAATGTACCCAGTGAGTCCGGAATCAAAAATGCAATGGATCGGCCTGCAGTAGTACAATTTTGTTATTGAACAACAAGAAGGGAAACATTGACTTGAGTCACTTTTTTGTGTGTACATTAAATACTAGTAGACATCATGCACCACAACAACACAAACACCAATCACCCAGAGTCAGCGTCCAATGCATGCCATCATTTACCTGTTCTTATGGGGCAGTCCCTCTAGGTTCGGAAAGGAGGATAGCTATATTCAGGTTCTTTGGAGGGACTCGACGAGGCAGGCACACATTTCACATTTCTTGTACTATTCTCCATGCAATGTCTGGCTTGAGGGAAATGGATTTAGAGCGAGTCAGGACTGGAGCAGGACTCGGAGGAGTGGAATTACTTCTTCACTGACTGCACACAGTTGCAACTCTAATCCGGCAATAAAAGAGTAAGATGGTGGTGATGGATTTGTTGTGATTCGAACCAGAAAGACAGTGACACACAATAATATACCTCAGCTGTATCTTTTTGGTGGGCTTTTTTGGGGCATCAAAGCAAGAAAGAAAGTAACAAGTCAAAAGCCTAGTTGTTGTCAGGGAAGTAGAACTTGTCCTCAAACTGATTCACCCAGAAGTAGGTCATCTAACACACTACTTCCATGACCTAAGTCGCTGTCATCATTTCCTGGGGTGCTACTTCAGGTCTGGTGTAATCCGGTCGTATAAAGTGCTGATTAATTTTGATCATGGTTAACCTCTCCACATTTTGGGGTGAGAGACTGGTCCTTCTCAGTGTCAGAACGGCACCAGCAGCAGTGAAAACACGCTCAGAAGAGACACTTGCGACAGGGCAAGCCAGATAGTTTATCACCAGCCTGCTGAGCACTGGCCATTGGCCCCTTTTCCCATACCAATACAGCAATGGGTTTTGATCAATGTAGACCTCTGTTGGGTCATCCAGATAGGCCTGGACCATCTGCTCAATGCTCAGAGGTGCTCCGCTTTGCTCGGCCTCTTTTGCTTTTGCCTCAGCACTGGACCTTACAAGCCCTTGCTGTAGAAACCATTCCTGTGCCGATTTTGGTGGGGCTGATGCTCCTGTTCTTGTTGTTGTTGATGTTGTTCTTGGTGTTGTTGGGGGTTTTGGCTGCTGTGAGCCAACCGCACTGCCCTCAGGCTCTGAAGTTGAACTTGACACCGGCTGCCCTGCAGTACCTGTGGCCTGGAGTAGAGGGCCTTCAATTCCCGGCCGTTCTTTTTCTAAGTGAATGGCTTCCACAGCTATCCAAGTTTTGTAGGTGGCAACATCCCCTTCTGAAAAAGGAATCAATGTGTTCAGTACTGGTTTGTCCACTAATAATGAGGCCCCATTCACAAGCGTCGCATGCCGTCACTCTTACTTTTAAAATTAATCCCGGGCCGGCCGGGCCACGCCCGAGGCAGTCAGGAGTTAGCCGCTCTGAAGGGGGCAGAGCAGCAGGGTTAGTCATTGTCATGATGACTGACATCATGATCGCAAGGGTGGTCTGGTCGGCGGAGCGCACAGCAAGAGTACGCATGTTCGGTTTTGGGCAGATCATTTTTCCTACCAGCCCGAACATGCGCACTAGGCTGCACATTAGGAGAGCGAGGGTTGATCCATGCCACAGCCCCCGGTCTCCTAATGAGCGGTGAGTATCCCTGCTCAAGCCAATCCTGGCGCTGCTGGTGCCACGTCTGGATTGGCTGAGACGCACGCAGTTGCCAGGCCTCTCTACAGTCCTGAGCATTGTGCACATGAGGTGGCTCGTGTGGGAGGCACTAACACAGTGTATGACCAATCACTGTCATGGCTTATTGTGAAGCCATGCAGTGATTGGCCATTTCTACCATTGCTGGGCTGTTCAGCCAGCCTGCCACTGTCAGTCCCTCCCCCTCAGAGTGGGAGCAAGCGTGACGTTGGAGGAGAGAGTCAGACCACACCTCTTGTTCAGTGCTACTGCTCGTGTGTGCCAGTATTTGTCCCTCCTGACCGCCGTCGGCCTCAGCCTTGATTGATCACGAAGATCTGATCAAGTCGATGTCGACCTCACCCCAGTCCTGGTTGACCCCTCCCTGCATGTGTGTGGTCTGAGTGCAGACTAGATTCAGACTTGGAAAAGAGGATTCAGTGAGTACTGACTACTAGCTGCGCATATATTGTATTACTTTATCTGAGCCTTGGGAGTGGTGGGTGGCTCGATCATGGGCCTGTTGTCAGTGTTATTTATAGGTTATGCTTGGAACACAACAACACGCATTATTTAATGCAGTTTTATGTAGCACGAACTTTACCCAAAGCAAGGCTGTCATCTAGCCTAGATGACAGCCTCGCTTTCGGTAAAGTTTGCGCTACATAAAACTGCATTAAATAATGTGTGTTATTTAGCATGAAGTAATCTAGCCACTGTTGGAGGGGTGTGATGTCACAATATTGTACTCAGGACTGTCCTGAGTACAATATTGTGACATCACACTCCTCCAACAGTGGCTAGATTACTTTGTGCTAAATATATCTTCTCCGCATCCATCTGGTAAGTTCTGGTAGACTCGTGCAGCTGTGGTGGCATTAAACTGGGGTATTCTTCTGTTTTGGGAAATGGGATAGTCAGAGCTGCTTGTCTGCTGCACCTACCTTGAAGGACCAATTCAGCCATCTTTTGAGGAAGTTTCGCTATTGGGCTAGGCATATGACCATGTTTTTTTCAGTTGAGAAATCTTCTTGTTAAACTTTGCTCCAGTAATATACATTTCTGATCTAGTCACTCTGCATAACTAGAGTTTTACATCGTCAGGCTGCTAAATCAATAACCAATACATTAAAAAATGATTATAAAAAAAAATTTTGTTGGCTGAAGAGAAGAGCACATGTTGAATCAAATATGCAGTCCTGTTAAACAGTGGATGGATTTAAAGACTGAATAGTACATTGCAAGGTAGCATAACTGAGTGAATTCAAATGTTTTCTCAAGGATACATGAATGATTTTAGTCTATTTAAGAATGTGTAATGAATATCAAGTATTAAAAGTGATGCCAGGTTATAGTAACTTGCATAATATTTATTATATTTGTTTTATTATTGCTTGCCGATACTATGTTTCCTAATTTAAGAAAAAACAAAACAAAAAAGGTGTATATTATCGAGCTAGGCCGGACAGCTGAGCACAACAAGAATGCATCTTCCTTGATGCTCTCTCCAGCTATGCCCCAATTTGTTTTTTTAACTTGTAACGTCATTTTTCAAAATCAAAGTATTGACCCACAAGTGTGAGCGTTCAAAGTACTGTTTACTACAAACCCAGTGCTGGCTGAAGGTGTCACGTGTTACATCACGCAGGACCCCTGGGCTGCTGCAGCCTTACAGGGTCTGTGTGCCATTTCGAGCAATGCTCTTCCACCACAGCGCCATTAACGTACACTATTTAGCTCCATTTCTCTTCCATCTGGGGTGTAAATAACAGAAAGCAGCTGCCACCTCGCAGCTGATTACAGTAATAAGGCAAGCAGGAGGCACCTTCTGAAGAGGGATAGTAATTAACGTAAAAAGAGTGGGGAGCCATGGCTGTCCCCCTTCCCCCGTCAGAGTGTTGCATCGAGAGGACACTGTTGCTATCATTGACCAGCTATGTGATTACAAGCACATAGATGGTCAATGATAGCGACACTATCCTGAGTACAATATCGTGACATCACACTCCTCCAACAGTGGCTAGGTTACTTTGTGCTAAATAACACGCATTATTTAATGCAGTTTTATGTAGTCTGAACTTTACCCAAAGTGAGGCTGTCATCTAGGCTAGATGACAGCCTCGCTTTGGGTAAAATTCGCGCTACATAAAACTGCATTAAATAATGCATGTTATTTAGCATGAAGTACTGTACGCCTTTGCAATGCACCAGTCCAGGCGTGCACACTGCACAGGAGCTCCTGCTCAGTATGAGCTCCTTTGCCCGCCAGAGGCCTCTAGTAGCGTTGTAGATTCGCATCGCCATCAATTACTTCCATTTTGATAACCAGTCACCATTTTGTCTTAGGTGACACGGTGGCTTTGGCTTGGACTGTTTCCTTTTATCCTAGAGTTGTGTATCTGGTGATTTGTTGCCATCAGTACTGGTGATACCTCCTCTCTACTAGGAGCTGACCACAGATTACGAGGCAGGTCAGAGTATGTGATATTGGCGCATATCCAGAACGAAGCCACAGAATGGCTTCTGATAGGCGTTTCTCTTTGTATGAATTGGTGTTGTAAAATGTTTACAATTAAAAAATTCTTTTTTTTAAATGCACTAAGTTTGGAATCATGGTTGATAAATTACTCTTGATCTCTTTGTAGATCAAAACATTTAATAAAATCTTGAAATCTATACTGTTAAGCGCAAGAGATAGCTTTCACGTCCTAATGTGTTCTTATAATTGTTGCAGTGATTTTTTCCTTACATAGCATTGTAACCTGTTTTTCTTTGTATCTTCAAAATAAATTGTTCCTCATGCATTTGAATATGGATGCTTAGCATTCAGATAAATACCAATACAATAAAATAAAATACCTGGTTGGTCTTTTAAATAATCTAATTTGTTTGGCAGATATGCCCTAGAACGCAGTTAAGCCACACATCGCAGTACTGCAGTCATGGCTTGATGATAGGCCTGCAGGTGAAGTAACAGCCCTGCATTTTGATTGATTGTATTTATGTGTTTGGTTGACTAAACTGTTATTTTTCTTTTCAGCATCTGGTAAAGCCTGACAAGCATTACTTAATTTTTGGGCAAAGAACAAGAGGCCCCAACCTCCTTTGCTGCTCTTTCACCCCTACATCCCAGCAAACACCAGTGTTTAAGGTAAGGAAACTGATGCTATATTTTTTTACATTGGAGTTAGGGCTATGTATGTGGTCATTCTACATGGTGGGTGGGGTGGGTGCACATCAATATCAATTTGAGGCATGGAACTGTGTAATCAATATTAAAAGATAGATTTCAATGTTGAGAGTTCCATTGAAGACAATGAATTGGCTCAGGGATAATAAGGGTGGGTGAAAGCCGTCTTCTCCAACAGAATTCCAATATTTGTTTTTCTGTTTCCCCTTAATTTTGAACATTGTACCCTCAGTGGATGGAATTTACTAATAGCCTTATAGCCCTGTGCTTTGGGCTACAACGGTTGTTAAAGGCACTATCTATCCCTTGCTTTGTTATAGGCCCTCGAACAGTGTCTATTTCAGTGCCTTCAGCAACCAGTATGGCACACAGAGGCAGCAAGCAGTAAGGCTGTATTTTTAGCAGTCATATTGTGCAAAGGGGAGCTGTTTGAGATATATTGCGGTAATGCACAAGATATGTATTTATACAGAAATTTGATATTATTGCACCAAACCTTATACATTGTACTTTTATTATTGACAGATTACTTTAATATTGGTAAGAGAGCATGAATACAGTAGAACAGCTACTTGCAAGGCCATTCTTTGGACTGAGACTTGAAGACAAACTAAATATAAAGCGAATAAGCGATTAAGACCTGATCAGCCCGACCTAAAACTACACCAAATTTCAAAGGACAGAGGGAAGACTTACAAACGTACATTGTCAAACACCTGGTACACAAAAGTTGATTGGCTTACAGGGTGTACGTCAACAAATTCTCTGTTCTGCTTCCCCTGCATGCTGTTTGGTGGTGACATTCCTTGGACAAAAAAAGGAGTAACAGACTTGAAGCATTTGTCAGACAAAATAAAGAAGCATGCACATACAAGAATCCATATGGAAAACCTGATGAGACTGGGAATGTTGGGAGACACGGATTGAGGCCACATAAACGACGCATACCGCAAATCAATACAGAAACCCAATGAAGCAGTACATACTGTCAAAAATAATTGATTGCATTCGTTTCTGTGGTGCTTTCGAACTGGCATTGCGAGGGCATGATGAATCTGAAAGTTCCTCAAATTCTGGTATATTCAGATGCTTTGTGGATTTAATAGCAAGCATAGACAATGAAATGGAAGCACATTTAGCAAGTGCTACAGTCTTTAAGGGCACCTCTAAAACGATACAAAATGAACTCCTTGAGTGTATGCTAAAAATTATGAGAAGCCATATTGTCCAACAGGTGCAAAACACGGACTTTGTGGCTATTCAGGCTGATGACACCACTGATGTGGCCACAAAAACACAGTCCGTATTAGTCTTTCGGTACCTTGACAATGACAGTAAAGTTGTGGAGAGGTTCTATGATTTCACACATTTAAGAGACTCTAGTGCAGAAACCAATATTTCAGCTATACTGCGTGAACTGAACTTGATTTTTCCAGAGCAGCCTAAAAAAAAAAACGTATTGCACAAAGCTATGATGGTGTGTCCGTAATGAGTGGAAGCCTTGGTGGAGTACAGAAAAGAATTAGAGATGTGTACCCTAATGCTCATTATGTGCACTGTTACCCCCACCAAGTTAATCTTATTATGCAACAGGCAGTGTCAAAGATCTCTGAGGCACAAATTTTCTGGTGCCATTTCTTTGCTGGCTTTAATTCAGAAAGTTAATATGGAAAAGTCACTTACAGAGACAGTGGCTTTACTAAAAATAGTCATTACCACTCATATGACAACAGCAGAATCGGAACAATGTTTTTCAACTTTAAACAGAATTAAGATATTCCTGAGGAACACCATGATTGAGGAAAGACTGAATGCTTTAGCAATGCTCTCTAAAGAGAGAGACCTAGTTAAAAGAATCCCAGACTTTAACGTTCAAGTTATTGAGAAGTTTGCTGCTGTTAAAGACAGACGTGCTGATTTTGTCTACAAAAGTGAACAATTTGTTATTCTTAACATTTCTTGAACAGTTTGAGACCATTTCTTGAATGCTGCTCGTTTGTGACCTGCTCATTTGTTTCTTATCTGCTGTACAGATATTGGAGACACTGAAATTAATGGTGTATAACGTATTATGCCTACATTCAATCTGTTTAATGTTCACTTTATGGTTGGTTGCTCTCAATGAGACGTACAGTGCCTTGTAGGGTGCCCTACTACCTGTTAATGTTTAGTGCTTGCTGTCTCAACATGTCCAGTCCAATAAATCACAGTAGCTTGTATTTCCTCAATATACTTAATTGCTAAAGATATCAATAAATAAGGAAATCTGTAAGGTACACAGCATTGTTATCTCAAAGTCTGTAATGAAGATCTGTGGTTATATTGATAAGCAGCAAACTACATTATATTATCATACAAAATCTCTTTATTGATGTAATTGCTACACTTTCTCAATTGCTTTATAAACATTCTGCTTTCTGAAATGTCCTTGAAAATGCACCATTTGGCCGCTCTTTTTTCAAAATTTTCTCGGGGGGACAACCCCCCCGAAACCCCTTTCATACATTCAGGCTCGCTGGCTACACTCGCTCGCCACAGTGCGCTGCCCGCAAATTTTACGCTTCACCACTTTCAAATGTCACCAGCCGCCAATGGGTTTGTACCGTGGATCCAGAATTGTGGCACAAATGTAATGGTTGCATGACACAATGACTCTTTGCACCCTTGTATTTTCAGATAAGCGAAGAGTTAAGCTCTCCACCAACTCATGTTTCTTTTTTTTCCTCCACACCTGCGTACATTGCAGACACCCCCTTCAGCTGTTCCTGTAGCATGGGCAACAATGGGATAGCTTGGCTCATAGTAATGTCCTCCTTGCTGACTCCACGTGTGAAGAGCTCGAAAGGAAGTAGCATCTCTGTCAGGCATTTAACTAGGCCCCATTGGTCCATCTCAATGATCATGCCTTTCACAGTAGCATCCCCTCTTTGCATGACATATTCATTGATTGGTCTGTACTGCTCAAACAGACTTTCAAGCATGTAATAAGTTGAGTTCCAACGTGTTGGCACCTCCTGGATTAGTGCTTTAACTGGTATTCTATTATCATGTTGAATGATCCTCAGCTGCTTCCGGGCTTTAAAAGAATGGCTGAAATGTGTGCAGATTCTTCTGCAAGTGGTCAGTAAGTTGCTGACTCTGTCTTCTTTTTTCAGAAAGTCTTGAACAATGATGTTAATGCAGTGCGCCAAACACAGGACCCTGAAATAGCCACCATTTGCCATGGACTTAACTATATTACTGCCATTGTCCATGGCAACAAAGCCAATGGTAAGCCCTCTTGGTCACAGCCATTCAAAGACCTTGCTGTCAAAGTCTTCCAAAATGGTTGCAGCAGTATGAGATTTCTCCGTGGCGAACATGGCTACAGTTGCATGTTTCCGAGTGGCATTAAAAATCTCAGCAGTGTCAACAACACCTGCTGCAGATATCTTTTCTCTAACCCCCACAAAAGAGATCCAGTGTGCACTGTTGCACATGTAATCAGTTCTTGGCAACTAGTCCACATGTCTGTTGTCAGGTGGATAGTGTGAACAGCACTCTGCTGCAAAGCTTGTCCAAGCAATTCCAGCACGTCGTGATGTAGTGCTGGAACAACAACTCTGGCGAAATAGGACCGGCTTGGAACCTTCCATTTTGGGCAGATGGCTGTCACAAATTCAAGAAAACCCACCCCTTCCACAAAAGAAAAAGGGAGGAGGTCCAGCGCTAACATTTTAGCAGCTTCGCGTTGTACAAACGTTCCGTTGGGTGGTTGCGTTAGTACTGCCCCTCCGACCTAAACATGCTGAGAATGGTAGCCTGGATTTTTTTCTTTTCTGGTGCCACTGATGCAGGTGACATCTTGACGCCAGAAGTTTTTAGGCTCAACACACGTTTTTTCATTGAGGTACTCTCTTGCCTGGGACCCCTTGGTGTCTCAGCCTGACTCTTAGTCTTGTGCCACTGCAATGTTGCTGATGAGGATGTGGGCGGTACCACTGCACTGCTGGGGACAGGGCTACTTTGTGTACCAGAGAAAATGTATCCCTCTTGTTCACTTTCCACCGTGATCAGATCTTCTACTTCTTCATCCCCACCAACAACAATGGGTGCAGTTTTTTGGCTGCTAAGGTGCTCCTCCCACTGGATCAAGTGGTGTTTTTTCAGATGGGTTGTTTGGCCTCCGGTACCATAGTTTGTACCAAGCTTGCCCTGACTAACACCTTGTCCACAAATAGAGCATATAGCAATGTTCACCTCCTTCCTGCTAACTGAAAAGAAGTCCCAAACTGGGGAGGTCAACTTTCTGGCGTTGCTGGTGCCACTTGCAATGCCGGATTAACTGGGCGTGAAGTTTGACTCTCTGCAGTACCTACTTCTACTGAGGTGGTTGTGGTAGATGTAGGTCGCTGCCGGCGAAATATGGAAGCTGGAGGTGGTATTGGTGGTATTGGTGGTATCATCTGTGTTGGTGGTATCCGTGCCACATCCCTCACAGCAATTTGGGATGGGGTAATGTCGGTCTCCACTGGGGCGGGACTAATGTCATCATCCTCCTCCTCTTCTACATCTACCTCCATAACTCTAAGGCTTTCTGGAACCTTCCTTTTCCCTAGCCTTGTCTCGTAGCATGTCTCACTTTCAGACTGAGGTGGCTTCCAAGTGACGTCTAGATCATCAGAAGGGGGGCTTGCAGAAGAAGTTGATGGACTAACCCTCCTTTTCAATGCTGGGGATCTGGAAGACAATGGATCTTCTGAAAGAGTGGCTTGCTCTTCTTCTTCCTCTGCAGGAAGCTCGATTTCCTGAACTGCCCCTACTTCGGGAGGAACAACTACTACTGGGGGCGGTGGTTGTGGCTGTTGTTGCCCACTTATCTGAGTTTCCTGCATTGATTGGGTACTACTTTGTGATAAGTCAATTTCAACATCTCTACTCGTCGGCGTTGGACTCGGGATTAGACTGGCTACCTCTGCAACAGACATGGGCTTGGGCCTAGGTTGGTGGGGTGGGTCCACTGATGCGGGGGTGCTGCTCCCAGCTTGCTCCCCGGACACCGCTGCTGCAGGCACAATTTTTGTTTTCCAAAAAAAGATCTTGGGTGACATACCAGTCTTGGTAAGTTGCAGTGCCTTCTTCTCACTGGCAACTTACTTGATACTGGACCTGGTACCTTTCTTTGGGGCCATCTTGACGATGTCAGCAGCAGCACGCAGTGGCACAAGTTGAAGAGATGTCTGTGGTCACACGTCACGTGACATCGTGCGCAGCAGGAATTCTGTCTGGCAGTACAATGGATGATGACGTCTCCTCCTCTTTTGTGCACCTAAAACCAAAGAAGCAAGAAGAACATCAGTGAAACGTGGCATTCATTGTTGTGGTTCAATTACTACTAGTACAAACAAACAAATATGATATATAACTTAGTGTGTGGTCACACTTGTTAGTGTTATTAATATAAGTACATTTATTACCTCAGTTATCAAAAAAACATAACAATATAGTGTAGACATTTGTGACACTTTGACAAAAACAAGGGCTTTCATGGTTGGTGTACTAGTGTACAGTTGTTGCAAAGTCATCCTGTGCCCTGGGCACTCCCCAACTTTTTGCTAACTGGTACTGGTGGTAACTGACTCTGACTGACCCTGGGCTCTGCCTAACCAGGCCCAGGGCCAGTGCTATGCTGAAAGAGACACATTTAGAATACAGTGAAAACACCTACATACACTAGGGTACACTATGGGTTGGGGTACCCCTGTCATTGTCATGACCTACCCTATAAGACCCTAGTACATAATAGGGCAGGGGGATTGAAACTACCTATCAGTCCCTAGTATATAGTAGGGCATGGCAGTTTACAGGCCAGCAGCCTTTTCTGCACTTGCATGTGCGCACTGCTGAAGCCTGAGGTCAGTTTAAAAGCAGCCCTTGGTTCCATGACTGCTTTTAAAAAGTAAATTGTGCCCAAACTCGACTTTGGTGTTTGGGGCACTTAAAAATGGATACCCTACAATGTTTTGGCATATTAGGAACCCCTAGGGTCTCTCCTAGGTGTTCCAGAGGTGGGTGTTCAAATATTTATAAGGTGGACCCTTATAAAATGAGTTTTATATGCCCTGGGTTAAGTGAAATTTCACATTTCACTCCCCACATTGGGATAAAGTGCTTCCCAAATTCGACTTTGATGCTAGGAGCACTGGGAAGGGAGGATCTGCAATATTTCTACAGATTCAGAACCCCTAAAATCTCCCCTAACTGATCCATAGGGTGGGGGTCCTGTAGATAGAGGTGGAGTACTTATAAAATATGTTTTTGTAAGTGCTGGTGCTGGAAAAAATGGCCCAAGTAATTTTTCCCATTGCAAATTCCATGCCACATAGGTTACCATGGCAAGAAGTTATTAACTAATAACTCCTGATAGGAGAATGATAGAACTTCCATTCAAAGACTTCCCAGAATGGTAGTGATAAATCCAACAATATGATATTGTTGAATTTCTCCTAAAATGTACAGACAAGAAGTTATAAGACTTTCTTGTTTGTAGGTCCAGATTCAGCCTTCCAGGGGTCTGTCCTGATTGGTCAGAGTTACGTGGATTAGTCAGGCTGCTTTGAAGAGGTGATAAAGAGCCCTGGGGTTACCCAGCTCTTCTGGGAGGGCAGTGTGCTGTTCCACAGGAATGCCAGGGCAGGGGGAGGAGTCGTAAACCATGGTCTTCAAAGAGGAGGGAAGAAACCAGTGTCATTTACAACTCTAAACTTTTGACCCCAAGCCAGATGCTAGGTTAAGGAAGGAATGAGCAGATGCAAGGGGGAGAGACTATGGAAATAGCCATCCTGGGGGTGTGTTTAGCCAGTTCTTAACTCTCTGCTGGAAAATCAGCCATTATGAATTTGGAAGATTTGATGCACTCTGGGACAAAATAATGCCACACTCTACAGGATGTGGTCATATCTTTGGGGAGTTACCCTGCCCCCATTGGTCAGGAGAGACCTCCTGCTTGACCCAGAGAACTTGGAATAAGTATCTGAGAAGGGCAGAGCCCCTCAGATCTGCTGCTTGAAACTTAAGAAAGCAAGACGTTGTGCCATGCTGAGAAGTTGGATGTGCAATTGCTAATGCCTGCCCTCTGAGGACTGCACCATCTGGAACTACAGCCCTGTGGACTACGTTGCTGTGAAAAAGACTAAAGAGTGGACTCCCTGCAAGCTACAGGTTAACAGAGCTCACCTGGATCATCACCACCAAGAATCCGCAACCTGGAAAACTACCAGTGGATTTGTAAGGGTTTTGTCCAAGTGGATTGTGGGAATGGAAGTCCTCAACTTTCAAGGACCATATTGGAGCTTCCAGACCCTTGGAGTAAGTTTGAGACCCTTTGGGACCCTTTGGGGAACTTCAGGAAGAAGTTTCAGGAGTTTGGAGAAATTTGGAGCAACTTTGGAAAAAAGCTCCATAGGTGGACCGACTCAACCTGGTCAGCCAAGCAGCCTGCCTTCAACCGCAAGTCGGCCAAGCCATCCAGGTTCGTCCCGCTGAAAGCTCCATAGGTCCGACTTTCAGAGTTTGACCAGAAGTAGAAGAAATCCGAGGCCGGCGAACCCTCACCGAATCCGGCCTGGTGAAGAGCATCGAGGGACCCCACGAGAAAAAGCTCCGGAAAAGTTTCTAAGTCCGAAGGAAAAAACTGTGACCGGGACCTACCGCGAGGGGTAGCCGCTCAGGGCTCCATCGCGGTTGGCCTGAAAATTTGACTTTGAGCTGGTCTATCGGGACCAGATATCCCAATAAGGTGCTATAAGTTTCTAAGTACTATAAAGTGATAAATCTTTAAAAATTTATATCTCCGGTTCCCTACATTGGATTTTTGTCGTTTGGTGTCATTTTAAAGATAAAAATATTTCCTATTTTTATAAATTGGTGTTGGATTTTTATTATGCATTGTGTCTTAATTATTTACTGAATTGGTATTTTTAAATGCTTAACATACCTGTCTTTGAAGTTAAGCCTGGCTGCTCGCAGCCAAGCTACCAAGGGTTGAGCATGGGACTAATTTTCTAAGACCTATGCTGAGTCCTATCATGTGGTAGTGGCCTTATTGCTAGTGGCAGACCTACATTTGCCCCTACCAATAATCCACTTTCCAACATTTGGTGCTTAGCGGTGTGGATGAGGACTTGTGTTTAAAAAGTACACCTTTCAGTAAAGTGAATTAAGATTATAAAAATTCTCTAAATTGCCTTAGAACAAAACTTTTGATTTTGATTTTTGGAATTTGGACTAAACTGTTTTTAATCCATTGTTTTGATTTTTCCAAATTGTTCTAAGTCTGTTGTGCCTAGTTGTTGTGACCCAAAACTAGGGAACCATGGAGCTGGGACTGGCTAAACTGTCCCAGTTCAAGATGGCTGATCTTAGGGAACAGTGTAGGCTTAGGGGGCTGCCTGCTTCCAAGAAGCATAGGAAAACAGGGTTGCTTGAATCCCTAAAGGCCTGGGCTGGGGTCGCTGAGGAGAGTCAAGGGGGGATAGAGGGTGTCCCCCCCAACCTCATCCAAGAGGAGGGTGAGGATGTTGCCTCTTCCATTTTATCTAGTGTTAGACATATGATTCCAGATGGTGGGAGTGGGGAAGGGTCCCTTACTCAGGAACCACCACTGTCCCTTGCAGAGAGGCAGCTTGAGGCTCAATTAGCTTTGATTGCCTTGGAGAAGGAGAAATTGGAATTGGCTAAGAAGAAATGGGAGAGTGAGGAGGCGTTCAAAAGAAATGGTGGAAGTGAAAATGATGAAGATTTTGAGATGTCCAGGGGTGGTGGATTTGATCCCAAACTTCCCAAGGGTATAGTGCCCAAGTACACAGAGGGGGATGACATTGACAAGTGGCTAGCAGCTTTTGAGAGGGCCCTTAGAATGAGTAGAGTCCACATCAAAGTATTGGGGTGCACTCCTGTGGGAGTTGATTCCAGTAGCTGGGAGGGATAGGCTCCTGACCCTGAAGGGAGAGGATGCGGAATCATACCAGCAGATGAAGGAATGCTTAGTCAAGAGATTTGGTCTGACTCAAGAGCAGTACAGGGTGAAGTTTAGAGGCACCCAGAAATTGAGTTCAAAGTCATGGGTAGACTTTGTGGACATTTCAGTGAAGGCACTGGAAGGCTGGATTGTTGGTAACAAAGTTGACACATATGAGGGATTGCATAATTTGTTTTTGAAAGAACATATTTTGACTCATTGTGCAGAAGAGAAGTTACACCAGTATCTAGTGGACTCTAAGCTGACAGACCCCAGAGAGCTGGGGGAAGCAGCTGATGAGTGGGTGAGAACCCAGGTTTCCATTCAGCACCAGGGGAGTGACCAGAAGAAAGGAGGACAGGTCCCTTCCCAAGGGAAAGCCCAAGGGAAAGCAGGTGAAAACCAGAAGGAGTCCTCCAAAGACCCACAAAAACCTGAACAAGGAGGGGGGCACCGAGCCAACCCACATTCAAAGGGAGGGGGTATCATGGAAAGAATGGTAGGCTCTTTGATCCCTCAAAGGTGGGCAAGTGCTTTGGCTGTAACCAGCCAAGGCACAAACAGGGAGATGCTGTCTGCACCAAGAAACTCCCCCCAAGGGGCCATCCACAGGGATTGCCAGTGTAAGTGTAGGGGTGGAGAGTGGTGCCCCAGATAAGGGTAGTCAGGTGGTGGAAGCAACCTAAGTGTCCCTGGGTGGGGTGAATATTGCAACCCTTGCTGCCTTACCTCCAAACATGGACAAGTACAGGCAGAGGCCTAAAGTGAATGGGACTGAGATTGAGACTATCAGAGACACTGGGGCTAGTATAACTATGGTCCTGGATGAGCTGGTGCCTCCAGAGAGGGTGGTACCTGATGAGTTTCACCAGGTGACTTATGCAGACAGCACTACCAAACTCAATCCTATGGCTGTGGTGGATTTGGAATGGGGAGGTGTGACAGGCCCTATGAAGGTAGCTGTGTCAAGGGTGCTCCCAGTCCAGTGTTTACTGGGCAATGATCTTGAAGCCTCTGTGTGGTCAGAGGTGGAGAGAGGACTCCATATGAAAATATTGGAGCTCCCTGAGTGGGTATGTGCTGTGACTAGGTCACAGACTAGCCAGAAGGGAGGGGCTGGACACTTGAACCCTGGAACAAAGGGCCAAGCATCCAAGGACAAGGGTACTGGGCCTGGTGAGCCAGCCCAGGGAACTTCAGAGGTGCAGGGAGAATCTAACCCTGATGGGGAGGACCTAGCCTCTGAGGGAAGGACTCCATCCCTGCTAGAGCTGTCAGATTTGGCAGAACTGACAGGAGCAGGTGGACACTCCAGAGAGGAGTTCAGTAAGGGACAGAGAGACTGTCCCACCCTTGAGAGCTTGAGGCGGATTGCTTCTAAGCAAGAGGAGGGGGATGACAGTGGGTTTCACAAACTCTACTGGGAAGATGAACTGCTTTATACTGAGGCCAGAAACCTCAAGGAGGGGGCCACCAGGAGGTTGGTGGTGCCCCAGAAGTACAGAGAGTTCACCCTGACTTTGGGTCATGATATCCCCTTGGCAGGACATTTGGGACAGACAAAGACATGGAACCGGTTGGTGAACCATTTCTACTGGCCCCATATGTCTGAAAAGGTAAAGGAGTTTTGCAGCTCCTGTGTCACCTGTCAGGCCAGTGGCAAGGCAGGGGGCAGGACAAAGGCTCCCCTAATACCACTGCCAGTGGTTGTGGCTCCTTTTGAAAGGGTGGAAATGGGCATTGTTGGTCCCCTGGACCCACCTACTGCATCAGGGAATAGGTATATCTTAGTGGTAGTGGACCATGCCACTAGGTACCCTAAAGCAATCCCTCTTAGAACCATTGATGCTCCTGCAGTGGCTAGAGCACTGCTTGGTGTGTTCACCAGAGTGGGTTTTCCAAAGAGGTGGTATCAGATAGGGGCACGAACTTCCTGTCCAGCTATCTGACTGCTATGTGGGATGAGTGGGGTGTCAACTACAAGTTCACCACCCCCTATCACCCACAAGCAAATGGTCTTGTTGAGAGATTCAACAAAACCCTGAAGGGCATGATAAATGGGTTGTCAGAGAAACTCAGGAGGAGATGGGATGTTCTCCTCCCATGCTTACTGTTTGCCTACAGGGAGGTACCACAGAAAGGGGTTGGTTTCAGTCCCTTTGAGTTGTTGTTTGGACACCCTGTGAGGGGGCCATTGAGCCTGCTGAGAGAGTCTTTAGAGAAGCCTCTTAAAGAAGCAGAGAACAATGTGTTTGACTATGTGCTAGGCCTGAGATCTAGAATGGGAGAGTACATGTACAAGGCAAATAGAAAACTGGAGGCCAGCCAGGAGCTCATGGAGCACTGGTATGATCAGAAGGCTACTATGCTTGAGTATGCTCCAGGACAATTGGTGTGGGTGTTAGAGCCTGTGGCTCCCAGGGCCCTCCATGACAAGTGGAGTGGGCCCTATCCAATCTTAGAAAAGAAGGGTGAGGTTACCTATTTGGTTGACCTTGGCACCCCCAGGAACCCTCATTGGGTCCTGCATGTGAATAGATTGAAACCCCACCATGACAGGGCAGACATGACTATGTTACTGGTCACTGATGAGGGTGTGGAGGAGGAAACTGAGCCTGTGCCCGACCTCCTCTCCACTAATGTGCAAGATGGGTCAGTGGAGGGGATGCACTCTCTCCCAAGTTGACAGACCAGCAGCACAGAGACTGTAAGCTAGTGCTGGAGCAGTTTGCTGGCCTGTTCTGTTTGACCCCAGGCATCACTGCTTGGTGTGTGCACCACATTGACACTGGTGACAGCCTACCTGTCAAAAATAAACTGTACAGGTTGTCTGACCATGTTAGAGCCAGCATTAAAGCTGAGGTTGCTAAGATGCTGGAATTGGGGGTAATTGAACCGTCTGAGAGTCCATGGGCCAGTCCAGTGGTGCTGGTACCTAAACCTATTCCTCATGGGGGACCCAAGGAGTTAAGGTTCTGTGTGGACTACAGAGGATTGAATGCAGTCACAAAGACTGACGCTCACCCTATACCTAGAGCTGATAAGCTCATTGACAGGTTAGGGGCTGCTAAGTACCAGAGTACATTTGATTTGTCTTCAGGTTACTGGCTGATTGCCCTCACCGATGGAGCAAAGGAGAGGTCAGCATTTTCCACACCAGAGGGACATTATCAGTTCAGGGTAATGCCCTTTGGCTTAAAGAATGCACCTGCCAACTTCCAAAGGTTGGTGATCAGGGTCTTGTCTGGGTTGGATCAGTTCAGTGCAGCTTATCTGGATGATATAGCTGTATACAGTTCTACCTGGGGGGATCACTTAAGCCACCTAAGGGAAGTGCTTCAGGCCATGCAGCAGGCAGGCCTGACTATTAAGGCAAGTAAGTGCCAGATAGAGCAGAGTTCTGTGGTGTACCTGGGCCACCTGGTAGGTGGGGGCCATGTACAGCCTCTCCAATCTAAAATCCAAACTATTTTGAATTGGACAGCTCCTGTTATCCAGACTCAGGTCAGGGCATTCCTTGGACTGACAGGGTATTATAGAAGGTTTGTTCAAAATTATGGGACCATTGTGGGGCCCCTAACAGAACTCGCTTCTAAGAAGAGGCCCAAAAAGGTGGATTGGACCCCAGAGTGTCAGAAGGCTTTTGACACTCTGAAAGCTGCTATGTGTTCAGCACCAGTGCTGCTGGCCCCTGATTACACAAAATAATTTGTGGTTCAGACAGATGCTTCAGAGCAAGGGATTGGGGCAGTGTTGTCACAGCTAAATGAAGAGGGCCTTGATCAGCCAGTTGCCTTTATTAGCAGGAGACTTCTTTCCAGAGAGCAGAGGTGGTGTGCCATTGAGAGAGAGAGGCTTTTGCTGTGGTTTGGTCCCTGAAAAAGTTGAGACCGTATTTGTTTGGGACTCACTTTCATGTTCAAACTGACCACAGGCCTCTCAGATGGCTCATGCAGATGAGAGGGGAGAATCCCAAGCTGTTAAGGTTGTCCATTTCCCTACAGGGAATGGACTTTACAGTGGAACACAGACCTGGGGTTGCCCATGCAAATGCAGATGGACTTTCTAGGTTTTTCCACTTAGCTGATGAGGACTACCAGGGTGTAGGTTAGTAACCCATCCCCTTTCGTTTGGGGAGGGCCTATGTTGCAAAGTCATCCTGTGCCCTGGGCACCCCCTAACCTTTTGCTGACTGGTACTGGTGGTAACTGACTCTGACTGACCCTGGGCTCTGCCTAACCAGGCCCAGGGCCAGTGCTATGATGAAAGAGACACATTTAGAATACAGTGAAAACACCTACATACACTAGGGTACACTATGGGTTGGGGTACCCCTGTGATTGGCATGACCTACCCTATAAGACCCTAGTACATAATAGGGCAGGGGATTGAAACTACCTATCAGTCCCTAGTATATAGTAGGGCATGGCAGTTTACAGGCCAGCAGCCTTTTCTGCACTTGCATGTGTGCACTGCTGAAGCCTGAGGTCAGTTTAAAAGCAGCCCTGGGTTCCATGACTGCTTTTTAAAAGTAAATTGTGCCCAAACTCGACTTTGGTGTTTGGGGCTCTTACAAATAGATAACCTACAATGTTGTGGCATATTAGGAACCCCCAGGGTCTCTCCTAGGTATCCCAGGGGTGAGTGGTCAGGCATGTTAGCAGCTCCCCTTGCCCAAACGCAATGCTGGCTCCCGCAGGAGGCAGGGAGCCATCTGGGACCGTCGGGGCATTGGAGCTCCCCCCACGGTCCCTAACATGAGGCCAGGCCCCGGGGGATTGGGTCCCTGGGGCCAGAAGTGGCCCAGGGGAGGGGGGCCACGTGGCCCCCCCTCCCATAAGATAAAATAAAAAAGAAACCGGCAACTCGCCAGAGGCCCCGCCCCCTCCCTGCATGACTCCACCCACCAGGTACCTCCAGTAAGCCCCACACAGTGGGATTGCTGAGAGGTGGTCTGAGGCCACGCCCCTTTTTACACCACTCTGCAAACGCACCTCTTGGCGCATTGCTGGAGGGGCGATAAGGTCCTCTTGTGTCCTGAGGCCCTCAGGACACAAGTGGACTTCATCCCCCGAGCAGCAGTGTGCCAGGAGGCACGTTTGCAGAGTGTTGTAGAAAGGGGGCGTGGCCTCGGACCACTCTTACCAATCCAGCTGTATGGGGCTTACTGGAGGTAGCATGAGGGCTTGTTGGCCCCCAGGGACCCTCAGGAGGAAAGGGGACTTAATCCCCCAACTTAGAACGTGCCAGGAGGCACGTTTACAGAGTGGTGGAGAAAGGGGGCGTGGCCTGTGTCCACCTCTCAGCAATCCCACTGTGTGGGGCTTACTGGAGGTAAGCGGTAGGCTAGTTGGCCCCTAAAGGAACCCCAGCAGCAAAGGGGACTTCAATCCCCATCCAAGAGCGCACCAGGGAGAGCGTTTGCAGAGTGGTGGGCAAAGGGGGCGTGGCCTGCTATGAGAACTTAGCAATCCTGCTGTGTGGGACTTACTGGACGTAATAGGAGGGGTAGTTGGCCACCAAGAATGTCCTTGGGGGCCAACTACCCCTCTTGTTACCTCCAGTAAGTCCCACACAGTGGGATTGCTAAGACGTCTTCGGAGGCCATGTCCCCCTTTCTCCACCACTCTGCAAGCGTGCCTCCTGGCAGACTACGGGATGGGCGATGAAGTCCAATTTACTCCTGAGGGACTTTGGGGGCCAAGAAGTCCTCCTGGTACCTCCTGTAAATCCTAGGCAGCGGAATTCCTGAGCGCTGGTTGGAGACCCAGCCCCCTTTCTCCACCACTCTGCAAACGCGACTACTATGTTATAGTTATAAATTAGCATTTAAAAAACCTATGAAATTCAATGAAAAAAACATAGGTTTCAGGGACGTTATAGTTAGAAATTATCATTTAAAAAACCTTTGAAATTCACTGAAAAATCCATAGGTTTCAGGGACGTTATAGTTAGAAATTAGCATTTAAAAAACCTTTGAAATTCACTGAAAAAACCATAGGTATCAGGGATGTTATAGTTAGAAATTAGCATTTAAATAACCTTAGAAATAAACTGAAAAAACCACAGGTTTCAGGGACGTTATAGTTAGTTGGACATTTCACTCGTACAAAACCAGAGAAATCGGCCATTATAGTTAGTTGAGCTAACTATAACTTGCGCCCCCGCAATGCACTGCTGATGACGTCACATATTACATCTTTCATGACATGGTCAGTGACATCACTGATGACATCACTGATGACATCATCCATGTGATAACCTGATGCACCTCCTCATACCCTAATATAGCCTTTGATACACTCACTCTAAAATACAGACTACCATTTTCGAAACCATAGACACACCAATACCAGTTACTGCATACCCACTAACTGATTTCTAGGTCTACACACACATCCACTCATTCACCCATACAGTCACTCATACATGCAGTCACTCATCAATACAGCACTATCATATGCACTCATACACCTATACACACACTCACACACCGCCACTCATCCATAGAGTTGCTCACACACCTAGTCAGTCATGCAAAGAATCAATCACACTCCCATTTACTCACCTATACAGTTATACACACACCACCTCACTTACTCATACAGATACTAACACATACTTACTCTCTTATACAATCACTGATACAAGCACACACTCATCCATACAGCCACTCTCACAATCACTCACTCTCACATATAGTCATTTATATACTCCAACACTCACATATACTGCCTTTCACATATGTAGTTACTCACACATATACCACTGAGACATCCATTCACTCACCAACACACCCATACACACACTCACCCACCCATACAGCCCTTCACATATATACTCTTGAACCCATACACCCAGTAAATCACCCACTCACACATCTATGAAAACAGTCACACCCCCACCCACCCACACAAATACTCAGGCACCCATACAGATACTCAGACAACCAATCAATAACCCATATAGACACTCATGTAGGTACTCACCAACCCATGCAGCCGCTTACACACCAAAAGACAGACTGATACAGACATTCACACAGTTTAGTGGCTAACCCATGCATTCAGTAAGACACGTTTAAACACTCACTTATACAGTCAGTCATGCACCTACTAAATCATCCATTTAGACACTTATACACCCACTCATTCTTCAATACACCTTGGCATATGTATATATAAAACATATTTAAACTTTACAGAAACACACAGTCACTGGTTGATGTCATCAGTGATGTCACCAGTGATGTCATTTGAGATGTCATCAGTGATGTCATCAGTGATGTCACTGACCATGTCATGAATGATGTAATATGTGACGTCATCAGCAGTGCATTGCGGGGGCGCGAGTTATAGTTAGCTCAACTAACTATAACGGCCGAATTTCTCTGGTTTGTATGAGTGAAATCCAACTAACTATAACGTCCCTGAAACCTGTGGTTTTTTCGGTGAATATATATATTCTTAGAGCAGAAGAAGATCCTCTCCCTGCCTTGAGTTAGTGTTGCTTTCACCACATCCACCCCAGCAAGTGTGTAATCAATTATTGGTGTAAATTTAATTTAGTCACACCTCAATATAAATCACACAGCCCGGTGGAAGAGGGTTAGGGTTTGATGAATGATTGGGAAGGGGTATTTGAGGGAAAGGTTTGACAAAGACAAACACTACACATGGACAACACACAATCTTGGCAGATGACCATCATAAATCTGTTAAGGGAGAAAAAGGAAATGCATGCATGATGATGACTTGATGATGATGAGTAGTACTAGATTAGTAGTACAGGGCAGCAGTATATTATAAATTATTATTATTATGCAATTGCCTTGCCTGTCTGCCCCCAGAGAGATCCAAGTTGCATACATTTTATGCTCTGTTGTACCGGGCTTCCTTTTAAAGCTGCAACGAAAATAAAAAAATATCTGTAGGAGTCAACTATAAGCAAACATATAAACAACAACACACACAGTCGTAATGATTGAAGAGAAAAAATGAATCAAATGAAAAGATGATACTATAACTATGTTATGGTCAAATTGGGAGTTGCATCTAGGCATTCCTCTTGGTCCTTCCTTCCATGGACGCTCTGTCCGTCAATCTTGGGTGCCTGCCTGGCGGATGCGGATTGGTAAGGTAAGTGTGAGTTGTTTTCCCCAAGTGGGCACAGGGTAAATGCCGGCCTGTAAGTGTAGATGGAAAAACAAAAGGGATTTTGAAAAATCAAGGAGAAAAGTAAAGGTAAACTGCATAAAATAAGGAGGAGTGCAACAAGAAAACTTTCAGAGGCGGCTTGGCTAAATCATGCCTACTCTGTTTCCAGCATTAATCTACAACAACAACAGGAGCATGCCAGCGGTGCCCACCCAACCTCCACTTAGCTTAGATTTTGAGCCAGACAGCACTGAGCACACATACACAGTAACACACCATTTTCCAAATTAAGTAACTAAATCAATGCACCGCTATCAGTCATACCACTACACGCGCCTCTACCACTACACAGACCTGTAGGTCTGGTGTTGTTGTTGTTGTCTTGTTTACCTTTTAGGACACTTCATGAAACGCCCCGTCAATCATCCCCGATCCTACTGACTGACTGCGAGTATGGTATGGTCATCATGGTATCCAACTCTGTAATGTACCCAGTGAGTCCGGAATCAAAAATGCAATGGATTGGCCTGCAGTAGTACAATTTTGTTATTGAACAACAAGAAGGGAAACATTGACTTGAGTCACTTTTTTGTGTGTAGATTAAATACTAGTAGACATCATGCACCACAACAACACAAACACCAATCACCCAGAGTCAGCGTCCAATGCATGCCATCATTTACCTGTTCTTATGGGGCAGTCCCTCTGGGTTCGGAAAGGAGGATAGCTATATTCAGGTTCTTTGGAGGGACTCGACGAGGCAGGCACACATTTCACATTTCTTGTAGTATTCTCCATGCAATGTCTGGCTTGAGGGAAATCGATTTAGAGCGAGTCAGGACTGGAGCAGGACTCGGAGGAGTGGAATTACTTCTTCACTGACTGCACACAGTTGCAACTCTAATCCGGCAATAAAAGAGTAAGATGGTGGTGATGGATTTGTTGTGATTCGAACCAGAAAGACAGTGACACACAATAATATTCCTCAGCTGTATCTTTTTGGTGGGCTTTTTTTGGGGCGTCAAAGCAAGAAAGAAAGTAACAAGTCGAAAGCCTAGTTGTTGTCAGGGAAGTAGAACTTGTCCTCAAACTCTGTTGATTCACCCAGAAGTAGGTCATCTAACACACTACTTCCATGACCTAAGTCGCTGTCATCATTTCCTGGGGTGCTACTTCAGGTCTGGTGTAATCCGGTCGTATAAAGTGCTGATTCATTTTGATCATGGTTAACCTCTCCACATTTTGGGGTGAGAGACTGGCCCTTCTCAGTGTCAGAACGGCACCAGCAGCAGTGAAAACACGCTCAGAAGAGACACTTGCGACAGGGCAAGCCAGATAGTTTATCACCAGCCTGCTGAGCACTGGCCATTGGCGCCTTTTCCCATACCAATACAGCAATGGGTTTTGATCAATGTAGACCTCTGTTGGGTCATCCAGATAGGCCTGGACCATCTGCTCAATGCTCAGAGGTGCTCCGCTTTGCTCGGCCTCTTTTGCTTTTGCCTCAGCACTGGACCTTACAAGCCCTTGCTGTAGAAACCATTCCTGTGCCAATTTTGGTGGGGCTGATGCTCCTGTTCTTGTTGTTGTTGATGTTGTTCTTGGTGTTGTTGGGGGTTTTGGCTGCTGTGAGCCAACCGCACTGCCCTCAGGCTCTGAAGTTGAACTTGACACCGGCTGCCCTGCAGTACTTGTGGCCTGGAGTAGAGGGCCTTCAATTCCCGGCCGTTCTTTTTCTAAGTGAATGGCTTCCACAGCTATCCAAGTTTTGTAGGTGGCAACATCCCCTTCTGAAAAAGGAATCAATGTGTTCATTACTGGTTTGTCCACTAATAATGAGGCCCCATTCACAAGCGTCGCATGCCGTCACTCTTACTTTTAAAATTAATCCCGGGCCAGCCGGGCCGGGCCACGCCCGAGGCAGTCAGGAGTTAGCCGCTCTGAAGGGGGCAGAGCAGCAGGTTTAGTCATCGTCATGATGACTGACATCATGATCGCAAGGGTAGTCTGGTCGGAGGAGCGCACAGCAAGAGTACGCATGTTCGGTTTTGGGCAGATCATTTTTCCTACCAGCTTGAACATGCGCACTAGGCTGCACATTAGGAGAGCGAGGGTTGATCCATGCCGCAGCCCCTAGTCTCCTAATGAGCGGTGAGTATCCCTGCTCAAGCCAATCCTGGCGCTGCTGGTGCCGCGTCTGGATTGGCTGAGACGCACGCAGTTGCCAGGCCTCTCTACAGTCCTGAGCATTGTGCACATGAGGTGGCGCGTGTGGGAGGCACTAACACAGTGTATGACCAATCACTGTCATGGCTTATTGTGAAGCCATGCAGTGATTGGCCATTTCTACCATTGCTGGGCTGTTCAGCCAGCCTGCCACTGTCAGTCCCTCCCCCTCAGGGTGGGAGCAAGCGTGACGTTGGAGGACAGAGTCAGACCACACCTCTTGTTCAGTGCTACTGCTCGTGTGTGCCAGTATTTGTCCCTCCTGACCGCCGTCGGCCTCAGCCTTGATTGATCACGAAGATCTGATCAAGTCGATGTCGACCTCACCCCAGTCCTGGTTGACCCCTCCCTGCATGTGTGTGGTCTGAGTGCAGACTAGAGTCAGACTTGGAAAAGAGGATTCAGTGAGTACTGACTACTAGCTGCGCATATATTGTATTACTTTATCTGAGCCTTGGGAGTGGTGGGTGGCTCGATCATGGGCCTGTTGTCAGTGTTATTTATAGGTTATGCTTGGAACACAACAACACGACTTATTTAATGCAGTTTTATGTAGCACAAACTTTACCCAAAGCAAGGCTGTCATCTAGCCTAGATGACAGCCTCGCTTCGGTAAAGTTTGCGCTACATAAAACTGCATTAAATAATGTGTGTTATTTAGCATGAAGTAATCTAGCCACTGTTGGAGGGGTGTGATGTCACAATATTGTACTCAGGACTGTCCTGAGTACAATATTGTGACATCACACTCCTCCAACAGTGGCTAGATTACTTTGTGCTAAATATATCTTCTCCGCATCCATCTGGTAAGTTCTGGTAGACTCGTGCAGCTGTGGTGGCATTAAACTGGGGTATTCTTCTGTTTTGGGAAATGGGATAGTCAGAGCTGCTTGTCTGCTGCACCTACCTTGAAGGACCAATTCAGCCATCTTTTGAGGAAGTTTCGCTATTGGGCTAGGCATATGACCATGTTTTTTTCAGTTGAGAAATCTTCTTGTTAAACTTTGCTCCAGTAATATACATTTCTGATCTAGTCACTCTGCAAAACTAGAGTTTTACATCGTCAGGCTGCTAAATCAATAACCAATACATTAAAAAAGGATTATAAAAAAATTATTTGTTGGCTGAAGAGAAGAGCACATGTTGAATCAAATATGCAGTCCTGTTAAACAGTGGATGGATTTAAAGACTGAATAGTACATTGCAAGGTAGCATAACTGAGGGAATTCAAATGTTTTCTCAAGGATACATGAATGATTTTAGTCTATTTAAGAATGTGTAATGAATATCAAGTATTAAAATTGATGCCAGGTTATAGTAACTTGCATAATATTTATTATATTTGTTTTATTATTGCTTGCCGATACTATGTTTCCAAATTTAAGAAAAAACAAAAGATGCTCTCTCCAGCTATGCCCCAATTTTTTTTTTTAACTTGTAACGTGATTTTTCAAAATCAAAGTATTGACCCACAAGTGTGAGCGTTCAAAGTACTGTTTACTACAAACCCAGTGCTGGCTGAAGGTGTCACGTGTACCTCTGGGCAAAGCACTACGCTACGCTCGCGTAGTTTGCGAAGTTTGCGCTACTTCGCACAACGCGAATTGCACGTAGCACAGTGCAAACACGCGTAGCATAGCGTAGCGTAGTGCAGCGGTCATTTTTTGCTTGCTCGCGGTCCTCAACGTCAAGTTGGCGACCGCGAGCAAGCAAAATGACATCCCGGCGAGACTTTTTCCTCGTTCGCGATCAGCAACATCAAGTTGCCGATCGCGAGCGTGGAAAATAAACCTCCCGGCGAGATAATTAACGCGGGGAGGTCAGGTTTCTCATTGCGAGTGGTCGCGTATGCTCACGACCGCTCGCGATGAGAAACTACCAGTCCGCGTTGAGAAAGCTGCCGCTCGAGTAAAAATCTACTCGAGCAGCAGTAAAAGTCAGCTCGCACTGTGCAAGATGCCGTTTTCAATGATTGCACAGTGCGGACAAGCATCCGGCACTGTGCAATCATTGCGAACAGTGCACTACGCAGTTCGCGTAGGGCTACGCGTAGCGCTACTTCGCGAACTACGCCCAGGCTTAGTCACGTGTAACATCACGCGGGACCCCTGGGCTGCTGCAGCCTTACAGGGTCTGTGTGCCATTTCGAGCAATGCTCTTCCAGCACAGCGCCATTAACGCACACTATTTAGCTCCATTTAATAAAATCTTGAAATCTATACTGTTAAGCGGAAGAGATAGCTTTCACGTCCTGTGTTCTTTCTAATTGTTGCAGTGATTTTTTTCCTTACATAGCATTGTAACCTGTCTTTCTTTGTATCTTCAAAATAAATTGTTCCTCATGCATTTGAATATGGATGCTTAGCAATCAGATAAATACCAATACAATAAAATAAAATACCTGGTTGGTCTTTTAAATAATCTAATTTGTTTGGCAGATATGCCCTAGAACGCAGTTAAGCCACACATCGCAGTACTGCAGTCATGGCTTGATGATAGGCCTGCAGGTGAAGTAACAGCCCTGCATATTGATTGATTGTATTTATGTGTTTGGTTGACTAAACTGTTATTTTTCTTTTCAGCATCTGGTAAAGCCTGACAAGCATTACTTACTTTTTGGGCAAAGAACAAGAGGCCCCAACCTCCTTTGCTGCTCTTTCACCCCTACATCCCAGCAAACACCAGTGTTTAAGGTAAGGAAACTGATGCTATATTTTTTTACATTGGAGTTAGGGCTATGTATGTGGTCATTCTACATGGTGGGTGGGGTGGGTGCACATCAATATCAATTTGAGGCATGGAACTGTGTAATCAATATTAAAAGATAGATTTCAATGTTGAGAGTTCCATTGAAGACAATGAATTGGCTCAGGGATAATAAGGGTGGGTGAAAGCCGTCTTCTCCAACAGAATTCCAATATTTGTTTTTCTTTTTCCCCCTTAATTTTGAACATTGTACCCTCAGTGGATGGAATTTACTAATAGCCTTATAGCCCTGTGCTTTGGGCTACAACGGTTGTTAAAGGCACTATCTATCCCTTGCTTTGTTATAGGCCCTCGAACAGTGTCTGTTTCAGTGCCTTCAGCAACCAGTATGGCACACAGAGGCAGCAAGCAGTAAGGCTGTATTTTTAGCAGTCATATTGTGCAAAGGGGAGCTGTTGGAGATATATTGCGGTAATGCACAAGATATGTATTTATACAGAAATTTGATATTATTGCACCAAACCTTATACATTGTACTTTTATTATTGACAGATTACTTTAATATTGGTAAGAGAGCATGTATACAGTAGAACAGCTACTTGCAAGGCCATTCTTTGGACTGAGACTTGAAGACAAACTAAATATAAAGCGAATAAGCGATGAGGACCTGATCAGCCCGACCTAAAACTACACCAAATTTCAAAGGACAGAGGGAAGATTTACAAACGTACATTGTCAAACACCTGGTACACAAAAGTTGATTGGCTTACAGGGTGTACGTCAACAAATTCTCTGTTCTGCTTCCCCTGCATGCTGTTTGGTGGTGACATTCCTTGGACAAAAAAAGGAGTAACAGACTTGAAGCATTTGTCAGACAAAATAAAGAAGCATGCACATACAAGAATCCATATGGAAAACCTGACGAGACTGGGAATGTTGGGAGACACGGATTGAGGCCACATAAACGACGCATACCGCAAATCAATACAGAAACCCAATGAAGCAGTACATACTGTCAAAAATAATTGATTGCATTCGTTTCTGTGGTGCTTTCGAACTGGCATTGCGAGGGCATGATGAATCTGAAAGTTCCTCAAATTCTGGTATATTCAGATGCTTTGTGGAGTTAATAGCAAGCATAGACAATGAAATGGAAGCACATTTAGCAAGTGCTACAGTCTTTAAGGGCACCTCTAAAACGATACAAAATGAACTCCTTGAGTGTATGCTAGAAATTATGAGAAGCCATATTGTCCAACAGGTGCAAAACACAGATTTTGTGGCTATTCAGGCTGATGACACCACTGATGTGGCCACAAAAACACAGTCCGTATTAGTCTTTCGGTACCTTGACAATGACAGTAAAGTTGTGGAGAGGTTCTATGGTTTCACACATTTAAGAGACTCTAGTGCAGAAACCAATATTTCAGCTATACTGCGTGAACTGAACTTGATTTTTCCAGAGCAGCCTAAAAAAAAAACGTATTGCACAAAGCTATGATGGTGTGTCCGTAATGAGTGGAAGCCTTGGTGGAGTACAGAAAAGAATTAGAGATGTGTACCCTAATGCTCATTATGTGCACTGTTACCCCCATCAAGTTAATCTTATTATGCAACAGGCAGTATCAAAGATCTCCGAGGCACAAATTTTCTTTTTGGATGTAGGAGGCATAGCAGCATTCTTCTCATGTTCCCCCAAAAGAACGGAAGTACTTCAGGAAATTGAGGCCAAAAGGCTTCCAAGGGGACCCCCACCAACTCGTTGAACTTTCACATACGTACAATCAACCTAATATACCAACATAGGGATGATCTTGAGAAATGTTTCGACGCCATAGAAGCCAATGATGACTTTGAATTCAAAAGTCAGAATGAAGCCCGTGGCTTTGCTAGAATACTACAAGACAGAGAGTTTCAGTTCTTACTTTTTTTATTTCACGAAATAATGACTCATGTCAACATGTACAACCAGTTACAAAAACGAGAAATAGATTCTGTCTTTGTGCAAAGAGCTACCAGTCTGTTTGTCACCAGCATGAGCAAAGTGAGAGATGGGGTTGACAATTTAGACAGCAGGCTGCCAAAGGATTCTACTTTTTCAAACCTGCAGGACAAACATCAGCAGTCTGGTCCGAATTGCAAAGGAGGTAAGTGACATTATAATTGTGCATGCACGAGAACGTTTTTCTTTTACAAAACATTTGGTGAGTGCTGCATTATTGCAAAGTGATCACTTTGCAAAATATGATCAATCCTTCCCTGAGCAAGCTCTGAATGAGGCTGTGAAAGCTTATCCTATGCTCAACAAAGAGGACCTGAAAACTGAGTTGACTGTACTGTATGGAATGAGTGTATACCGGCAGGCCACTGGTGCCATTTCTTTGCTGGCTTTAATTCAGAAAGTTAATATGGAAAAGTCACTTACAGAGACAGTGGCTTTACTAAAAATAGTCATTACCACTCATATGACAACAGCAGAATCGGAACAATGTTTTTCAACTTTAAACAGAATTAAGATATTCCTGAGGAACACCATGATTGAGGAAAGACTGAATGCTTTAGCAATGCTCTCTATAGAGAGAGACCTAGTTAAAAGAATCCCAGACTTTAACGTTCAAGTTATTGAGAAGTTTGCTGCTGTTAAAGACAGACGTGCTGATTTTGTCTACAAAAAGTGAACAATTTGTTATTCTTAACATTTCTTGAACAGTTTGAGACCATTTCTTGAATGCTGCTCGTTTGTGACCTGCTCATTTGTTTCTTATCTGCTGTACAGATATTGGAGACACTGAAATTAATGGTGTATAACGTATTATGCCTAAATTCAATCTGTTTAATGTTCACTTTATGGTTGGTTGCTCTCAATGAGACGGACAGTGCCTTGTAGGGTGCCCTACTACCTGTTAATGTTAATTGCTTGCTGTCTCTACATGTCCAGTCCAATAAATCACAGTAGCTTGTATTTCCTCAATATACTTAATTTCTAAAGATATCAATAAATAAGGAAATCTGTAAGGTACACAGCATTGTTATCTCAAAGTCTGTAATGAAGATCTGTGGTTATATTGATAAGCAGCAAACTACATTATATTATCATACAAAATCTCTTTATTGATGTAATTGCTACACTTTCCCAATTGCTTTATAAACATTCTGCTTTCTGAAATGTCCTTGAAAATGCACCATTTGGCCGCTCTTTTTAAAAAAATTTCTCGGGGGACAACCCCCCCGAAACCCCTTTCATACATTCAGGCTCGCTGGCTACACTCGCTCACCACAGTGCGCTGCCTGCAAATTTTACGCCCCACCACTTTCAAATGTCACCAGCCGCCAATGGGTTTGTACCGTGGATCCAGAATTGTGGCACAAATGTAATGGTTGCATGACACAATGCCTCTTTGCACCCTTGTATTTTCAGATAAGCGAAGAGTTAAGCTCTCCACCAACTCATGTTTCTTTTTTTTCCTCCACACCTGCGTACATTGCAGACACCCCCTTCAGCTGTTCCTGTAGCATGGGCAACAATGGGATAGCTTGGCTCATAGTACAGTCCTCCTTGCTGACTCCACGTGTGAAGAGCTCGAAAAGAAGTAGCATCTCTGTCAGGCATTTAACTAGGCCCCATTGGTCCATCTCAATGATCATGCCTTTCACAGTAGCATCCCCTCTTTGCATGACATATTCATTGATTGGTCTGTACTGCTCAAACAGACTTTCAAGCATGTAATAAGTTGAGTTCCAACGTGTTGGCACCTCCTGGATTAGTGCTTTAACTGGTATTCTATTATCACGTTGAATGATCCTCAGCTGCTTCCGGGCTTTAAAAGAATGGCTGAAATGTGTGCAGATTCTTCTGCAGGTGGTCAGTAAGTTGCTGACTCTGTCTTCTTTTTTCAGAAAGTCTTGAACAATGATGTTAATGCAGTGCGCCAAACACAGGACCCTGAAATAGCCACCATTTGCCATGGACTTAACTATATTACTGCCATTGTCCGTGGCAACAAAGCCAATGGTAAGCCCTCTTGGTCACAGCCATTCAAAGACCTTGCTGTCAAAGTCTTCCAAAATGTTTGCAGCAGTATGAGATTTCTCCGTGGCGAACATGGCTACAGTTGCATGTTTCCGAGTGGCATTAAAAATCTCAGCAGTGTCAACAACACCTGCTGCAGATATCTTTTCTCTAACCCCCACAAAAGAGATCCAGTGTGCACTGTTGCACATGTAATCAGTTCTTGGCAACTAGTCCACATGTCTGTTGTCAGGTGGATAGTTTGAACAGCACTCTGCTGCAAAGCTTGTCCAAGCAATTCCAGCACGTCGTGATGTTGTGCTGGAACAACAACTCTGGCGAAATAGGACCGGCTTGGAACCTTCCATTTTGGGCAGATGGCTGTCACAAATTCAAGAAAACCCACCCCTTCCACAAAAGAAAAAGGGAGGAGGTCCAGCGCTAACATTTTAGCCAGCTTCGCGTTGTACAAACGTTCTGTTGGGTGGTTGCGTTAGTACTGCCCCTCCGACCTAAACATGCTGAGAATGGTAGCCTGGATTTTTTTCTTTTCTGGTGCCACTGATGCAGGTGACATCTTGACGCCAGAAGTTTTTAGGCTCAACACACATTTTTTCATTGAGGTACTCTCTTGCATGGGACCACTTGGTGTCTCAGCCTGACTCTTAGTCTTGTGCCACTGCAATGTTGCTGATGAGGATGTGGGCGGTACCACTGCACTGCTGGGGACAGGGCTACTTTGTGTACCAGAGAAAATGTATCCCTCTTGTTCACTTTCCACCGTGATCAGATCTTCTACTTCTTCATCCCCACCAACAACAATGGGTGCAGTTTTTTGGCCGCTAAGGTGCGCCTCCCACTGGATCAAGTGGTGTTTTTTCAGATGGGTTGTTTGGCCTCCGGTACCATAGTTTGTACCAAGCTTGCCCTGACTAAAACCTTGTCCACAAATAGAGCATATAGCAATGTTCACCTCCTTCCTGCTAACTGAAAAGAAGTCCCAAACTGGGGAGGTCAACTTTCTGGCGCTGCTGGTGCCACTTGCAATGCCGGATGAACTGGGCGTGAAGTTTGACTCTCTGCAGTACCTACTTCTACTGAGGTGGTTGTGGTAGATGTAGGTCGCTGCCGGCGAAATATGGAAGCTGGAGGTGGTATTGGTGGTATCATCTGTGTTGGTGGTATCCGTGCCACATCCCTCACAGCAATTTGGGATGGGGTAATGTCGGTCTCCACTGGGGCGGGACTAATGTCCATGATGACTGGCTCGTCATCATCCTCCTCCTCTTCTACATCTACCTCCATAACTCTAAGGCTTTCTGGAACCTTCCTTTTCCCTAGCCTTGTCTCGTGGCATGTCTCACTTTCAGACTGAGGTGGCTTCCAAGTGACGTCTAGATCATCAGAAGGGGGGGCTTGCAGAAGAAGTTGATGGACTAACCCTCCTTTTCAATGCTGGGGATCTGGAAGACAATGGATCTTCTGAAAGAGTGGCTTGCTCTTCTTCTTCTTCCTCTGCAGGAAGCTCGATTTCCTGAACTGCCCCTACTTCGGGAGGAACAACTACAACTGGGGGCGGTGGTTGTGGCTGTTGTTGCGCACTTACCTGAGTTTCCTGCATTGATTGGGTACTACTTTGTGATAAGTTAATTTCAACATCTCTACTCGTCGGCGTTGGACTCGGGATTAGACTGGCTACCTCTGCAACAGACATGGGCTTGGGCCTAGGTTGGTGGGGTGGGTCCACTGATGCGGGGGTGCTGCTCCCAGCTTGCTCCCCGGACACCGCTGCTGCAGGCACAATTTTTGTTTTCCAAAAAAAGATCTTGGGTGACATACCAGTCTTGGTAAGTGGAAGTGCCTTCTTCTCACTGGCAACTTACTTGATACTGGACCTGGTACCTTTCTTTGGGGCCATCTTGACGATGTCAGCAGCAGCACGCAGTGGCACAAGTTGAAGAGATGTCTGTGGTCACACGTCACATGACATCGTGCGCAGCAGGAATTCTGTCTGGCAGTACAATGGGTGATGACGTCTCCTCCTCTTTTGTGCACCTAAAACCAAAGAAGCAAGTAGAACATCAGTGAAACGTAGCATTCATTGTTGTGGTTCAATTACTACTAGTACAAACAAACAAATATGACTTAGTGTGTGGTCACACTTGTTAGTGTTATTAATATAAGTACATTTATTACCTCAGTTATCAAAAAAACATAACAATATAGTGTAGACATTTGTGACACTTTGACAAAAACAAGGGATTTCATGGTTGGTGTACTAGTGTACAGTTGTTGCAAAGTCATCCTGTGCCCTGGGCACCCCCCAACTTTTTGTTAACTGGTACTGGTGGTAACTGACTCTGACTGACCCTGGGCTCTGCCTAACCAGGCCCAGGGCCAGTGCTATGCTGAAAGAGACACATTTAGAATACAGTGAAAACACCTACATACACTAGGGTACACTATGGGTTGGGGGACCCCTGTCATTGGCATGACCTACCCTATAAGACCCTAGTACATAATAGGGCAGGGGGATTGAAACTACCTATCAGTCCCTAGTATATAGTAGGGCATGGCAGTTTACAGGCCAGCAGCCTTTTCTGCACTTGCATGTGCGCACTGCTGAAGCCTGAGGTCAGTTTAAAAGCAGCCCTTGGTTCCATGACTGATTTTAAAAAGTAAATTGTGCCCAAACTCGACTTTGGTGTTTGGGGCACTTAAAAATGGATACCCTACAATGTTTTGGCATATTAGGAACCCCCAGGGTCTCTCCTAGGTGTTCCAGAGGTGGGGGGGGGTCAAATATTTATAAGGTGGACCCTTATAAAATGAGTTTCTATATGCCCTGGGTTAAGTGAAATTTCACATTTCACTCCCCACATTGGGATAAAGTGCTTCCCAAATTCGACTTTGATGCTAGGAGCACTGGGGAGGGAGGATCTGCAATATTTCTACAGATTCAGAACCCCTAAAATCTCCCCTAACTGATCCATAGGGTGGGGGTCCTGTAGATAGAGGTGGAGTACTTATAAAATATGTTTTTGTAAGTGCTGGTGCTGGAAAAATGGCCCAAGTAATTTTTCCCATTGCAAATTCCATGCCACATAGGTTACCATGGCAAGAAGTTATTAACTAATAACTCCTGATAGGAGAATGATAGAACTTCCATTCAAAGACTTCCCAGAATGGTAGTGATAAATCCAACAATATGATATTGTTGAATTTCTCCTAAAATGTACAGACAAGAAGTTATAAGACTTTCTTGTTTGTAGGTCCAGATTCAGCCTTCCAGGGGTCTGTCCTGATTGGTCAGAGTTACGTGGATTAGTCAGGCTGCTTTGAAGAGGTGATAAAGAGCCCTGGGGTTACCCAGCTCTTCTGGGAGGGCAGTGTGCTGTTCCACAGGAATGCCAGGGCAGGGGGAGGAGTCGTAAACCATGGTCTTCAAAGAGGAGGGAAGAAACCAGTGTCATTTACAACTCTAAACTTTTGACCCCAAGCCAGATGCTAGGTTAAAGAAGGAATGAGCAGATGCAAGGGGGAGAGACTATGGAAATAGCCATCCTGGGGGTGTGTTTAGCCAGTTCTTAACTCTCTGCTGGAAAATCAGCCATTATGAATTTGGAAGATTTGATGCACTCTGGGACAAAATAATGCCACACTCTACAGGATGTGGTCATATCTTTGGGGAGTTACCCTGCCCCCATTGGTCAGGAGAGACCTCCTGCTTGACCCAGAGAACTTGGAATAAGTATCTGAGAAGGGCAGAGCCCCTCAGATCTGCTGCTTGAAACTTAAGAAAGCAAGACGTTGTGCCATGCTGAGAAGTTGGATGTGCAATTGCTAAGGCCTGCCCTCTGAGGACTGCACCATCTGGAACTACAGCCCTGTGGACTACGTTGCTGTGAAAAAGACTAAAGAGTGGACTCCCTGCAAGCTACAGGTTAACAGAGCTCACCTGGATCATCACCACCAAGAATCGGCAACCTGGAAAACTACCAGTGGATTTGTAACGGTTTTGTCCAAGTGGATTGTGGGAACTGAAGTCCTCAACTTTCAAGGACCATCTTGGAGCTTCCAGACCCTTGGAGTAAGTTTGAGACCGTTTGGGACCCTTTGGGGAACTTCAGGAAGAGGTTTCAGGAGTTTGGAGAAATTTGGAGCAACTTTGGAAAAAAGCTCCATAGGTGGACCGACTCAACCTGGTCAGCCAAGCAGCCTGCCTTCAACCGCAAGTCGGCCAAGCCATCCAGGTTTGTCCCGCTGAAAGCTCCATAGGTCCGACTTCCAGAGTTTGATCAGGAGTAGAAGAAATCCGAGGCCGGCGAACAATCACCGAATCCGGCCTGGTGAAGAGCATCGAGGGACCCCACGAGAAAAAGCTCCGGAAAAGTTTCTAAGTCCGAAGGTAAAAACTGTGACCGGGACCTACCGCGAGGGGTAGCCGCTCAGGGCTCCATCGCGGTTGGCCTGAAAATTTGACTTTGAGCTGGTCTATCGGGACCAGATATCCCAATAAGGTGCTATAAGTTTCTAAGTACTATAAAGTGATAATTCTTTAAAAATTTATATCTCCGGTTCCCTACATTGGATTTTTGTCGTTTGGTGTCATTTTAAAGATAAAAATATTTCCTATTTTTATAAATTGGTGTTGGATTTTTATTATGCATTGTGTCTTAATTATTTACTGAATTGGTATTTTTAAATGCTTAACATACCTGTCTTTGAAGTTAAGCCTGGCTGCTCGCAGCCAAGCTACCAAGGGTTGAGCATGGGACTAATTTTCTAAGACCTAAGCTGAGTCCTATCATGTGGTAGTGGCCTTACTGCTAGTGGCAGACCTACATTTGCCCCTACCAATAATCCACTTTCCAACATTTGGTGCTCAGCGGTGTGGATGAGGACTTGTGTTTAAAAAGTACACCTTTCAGTAAAGTGAATTAAGATTATAAAAAGTCTCTAAATTGCCTTAGAACAAAACTTTTGATTTTGATTTTTGGAATTTGGACTAAACTGTTTTTAATCCATTGTTTTGATTTTTCCAAATTGTTCTAAGTCTGTTGTGCCTCGTTGTTGTGACCCAAAACTAGGGAACCATGGAGCTGGGACTGGCTAAACTGTCCCAGTTCAAGATGGCTGATCTTAGGGAACAGTGTAGGCTTAGGGGGCTGCCTGCTTCCAAGAAGCATAGGAAAACAGGGTTGCTTGAATCCCTAAAGGCCTGGGCTGGGGTCGCTGAGGAGAGTCAAGGGGGATAGAGGGTGTCCCCCCCAGCCTCATCCAAGAGGAGGGTGAGGATGTTGCCTCTTCCATTTTATCTAGTGTTAGACATATGATTCCAGATGGTGGGAGTGGGGAAGGGTCCCTTACTCAGGAACCACCACTGTCCCTTGCAGAGAGACAGCTTGAGGCTCAATTAGCTTTGATTGCCTTGGAGAAGGAGAAATTGGAATTGGCTAAGAAGAAATGGGAGAGTGAGGAGGCGTTCAAAAGAAATGGTGGAAGTGAAAATGATGAAGATTTTGAGATGTCCAGGGGTGATGGATTTGATCCCAAACTTCCCAAGGGTATAGTGCCCAAGTACACAGAGGGGGATGACATTGACAAGTGGCTAGCAGCTTTTGAGAGGGCCCTTAGAATGAGTAGGGTCCACTCTAAGTATTGGGGTGCACTCCTGTGGGAGTTGATTCCAGTAGCTGGGAGGGATAGGCTCCTGACCCTGAAGGGAGAGGATGCGGAATCATACCAGCAGATGAAGGAATGCTTAGTCAAGAGATTTGGTCTGACTCCAGAGCAGTACAGGGTGAAGTTTAGAGGCACCCAGAAATTGAGTTCAAAGTCATGGGTAGACTTTGTGGACATTTCAGTGAAGGCACTGGAAGGCTGGATTGTTGGTAACAAAGTTGACACATATGAGGGATTGCATAATTTGTTTTTGAAAGAACATATTTTGACTCATTGTGCAGAAGAGAAGTTACACCAGTATCTAGTGGACTCTAAACTGACAGACCCCAGAGAGCTGGGGGAAGCAGCTGATGAGTGGGTGAGAACCCAGGTTTCCATTCAGCACCAGGGGAGTGACCAGAAGAAAGGAGGACAGGTCCCTTCCCAAGGGAAAGCCCACGGGAAAGCAGGTGAAAACCAGAAGGAGTCCTCCAAAGACCCACAAAAACCTGAACAAGGAGGGGGGCCCCGAGCCAACCCAAATTCAAAGGGAGGGGGTATCATGGAAAGAATGGTAGGCTCTTTGATCCCTCAAAGGTGGGCAAGTGCTTTGGCTGTAACCAGCCAAGGCACAAACAGGGAGATGCTGTCTGCACCAAGAAACTCCCCCCTAAGGGGCCATCCACAGGGATTGCCAGTGTAAGTGTAGGGGTGGAGAGTGGTGCCCCAGATAAGGGTAGTCAGGTGGTGGAAGCAACCTTAGTGTCCCTGTGTGGGGTGAATATTGCAACCCTTGCTGCCTTACCTCCAAACATGGACAAGTACAGGCAGAGGGCTAAAGTGAATGGGACTGAGGTTGAGACTATCAGAGACACTGGGGCTAGTATAACTATGGTCCTGGATGAGCTGGTGCCTCCAGAGAGGGTGGTACCTGATGAGTTTCACCAGGTGACTTATGCAGACAGCACTACCAAACTCAATCCTATGGCTGTGGTGGATTTGGAATGGGGAGGTGTGACAGGCCCTATGAAGGTAGCTGTGTCAAGGGTGCTCCCAGTCCAGTGTTTACTGGGCAATGATCTTGAAGCCTCTGTGTGGTCAGAGGTGGAGAGAGGACTCCATATGAAAATATTGGAGCTCCCTGAGTGGGTATGTGCTGTGACTAGGTCACAGACTAGCCAGAAGGGAGGGGCTGGACACTTGGACCCTGGAACAAAGGGCCAAGCATCCAAGGACAAGGGTACTGGGCCTGGTGAGCCAGCCCAGGGAATTCCAGAGGTGCAGGGAGAATCTAACCCTGATGGGGAGGACCTAGCCTCTGAGGGAAGGACTCCATCCCTGCTATAGCTGTCAGATTTGGCAGAACTGACAGGAGCAGGTGGACCCTCCAGAGAGGAGTTCAGTAAGGGACAGAGAGACTGTCCCACCCTTGAGAGCTTGAGGCGGATTGCTTCTAAGCAAGAGGAGGGGGATGACAGTGGGTTTCACAAACTCTACTGGGAAGATGAACTGCTTTATACTGAGGCCAGAAACCTCAAGGAGGAGGCCACCAGGAGGTTGGTGGTGCCCCAGAAGTACAGAGAGTTCACCCTGACTTTGGGTCATGATATCCCCTTGGCAGGACATTTGGGACAGACAAAGACATGGAACCGGTTGGTGAACCATTTCTACTGGCCCCATATGTCTGAAAAGGTAAAGGAGTTTTGCAGCTCCTGTGTCACCTGTCAGGCCAGTGGCAAGGCAGGGGGCAGGACAAAGGCTCCCCTAATACCACTGCCAGTGGTTGTGGCTCCTTTTGAAAGGGTAGAAATGGGCATTGTTGGTCCCCTGGACCCACCTACTGCTTCAGGGAATAGGTATATCTTAGTGGTAGTGGACCATGCCACTAGGTACCCTGAAGCAATCCCTCTTAGAACCATTGATGCTCCTGCAGTGGCTAGAGCACTGCTTGGTGTGTTCACCAGAGTGGGTTTTCCAAAAGAGGTGGTATCAGATAGGGGCACGAACTTCCTGTCCAGCTATCTGACTGCTATGTGGGATGAGTGTGGTGTCAACTACAAGTTCACCACCCCTATCACCCACAAGCAAATGGTCTTGTTGAGAGATTCAACAAAACCCTGAAGGGCATGATAAATGGGTTGTCAGAGAAACTCAGGAGGAGATGGGATATTCTCCTCCCATGCTTACTGTTTGCCTACAGGGAGGTACCACAGAAAGGGGTTGGTTTCAGTCCCTTTGAGTTGTTGTTTGGACACCCTGTGAGGGGGCCATTGAGCCTGCTGAGAGAGTCTTTAGAGAAGCCTCTTAAAGAAGCAAAGAACAATGTGTTTGACTATGTGCTAGGCCTGAGATCTAGAATGGGAGAGTACACGTACAAGGCAAATAGAAAACTGGAGGCCAGCCAGGAGCTCATGAAGCACTGGTATGATCAGAAGGCTACTATGCTTGAGTATGCTCCAGGACAATTGGTGTGGGTGTTAGAGCCTGTGGCTCCCAGGGCCCTCCATGACAAGTGGAGTGGGCCCTATCCAATCTTAGAAAAGAAGGGTGAGGTTACCTATTTGGTTGACCTTGGCACCCCCAGGAACCCTCATAGGGTCCTGTGTGTGACTCGATTGAAACCCCACCATGACAGGGCAGACATGACTATGTTACTGGTCACTGATGAGGGTGTGGAGGAGGAAACTGAGCCTGTGCCCGACCTCCTCTCCACTAATGTGCAATATGGGTCAGTGGAGGGGATGCACTCTCTCCCAAGTTGACAGACCAGCAGCACAGAGACTGTAAGCTAGTGCTGGAGCAGTTTGCTGGCCTGTTCTGTTTGACCCCAGGCATTGAAACTGGTGACAGCCTACCTGTCAAAAATAAACTGTACAGGTTGTCTGACCATGTTAGAGCCAGCATTAAAGCTGAGGTTGCTAAGATGCTGGAATTGGGGGTAATTGAACCGTCTGAGAGTCCATGGGCCAGTCCAGTGGTGCTGGTACCTAAACCTAATCCTCATGGGGGACCCAAGGAGTTAAGGTTCTGTGTGGACTACAGAGGATTGAATGCAGTCACAAAGACTGACGCTCACCCTATACCTAGAGCTGATAAGCTCATTGACAGGTTAGGGGCTGCTAAGTACCAGAGTACATTTGATTTGTCTTCAGGTTACTGGCTGATTGCCCTCACCGATGGAGCAAAGGAGAGGTCAGCATTTTCCACACCAGAGGGACATTATCAGTTCAAGGTAATGCCCTTTGGCTTAAAGAATGCACCTGTCAACTTCCAAAGGTTGGTGATCAGGGTCTTGTCTGGGTTGGAACAGTTCAGTGCAGCTTATCTGGATGATACAGCTGTATACAGTTCTACCTGGGGGGATCACTTAAGCCACCTAAGGGAAGTGCTTCAGGCCATGCAGCAGGCAGGCCTGACTATTAAGGCAAGTAAGTGCCAGATAGAGCAGAGTTCTGTGGTGTACCTGGGCCACCTGGTAGGTGGGGGCCATGTACAGCCTCTCCAAGCTAAAATCCAAACTATTTTGAATTGGACAGCTCCTGTTACCCAGACTCAGGTCAGGGCATTCCTTGGACTGACAGGGTATTATAGAAGGTTTGTTCAAAATTATGGGACCATTGTGGGGCCCCTAACAGAACTCGCTTCTAAGAAGAGGCCCAAAAGGTGGATTGGACCCCAGAGTGTCAGAAGGCTTTTGACACTCTGAAAGCTGCTATGTGTTCAGCACCAGTGCTGCTGGCCCCTGATTACACAAAATAATTTGTGGTTCAGACAGATGCTTCAGAGCAAGGGATTGGGGCAGTGTTGTCACAGCTAAATGAAGAGGGCCTTGATCAGCCACTTGCCTTTATTAGCAGGAGACTTCTTCCCAGAGAGCAGAGGTGGAGTGCCATTGAGAGAGAGAGGCTTTTGCTGTGGTTTGGTCCCTGAAAAAGTTGAGACCATATTTGTTTGGGACTCACTTTCATGTTCAAACTGACCACAGGCCTCTCAGATGGCTCATGCAGATGAGAGGGGAGAATCCCAAGCTGTTAAGGTTGTCCATTTCCCTACAGGGAATGGACTTTACAGTGGAACACAGACCTGGGGTTGCCCATGCAAATGCAGATGGACTTTCTAGGTTTTTCCACTTAGCTGATGAGGACTACCAGGGTGTAGGTTAGTAACCCATCACCTTTCGTTTGGGGAGGGCCTAAGTTGCAAAGTCATCCTGTGCCCTGGGCACCCCCTAACCTTTTGCTGACTGGTACTGGTGGTAACTGACTCTGACTGACCCTGGGCTCTGCCTAACCAGGCCCAGGGCCAGTGCTATGCTGAAAGAGACACATTTAGAATACAGTGAAAACACCTACATACACTAGGGTACACTATGGGTTGGGGTACCCCTGTGATTGGCATGACCTACCCTATAAGACCCTAGTACATAATAGGGTAGGGGATTGAAACTACCTATCAGTCCCTAGTATATAGTAGGGCATGGCAGTTTACAGGCCAGCAGCCTTTTCTGCACTTGCATGTGTGCACTGCTGAAGCCTGAGGTCAGTTTAAAAGCAGCCCTGGGTTCCATGACTGCTTTTAAAAAGTAAATTGTGCCCAAACTCGACTTTGGTGTTTGGGGCACTTACAAATAGATAACCTACAATGTTGTGGCATATTAGGAACCCAGGGTCTCTCCTAGGTATCCCAGGGGTAAGGGGTCAGGTATTTATAAAGTGGACGCTTATAAAATGAGTTTTATAAATGCTTGGGTTAAGTGAAATTTCACATTTCACTCCCCATATTGTGATAAAGTACTGCCCAAATTCGACTTTGATGCTAGGAGCACTGGGGAGGGAGGATTTGCAATATTTCTACAGATTCAGAACCCCTATAATCTCCCCTAAGTGATCCATGGGGTGGGGGTCCTGTAGATATAGGCGGAGTACTTATAAAATATGTTTTTGTAAGTGCTGGTGCTGGAAAAATTGCCCAAGTAATTTTTCCCATTGCAAATCCCATGCCACATAGGTTACCATGGCAAGAAGTTATTAACTAATAACTCCTGATAGGAGAATGATAGAACTTCCATTCAAAGACTTCCCAGAATGGTAGTGATAAATCCAACAATATGATATTGTTGAATTTCTCCTAAAATGTACAGACAAGAAGTTATAAGACTTTCTTATTTGTAGGTCCAGATTGAGCCTTCCAGTTGTCTGTACTGATTGGTCAGAGTTAAGTGGATTAGTAAGGCTGCTTTGAAGAGGTGATAAAGAGCCTTGGGGTTACCCAGCTCTTCTGGGAGGGCAGTGTGCTGTTCCACAGGAATGCCAGGGCAGGGGGAGGAGTCGTAAACCATGGTCTTCAAAGGGGAGAGAAGAAACCAGTGTCATTTACAACTCTAAACTTTTGACCCCAAGCCAGATGCTAGGTTAAAGAAGGAATGAGCAGATGCAAGGGGGAGAGTCTATGGAAATAGCCATCCTAGGGGTGTGTTTAGCCAGCTCTTAACTCTCTGCTGGAAAATCAGCCATTATGAATTTGGAAGACTTGATGCACTCTGGGACAAAATAATGCCACACTCTACAGGATGTGGTCATATCTTTGGGGAGTTACCCTGCCCCCATTGGTCAGGAGTGACCTCCTGCTTGACCCAGAGACTTGAAATAATTATCTGAAAAGGGCAGAGCCCCTCAGATCTGCTGCTTGAAACTTATGAAAGCAAGACTTTGTGCCATGCTGAGAAGTTGGATGTGCAGTTGCTGAGGCCTGCCCTCTGAGGACTGCACCATCTGGAGCTACAGCCCTGTGGACTACCTTGCTGTGAAAAAGACTAAAGAGTGGACTCCCTGCAAGCTACAGGTTAACAGAGCTCACCTGGATCATCACCACCAAGAATCCACAAACTGGAAAACTACCAGTGGATTTGTAAGAGTTTTGTCCAAGTGGATTGTGGGAACTGTTCCAAGTTTCCAAGTTTATTGTTTATTGTATGATTACTTAAAATCATAACAAATTACATAGAAAAACAGTTTCACGATAAAAACCATGGTATCACATAAATGTTTTCAAAGCAACGCCATATATTCTGTAGTTTATAAAAATACAGAACCTGAATGCAAACATTTAATAAAAATCGATAATGAATATTTTAGACTAAAATGTAAGAAGTACAGGTGCTAAGATAGAAAGCTCTATATCATTATTTGTACAAAACCTTTTTACCGGCCTGTAATATTCGAACCGCCTATAATGAAGGCTTTCAGCCAACGATCTTGTTTTCTAAATCTGCTTGTCGGAGGAATTTCCTGATTTGTGTAAAATATTTTACGCCCCGACAAGCCAGTATAATTGATGAGCCCTCCATCCATCTAATCACGGGTTGTCTGCATGTACGAATATTTAACTCATTAAAAATCAGTTTTAAAAGAATTTCCTTAATTCCTTAACAGCCGGACAAGCACACAACAAATGGGTTAATGTTTCGTTAGGATAACCACATAGTCGGCAGTTCTCATCTTGATTATTACATTTCCATGATGGCATTAAGTCCTTCCAGTCATGGATTCCCAATCGATAATAGATGAAGCTCTTTTTTATCTCGGTGCTGAAATGGGCTGCTAGGTAGGCTTGGGGCTTTGTGTGAGTATAGGAATTTATAACTGTCCATGCGTGGCGTCGTTTAGACAAAATATTTTTGTCTTCCAGAAGCGATTTCTTCTTTGTGGACACATTACTGGCTTTATTGAATGTTGTCTTTTCTGCTATGCTCTCCCATACTAGTTGGATATCTAGTTCCACCAAAGATTTCCTTAAATAAGCTCCCCATGACATAGGTGTTTCTTCTGCCATTTGGGCTTTTATCTCTTCCCAGCATAGATTGTTCAATGTGCTGGGCTCTGATGCTCAAAATTTATGGCACAGCTTCACAAAAGAATTCATGCTCCGGAATTTCTGGTTTTGAAGGCCAAATTCTAGCCGTACCTGTGTGGGAGATGCAGACTTAGGAAGGTTAAAAACAGCTTTATATACCTTAGTCTGGAGCTCGTACAGTAAATCGGCCTCCTTACCGCACCATGTTTCCAAACCATAAGACAGAGTAGGTAAAGTTTGTGCTGCCATCACATTTAAAAGGTGCGTGTAGATTGGACAACTCAATTTTTTATTCAACAGTCGAAAGGCGAAAATTAATGATTGGGCCTTGGCGTTTAAATCCAATTTATGGTCCTTGTATGAAGTCCTCAACTTTCAAGGACCATCTTGGAGCTTCCAGACCCTTGGAGTGAGTTTGAGACACTTTGGGACCCTTTGGGGAACTTCAGGAAGAAGTTCCAGGAGTTTAGAGAACTTTGGAGCAACTTTGGAAAAATGCTCCATAGGGGGACCGACTCAACCTGGTCAGCCAAGCCTCCTGCCTTCAACCGCGAGTCGGCCAAGCCATCCAGGTTCGTCCCACTGAAAGCTCCGTAGGTCCGACTTCCAGAGTTTGACCGGGAGTAGAAGAAATCCGAGGCCGGCGAACCCTCACTGAATCCGGCCTGGTGAAGAGCATCGAGGGACCCCACGAGAAAAAGCTCCAGAAAAGTTTCTAAGTCCGAAGGTAAAAACTGTGACCGGGACCTACCACAAGGGGTAGCCGCTCAGGGCTCCATCGCGGTTGGCCTGAAACTTTGACTTTGAGCCGGTCTATCGCGACCAGATATCCCAATAAGGTGCTATAAGTTTCTAAGTGAAAAACAACAAAAATACAAATGAAACGGACCCGGTTTGGCACTGTGCATCATGTGGGATTCAGCATTCAGGGAGCTGCAGCTGACAATGGATAGAAGCAATAAACCAAGAGGAATAAAGGAAAGACATGCAGGCCTAATGCAGAAGCACACTGGCTGCCTTCACAAAATGGCCGCCAGCCACATAGCCAGGCCACAACAACAAGAAAGGGAAGGCAGACAATGTAGTCCTATGGCAAAAGCACATTGGCTGCCTTCACAAATTGGCCGCCAGCCACATGGCCAGGCAGGCCACCCACAACAAGAAGCAATAAGCCAAGAGGAACAAAGGAAAGAAGACATGCAGGTCTATGGCAAAAGCACTACCACCACCACAAAATGGCCACCAGCCACATGGGCAGTTTCTCACAACAACAGCAAGCAGGAGTCTTGAAAAACAATGAACTCAAGCAGGCCTATTTGGACACAGACTTTACAAAATGGCCCCTGGCCACACGGGGAGACTCAGCCAAGGCAAATGCTGGCCCACTATTACAAACACACTCACACACTGGCCAGACAAAGGAGGCATGCTAAACAACACAGCTTTAATACAACAATGCCAAAAACGAAAATCCACAGGGCTTAAAAAGGTTTGCAAGTTACACAACAACCACACACATCCAACAAAGGCATTTATTTGACACACATGAAAAAAAGTGAAATACCCCAAAAAAACACATTTTGCATTTCAATCCAATGCCATCCATGCCCAAAATGATGTTTAAATTCAACAGACACCACAGAAACAGTTGTTTCATGCACCCATGATTAGCTCTGGGCCTACTGGCTGAAAGGCCTATCGGCAGACTACTGGGCTAGTGAATCAAATAATATATTGGAAATTAATTTTTATAAAAAGTACAAAAAAATGTAGGTGCAATGCCCCAATCAAACAAACAACACCAATATTCCAACTTACTTGTGAAATCTCAAATTCAAAAGTCCTCAAACCCAATAATATATGATGCAGCAGACACGAATAGGGATCCTTCCAGCTCCAAATCGAAATGAAAAGTGAACAGGAGATGGACACAGCACTGGGAGAAGCCTTCTGGACAGGAACAGGAAGTTGGAGACTCTGGGGCACTTCCTTCCTCTTAAAAAAAAAAGTAATAAAATAAAAAGGACTCCTTGCACAAAAAAGTACAGCCAAATGTCAATCTGAGGAGTTTTTTTTAATCCAAATCATCGTTTCGAGAAGGTTTTGATGCTGCTCGAGAGAGATTGTTCTCCAGATTGCAAATTCTGCGTGTTCGGGATTGCAATCTTCACAAAACATCCGATGGCGTGCCCGAATGACGTGTTCGCGATTGCAAACTCTCGCTGGACCATGCGGCCACCTAGAAAATCTCATGGCGCTCGCGAACGGATGGGAAATGTCGTAAGCGATCGCAGGCACCCGGTAAGTCGCTCCCGCGTGCACAAAAAGGCATTTTGGGTGCGCTGACACACAAAAAACTCCAGCCGGTGCAGAGCGCGGAGTTTTCGGCAACTCCGCGTTCTGCGTGGAATGCGGAGTTGCCAAAAATCCGCAAACTCAGCAAGTGGAGCGGAGTTTTACGCCCAGGGTTACTTGACATTTGCCCTTTTTTAAATCTGTTTTTGTGGGTGGGTCTTGTTGGGGAGAGATTGGGAATGTGTGAGTTGGGGAAAACTTGGGTGTTCTGTTCTTTTTTTATGGACATTTGCTTTTATGGACAATTGTTTGAGACTTGCTTTACTGGACATTGGTTGGGGTTAGGGAGAGGGGTGGGTCAGGTGTTGTGGGTTTGTTTCCTAAATTCCTTCTAGTTTATATTTGTTAGGGGAATAAATGATTTATAGTTTTACATATGATGAAAATCTTTTTTGGGGGGGTTACTCTTTTACTTCGCACTGTTTCCTTTGCTGCAGGGCCGCAGCCAGTATTTGAAATCTGCTGATAGTGTAACACACCAACAGATAGATGCGGTACCCTCACTTGTCCTATTACTGTCAGTCTCTCCTCCTAGTCTTTACAGTCTGCAGCTAAAACCCCTATGGACTCGGAAGGGTGTGGGTGTTTGAATTAATTAATTTCCATAGTATATACATTACTGCATGCCCCACACTACTTCTCTTAACTGTGATTGATGATTAGGCAAAGCGATGGCTGCATGTGATGGTTTGGTTTCCCAAGGTGCCATGGTGGTGGTAAAGTAGCAGTAGACAGTAGCATTTGCAATAAAAGAAAATGAGACAGTCACCTGGGGAGACTAGGAAACAACTAGTAGAACTACAGTACACATGAAGAAGACTGCCAAACAAGAAACCATAAACAGAATGGTGGGCTAGCCTAGTAAAAGATACAAACTGAAGTCGACTCGAGTTATGAAGTGGACAAGCGTAACCTTTAGTGCTGGAAGGATGATGTTGCTGGCAATTAATTATAATGGATTATGTTCCTCTGGAATTTCTTTTAATATATACTCTGCATGGGTGGGCAATCTTATCTCTATATATTGCCAGTGTGCGCTATATATATATACTTAGAGCATAAGAAGTTCCTCGCCCTGCCTTGAGTTAGTGTTGCTTTTACTACATCTGCCCCAGCCCATTGTGATCAATTATTGGTGTAAATTTAATTTAGTCACACCTCAATAAATCAGATCACACAGCCCGGGGGAAGAGGGTTAGGGTTTGATGAATGGTTGGGAAGGAAGATTTAAAGGAAAGGAAAGGTTTGACAAAGGCAAACACTGCACATGGACAACACATTCATCTTGCTAGCCGATCATCATAAATCTGTTAAGGGAGAAAAAGGAAATGCATGCATGATGATGATGAGTAGTACTAGACTAGTACAGGGCAGTATATATTATGCAATTGTCGGTCTACCCCCAGAGAGACCCAAGTTACATACATTATGTTCTGTTGTACCGGGCTTCCTTTGAAAGATAGCATATAAAATTAAAATATCTGTAGGAGTCAAATATAAGCAAACATAACCAGCACACACAGTCATCATAACGATTGAAGAGAAAAAAAAAATGATACTGTATTATTGCCAAATTGGGAGTCGCATCTCCGCATTCCTCTTGGTCCTTCCTTGGACTATCCATCTGTCAATCTTGGGTGCCTGGAGGATGCAGTTTGGTAAGGTAAGTGCGAGTTGTTTTTCCAGTATGGTGCAGGAGAAAAGTTAAACTGCATAATTAAGGAGGAGTCTGTTTCCGGCAGTTACCTCCAACAGCAGGAACAAGCCTCCCCACCCAACCTCCACTTAGCTTCGAATTTGAGCCAGACAGCACAGTGAGCACACACACACACAGCAACATAGCATTTTCCTGCATGTTAGGCTCTGTTGAGCCTAACATGCAGACTGCTGGCGCAGCACCAGCTGCCCTGGATTCCACTCGGAATCCAGCGGGTGGGCTCACTACAGCTTTGGCGGTCCTACAGCGGACGGCGTATTGCACCTTCCGCTGTAGGACCGCCAAAGTAGAAATCGGCCACATAGTCTTTACATCTGTACATATATATGTTTTCAGTAGAAACCAAATGAAAATGATGATTGCTATGTGTTTCATCCCACAAATCACTCAACTAGATCAGGGGTCTCTAAACAGTTGATTGGGAGCTCTCAGTAGCTCCCAGCCCCTTCTGAGTAGCACACAGCCATGAGGTCAGTTATTAGAGGGGCAAAAGGTCATTTTTCGGACGAGCCTAGACAGTGCTTGCTCTGTCAGGTGATCTGTTGTATGTACTTTGTGGGATCTGACTCATCCCACGCTTTGGATTGGCTTTTTTCTGTGTCATTTAAAAATCATAGCCTCCAAATGGCTAATGGTTGGTGCATGTCCCACTTTTAAAAAAAAGTTAACTCCCCCTGTAGTATTGCCTTGGGAACGAGCATGCAGTCCTCAGGTATGGCCATACAAGGAACTGAAATGCGAGTGCAGTCTGGTTATTGCCTGTGGTTCCCATTGCGCTCTCACCGCTCCCCTGCGTCCCAGCCAGCACCTTCACCCATCTACAGAACCCGCCCCCCCAGTTCGCTACTTGCCTCTTACCAATTTGCCCCCAGCGTCTGCTTCTTTAAATGTATTTATAACGCAGCTTAAGTAAGTAAAAAGAAAGCTCGCATACGGCCATTCAGCAGCTAGCCTCACCCCCAGGCATCAACACGGAAGACCGGGGGGTGTTAGGTCGGGTAGTGATTAAACCAACCATGCACGATGCAGGGTGCGAAGTTGTGGGAGGGCAGCGGCAGTGCCACGCTTGTTTAAGAGTTCGTGCCAGCAAAGGGCAGGTAACACTTCAAGTAGTATCACGCTGGGCAATTGACGTTTCCCGGGAATACAGAAGGGGGGTTTGGGGGGTGGCCAAACACGGTGAGGTCTGCCCCCCGGGCAGATTGGGAGGGGGAGGGGCTGGCCGATTAGCGGCCATTTCTGCACATTGGGCTACTTTTGGGAGTAGCCCAATTGTAGCCCAATTAGGTAATAAAGTCGGGTTGCACGCGCTCCCAGCCACCATTTTAGGTACTGGTGACGTGGTGGCTGGGAGCGGTGAGGTAGATAGTAATTTTTTGGGCCTAGTTAGGGAGCGTAGGTATTTCAGTAGGGTCAATATGGCAGGTGAAGACTATAGAGTCCTGGAGGCGGTCCGGCTTTTGAGTGAGGCCGGGCGCCTGGATTTGCTGATGCCGGTGGCCTCCGGGAGTGCGCGCCCGCCGAGGCACGCTTCAGCGGGAGTTGCAGCCGCCATCACGGCTTGCACTTCCCCTAAGCGGGCCAGAAAACAAGAGGTGAGTGAGCGGGCCGCTCCTATACCAGGAGAGCGGCCCCGCTGTCTGGCACTAAAACGGAGCCTCGCGGCAGCGAGGAAACTCCGGTGTTGGTGCGCGGGGTGGGGCCTGCCAGAGGAGCGCGGCGCGCGTCTCTGCGGCCGGGCTTCAGCAGGCCACTGACAGTGCAGGGAGGAGCGGCTCAAAGGCGCGTGAGGCCTCAGCCGCGGGGGTGAGTCCAAGCGCAGGGAGGGAGGGAAGAGGAAGCATTGAGCGGGTGGAGGCCGGGATAAAGCCCACAGCCGGAGCGAGCTGGGTGCTGGGCATGGGGCTCAGGGAGGCCTTGCTGGATGTGTTGCTCCAGTCCAGAGTGAGGACAGGAGTGATAAGGAGGGGCATCCTGGAAAGGGGGGCCAAGACTGGGCTCAAGGGGTGCAGGGGGAGGGGGGGCAGTGGAGGTAGGCAGAGGGGAGAATGGGGCCCCCAGGGGTCAGGGGGTGAATTCAAGGAAGGAGGGGAGAGGGGGAGGATGTCTGGTTAGCGGGGGGAGGGGGAGACAGCATACCTGGCGGGTTGGACCCAGCAGAGGGCAGTCAGGACTAGGAGGGTGTGGATATTTTCCAGTCTTGGCAGGAAGAGGTGAGTGGGTTAGATAGGGTGGGGCAGGTGGATGCCTACATGGCACAAGGGGGGTCCTTGGGCCTGGGGACCAAGGGTTTGGGGTTGAAGAGGCAGGGGGGCGACAGGGGGGGGGGTTGGGGCGAGGTAGAGGGCTTTCAGATCTGGGAGCAGGCCCCAGCTGGGCACAGGAGGGGTGGGCTAAGGGGCTCGAATGGAGTGAGGATGAGGAGGAAGGGGTCAGTGGGGGGGAAGCAGTTGATTTAAGTAGGGTGGGGCACTGGTGGGCAGCAAGTACCCTAGGGGTAGGGAGGAAGAGGAGCTGGGCTGTAAGGGATGGGGAAGGTAGGCCCAGCACACCAGACCAGTCATTTCTATTGCAGGCGGGAGAGCCGCGGTAGGGACCAGACTTGGCAGAGCTGGGAGCGGCTCAGAGGCGCCGAGGCGAAGGGAGGGTGGAGCCTCGCGCGGCATGCCCAGTACCGGCATGGGATCTCGATGCAGCTGGCAGAAGTAGGCCCCGAGCGGTCTCGCTGGCCCCAACACCCGACGGACCTCATCGGTCCGCGGGGCAACAAGGCAGCTGGAATACGTCTTTCACGGGTGCTAAGGGTTATAGGCAGGTGCGGTCGGCTCCCCCAGTGGAGCGGCAGTTGGGGCAATGGGGCATCAGGATGTTTGTGAGGAGGTGCAAGAAGATTTGGATTATGATGAGGACAGCTTGGAAGAGGGCGAATTAAGAGAGGGCGAAGAGGGGGTTGAGGGGGGGCCGAGTAATGTGTCTTCTAGTGTGTTACAGGTGGCAAGACAGCCGGCTGACCTGGCGGGGCGGACGTCCAGAGTGGCTCAGACTACGGCTCCTACGGCAAGGCGGACTGCAGCACGACGGGCACCCTTCTTAGAGCCAGGTAAAACGCGGGAATTCGGAGTAAAGCCAAAGATGGTGTCGGTGGGGATTGGTGGGGGGGGAAGGAGTTGGGGGTGAGGAGGGGCGGTTGCAAAAAGGCAAGTATGTATTGGATGTGGGGGTGGGCACGGAGGACTCAGGTAAGTCGCCTGCGGCAGCGTTAGGGGACATTAAGGCGAAGGAATTGGGCGACGCAGGGGACAAGACTGCAGCGGGGAAGACAGATAAATTAGAAAGCAAAGATTTGAAAATTAAAAAATTGCCTTATATGGGGTTGACAAAGCCGCTGGGTGCGCACTTAATGTTGGCAACCAAAGAAAGGATTTGGAAAGGTGAGTATGTGGAAATGCTAAAACTATTGCACAGGGAGGTGCGCGCGAAAGAGGGTTCTAAAGAGGAAGAGTACGAGTTAGCCAAAAGACCACGGGTGCCACTCACCATCGAAAATTGGACAGCAGCATTTTTAATAAACGCAAGTGTGTATTGTGAGAAGTATCCGGAACGCTGCGTAGCACTGTTTAAATACATGGACGTGATCCGGAAGGCACAGATCACGGGGGGCGGATACGCATGGGCACAATATGATGAGGAATTTCGGGCAGGCACAGGCTTAGGACACAGAGGCAAAGTGGGGAGAGCTAGATACTGATCTTTGGCAGCACACAATGGGGGCATCGAGGGCTGGGAAGACAATTTTTACGGCCAGCAGACTCCCTATAGTTTATCAGCCCTTTCAAGGGAAGCCTACCCGGGGAGGGGTGGGGGGAACAGGCAGAGGGCAGACAGGTTTGGGAGGGGTGTGCTGGGACTTTAATAAAGGGATGTGCGCTCGGGAGTTTTGTAAGTTCAGACATGAATGTTCCAAATGCGGTGGCAGGCACGCACTGGTCAATTGCTTTGGGGGAGGGCCAGGCCAGCAAGGGGGACAGCAGTGGCAGCAAGGGGGGTTTATTGCAAGTGGGCAGCAGCAGGTGCCTTTCACAGGGGGACGGGAGGCGAGAGGAGCTGGGCCAAAGGGCTCATACACCGGTTAGGGCAGACAAGCTAGCGGCAGCCTTACAGGGTTATGGCAACCAGAAGGCTGCGAAGATCTTGCGAGAAGGGTTTCAACAGGGTTTTTGTCTGGGGTATGAGGGACCTACGGTCAGGAGGTGGGCGGACAATTTGCAATAGTACAAAACAAATTGGATAATGATGTGCGTGAGGGTCGCATGGTGGGCCCCTTTGAAGACTGGCCTTTGGAAAATTTGATTGTTTCTCCCATCGGTGGTGTACCAAAGAAGGAACCAGGTCAGTTCTGCTTAATTCAGCATTTGTAATGGCCAGAAGGGAGTTTGGTGAATGATTTCATCAATGAAAGGGAGGCTACTGTGTCATATTCGTCAGTTGACATGGCCATGTCACTGGATGTGATCGCGAGCGCAACGGCTCACATGGCAAAATGCGACATAAAGTCAGCTTTTCGCTTGCTTCCAGTCCACCCAGAGGATTGGGATCTCCTGGGTATCCATTTCAATGGAAAATGGTATGTGGACAAGGCATTACCGATGGGCTGCTCTATGACATGCGCATTATTTGAGTGTTTTAGCACGTTTCTCCAGTGGCTTTTTTCTAGGCGCACAGGTCACCAGTTGGTAACACATTACCTGGATGACTTCTTTTTTGTGGGCACCTCAGACTCCACAGAGTGCCTGGCAGCGCTGGACAGCTTTAAAGAGATCATGAGGGACCTCGGTGTGCCTTTGGCACCGGAAAAGACGATGGGGCCCAGCACGGCTCTTTAATTTTTAGGCATTGAACTGGACTCACAGCAGATGCAGGCGCGCCTGCCGGAGGATAAACGGCAACAGATGCTGGGGCTGCTGCCAGTGATGCTAGCAAAGAGCAAAGTCACAGTGAGGGAGATTCAGGTGTTGCTGGGACACCTCAATTTTGCCTGCCGGGTGGTGAGGGTAGGCAGGACATTCTGTAGGAGACTAAGCAGGGCACTCACGGGACAGAGACCGCCACACCACCACGTACGCCTTTCAGCGGGGTGAGAGAGGGTTTGAGGATGAGGAAGTTTTTCTTGCAGGAGTTCAACGGCATCCCCTTGGCAAGGGAGGGTGACATGGTGTGGGAGGTACACATTTTTCTGGATGCAGCAGGTAGCGAAGGCTTTGGCCTTTATTGGCAGGGAAAGTGGTGCGCGGAGCAGTGGCCAGCGGAATTGGATTGGGGGGTAGGAGCATTTCATTTTTGGAGTTCTTCCCTCTAGTAGTGGCAGTGACATTATGGGGGGAACGGTTGGCACATAAAAGGGTGACTTTCAGGATAGACAACATGGCAGTTGTAGAGATCATCAACCGACAGTCCGCCAGGGACGAGCAGGTGTTGAAATTGCTGAGAGTGTTCGTTTTGGGCTGTTTGCGCCATGATATAGCTTTGAGAGCGTTGCATGTGCCAGGGGTAGACAATGACATAGCGGATGCTTTGTCTCGTTCACAGTGGGGGAGATTCCGTGGGCTAGCTAAAGACGCAGACAGGACTCCGACCCCCATGCCGCCGCAGTTGTGGTACGTAGGCAACACAGGATGCTACAACTGGTGGTAGGATCCCTGGCACAATCCACAAGACTAGCATATAGCTTAGCTTGGGAGGACTTTCTACGCTCCGGAGCAAGCGGCGTTCCACGTTGGAGGGTAGAAGGAAAGATGTAATTCAGTTTATTTTGGATTTGATTGACAAGGGGTTATCCAGGGTGACGATCGCGGGTAAGTTGGCAGGGATCGCATTTGTAGGGAAATTGTTATGGGGCTACGCGCCATCCGCTGGGGAGATTGGCATGCGAATGCTGGAGGGGTGGGCTAGACAGCAGGGGCGTCGGGCTAGAAGACCACTGTCATGGGACTTGCTGGGCAGGGTGATACAGTCATTGCCGACGGTGTGCTTGGACGAATATGAGGCGAGCCTGATTTTCACGGTAATGGTGTGGATGTTTTTTGGAGCGTTTCAGGTATCGGAGCTGTTGGGCCCGAGGATGGGGGTGGTCTTGATTGGGAGGAGGTGGTGCCGCGTCACGACCGGGTATGCATATGGCTGCGTAACGCAAAGACGGATCAGAGAAGCAGGGGAAAATGGGTGTCGCTTCGGGCGTCGGACCCACAGTTGACTAGCCCTTGCAGGTGGGAAAAGAAATGGCAGGCACTATCTAGGTCACAGTCTGGGTTGTTTTTTTTGCATGCGAATGGACGTAGAGTTACGGCGTTTCAGCTACTGGCAGTCCTGCGGAAAGCGCTCAAGGAGTTGGGCATAAATGGTAAAGATTTTGGGACGCATTCATTCAGGATTGGGGCGGCATCGGAAGCAAACAACAGGGGGTGGGGGTGGGGAGACATTATGAGGCTGGGGAGATGGTCATCGGATTGTTACAGGCGGTATGTTCGCAGCGCAGCCGGGGGGGTTTAGCGCGGTTGGTTTTCTTCTTCATGTTCACGCAGTTTTTCTTGTTTCAGGTTCTGTGGCTGGCCCCCTCACCAGAGAGATGTCCATTTGGATAGTGGGGCATTCCTTTGTGAAGTGAGCCCAGGTCCAGGCTTGAGCCAGTTACTTTGGAGAGAATTTGGGTTTTAATAAAGATCTGTTTAAAGTGTCTTGGAAGGGACGAGGGGGCATGCTCTGGAAGGAGCTTGTACAGGTTCTGAATGGTTTGTTGGTGGCTGGTAGGTGCCCCGACATATTGTTGATTCACCTGGGGAAAAACGACATGGTTAGAGAAAAGGGGATAGTATTGATGAGGAGCATGAAGAGGGACCTGGCCCTGTTGAAGCAGCAGTGGTCTGGGTGCTGTGTCATTTGGACAGAGTTTATTCCCCGCAGGGTGTGGAGAGGCGCAGTTAACCCCGGGGCAGTGGACAGGGCCATGAGAAAACTCAATATGGAAATGGTCCGTTTTTGCAGGGAAGTTGGGGTTGGGAGGATCGCTCATAAAGAAATTATATTTGACGCAGTTGAATTTTGCAGGGGTGATGGTGTTCACCTGTCGCGTATTGACATGGAGTTATATTTGTTGAAAATTAGAGAGGTATTGGCCAGGATGTTGAACGTACAGGGTTGCTAGAGACTAATTCCTAAGTTGAGGAAGGGGGGCAGCAAAAAGGGGAGGCGGCGTTTCCGCCTACGCTCCCGCTTTTTACTGGGTGGTGGGGTTGTTAAAAAGTTGGCCAGGATTGGCAGAAGTTTTTGGTTAAGTGTTGGAAGTTTGGGAGCAGGGGCAGGGAAAGGGTAGGCAGGTAGGCTAAGTTTAGAGTAGATGTTTGGTAGTTACAGTTGCAGAAAGGCAGGTAGGGGTTTTGGGTTTCAGGGGAAGCAGGATTTGTAACTGCAATAATGTGTAATGTGGTTGTTATTGTAATGTTATGTTGTTGGCAGGGTGGGGGATTTGATGTGGGGATCGTAGGGGCGGGGGGAATGGGGGATCAGTTATTTAATGTATAGTGAGGTTTTAGTTTTGTAAGGCAGTAGCCAGTGTTTTTTATTGTGATATGCACCTGTTTCAATAAAGCAGCATTTTACACACACAAAATTGGTCTCGGTTTGGCTTGACCCCCTCCCTCCCAAATTCACATTTCGTGGCGGTTGTGGGCAGGTCACAAGTTTAATGTTTCAGAGATGCAGCAATGGGAATTTCAGGCACAGGAACTACAAGTTTAGATCCGAGGCGGAGAGCAGTTGGTATCATGATTCATCGGTCTGCAAAGGGCAAATCACACGCGCTCGACTATTGAATAGCAAAATATTAAGTTCTTGAATGGGCAACCTACCATCAGTTTACCTAAAATATTTTGTAATCAAACACTCGTGAGCGGTTCTTTGTAGATCCGTGTACTGTTAAAGAAACAGGGTTCAGACACAGGGCGTTTAGAATATCAAATTTTCCATATAACAAACTTTTTGAAGAATTAATACAGAAGGTTTCTTGAAATGCATCTGTTTGAAAAGACAGTCCTCCCAATAAACACAATTTACGGATGGTTGTCATGACGGACACTGTCGAGTGGGCGGGGTGGGATATTTAATGTCACTGATTTGTTGTTCCTCTGTGTGGACTATTACATGGAACAGCCAGTTGGCCTTATCTGACCACATCACGAGATGACAACACTTAACCTGCCAATACCTAGGTCTTTTTTCGGGGCCCTAGAGACTGACCCAAAATGCGGTTCTTTTCAATGTTCTATTGCCCCTTATTTGGAGTGCTGGCTCCTCAATGCTGCCCGCGGCCTCTTTGCATGTCATACAGTGCGGAATTTGCTTGCTTAGGAGATTTAATTCACTCTTGTGCATTTCACGTGTGACAATTCTTGGGGAAGTGTAATTTGTTGTTAAGATTTGGTGGGAAAGTGTCTAGGGACAGCCGTATATTTGGCAACCTGGGAGTGGCTTAAAGGGACAGGGCTGCCTTGCAGATATTATGTCCACAAAACAGTAATGAGATAGCAGAGTGGGTTGAGTACTCGCCGTAAAACTTGGTAACCCCGATGCTGACAGCACCATTTAAAAAAAATCTTTTTGTCCTGGAAGTATTAAGAGTGATGACTCTTATGCTAGTCACATGATCATAACAATTGATTTTGCTTTCTGTAATAACCTTTTAATATTAAAAGCTGCTGGCTTGGGCCGAGGTTCCTCTGTACTATCGAAGGCCAGGCTGCGGATTACATAGACTGTTTAGTCTTGATTCCACCTTTGTAATCCATCACCAGACACTGTATGTCCCTTTATCCCACTCACCCTTGCAGGTTTTAGTCTCCTCTACTTGGCATGTTTTTTGCCATCTTTCTCCCCTTCCTTCTTTTCCCCCTTGTGTGTTTTTCACTCTTGCTGTGGGTCAAAGGTTGATGATGAAAAATAAGTGTTGATCCCCAAAATGAATTCTGGTGGGCCCTACCTGCAACCAAGCTTATAAATTAGGCACTGCGTCATGGGGTATCAATGATCCGTAGAACAAATGTTTTCACTTATGCACAACCGTGGCTGATCCCTCTTAGTCCTGAACCATTTGTGTTCGGGTGTTACTATATGGCTTGTAGTAGACTGCTGCACATTCACGCAGAGACCAGCTCTCGTTTTAACCCCCACATGTTGGTTGCCTGTGGTAATACATTTAATATATTTCAATCTTATATATTTTGTGCTTAGGTAACTGCCCAGACACATAAATACATAAAACGGGTGCATTCGAATAATAAAAAATCAGAGGTGGGTGTGATAAGCTAGCTCTACATATTTGAGGTTTGGTTTGAGTACTTAAATAGCGTTTGCCCCAAAATGTATTCCTTAATAGCATGTCAATGTCCCAACAAGGTAAATGAAAGGTGGTTTGTGCTTCTCCAGACTTTTGAATAGTACTCTCCAAGGCTGCATCTAGATGTGTGCACTCACCACTCACAGTTGATAGAGTTGTGAGTTTTTATATAATGCGCATATACCAGCTTCTTGGCCTTTGACGCTTTTTTACAGCCTTTGGTCTGCAGATGACATTCTTACCAATGGCTTTTCCAGAGCTGGTTTCAAACCCGAGCCACACATTGTTGTGGTTGGGTTGTTTGAAGAGTCAGTTGGTCTTACGACCTTCCAGTGCAACCTGTGTGGAAGGGGTTGTCTCTGATGGTGGTTCATCTTCGGTTTCCTTCTTACCGCCCTCCATCTAATCCGGCAGCTGTTATTCGATTGATGCACATTTATTCTGATCGATCTTGTGCAGATGTATTCTCCAGATGAAAACTCCCAATGCTACTAAGAACGGAGTTGGTTTTATTGTGACGTGCTTCTATGGAACTTTAACGTCTCTCCAGAGCACCGTATTGCACCAAAAGAGCCAAAACATGAGCACGTCCATGTCCCCAATATGTGATCAATGGACTCCTGGGCTTCTCCTAACCTTCTGGTAATCCTCAGTATCCTCAACTTTACCTCTGGATTACATCATAAACTCCTTTTGATTTACGAGGTCCACTGGATTAACCACCAATCGAGACTCTATTCACCCAACTGTTTTTTAGACTTTGCCCTAATCAGTCAAGTTTCTATTACCATTGATGGTAATGACGAACCTTTAGATCAGTGGAGGCCACTTCACTACTTAAGAAGCCAACAAAAAGCCTCTCCTCCCTATCTATTCTCTGGACTTTCACCATAACTGTATAACCTACTCTTAACTAGCTTTGTTTTACTCTTGCAAACTCATGTGCTATTATATGCAATCTGGCTGTGAATCTACCCTTAAGCAATAATGCACACCAAAATAAGCCCTTTCCTCACTCCACATTTCCTTCACACCATGGTTGCTTTCAACAGTAGATTGTGCTACAATGTGAGCAACCCTACCTGCCTTAGCCCTCTCTAGAGCAGCAGTTGTACAGATCTACCCCTCAAATGCCTAATTTCTATTCTGCTGCTGCTAGTTGTATACCATTCTTACACTCCTCCCAGTAGGTGAACCCTTAGGCCCTGGGTCCTCTCATCTCTTTATCCCTACAAATGATCTCCTTTGCCTCTTTCATCTTTTTGTACACCTATGTGGAAGACCTGCATTACAATGCTCCTATCACCTGCCCCACCTTTATAATTTTGAATCTCAGACAGCCTGACAACACTTATTCACTCACCCTCCATAGATATCTACTTTCATGGCACCATCTACCCTGCCTACCCTTTCTTACATGTGTCCACATCTTCTCCAGCCCCCGGCCCCCTCAAAACATCCAGATGGTGTGACTCCTGGCTTCTCCATCACAGGAAAGCTGCATGCTTGTCTACTCAGCATGCATCTGCATTCACCACCTGTATGTTTCAGATACTATCTAATACATTCATCCCTCTCTGTTTTCCAGACAACCATTCCAATTTTTAGGTCGAGCCTAGACAGCGCTTGCGCTGTCACGTGATATGTTGTATGTACTTTGTGGGGTCTGACTCCTCCCACACTTTGGATTGGCTTTTGTCTGTGCTATTTAAAAATCATAGCCTCCAAAGGGCTAATGGTTGGTGCATGTCCCACCTTTTAAAAAGTTAATTCCCCTGGAGTATTGCCGTGGGAACGAGCAGAGACGCACATGCAGTCCTTACGAATGGACTTTCGAGGAACTGAAATGTAAGTGCATTCTGGTCACTGCCGGAGGTTCCCATCACGCTCTCGCTGCTCCCTTGCATCCCAGCCAGCACCTTCTCCCATCTCCACAACCCGCCCCCTCCACCTCTCCCAGGTCGCTACTTGCCTGTTAGAAATTTCCCCCCCCGTGGCCGCTTCTCTAAATGTATTTATAACGCAGCATAAGTAAGTAAAGGATGGCGCACATTCAGCCATTCAGCAGCCAGCCCCACCCCCATGTATCAACACGGAAGACCGACACCATAGCCCCGGTGTCTCTGGTACTAGTCTGCAGCTCTCGCTTGCTACATGCAGTAGGATGGCTGGTCTGACCAAATTTGATAGTGCTGCTTTTAATTCGCAGTCCGTCCTTGATGGCCCCAAACACAAAACCATAATTTGGAAGTAAGCATCCTAATACATCATAAAACTCCTTTTGATTTACGAGGTCCACTGAGATGCTGCAAAGGTGGGAGGTATGACTCGTTTACTGTGCATGCCTTGAATATAAGAAAATAATCACAGTAAGCTGTGCCATAGTATAACTAAATAAAATGCTCAAAAATCAAAAATACTAATCCACATGAAGTTTACATAGAAACAAAAAGCTAGATAAATATTAACATAAAAAAGCTTGGTTAGCTTCACCTCCTGGAAAATAGCAGGTCTTTGAAAATAGTTTGGACTGAGGATGTATAAATTAGCAGCGTCTCTTCTGTGAGCATGCTGTAGTTATATTGCAGAACTAAATCGGATTCAACCTCCTTGCTCGCCCAGAGCTATGATACAATATAGTTATTATTTAAGAGTGTATGCATGCAAGTGTTCCTCAACAGCTCAAACCAGTAACTGGTTAGACAGTTTTTCGTGTAGAAGCCTTTATGAAAATCTTGAGAGAAATGTCCCAGTCGATTTTACATGACGTGAGTAATTGGTATGTTCGTGAATGATTTTTAATTAGTTATATTACTTAAAACATTGCTATGTGATGTTTTCATCTCCTGGGTGTTTTCACGAACAGTACTGTAACTTCCATATGCTGGTTTTAAAGCGTTATCTTTTACTAATGTGTGTTAAGATCACTTGGGGAATTCATTGCTTTTATTTGCTTTAAAATATTTCAAATTGCATTCGAGAGAACTGCAAAGGTAAATGTGTACGATATGTAAAACAAAGTGCTGGAATGGTGGATATAAAGACATTTCACTCCCCGGAACAGGCACCGTTCAGTTGTGCCTTGTTTGCAGCGTTTAGAAATGGCTTCCAAAGCGCTGTATGAATTTTTTTTTTTTTTTTAAGTCTGTCGTTTGGAACGTGTCTTCTAGTTCCACATCCAGCAACTGTACCAGAATGGTAGATCTCTTCTGGTGACACAGGGCACTGGACAGTTATACCTTGTTGTGAGTGGTTCGGCTGGTGATTAACGGGAGTTGGAAGCTGATCTTGCCTTTTGTTTCACACTGGCCTAGAGCCAGCATATTAGAGGAGCGGTCTGATCTGTTATTAGATATTGAATTAACTGTGTTCTCTTGTTTGATTAGGGGATATACTCCTATCTGAAGCACATAGCCAGGTTCTCCCTCCTCCTGTATTCCCCATGTTTCTCAGCACATATCGTGTCTCTGTGTTCAGGGGCGGCTGGTGGAATTTGAAACTGGTGGGCGTATGCAGAACGAATCAACGTATGCGAGCGAGCGCAGCGAGCCCGACGGCAATAAGGGGGGTTCGGGGGGGTTCGGGGGGGTTCTCCCCCGTGAAGATTTTTTTTAAAAATTGGCATCTTTTTGGTGCGATTTTCAGCACTATTTCTGTGATAAATGGACTAAAAATTCAGTTCTTCTAGGCATTCATAAAAGAAAACTCATACATTATTTCAGAGAATTTCTGGGTTGCCAAGCAAGTCTGACTTCTGAAGAGGGCTAGGGTACTAAGCAAGACTGCTTTGGCTCTACCCTTTCCAATAGAAAACACTAGTTAGTGATGTGAACAAGTTCTACCTGGGGTCTAGGGAGAGTCCCTCTCCTGAGAAAGAAATTTAAAAAAGATTGGCAAATGGTGCATTGTAAAGCAAATGAATGCAGCGATAAAGCAAGGCTTATTAAGTAGTGGGAACGTATAGCCTTGAAATAGTAAACACATTAAAAACTGCCCCGTATCTTCTTGCATTAATTTGTTCAACAGTTACTGTAATATGTAAATTGTTCTGCATGACAACTTTAGCCCTTTAAAATGTATGCTTGCCCAGTGTCTTGCACTGCATGCAGCATTAACTTTGGAAAAATAAGCTCTAAGCAGACTTCGGGAAGCACCCACAGCTGCTGACTGTAACCAGTCATATAGAAATATGTGCAGACAGGTCTTTAAGTGAGATGAAAAAAGTGGGTGCTCCCTATAAAGGAACATGCCAAATACATTTCTGTGAGTCCCATAGTGTGCCGGCAGACCGGTATTTTGGTTTCTCTCTGAGATGTAATTTTATCCTGATAAATGGCACAACAACTGACATACGCCTAAAGCCTGTCAGTATGATTGGTTTTGTCACTGGGTGTTAGCTGGTTAAGATAAATGAGGCAGAGGAAAAGGAAGAAGTCACACCCTCAGAGGTTCAGGACGTTCCAAGTGGCATTTAACATATGCAGATAATAGGAAACACAATAGACCCAACAAAATAGCATGTATTAAACAAACATCAGCAAATAAACAAACAAAACCAGGCAGAAGATATCATGTACGTAACACAAATACACAGAACTAAAAACAACAGAACAAGGGAAACTGTGGGTACATCACAGACAGAAAAACTCACGGAAGCAGCCGGGGACAGAGAAGTGTGTGTGTATAACACAGACATCAGCAAAAATCAACAAACCCGGACAGGAGGGACTGTGTCCACTATCAGGAGCTAACAAAAACAACAGAACTTTGGGAATTGTGCTTGTAGCACAAAACAGGACATGCCATGCACAGCGCCTCATGAAAAAGAAAACAAAGAGTTCCCAGAAAGTGAGCACACGTGGAAGAATACAAGGAGCAAATCAGAGAGGTGGTTAACAGGCTATGCTCTACAGGAGGGACAAAGACATGCCGGGCAGCCTAAAACAAATAAAGCCAGCAAATAGAAAGCAAGCAAATGCAAGTTAAAAATACTAAGCCAATAGTAAGCAATGTGTGGACTGCATTGCCAGGGAAACTTTCAGAATGTCCCCAAGAAGTCTTTTAAAACCACACAGCTGCGCTGTCTGGTAGGCTTCTGCCTTAAAAGACGTCTCAGAGTGCCTTACAGAAATTAAACTCTGGATGGCCCAATGATCTCCAATGTTTGAGTTTCCCGATCCCACTCTTCCTGCAACATTGCCTTCCACATTCTTCTTTACCTGCCACCAGAACCCACGTTAAAATGTATCTTTTTCATGAGATATAAATGTATTATCTCCTCCACTGTTACAGCTGCTGTGTTCCAATTGCTTAGCGTTAGAAATGTCCCACCTCCCAGTCTTGAGGACAAATTATTATCACTTGAGTGATGCACAGACTTGACTAATGCAACTATCTAGTTGTGGACCTTCCATGCACAGCTTGCTTTTTCACATTTTGCCACTAGATCCTTGGTATTTGTACCCAGACCAAGGCATTCCCCTCGTTAAAGCAGTTGAAGGCATCCAACGGAGAACCCCTATACAAAGGGGCACCAGATTTCACAAAAGGTCTAAAAATGCCTACATCCTTTAAAGATTTCCCTGCTCTTTTTGAAACTCAGGAGCAGCAACATTGTCGTGGTGTCACCAGGGCTTTAAGTGGAAGCTTTTTCAATATTATATACAATACAAGGCATAGTTGCTACTTATTTATCTTATGCAACTAACAACCATTGACAAAGCCAATAGTCCTGGCTTTTTATAGGTGTAATGTTACTTGTATCATATATCTGGATGCAATGACAGAAACAGCAAAATACAAGTCGGGCGGCACACTATGCTAAGCACAGATTTTTAGCTTGTGTTTTTAAGCCACGCCCTTAATTACACTGGCCACGTCCCTTTGAGAGACCCCCTAGTTTTTTCATCCCACTTAAAGCCCTGGGTACCCCAAAGGCAAGATGAAAATGCTGTCAATATCCGCATTTCACTTAGCATCACATCCATGCTGAAATGTTGCTAAAATGTAGAAACCCATTGGGGACCATATTCGTCTGCGACTTTCTGTCACAGGAACATCATTCGGCAAAGATTCTGATGAAGGTGGCACAAGTAGGCGAAATGCAGAGTAAGAGATAAGAATTTAAAGACACTGTTCATCTTTTGTAATTTCCTCCTGTCGCTCTCCTCTCCCTACCTTCCTCCCTCCCCATCGGCTTTGTGGTTCCTACAGTTCAAATCTCATCTGTTCTTTCTCACTGTCTCTCGTCACGTTTTGGATAAAAACTGTCGTATTTGAAACCTATACTCTTATTTCACAATGTAGCTTTCTTCCCCCTCCTGACCCCATGTACTATATTATCAGTCGCTCAAATTCTCTCTTTTCCAATTACCCCTCTCACGCGCTCACCTACTGCATCTCCCATCGCACTATCTGCTCTCTCTCTTTTCTCTAGCAATCTGACCTTCTCTCACTCCCTGTCCTTCCTCTGACACCTTACCTCTCTTTGCACCGACCACAATTCTCCTTTCACTTTCTCGCCCTTTCTCCCAACATTTTCTTTCACTTCCTTCCTCCTGCCCACCCCTTTCAATCAGTTCTTCTCCATCCCTTCTGCGTACTCCTCACAACCCTCCCTCCTTTCTATCTCTTCTCTCCGCGCCTTCATCCTTCACTTTCTGTGCGCTGTCCTTCTCCCCCCTTACAGTCACTACCTTTCTGCTCCTTATTATTTATCTCCCCTTTCTCGCTGCCTCTCCTAACTTTTCTCCCTCCTTCACCTTCCTGCTTTTTCTCTCCTCTCTCCAACCTTCCCTTCCCCTGATCCGATCGCTCAGTTTCGCACTCCCTCGTCTGCCGCTCTACTTTGCAACTCTTTCCCTCACGGACACTCTCTTCCGCCACCCTCCTGAGTCCTGTTGTTACTCCAGCAGCTCACTCGCTGTGCTGCCCTGCTCTTTCCCTAGACTCGCTTCCTGTACTGTCCCTTCTCCTCCTCACACCCTTTCCCACTCTCTCCTGCCTCTCCCCCACTTCACTGGTCTCTTTGACGTCTCTCCCTTACCGCACTCCATCTTCTCGTGCCCACTCTTCTGCCCCCTCTCTCTCGCTGCATTCCCTCTGCTGTCCATTTCTCCACCCCTTAATTCCCCCTTCTCTCTTCTACTCCGTTGCCTCTTTCTGCCCCTCTTCTTCAGTTTAATTCACTTGCTGCTCCCTTCCTGTCCCTTTCTCTTCCCCGCCTCCTCACCCACTTCTCCTGTCACTGTCCTGCTCCAGGCTTCCTGCTCATTTCCCCTAGTGACTGCAGTAATAGCATCCGCCCTGCCTCCGCTGTCCCCTCCCCCGCTCCATGTTCCTGCTGTAGCGAGGGGCAGATGTCCAGGAATGTCCCCCGAGGGTTTGGCCCATTCCTTTCTCTTCACCTAGAAGTGCGTCGCCCCCGCCCCCTCCCGAGGAGAAGGTATTCATTATTCAGCAGCTCCACGGAGGGGGCAGCAGAAGGTTGTCTGAATGTAACAGACTCTGATCTGTCACAGATGTCAGCGGAGCTGCCCAGCTAAGGACTGCCTTAGACTCAGGTGACCCCCGTCAACCCCCTATCTCTTGTCACCGGAGGCTCTGCTCATAACTCTCCCCTACCTACCACCAGTTGCGGCTTGCAATACGCGCGGGGGTCATGCGAGGGGGGGCGAGGGTTTAAAAATAAAGTTTAAAAAAACATGAAATCTTACCTGACCGCCGCCGGGGGTCCGCGCCGCATCTGCTGTGTGTTCCTGTGCCGGGGTGTTCCGCCGCCGCCTCTCAACCAATCAGTGGCCGCCGCCTCTCAACCAATCCAGATGCCAGGATTGGCTAGAGCACGGTCTGTCTCCGCCCATAGGAGACCGGGGGGCTGCGGCCACTGGCCAGTAGCAGCCCTCGCCCTAGCTCGCTCGCCTAATGCAGGGCACTGCAGGCTACTAGTGCGCATGTTCGGGCTGGTCAGAAAAATGATCAGCCCAAACCTGAACATGCGCACTTGGCCTGCCCTGCTGTCACTCAGTGAAGTCAACAACAAACCCAACCCTCGCAGTGCTGCCACACCCCCTTCAGCGACGGATTTCGAGTCAGGACGCGCCCGGCGGTGAAGTTCTTTCTCCGTGGCCATGTGGTTAGTGGGGCAACGCCCCTACGCCCCAATGGATGCACCGCGCCTGTCTGTGTTTCACTGAGGCCCTCTTGCTTTCCATTTTCCGCTATTGCAATTCGAGTTTCACAAAAATGCAACCATGAGGCCCAGTACACAAAACCCATGTTACCAGCTGTGGTAGTGTTAGAAATGGGATTTCTGGTTGGCTAGGGCTTGCGCCTAAGCCAGGCAGAAACCACCACTCCAGTCAGGGCAAGGGAGTTACACGCTGAAGATAACCCCTGCTCACCCCCTTGGTAGCTTGGCACGAGCAGTCAGGCTTAACCCAGAGGCAATGTGTAAAGCGTTTGCGCAACACACACACAGCAGCAACACACTAGGCACACCACAAAAGAAACTCCATGCAAGGTTATATCAAAAATAGCCTTTGTATTATCATAAACACATTAGAATAGTAATCACACAATATACACTGTGCCAACTGGCACTGGGCAATATTTACAGGGGATTATATACACATGACAGGGCCAATTGGGCCACTGTGAGAACCATCACAAAGTAACGATAGTAAATGTAGAACCAATAATAAACGTAGAACACAATCAGTAATTACTGGCAAACACTGTACTCAGCATTATCCTGCAACATAAAACATAGTATGCAATCAGCATCATCTCAGGCATAAAATACATTATGCGCCAACCTCATAAGCCTAAACATGTTAGACCATAACCTCCTAATCACGAATCACATTAGAGGCATAAATCACAGTAGAGAACAACTTCACAAACATAAACCACAGTATGCAAATAACCTCATAAACATAAACCACATTAGAGGCATAAATCACGGTGCATAAATCACATTTCCTGCGCACCACATAAATCACATTAGGGCCTGGCGCCCTATCAACCTCACAGTCCCCCTGGCCAACTGGCCTTCTTAGAGGGCTCAAATGCCCTATGTCCATAATGTCAGGGCTGGCTGCCAATGCAGCAGAATCCCAAAGTGCGCAATTGCGCAGACCTAAACGTTGCAGCTGCCACTAATTGCTGTGCAGCTGTGATGAACTGTAGGCATGGGCACTCACTGTGCCCTCTGGGTGGGTCCCCACTGGGACTCTCTAAACCAATGTACCCCATGTTGCAGCTGCCTGCACTCTCGCAGGGCAGCTGGACTCTGCAGTGACAAACACAGGCACCACTGTGCCTCTGGACCCCCACTGGGGCCCTAAGAGCAACTTATGGCCAATAGATGTGCCCATCATTGCAGCTGCCCTCTAGCAGGCGGGGCAGCTGTGAAAAATAAATCAAGAGGCCCTGGCACGCTGGGGCCCGGTTCTGGGGCTCTCTAAATTAAACTGGCCCAATCAAGCACTGGCACGACCGTGCCTTTGGAGCCCCCAACATTGGAAAGATGGCACTGGAACTACACGTGCCGTCTGAGCCCCACTCCGGGACTCTTAGAAAACGAAAGTGCTCCCTTGATACAGCTGACAAAGACTGGCACTCGCAGTGCCTCAGGGGGCATCAACCCGGCCCCCCACTCACCGGGACTTCTCTGTCTCCATGCACTGCTGGGACCGGCACCGAAAATGTGCCGCGGCTGATCCCGCACTCGGTGCTTCTTTGCCTACACCCCGGGGCTCTAAAAACAAATATGCCCATCGTTAGGGTGGCCCGCTCTCTTGCGGGACCGCCCAGACCAAGCACCGACACCGTGCCTCGAAAGGCACCACAAAGAAGCACATGGAGCCCCCACTCACCGGGACTCTCTGGTCGTCTGATCCTCTTCTCCTCTCACACTGAAGGCGGCACACTCAGGAGAGCCCCCACTCCTCAGTGACTCTCTCTCCTTCGTGGCGCCCGCGGGGCTCTCCCTCACTCACGGGAGCCCCGCGCAGGCATGCGCCGACCTCCGGGGACTCCTCTCTCGCACGTGGGGCTCTCACCGGCATGGGAGCCCCACCTCCAGTCAGCTGCTTCCTCCGGATGGCTTCTGTTGCCGGTCTTGTGGCTGTGGGCTCCGCCCACAGTCAGGCTGACTCTGCCTGGCTTCCGGGTCGTGCTGGAAGCGGCCCGGCGGCACCTCTCTCGGCGGCTCCTCCGTGCAGCGTGGGCACCCGCTCTCCAGAAATAAAGGCAATTGCGAGGTGGGCACCCGCGAGGAGAGCACAGATTGCGGGGTAGGCTCCTGCCACACCGGAGCACCAAAAATGCGGGGTGGGCACCCGCTGATAGAATATTCATAAAGCGGGGTAGGCTCCCACTAAGCAGGCAAAATGCGGGGGAATCCCCACGTCGGGATTCCCTCTGTCAATATCGCAGCTCAGCGCTGCGGAGCCCTCGTGCTCCTTTTTCTTGGGCAAGGCTGGGGTCCCCCTCTCTGGGGTACCAGCAATAAAAGTATAGTGTTCAGGGGGCGCAAAAAGTCCTTAAGGTTCCAGGGGTATAGCTGGGCCCAGGGAGGCCAGCACACAGGGCCCTCCAGCAGGGAGGCAAGCCCCCATGGCGGTTCCTCCTGGGCCCCAGCAGCAGCAAGCCCCCAACAAGTCAGGAACAAGCACCCAAGCACAGAACAACCTCATGGGGTCACAGCCCCTATATTTATATTAGGCATTCTTTTGTCTGCAGTACAGGGCATGGGGGAGCCAGATGCAACTGGTTCAGGGGGGAATTGGAGCACTTTGTTTTCCAAGCTCCTCTTCCCCTTTGTCAGGTGGGGGCTCAGTGATCAGACACACCACAGGGGGCGGAGCCAGCATTAACTAGGGCAGGCACAGATCTATTCAGGGTCAGGGGATTACTCCTCCCTCTACTCCCAATGCAGATGTCCCATCAGGCCTAGTGCTGACTCACCCTGCCCCTCCTGGAGCCACACACACCTCCCCGCCCCTGTCACTCAAAAGCCAGACATGCAATTCACATCAGGCAGGCAGACACATAGCACACAGAAATGCCAACTTCTAAAAGTAGCATTTCTAAAATTGTTATAATAAATCTGTGCACACCATTGCGTAGCATTTATTATTACTATTTCAAACATACCAAACTTGACCACGCTGCTCCACTCATCTCAGGGATTACCACTGAAACACTTATCAGGGAATCCCCAATGCATTCCTATGGGAGGGCAGGCCAATCTCACCATACATAACACAGAGAGCGCCCGCACTTTACACTGGACAGCAGTGCTAAAGTGCCCAGAGGCCTAAAACCACCAACACCATGTCAGAGAAAAGGCTATGGGAAAGGCAAAAAGTTTAGGGATGACCCTGCCAAAAGGGCCAAGTCCAACAGGTAGTTTATGCTGGATACTGAGGGTCGTAACCTATAGTGCAGTTAATTACTAATCACCATCCTCATGTCCTGTGCTACCAGGGATTAAACCCCTGCTTCACCAGTTCGAAGTCCTGCCAAACCCCTACCAGTACTGGAAAATACTGAGCCACCTATGTTTCCCAGTAGTACTGTTACGCACCGGGTCCACTTTTCTCTAATTTCATTTAGTTTTTTGTACGCACTCATTACATGTGTAAAATAAACTAGACAGTGATTCAAATAAAAAGCACTGCATCCCTTAAAACTTGCCTTTATGTGTAACTTTTATTCAGTAAAACGGTTCAATAAAAGTCTGCAATAAAAAATGCGTCTCTGTTAAAAGCTCGTGCCTAAATAATCATTCTTTGAGGTATAGTTAGGTTAGGATAAACCAATTTCTCTCTCTTTAGCAGCCCAAAATATCTGAAGTATGTTACCACGAAACAATGATTTGTGGAAGGAATTATTAGGGCTGATTGGATTGCATGGGGCAAATTTTGAACAGTGTGTCTGCTGACTCTAGAGAGGCATGTACTCAACATTCAATAAAATGGTCTAATATTTTCGTAATCTGCTTTAATGTAAACGTTAATTTCTCTTTTAATTCTATTCTAAAACAGGCATTTTTGTGTATTAGTGCAACAACCGGTAACCAATTCAGCATGTATATAGTCTCTGCTGCATTCTATGAGTGGCACGTATATTGTTGAAATTATATTTTAGTTCACACAGAACGCACACACAAATCTATAACACTATCACAACAGTTACATTAATGAAACTTTGTCCTGCTCACTAGGCAGTTTTTGTTAGTGCTCCGCGTCTCTTTGTCCCATCTAGACAGTGTCATCTCTCTCCTACATACCCACTTCCCCTCTCATCTCTCTCACACTCCCACTACCCACTCTTATCTCGCAATACCACTGCCCTCTCTCAACCCTCTCAAACTACCTGTCTAATCTCTATACTGCTACTCACACATACTACTTTCCTCTTCCTCCTCACTCTGTACACTAGTCCACCTCTCCCCTCCCCCAGGTGCCAATTCCACTTGTCCCTCTATCTCTCTCATACTTTTATTCACCCATCTCTCACTCTCTCATGCAATATTCCCATCTCTCTCATATGGTTAATTTCAGGTCTTCAAACACAGCTTATATCCCGTAACTTTTCAAAGTTTCCATCCCTCAAATCCACAATCTCCTCCTCTTCTTAGGATGTCTTCTGCACACACAAAATCTCCCTCTTTAGGCATTTATGGCTTGCTCCCCCCTTCTTTCTGTCTTTCCCACACACTATTTCTGCTCCTGTCTCTAGTTCAATAACCGCTTCCTACACAAACTGCCTATCCCTCTCATTCTTCCTGTATGTCTATTCTCTGCAGCTCTCACCACTATCTATTGACCATACCACATAATTTCACTACACAAATACACGACACAACACACAATTCCACAACTAACAATTCCAATACAACCCACATAATTCCACTCTACACCATATACATCCACTATACTCCCAAATAAAACACATACATAAAAAACATAATTTACAACGACAATAGCTCTAACTCTCACAAATGCGGACCAATTGCATTGCAAATGCTTGTTTCATATAACAGTTAAAGGAAGGCTGTGTTAATTGACATCATGTTCATCAGGCTGCAGATAGCAGGGCCTGATAATGAGCAGTGCTCAGTCAGAATCATGGGCCAGGCTGGGGATGATCACACTGGCAAACAACTGAAGCACTGAGGAATGTTTCTCATAGAAATATTTCCTTGTCAAGTCAAATTTGGAGGTGTGAGCATATATATGCCCCTGAATGCTTTTAAATGGATGACAATTGAAATGGAGAGTTACCTAACTTCTTGAGCTGACACTTCATACATTTTACTTCCATTTCAAAGTATTTCATTTCCAAACTGCAGACCCTTTACTCCCAGAGGGCAGTATTCACTGTGCCATAAGTATTTATGCAAGATACAACCCTTTTTGACTTGTGAGAATTTTAAAGTGCAAAAAAAGTTACATGATATGAAGTGTTTGGTAGAATATTTATCTGCGCTTTTAAATTGCCTCAATCAATTCAAAAGGACATACAAATGTATGTTTGTGTCATCCATGTAACGGTACCACATATGGCAAAAGGTGTAACCTGTGCTACAAGTACATACCACACAGACTCTGTCACCTGAACAAATATATCTCATCCATATGTACACATGTTAATGCATCCCCAAAGAGCAGGCTCTCACTGACACACATGACAGCCCTTTCATAGTGCCATTAGTCATAGTATGTAGTTCAAACCATAGTATCCGGCTCCATGGACTATAGGCATCAAGTCAATGAAGCTGGCCTTGAGGATGTCTGGTAACAATGCGTAGGTTGTTTAGCCTTCAGTAGTTCACAATGTTTTGCACTGATCTTAAGTAGCTCACATCACAGAAAATATAGGAGCCTCTAGGCTAGATGATGTCACTGGCATCAGAAGCAAGATATCTTGAAGGCCATCACCAGGAAGGTGCAGACCCTGGGGGTCTACAAGTGACAAAGCCTCAATTGCTAGAAGAGGTGGGATGACCTACAACGCTGGATCAGAAAGTCAGCCGAAGTCCATCTTGGGCAGTCCTCCCAATGTAGGAAGCGCGTGTACCGTACCCTGACCCTCCTAATGGCCTGCATTCTTGTGGTGGCCTATCCCCAGCTTGATGGGCAGTTGAGAATCAAACAGCAGCAGCAAGGGGATGATTTCTCATTTGGGTTTTACATGTAACATAACTAACTTTTTTTTTACACCCAGGATTTTTTCCATCAACATTAAGGGTGACCAATGTCCACTGCACAAGAAAAGTATTTGAATGTGTGAGTTTTGCACAACATGTATGTTTATGGGCTTTGTCTATCACTTTGTTGGAAAGGATTCCACCTGATTCCTGTTCACTACCAAAAGAAATTTTTGAGCAGACACTTGGCTGCCTAAACTACACACATACATCAGGTTGTTTGATGTCATGAGGGACAGTTGTACCAAACAGGCCACTAGTCTTTGATGTGTCAGGTGTGATGCTCCTTCACTATTGTGGATGATGTAATGGTAAATCAATTACATGTGAAATAGCATACTATGCACCTAAGATACAGTAGATGTTCCAAACATCACATTGGTACGTTGGGATTTTACACAAACAAGAGTGAGCATTTGAGCCAAAATCACCAGTCTCATCAGAATTAATGGCTACATGTTTTAATCTACACATATCCCGATTGTGTTTTGTATCAGACATACGGTTTCATGCATGTTAAAAGGGACCGTAATGCATGATATCTTACTCCCTCACAAATGTGTATGTAAGCCAGTGTGTTTTTGTACAAAACTTGTGATAGGCATACAATGTTTGTAGAAATACACACAGGAATGTGTACACAATGGTGACAGAGTAACACATACCCCAAACCATTTTTCAGTGCCCTTTGTTAAGTCCATATGATAACTCAATGATGCAGACAAATGGGATACTTGAACGGATTTTGGCAGATTGCATGTTCCATCACATATATGTTGAGGTACCCCAAAAAAATCAGGCCCAACCCATGACTCATTTGGAAAATGGTGAAATGCTTCAAGGTGTGATTTGTTTCATATTGTCAACTGAATTTTATTCTTTGATGTGGATATCCTATGTGAATCAGTGTATGTTATATTTACTGTAATGTGGTACCACTATTTGACTTAGGCAGAAGCCACCATATTTTGTTCAACAATTGCACAATGGTGAGACAACCTTGAAATAATTTGAGATATTTTGGAGTCAAATGTGAATAAGAAGTTGCTCTGTACTAAAGTGGATTAGAACTGTATCAAGCCTTATGTATTTACTTATGCCATTGGAGTCATTAGTCAATCCACAATAGCAATATGTCTACATTTCTTCAACAGCATAGGTAAATGAATAGTGCTTGATACATCGATACTACTGAAACCACATGATATGTTGCACATTTGTACTATACTTGAGTTGCTTGAGGTAAGTGTTACCATTGTGAAATGGCCAAACAAGAGAGACAGGCTTTCAGTTTCTACAAATATTGGTACAACATTGTAGTATTTGTTGACACACATTGATTCATTTTTTGCTTTTAGTGCATGTCATTAATGCATCTTTTTTGACCATGTACACACAGTCAATATGCGGTTCCCGGGCGGCTCCCAAGTAGGTGAGAGAAGCAGAGTGAAGTCTTGACGAGAGTGTGACTACAGACTTCACTCTCCGTAGGATGAACCATGAAGCATTAGCTGAATATTACATATAATTCAATAGTATGAACAGAAGACAAGCGGTATAAGTATATGCACCTTCCTACTGGCATGCAGGTTTAATGTTTGTTAAGTGTATAACAACAGGAGTGAAACCAGGTGTTGTAGTGAAGGAAGAAAATAATTAATACGCTAGGTCCTGAAGAATAGCCATTAGGGGTAGGCTAGAAACATGTCAACCATTAGGAGATAGGAAAATAATTTTCCTTCTTCCTAATATTTCCCCTGTTTTTTAACCATACCGACTGGGGGTCGGAATAAAATAATCATAACCCACTAGCTAGGTATTTTTAAAGATTCTCCACCCTTCCCTACTCCTCCCTCACAGACCATCTTGTCTCTCATAGGGGCATATTAGCAAGACCCACGTTAAAATTATCGGCGTTTTAGCGGCAGGAAACTGCCGCTAAAACGGCGATAATGGGCTTGCTAATATGCGTTATAGAATTCCAATAGAAGCCCATGTTAGATGTCCTGCACATCTAACCTGGGCTTCTATTGGAATTCCATAACGCATATTAGCAAGCCCATTATCGCCGTTTTAGCGGCAGTTTCCTGCCGCTAAAACGCCGATAATTTTAACGTGGGTCTTGCTAATATGCCCCATAGTCTTTAAAATTGCTCCCACGTAACCCGTAGGTCGCAACACGCCCCGTTCCACAGCAGAACGGGAAGGACCCTATGATGAAGAATGTCACCAAGGGGTAACCCTGGTGGGTGAGGGTTTCACAGAAAACCTAGGGGTATATTCTCAAGGGGGCATAGACGCAAGTGACAAAGTGCAAACAGCGAAAAGGCGCGTAGTGACAAACGGTGAAAGTATGTACAAGTGACTGTGTGGCTCAGCACGAAATAATTCACAATAGTTGCATAGGAATGGATGGCATGAGTTGAATAGAACCACACGGAGTAAGTGCGCCTTCAATTGCGCTGAGGGGTCGACGACGTTTCGATCCTATTGACTCAGGATCATCTTCAGGACGGGGCTGCAGTATTGAAAGTGCTGAGAATGTTGCGGTTCCAAGTCCTCACTAGGAGGGTAAAGGTAATCCGGTGTCTGTGGTAAGGTGCACCAAGGAGTGTGCAAGGCTCAGCGTGGGTTAGTCTGTGCGGTCGCCGAGTGGGGGGCCGTGATGGAGGTCGGTGTATTTAGCCCGGCGCCGTGGAGGATGGCGTCGCAGGCAATAGGGGCCGGCGGATGGATATCCTCGGAGAGTCCGGGTATCGGAGAATCGGGCGAAGGAATCAATCCTGGAGGAAGGTGCGGCACTTTAGACAACCGTGGACCGCCACAAATGTGTCCGGACACGTTTTCTCTGATACCCGGACTCTCCGAGGATATCCATCCGCCGGCCCCGGTTGCCTGCGACGCCATCCTCCACGGCGCCGGGCTAAATACACCGACCTCCATCACGGCCCCACACTCGGCGACCACACAGACTAACCCACGCTGAGCCTTGCACACTCCTTGGTGCACCTTACCACAGACGCCGGATTACCTTTACCCTCCTAGTGAGGACTTGGAACCGCAACATTCTCAGCACTTTCAATACAGCAGCCCCGTCCTGAAGATGATCCTGAGTCAATAGGATCGAAACGTCATCGACCCCTCAGCGCAATTGAAGGCGCACTTACTCCGTGTGGTTCTATTCAACTCATGCCATCCATTCCTACGCAACTATTGTGAATCATTTCGTGCTGAACCACACAGTCACTTGTACATACTTTCACCGTTTGTCACTACGCACCTTTTCGCTGTTTGCACTTTGTCACTTGCGTCGCCACCTATATGTGTCACGAGCACATTTGTGCACCAAGTCCAAATTGGGCTGTATATACGATTCATGCTTACAATGCTGATACAACTGTACTGTCTCCAGAAACTTCTTTCCAATTATATGATGCCATGTGCACATTTGAAAAATCTTGCGTGAGTCTCCCTCTTTCCTTTTGCTGGTGTTAAGCAGGACAACTACCTGCAGTATGAAAGGGAGCCCAGCCCAGAGCCACATCTGAAGACCAACAGATGCCATGGAGCCAATGATCATGCAGCTCGGAGAACCAAGAGGGCCACAACACCCACCGCCACCACTCCCAGGCCCCCCCCCGGACCACACCCCCACGGATTACCACCTAGGCAGTGCAGGACAGCGGACGAGCCTAAAGCACACCAGCCCCAGAGACTCAACACCAGAGAAAGCCATTGGCCAACACAAGCTCAACAGGACAACCATCCACCGCATCCTGACCCACATTGCCCACAGGCTGACGGTACCAACACAGCGGACAACCTACATCCCCCCGCAGACAAAGCTACTGGCTGTGCTGCACCTGTTGGCCCCTGGTACCTTCCAACCAACAACTGCTGGAGTCGGAGGAGTCTCACCGCCAGCCCCATCAAACTCCCTCACATATGTCATGGATGCATGTCCACAAAAGCAACGGCGGGCCCCTGTTTCCGCACCACACGATAGTTCCAATTCGTAGTGTACCTGCGCAACCAACCCCAACGCCAGCCGTGCTAGATGCCTCCGTGCCCCAGACCCAAGATCGTAGTAACCGAAATGTGGGTGCGCCAGGTCATGAAGTCCAGTAGTCAACAGTAGTGTAAAACAGAACTTTATTACAAATACACAAACAAACAAAACGAAAAGCTCAGCCAATGCGTTCCATTCCCAACGGGGAACTTCAACAGGGCAACGTGTCTTCAGAAACCTGTGGGAGAAATGGTGACAATGGTCAACTTCCAAATAGTCACATGCCTAATCTGGTACAGTGTACTGCACTTGGACAAACCGGAATGCTCACAGGGCTGACAAACCATGCATGAGAAGACCGTGACAGAAGTTCGTGTGGCCGTAACCGTCGTAGGAATGAAGAGGAAGGTAACGACCACACAAACTGCTGTTACGGACACATCATGCAGGACTCATCATACCTGAAAGCATCACGGTGTGTGTCAGCTCGATACTCCTGCCTCTCACTCCCCCCACACTGCGCAGGAACATCTTGAGACCACGCAAGGGAACTACGCCATAGCTGGCGTCACGCACGTGTTGGGGGCAATTCACAGCACACGTGTATGACTTGTCCCCCCTGCCGACACTGCACACAATCACCGCAACAGCAACCACATGCATGCCATCACTGTGCATACAAAAGTGGACCACCGTGGCCTGTCCACTAATGTCATCGCAAACTCCCCAGGCAGTGTGCATGATTCCCACATGTCCGCAAGTCCGCCACCAACCAGCGCTTTGAGGATGGCCCCCATGGAAATGCACTGCCCATCGGCAAGTACCAACTGAACACACCACACACCTCAACTCCACAATACCCCAACTCACAACTGTGGGAATGCACAAGTCACAAATCCACCACCAAAGTGACTACTGCGTGTGTCTCAGTCTCCGCCACAACCTGTCCATAGGCCTACACACACGTGGCCGACCACCTTCAACGGGCACATTCACACTGGAGACGAGGTGGCTACGTCCCAAACCAACCAGCGCACATCACGATCATCGCATGCAGGGTCGTGTCAGCAAGGGCGGCGCCCCCCACTTAGCCACGAGTCCGCCGCCGTGACCGGTGGTGCCTGCGCGATCCTGTGCGCCTGCTGCACCCAAGCCCTGGTCCCCAGACCGGTCCGCCGCCCAGCGATGACTGGCCGCCCCTGCGCACCCAGGCCTCAATGCTCACCTGCCGCCACCTGCGTGTCTCTAAGAGGGCGCTCCACGTGCCGGTGCAACCTCCTCAGCCGGTTGCTGGTTACCACACTACAGGCCCCCAGCGCACCCTGCGGCACCGCACCGTGGAGCCATGTGTGTGCTGACTGCTGCCTGCGCGTACACTGCGGTCCAGCAGGGCACCTTGTTCAATTTGTGTCTTGATTCGCTGGACGCCGCATCGAGGGCCACGCATCTTTGCAGGCTTCACACCCGCTCAGCTCTTCAGGTGCCACTAACACTGTGCACCGCAAGTCATTGTCACGTGGCGGTAGGCCCTTGCCAGCCGCAGTGCAGCGGGTGCCACTAACCCTGTGCACCGCAAGTCAACGTCATGTGGCGGTAGGCCCGTGCTGGCCGCAGTGCTTCAGGTGCCACCAACTCAGTGCACCGCAAGTCATCGTCACGTGGCGGTAGGCCCGTGCCGGCCGCAGTGCATCGGGTGCCACCAACTCAGTGCACCGCAAGTCATTGTCACGTGGCGGTAGGCCCATGCCGGCCGCAGTGCATCGGTTGCCACCAACTCAGTGCACCGCAAGTCATCGTCATGTGGCGGTAGGCCCGAGCCGGCCGCAGTGCATCGGGTGCCACCAACTCAGTGCACCGCAAGTCATCGTCACGTGGCGGTAGGCCCGTGCCGGCCGCAGTGCATCGGTTGCCACTAACCCAGTGCGCCACAAGTCATGGACCCTTTATGATTGGGTCTCGTGGTGTGGACGCCATCATGTCATCTCCGGCAGTGGGGAATGTGATGTGCTAGGCCCCTTTTATTGGCAGGGTCACATGTCCTGTGATGCCTGTGCTGGATGGGTGTGGTGTGGCTGTTAACCAGCCCTCAAGGAGTGGCTGTGGCATGCTGACAACTAGACCAGTGATCAGCAGATCACTACAGGGATGACCTGGGACATGTAGCTTTGTCCCCCCCCTCTGAGTGTAAGCGGAGTGGGCTGGCCTGGCGTATGGCAGGCCAGCGTAGGGGTGGGAACAATGAGCCCGGGGCTCTGGGTGTGCTTCAGTTCTGGGCTGGACAAGGAAGTAACTGATGCTTGTATCTCTGTTGTAGTGTCTACGCCACCCGGACCGCAATCGGCAATGTTGCACCCTGTGACTCAAGTCCCACGACATGGGCAACATGGACGTAAGGGGAATCACTGACCCTACATTCATCCATACTCTCATACTTGAATGATCAAAGACATGAAACATCTGTGCGATTCTGAATGTTTAATTCACATCCAGTGGAGTGTTGCAGCTGGAGTAGTACAGGGCCATACAAACCCCACTTCACATTATTGGCCCATGGAGGGCCAGCCAGAGTCCTTCAGGGAATGACAAGTACATCGGAAGAGGAAGAGTTCAGTCCGCAGTCTGATCGCTGTGTCATTGGTAACCAAACATTAAATGGCAGTCCATGTCGAGGTCCAAGGTGAGTGTCGTAGAGTGTATCGGGGGACAGTGGAAGGTGATGATGCAAAGGGCAGAACCAAGCAGAAACAGGCCATATGGTGGAGATGAATGCTACTGCTTCCTCCTTACCAGTAAGGTTGATTCCCGCATCTTAATCCTCTGATGTCACATGTGCCTCACACGTGGGTGGTGGTGGAATGTCGGCGGCACTGTGTGCCACTGACACATCGGGGGCTGGAGGTGGATTGCCTGCCAACCTGTGTGCCACTGACACCACAGGGGCCGGAGGTGGATTGCCTGCCGCACTGTGAGGCACTGACACATCAGGGGGCGGAGATGTGGATGTAGAAGCAGCAGCAGCATTCATCTGCGCAAGGCCTTGAGGCAGCAATGCCATGACAATGTGCTGCAGGGCATGGAAGGTCCCAGCCACATCTCGCTGGTGTGCAGCCGTGGCAGCCATTCTTTCTGCCGTCATCCGCTCCATGTTCTCCATGAGCCCCCGCATGTGTCCCAACTCCCGGCTGACATCGCTGGAGCCACTCTGACTGGACAGTTGTTCTTGTCTCAGTATCATGACTCCAGTGATTTCAGCCATGGATCGTTGGAGAGCATGGAGCGGACTGTGGGTGTCCGTTAGGGACTGTAAGTGGTCCCTGATGGGAATCAGACACCCATGTATGGCATCGAGTTTGGCTGCCATGAGGTCGAACCCCACCCGCACTTGATCTGCCATCTTCTCCTGGACCTCTAACACACAGCGTTGGAAGGCCATGTGTTGTTCGTGAGGGTCCTGGGAGACAGCCGGGGTGGTAGGTGCTTCCTGCTGTGTGGTCTGTGCAGTGGGTGGGGTCTCCTCGATGCAGCTGGGCTGCCCTGCTCCTGGAGGTGGGGTGTCGAAGCTGTCAAGGAGGATTTGGAGGGCTTCGGTGTCGTTGTTGGGGATGTCCTCATCGTCATCAGTGAAGAGTTGTTGGGCCTGCTCTGCAGGAGGTGTTGATGCTCCCCCTGCAATGTGAAGGGGAGATGCAGTGTTACATTGTGTTCACATGTATGTTGACGCATTGTACAAGTTCACATGCAGACTGCATGACAATGTACATTGTGACTGTTTAGGAGGAGCTGCCTATTTGATGCGGGACAGTGGACATTTCGTCAACATCACGGATATGTGTTTGTACTTGTACATTGACATCTCACATTTCCCTGCTATGCCAAATGTGCTTGGCCAGTTTCTACACACAAGCGGCACCTGTTGTGTCCTCCGTCCTGTTGTAAACGTGTTGCACTTTGTACCACATTGTTGTCGATGCTGATGTGCTCTGAATGTCATGTGTGTGTGCTGCATTTTGGGAGAGTCGCCCCTGCAGCTCTGATTTTGCTGCCCCTTGTCCCTTTCAGACGGTGTGCCTTTGACGTCTGTGCCCATACAGTACTGAGATGTTGCAGACTTGGATGAATTTGGGTATTGGTGGGAGTTGGGACTCTGGGGCATGGTTTGTCTGCAGATGTGTTGTTGACGTCAGGGGTTGTTTGTGCAGGTGGATGTGTCAGAGTGTGACCTGCTCCTTTACGGATGTGGTCCACACTCAGCCACCTCAGTGTGGTGGCGTGCACCATGTCATGATGATCGGACTGCAGCCATGCTAATCGTCATGCAGTGTCACTTGCATTGTCAGTGTGGCTCACAGACACGCCGCTTTGCTGGGTTTGGCACATGTGCATGGGTTGGTTGTGAGATTGGTGATGTGTGGGAAGGGCCCCTCTGGGCACATAGTCGACGGGGGCCTACTTGCTGTTTCTATGTGTGCTGCAGTGTGCCAAGGGGATCAGGGACATGATCCAGAGTCATTGTGGGTGTGCACTGTGCTGTACTTAATTGTGCATGTGTGCCATTGTGCCCATCTCCCCCCATCCCCCCAGTCCCTGGTGGTTACTCACCCTGTTGCTGTTGTGTCAGGTCATGTGGAGCAGTGTCCGGTCCCCCAACTCCTGCCACCGTCTCCCCACTGATGACTGTGGACACCATTTCCTCCATCTCATCTAGCTCCTCCTGTGGCGCTGGACTCCCACCTCAAGTCTGCATTGCTGCCTTCTGGTAGTTGGCGAGTTTCTGCTTGGTCTTGCGCTTCACATCATTCCAGCACCTCTTGAGCTCTTCCATTGTCCTCCTCAGCACTCCGACTGCATTCACCTTGTCCAGGATGGACTGCCATGTTGCATTTTCTGTTGCCAATGACACAGTGGAGGTGACGAACAGTTGTTGATGATGTTCTATCACCTCCGTGATCAGGATCCTGCTTTCCTGCGGACTGAACCGCGTCTTCCTCTTCTTCTTGTCCTTGACCTTCCCTGTCCCCGAGGTCCCAGGCTGCTCATCCGGGGGGCTTGTGGGTTTCTGGCCATCCTCTGTACCTGCTCCGGCTGCCTCCATTGGGCTTCGCTGTAGTTTTTTTTGTTTTTTTGTTTTTTTTCTGCTTTTGTAGTGATTTTTCCCGCCTGACGTGTGTGATTTGCAGGCCTAGCGCTGCTTTTCGCTGATTGTCTTATCGCAGTTGGGCCCATCGTAACTTTTTTCGCGTTTGGGTTTGGATTTTCATCGCCGTCCCGGTAATGTTATTGCGGATATTTGACACGTTATCGGGAGACTATCGCATGTTACCGCCGTGTTGAAAATACGACGTTAACACAGAGTTATTTTCCCACGATAGACGGCGATGTGAAAACTTGCGTTAACCTATTTTGGCGATGTTTATCGCATGTTCTTGAGAATATCCCCCCTAGTGTTTTCTCCTAGGCACAAACTAGACTTTCCTTAAATCTGTTGGGTGCCTTTTTTCTGTGTTCTGATTCGTGTTTGGAGGACGGCCCCAGCTCTTATCCTCTTACTCCCTCTTACTCCCTCTTTATTTATGTTTTCATGTACACACAGTATCCAAAGGTATTTTTGGTGTATATCCTTAGTGATGACATAAGTTCACTGTTCTGGAGAACAAAGGCCCACCATTCTGAGGTGTTCAACAGGTCCTTTAGAGAAATAAATATAGTTAAGAGACAAGATCATATGTGATGTAGGAGATATTATGGGGAATTACAAAACTGTGACCAAATGGTTTCAGAAGATGTTCCCTCTATGCATGAGATGATAATGTTAAAGAATCAAAGTTTTTGAGACTTGAGCAGGTACAATATAGAAACTAGGAAAATGATTTGTGCTCTAAGTTATTTATCAATTCTATTTGCACAGCTACAATAAAACTATTGTATGTGTCTTCTTTTCAGCATTATCCGGAACAGGTGAAGGAGACGTTAGCCGCATAGGTAGGTACACAGTGCCACAGAAAGTGAGAGGACTGGAATGGAGGCCTCCACAATGCGACCAGTACCTAGTGGTGATGGACCCTACTTCTCCAGTTACACCTGCATCCTTGTCAGCCACCTAGATATCCATCCCCACAGTCTCTCCTGCTCCCCCTAGTTGACCAATCCTCCCCCTAAAAGGCCTGGATCTCCTTTGCTGCAGGCACCTCACCCCTTGTTCCTCAGCTGCGTGAGGAGGCTATTAACCTTCTCTGCAGCATAGGTGTGTGCTAGACTTCACTTCTGAATGCCAACCAGGAGCAAAGCTGCCATATGCAACAAATGGCAATTTTCCTGGAAGTCATTCATAGTGGTAAGTCTGGCCTACAGGGCTATTTCAAGGTCTGGCTTCCTCACTGACTACAGCCTTCCAACACACCTCCTGCCCCTTCCTCATCTCAATACCCTATTCCCAGCTCTGTCCCAAGCACACTCACACCCTTGCATGTACCCACTCCAACACACACAAGCAGCACACACACACATACATAAAAACAGAGACAGCACAAAACACAGACACACACTGAAACATACAGACAGCAGACCTACCACTATACCCTCATGCACCAATACCATCACACCCACAGATACCACACTTACCACCACACCCACATGCACTACCACCAGCACACCCACAGACACCGAACCCACCACCAAACCCACATCCACACAAGCACACCCAGGCAACACACCCACCACCACACATACATGCACCACCCCTACCACCAGCACACCCAAAGACACTGCTCCCACCACCACACCCACATGCACCACCCCCACCACCAGCACACCCACAGAAACCACACCCCCTACCACATTCTCATGCACCACCACCAGCACACTCACAGTAACCACACCTACCACCACACACACATGTGCCACCACATCCTTATGCACCATAACCACAACCAGCATCTCCACAGCACACCATCCACACATACACATACGTTAGAGAAGCACACCCACAAAACACAAACACCCACACTCACCCAAACAACAGACACCTGCTGAGTCGCTCCTGCCGGCGATTCAAAAAGACATGGAGGAACAACAAAACCCTGGAAACATGTGCCACCTACCAAGCAGCCACCACCGCACACCACCAACTCATCAAATTCACAAGGAAGAAATCCATCCAAGGCAGAATCCTCACCAACGCCCACAATACCAATGAACTCTTCTCAGTCATCTAGGAATTCGCCAAACCCTGCAGTGAAACAACAGATTTCCCACCCTCCCAAGACCTCTGAAACAGACTCAGCTTCTTCTTCCACCGTAAAGATCAAGATGATCTACGACAACTTCAAAAACCATGACCTCCACACTCCTCCTGATCCCCCTCCAAGTGACGCCACCGACAAATCCTGCCCAGTTTGACCCCACTCACGGCAGAAGACACCTTGAGGACCATGAAAAGCATCCACTCCGGGGCACCCTCAGACCTCTGCCCACCCCACATCTTCCATAGAGCCGCCTCGGCCATCGCGCCCTAACTACATCGGATGATCAACTGCTCCCTTGAGACCGCCACCTTCCCTGATGACTGGTAACACACCGATGTCAACCCCCTCCGGAAGAAACCCTCCACCGACCCAACAGACCTCAAAAACTTCAGGCCCATCTCACTGCTTCCATTCATAGCCAAAGTCATCAAAAAGGCCCTCAACACCCAGCTAACAAAGTTTGTCGATGCTAATAACATCCTAGACATCTCCCAATCCAGATTCCGCAGCAACCACAGCACTGAAACTGGCCTACTCCTCACCACCTACGACTTCTGCTCCCTCCTCGACCAGGGTGAAATGGCAGCCATCCTCCTCCTGGACCTCTTGGCTGCTTTCGACACCATCTCACACTGCACCCTAGCCACAAGACTCCATGACGCTGGCATCCGCGACAAGGCCCTTGACTGGATATGCTCATTCCTCACTGGCAGAACCCCGCGAGTCTCAAGGCCCTACCTCTCAGAACTGATAGAGACCAACTGTGGAGTGCCCCAGGGCTCCTCCCTCAGACCCACCCTCTTCAACAGCTACATGGCCCCCCTCGCAACCATCATCAGGAACCATGGGCTCAACATCATCATCTACGCCGATGACACCCAGCTTATCCTCTCCCTCACCAACAAACCCAACATCACCAAACACAACTTCCAAAAAGGGATGAAAGTCGTCGCCACCTGGATGAAGAACAGCTGCCTGAAACTCAACTCCCTCCACATGGGATGACTCCTGGTGGTCCCCTCACCCTAGGAAATCCCCCCACCCCGACAGACCACGCACGAAACCTCTGCATTATTATGGACTCATCACTCACAATGAACAGCCAGATCAATGCCATGTCCTCAATTTTCTTCAACACCCTCTGCATGTTTCGAAAGATGTTCAGATGGATCCCATCCGAATCCAGAAAAACAGTCACGCACACCCTCATCAGTAGCAGATTAGACTACGACAGTGCGCTCTATGCCGGAATCAACATGAAACTCCTTCGCAAACTCCAGACCGCACAGAACATCAGAGCCAGACTGATCCTTGACATCCCCACATCGCAGCCACATCACCCAACATCTCTGCGATCTCCACTGGCTCCCACTCGAAAGAAGAATTACCTTCAAGTTCCTCATCCAAGCATACAAGGCCCTGCACAACACGGGACCAACATACCTGAACAACCGCCTCTCCTTCCACGCACCCAGAAGACACCTCTGATCAGTCGACATCTCTCTAGCCACTGTCTCATGCATCTACAGGACCAGAATGGGAGGAAAGTCCTTCTCCTACCTCACAGCCAAGGCCTGGAATGACCTCCCCCTCTACCTCCGGCAAGCTCCCACACTGTCCCAGTTCAGGAAGGACCTCAAGACCTTGCTCGTCAGATGACCTCAGCACTCAATGGAGCACGCCTCCCATCCCAGCACCTTGAGACCCTCACGGTGAGTAGTTGCACTTTACAAACCCTGATTGATTGATTGACACCTAGGAAGCAAAACACCCCCAAACATAAGCTACATACACGAGACCCACAGGCACCTGCACCCTCAACAGACACATGCACATCAGCCACTACCACTCCCTCTACCTCCAAAACCCAACACCCTGCCAAACATCCTAACCATCCTGCCCATTTTCCCCACGGGGTTTGTTGTTTGCCCTTGCCTCAAGCCTTTTCCAATCCCAAAACCACCCCTCTCAAAACCAAAACTGCCCCTCCCAAATGCAAAACCACCCCTCCCATACCCAAACTCTTGAGGTGCATGATCTGCCCAATAGATGCCCCTTTCTGGGGAGGTTCCCCTTGGCAGTGAATTAGGAGGCAAGCTTTGTACCACAGCACAACAGTGCAGAGGTCTTTTTGAATATCATAGACTGCCATTTAGTTCCTCATTATTTTGAAAGGCATAACTCATTGTTTTATAGTTACAATATGGTCATACAGATGCGTTGCTTCAAATGTCTTACACGTCAACATTACAGACATATGCATTTTTTATTTATTTATTTTTATTTGAGAAGTTTTATATAGCGCTGGCTAGACCCGGAGGTATCAGAGCGCTTTACATGAGGAACATTAAGTTACAAGTTACAAATTACATCCGTTACAAAAGCATAGCAAAACACAGGCAAAAAAAACAAAAAACAATGTTGGCTGCTGAGGGAAGGAAACATAACGGGGAGACGAGGAAATGCAATGTCCAATGTCCGGCTGGGTAGGTGACGGCCGAGGGGGTGACCCATAACCAAACTCCTCTATAGCTGCCTAAACAGCTCCACCGGGCAAAGGCCATGTTGGTCAGTCTCCACGGTAAGTAAAGTGTTCAAGGTTTCAGCCCAAGGGGTATTGTCATAGATCGATTGGCAGCATCCCTCCCAGTGTTGCTGGGAAGCGCCGTCCACTTCACTCTGCGGCTTGCCCTCACCTCATTTAGGCCCTGTGCCGAGGCATCCGCCTCTGTCTTTGCGATCATGACCTTTGTTTAGGTGGGGAATTGCAGCACCTGATTGCGTGAAATAGGAATTAAATGAGGAAGCTTCGGACTCACAGTCCGGCCCGGCCGGCAGCTGCACACCAGCGCCGACCCAGCCAGGCTCAAAGTGGTAGTAGTAGATGTTGAAGATTTTGTTGGATACCTTATAGGTGGGATGGGGGCTGCGGCGGGAAATGGTCCAGTTAAGAGCACAATTGTCCTTTAGAATTCGCAGGCCCCTTATGCCAGAAGCAAAAAAAAGTCAAAGACTTGCTGTTGGGTTGCTAAGTACTCAGCAGTAAAGCTTCCAGAGATTAGGTCAGGAGAGCCATCTTAAGGTCAGGCAGACAGAATGTGTAGGCCCGGGGTTGTAGGACACTCCACTGTTGTCCCATGCGATTCTTTCAGAGTGGGTGAGGCTGTAGCAGGACTAAGTGGGAAAACAGTCCCATTGCTAGACTTTTCCGCTGTGGAGACCTTGATCTAAGCACCGAAACCACGCTCCGGGTGCCATTTTAGGGTCAGGCACAGCCCTTGTCGATTCCACCTTCAAGCAACTCTGCCCCATTTTTCCTCCCAGGGCAAGACACCGCTTGTGTGGAACCCCAGGATCACCCCAGCTGGCCAGTATGGTGTGCCCCCGAGCTTCGCTCACCTCCCTGTCACGCCGACTGCATCGGTGGGATCACACGCCGCGGCCTAAACAACCGCGCGTCTTCATCCCAGACATCATCGGTGCACTCATCCTGAGTGAGGGAGACCATCTCCGGCTCTCTGACAGCCGCTGTGGAGATAGGGGAAATGCCTCCTCTGTCGCCGCACTCAGTGCAGCCTCCACGGGTGAACGCCACCATTGGAATCCCGCCGGACATACGGCTGCAGCGCCATCTTGTGCATCTTGTGCAGCGCATTGCACATTGGTATGCTATTGCTTGTGTGAGTGATTTAAAAATGCACACATTCAGAGCAAATGTAAACAGCCAAGTGAAAAGGTGACAGGTAATGAAGGAGCTTACAGTCGATTCCATCCATGACGGTGTTGATTTGCATATTGGTCAAGCAGCAGCGGAAGGACATGGAAGATTGGGTCCATTGAATAAAATGCAGTGTGAAAGTGAGAAAAGGAGAGTTTCTGTCACATCGGGGGGAAGGCACATTGTGACTGACCTGGCAAACAAACTGGTGGTCCTCCCTTTGACAGCCACGTTTGCCTATTGCGCTGTCGATGTGGGCGAACATACCGGGTGCTGTCGGCGGCACTCCGACCGTCGTTCATCAGTCGAACTGCCAGCATCTAAATAGAGCAGGTGGACTGCCTAGTTGGCCAGTGGAGAAACCAACAAAAAAGAGGTGGTGGGACCAGGTCCACCAAGATCTAAATTAGGTCGTTACACTTCAATAGGGAGAGTCCTGACCCCACACAAAGGACTGATTACTCCCTACTCATAGTCTGGAGCCATGGCTGGAAAGAAAGGACCTTGGCCACTTCAAAGACCCTTCTTTGAAGTCACCCCCACTTCAAAGGCACACTTGGGTATAAGTACAGGGTCTATGACCCTACTAAGACAGTACACTTCTGGATCTGTGACCACTCTGCTGGGAAAAAGAAAACTGCTTTGCTGCTAAACGACTGTCAATCTGAAGGAACTGCTGTTTGCTGAACTCCTTCCTTGCTGTGTGGCCCTGCTGCTGCCACTTTTTCTCTGCCTGGGTAAGAAAAACTGGACCTGCATCACTTGAACCAAGAGTCACACTAAAGACTTGCTGGCTTTCCTCCTGATTTCTAAGTCTCAGGGACACAAGAGACTTAGAACTCTCCTTTTCTAAGGCTTGGGTTCATCTCCTGGTGCGTCTGCCCTGCCAAGAGGTGCCAACCCAGTCCTAGGTCCTGGAACACGGACCCAGGGGTCTGCAGCAGTATTAACGATATATTGTCCGCTGTCGCTGGAATCAGATTGTTGCATCACTGCTGCCGCATTGGGGATCACCAAAGCATTACTTGGCTGCATTCCACCACTGTCGATGCAAACCTAGGATCATGGTACTTTCGTTCGGGGGGCCTAAGTGGGTCTCTGTATCCAGCCCGTGCTCTCTCAGGGTCGGCCAGAGTTCTTGACTTTGTACCGGTCCAGTGTGACTAGTTAACCCTTTAAGCGCTATTTGCTTCTAAGTACTAGTTTGACATGTATTCCTTCAAAATTCATATCTCAACTTCCACATATCGAATTTTCGCTGTTTTTGATCATGTTTTATTCATATTTTTCTAAACTGCTGTGTAGTCTTTTTATGGAGATTTCACTGTTTTACTGTTTAAGTGTTGCACAAATACTTTACTCACTGCTTCCTAAGTTAAGCCTGGCTTCTCTGTGCCAAGCTGCCAGAGGGTGAGCACAGGATAATTTAGGTTGTGTAGTGACTTGCCCTGACTTGGATTGTGCCTCCTGCTTGGACAGTGTGCATACTCTGCCAACCAGAAACCCCATTTCTAACAGAAACAACTTGGTTTTTGGTTAAGGAACGGTGGAAGCCCTACTCAGGCAACAACCACAACCCTCGAAATGAACCTGTGCTTAACACTTATTAAATGTAATAAGGAAGCCCAGTGTTAGTCAGTGACAGAGATAGGCCTTATAGCAATGAAAAATGACTTTAGAAGTATTTCATTACCAGTACCAGTACATGTCAAACTTAAGTACACATGTCCTACTTTTTAAATACAATGCACCCTGCCCTATGAGCATTTAGGGCCTACATTAGGGGTGGCATGTAAGTATTAAAAAAAGCTTTAGGTTTGGCTAAAGGTTTATTTTGCCAGGTCCATATGGCGGTTTAAAACTGTAGTATAGCCTGCAGTAACAGGCCTTAGGCTTGTCTTAAATGTGCTACTCTTGTGGGAAGCATAATGAGTACTGCAGGATCACTGGTCAAATTTAATTTACAGGCCTTGGTGACATGTAGTACCACTTACTAGGGACTTAGAAATAAATTAGATGTGCTATTTAGGGGTAGTTCAATTTAACCATGTTTGAAGTAGAGATTACAAGCACTTTAGCGCTGATTAGCAGTCATAAAGTGTGCAGAGTCCTAAAACCAATAGAAACAAATCAGCAAAACAGGAGGGGTGCAGGCAAAAGGATTGGTGGAATACCACGCCAAGAGTGTCAGGTTTACATTAAGGGCCTGATTATAAGTTTGGCGGATGAGATATTCCGTCACAAACATGGCAGATGTACCATACGCTGTATTACAAGTTCCATAGGATAAAATGGAATTGTAATACGGCAAACGGGATACCCGTCACATTTGTGATGGAGTAACCCTTTCCGCCAAACTTGTAATCAGGTTCTAAGTAATTAATAAGATAACATTTCCAACCAATTTGGATAAAAGAAAATGTAATAGTTGCAAAGGCACAAAGAGTGAAACAAATCTGATATAGGTATGGATATAAAAGAAATTACAATGATCTCTGTCTTACACATTTAGGCACACTGGGGTTTGACCTATGCTTTACAAAATGGCTAATAGAGGGCAGCATTGCATTTGATGGATTTGCACTAAAACACAGAAATAACCTCTACTGCCCAAAAAAATAGTTTGTGGAAAAAAATATATTCTTTATTCACATGTGTTCACAAATGTGCAGGATCAGCTGTTAAAAAACAACTGCCCAAACGTTCAGCTCCTTTAGCCCTAGATCTACAACCAGATCTGGCGCTCAAAATGTCCTCAAATCTTGGATAAATCGCCTCCTATGCCATTAGCAGACTGGTTTCTCACTTACTCCATCAGAGCTACTTCCAAAAGCCTAGTTCTACTTGACCTCGTGGTTCGCCTGGGCTGCAGAGTGTGTTTTTGGGACCTCTTACATTCTTACATTCATCATAGGAACAGATTAGCAGCAGTCTTCATCCCAAATCAATCCTAGACCTTTCTTCCTATGGGACTAGAAAAAGTCTATCTTGCAAGTCCTGAAAAAACCCATTAGGAACTTGGAATTAACAAAAAAAGCAGTATTTATCCTTGAAGCAGTTTTAGGTGATAGGAGTGCACCATCATCAATCTCTGACTTTTCTTTTCTTCCCAGGTTCCAGCAGTGTTCTCTTTTCTAGGTGATGAGGGGCTTACTTTATTGAAGGAGTTCACTGTTGATTGGCAACTTGCCCCAAACATAGCAGTGTAAAATTATTGCACTGTATAAATCTTGCTTTTAAAGAGCATCATGCTTTTTGGACAATATCTATACCACACATTACTACATCCTGGTTTTATGACATGTGAAAAAGAGACTTGGCTTGCTTTCTATTCCTAAGCTCCCTAAACTTGTGTCCAATTTCACCCATGTTAATTTTCTCCAACCCTCTTTGTATTAAATAGAGCCATACTCCTGCTGCCACCCTTCTGTTATGTCTGCCAGTCAGAGAAAGAATGTCATTTTCTATAATTGATTGCAGAATGGGCATTAAAAAGGGCACTTTCATAAAAGCTTTGTGAATATGACTAACATAATTTTAAGAAACTGGGTTATTGGCTGAGTGGGTGCAAATTATTCTCAGACAATATTGAGTTGCATGGTGTGTCTTCCTTCTTCTGCAGGCAAAGGTGCAACTTATTTACAGCTATCCATGTCATACGGAATATCTGTCATGTTTTTCTTAGTATATTTAACAAGTAGGTGTTTCTATCAACATACCTGTCGGATTTGAACATTTCACTGGAAAATCTTCCTGTGTTTGAATAAATTGGGAATTGAATAATCTTCCGTAAATATTTAGATACAGTTGCACAAACTAACCATAACACAAAACAGAATAAAGAAGAGAATTTATATTGTTAGAGTGAAGAGCAGTGTGAATTTGTTAAGGAATATTGTAAGAAATTGGGTTATCGCTTGATGGTAAAAAAACCTTTCTCAAGCAACAACCACAATCCTTGTCAGATTGAACCACAAAAGTCACTGTGCTTAACTCTCTAGTATCTTGACACAAAGCAGTGAGGCACAACCTAGAGGCAAAGTGTAAAGTATTTATGCAGTACACAAACAGAAATAAAGTGAAAACACCACACAATAAAAATCCCAAATCAATGTAGAAATATAGTGAAACAAAATCTAATCTGTAGCACAGAAGATATGCAATTTTAAAGGTTTGACCAAAATAGCACCCAGAAGCAGAAATCGATAACAGTGGGTATCTGGTTGCGCTAGACAGGGACAAAGTCACAAGCTCAGGTCCACCGGGACGGAGTGCAGGTCAAACACAGTGACCGGGTTAGTCCCACTGAAAAAGTTACCTTCTCAAAGTCCTGTGCTCAGAGTTCAAAATTTCAGGATTTCACAGGAAGAACTCAACTGATGCCAGTCGAGAGTTCAGGATCGGGGAGGTACTACTTTGGGATCAGGAACTCACTCCATCTGAGGACAGCAGGTCCAGTTGGAGGTCTAGGCAGGTCCAGGTAGGGGAAGGTGCAGCAGTTCAGCTGGTCAGTTGCAGGGAGGCCTCTGTAGCTTATGACCCTGTAGCTCAAAACAGGAGGTCAGCCAACTGACCCTTGGAATCACTCCAAGTCCTGGTCCTCTCTCCCTCAAGCAGAAAGGCAGGTCTCAAGCACGAGGGAAGTCCTCTGAAGAACAAGGCAGACCTCAAACAGTAGGGCAGTCCTCTGGTAGCAGGAGGACAATCCTCTGAGAAACAAGGCAGGCCTCAAGCAGCAGGGCAGTCCTCTGAGAAATAAGGCAGGCCTCAAGCAGCATGGCAGTCCTCTGGACTATAAGACGGTCCTTCTGTGGCCTTCTGCAAGCCTAGGAGTGTACTGAAGAGTGGGTGTGAGGGTCCTATTTTTATACCTGGTGTCAACTTTGGAGTGGAACAAACTTCTAAAGTCCCTCCCTACAGATGGTTCTGGAATGTCCTTCCTTCCTGACCAGGCTCCAATAGGTCTGGGTTGACAAAAGGCTAGTGTGAACTTCTTTGTGAATGTGCTGAGGCAGCTTCTTTGAAATGCCCCGCACATCCTGTCAGGATGGCCCATCTCACTGTCAGGTAGGGCTACACAAAAGCCAGCTTCTATGCTAATCACAGTCATATGACCCAGGAAACAAGCTGTACGCACCAAATGGTTAGGACAATAAAATACCAACTTTCTAAAAGTGGCATTTTCAGAGTTGTGACTTAAAGTCCAACTTCACTATTAAGAAGGATTTTAAATTACAATTCTTTTGAGTGGAAACATGACATTGCTAAGTACAACCAATCAAAAGTTATAATTTATTAAATGTAATAAAGTATCCCAATGTTATTATATGGGAGAGGTAGGCCTGACAATAGAGAAAAATTAATTTGGGAGCTTTCCACTACAAGTACATGTACAATTTAGGAGTAGATGTCCAAATTTTAAATACACTGCACCCCGCCCTATGCACAGTTTACGGCCTATATTAGGGGTGACATATGTATTAAAAAGAGAGTTTTAGGACTGGCAAAATGTTTATTTTGCCAGGTCGAATTTACAGGTTAAAACTGCACATAAGCTTCAATGGCAAGCTGAAGACATGTTTTAAAAGGCTATTTAAGTGGGTAGCGCAACAAGTATTCAAGGCCCATTATTAGCATTTAATTTGCGGGCCCTGGGTATATGTTGTGCCACTTTACTAGGAACATATAATTAAATTAACTATGCCAATCAGATGTAGGCCAATTGTATCCTGTTTTAAGTAGCAACCACAAGACCTTTAGCACTGGTTAGCAGTGGTAAATTACACAGATTCTTAAAGGCCAACACAAACAAGTTAAAGAAACAGGAGGCGTGAATTCAAAACATTTGCGGGTGACCCAGCAGAGAGGGCCAAGTCCAACAATTATGTGTTAATGATAAAAGAGGATTTTTGAACTGTAGTCATGAGGACCCTACAAAAGAACAAAAATCATGTACAAAGTGTGTGCTGGAGTTTGGAGTCGACCTTGCTGAGTCCTATTGTGTGGGAGCCTCATAGGAGGTGTTACCTATATTAATAGTATTTGAGGGTTTTGAAGAGTAGGTATATGCTGCTGTCTCCTTTGTTTGTAGTTGGGCTTAGATGAGACATCTTTTGATGCAGCATTTTCACAGCATCACTGCCATTTCATTTTCACCCTCACTGTCTGGGCTCCTGATCTTTCAAAGTTCTGTGATCCATCTTGGTGATTGACTTAAGGACAGAATATTTCCAGACACTGCCCATTGCTGGATGATCAGCTAATTCTACACCAGTTGGTTCCTGCAAATGCACCAGCTCACAAATCTCTACTCACTCTTTATTCCACCTATATCTCAAAACTCCCTGAGGTCCGAGTGGAGTAGTACAATGATGACCATAATGAGGCACACATTAGCCCAGCATCATAGGTCTACGTGTTTTCAGTGGAACTTTACATCAATAATTACATTGACACTACTACTAAATAGCAATGAATTTAACAGCCCTCCACCAGTTACATAGTAGATATGTGTATAGTAAAGTCATTCAAAAAGGATTTACAGAAAAAGCATAGGAATAATATTATAGCATGAACAATAATAAAAACAAACAAGTGGGCAGTTTCACTAGGAACAACAGACATGATTTATAACTGTTATGCTGTTTTTCTGTACATGTAAGCTCACTTCAATACAATGGGCCTGATTTAAAATGCTAATCTTACACTTTAGTGTAAATTTTCAATTTTTTGCTATTGATGAGCTCATTTTATGAGTAGTATGAGATTATGATATATAACTTTGTAATACTGTGCTTTTATGGTTTTTATATCTGATGAGTTAAAAGCCGAATAAAGTTATATTTGATTTGATTTGAGTAGTATCTTTACAACTGTGGAGTCTCTGCACTTGTGGTGGAGACTGTGCACATTAAAAGATAGGCATATGATGATGAAACTACTCATGCAATTCATTTGTGAATAGCAAAAAACTGTAAACTCACACTGAAGTGCAAGTTTATCTTTATGAATCAGGCTCCTAATATCTAGTTCCAAATTCACTTCTTTATATATTATGAAAAGATTGACAGCTGTCTGTTTTAAATAGGATCATTTTAAATTTAAAAAAACCTTTCTACATTCTCTGTCTTCACAATTTAGCCAACAATGAGAGTTCATAATTTAGGAGGCTAAAATTAGACTTGGGTATTACATTTGAGCAAATGGTAAAAAAAGATGGAACAAGGAATATGTTCTAACCATCCCTCGACAGAATACAACTCATTCTGTCTCCTGAAGTCAGCCCTTGCATTACCAGCCATGATAGAGTATATAGGAGTCTATTTTGGGCATCACAGTGAATGGAACAGAAAAATGCAACTGTTGCAAGTTTACTTTGTTGTTGTTTCGTCGATTAGAGCAGTCATTTTGCCTGTAATAGGTTAATTCAACGTGTATGTGGTCCATTTGTACTCACTCTTACTGAAGACCAACAAAATAAAAATAAAGATAGTGTCTACATTTTCTTGAGGGCATGGTACAAAATGTATTTAAAACTAATGGAATTCAATGAAAGTAGCAACTCTTTTCACTACATATTTTAACCATTATTTCTGAGCTCCACTATGGCCCTCATTATGAGTTGTCCAGATGGTACCCTGGGAGAATACTGCTTATACAAGACCGACAAATAGTGGACCGATAATCTTTGGCCAGGAGCCACCAGACCAGGATTTAACAGAGGACCTGCTGAGGCAGTGGCCAGATGCTGTGCCCAGCTCACATACTCTCCTACAGCAAGTATAGAGAGCAAGCACAATGCAGCTGGACCTGATTTGGACCTGGTATTTACCCACATGTTATTCCTAATTCCAGGGGAAATAATTTATAGTTCTTGTTACTTGGTGCTTGAATATTGGCTAGAATTCAAAATGTCTCTCTTATTATTTTCTGTCTGATCATCAGTACATGCAACTTTAGTTTAAATTTTAAATGTTTCATATGTATCGACAAGTGGAACATACCTAATATTTAGTTTATTGATGATGCATATGTTGAAGTATTTATGCATTTTTGTGCCTTATTATCAATGTGCAGAACATAAATTTACTCTTGATTTTACATATACACATTGACTTGATGCTAATACATGTGGGACTAATTCACTATGGGGCCGATTCCGATCTCGGCCGGTAGTGCTCCGAATCGGATTCGGATTCAACGGATCCGATTTGGAGCCCTGTTTCCCGACCGAATCATACGCGGGTCCGGCCGAGCGAGTACGATGCAAGCACGCGCGAAATCGCCGACCGACTCGAACGCGGCTTCAACACGCTCCGACCGACTCGCAGTGACAAGACTCGCACCGCGCTATGGAGACGTTTCCCGGCCGGGTAAGTACGATGCGCGCCGCGAGCAGTCCGACCGACTCGCGCCGTCCTGCTCGAAAAAGCTGTCGGAGCCGGACTTTGGGGGTCCGCGTCGGACCCCCCTGTACGCGTAGGCGCGCGAGTCGCACACAGGGGGGACCCATGGGTCCCCCCTACCTGTGCATGTACGCCGCGATGCGCATGGACGCATACACACTGTAGGGGGCACCCTTGTCCGCCTCGCACCCATTGAGTCAATGGGAGATCGCGTACGCGTTGTACGACCGGCTCCCATTGACTTCAATGGGAGTCCGACCGACTCGAGTCCGATAGCATGCGAATGCATCGTACTCGTCCGGTCGGACTGCTAGGGTCCGATTCGGTCGGAATTCTCTCCGGGTCCGGCTCGGTCGGAGAGATTTCCGGACGGAATCGGAATCGGCCCCTAAGTCTTATAGAAGTGTATTTTTCCGGCTTGTGTTGACTAGGCCTCAATTTAGGCCTAGACTCTATCTGTTTCAAAATGGATGTCACCTCCTGCATGTGCACTGTTCATTAGAGCACCTCTTTTCTGCTTTAGGGATCACGTTTAGTCCTGTTCTTAGTCCAAGTGGATTTTCCAGAGTGGATTTTCCCAGTGGATTATTTGCTCAGTTCCTGACTTGCAGTGCTGTTCCTGAGCAAAGAGGATTCGAAGTATGAATAGGTCAGAATAATTCTTGTGCTTCAGAGTGTTCTGGTGTGTTATTAAAATATTATGGTCCATGTTGTGTGATGGATTATTATGCTAAATGTGAAATTGTTAGTTTTGCAGTGTTTATTCTTGGTTCAATTGGTAGTTTGATCATTGTGATACTTATGTACTTTTCTTATTTGTGATTTGCATAGGAAAATGTTTGGACTTTATTACTGGTTGGTTTGGTAATTGGATTTTTCGAATTTCAAGATCTTGGGATATTGTTATTGGACTTGTCTGCTGAGAAGTAAGTATGCTTTGCAAGGCACCACATTCATCCAAATAGGGGCTTTTCCTTCCTAGAGTTTGAGTGTCTAATTAGGCTGGTGTTATTTGCACTTTGGTGCATTCGAGTAATTACACTAGTCAGAGGTGGATTGCCACTGGATGGGAGTCTGCATTATTGTGAATTGAGTTTGACGAGTGCAGAAGTGGTACAAGTCTTGTTTCTATTGTTTGTGAGATAAATTTTATTAATTTTATTCTAACCTGCGGATTTCCTTTATATTTAGGTTAAGCAGACAAGATTTAATTTGTTTTTTTAGTTTGAGTTCATTGAGAAAGGCTATACAATTGTTTTCCTTTTCACTGAGAAAGCCACCCTGTGATTGGCTAGTCAGCTGAGGACTCTGGAATTGGTAAGATGTCACCACAGAACTACTGTTTCTGTTTGGTTGGTGTCAAAGTTGTGCAGTAATTGGTTGGCCTTTGACATAGCTACCCTGGGATTGGCAGTTGTTTGAAGGCTTGTTCTGTCCGGTTTTTGGATTATTTTGATAGAAAATAATGGGTGATGTGTTGAAAAAGCCTAACGCCACTAGCGTACCTGCTATGGAGGGGCAGATAATACCTGCAGAGGGTTTGCCTTCACATGAGATGTTGTTGAATGTTGGGCTTTATATGTGTATCTGGATTTGTGATTGGCATGAATACACTTCTGATGATAAGGATTGGCAATATCCTGTTGAGGGTTACATTAACATTAGAAAGCTATGTTTCCTGAGACAGACAATGAATGAGAGAAAGCTACACGGTTCGAGGCATTAAATGTGTGGGATTGGATAGTTACAGAGAAGGAGAGGAAGAAAATAAAAAGCAGTTGAAAGGTCCATTTAGACATTGGTTACAAAGCAAGTGGGACAACCAAGATAGAGTTATCCCTGCAATAGTCAAAGAATCAACAGACAACAAGAAAGTTGATGAGAGGGACAGAGAGAAGCAGAGCCAAGAACAAGATTCCGATGAGGAGGATAATGTATTAAATGATCTTTTGTGTTCCACACCTCCTCCATACACTGGTGGAATGCAGGGACAGGTGCAGGTCTCCACAGTGCCTGATATGGGTGCAGAGAGAGAGAGAACATGTGTACAACTACAAGGATTGAATGCGTTTGCAGTAGAGGGCACATCAGCAAGTGCCCCACCTGAAAATACATTGATAAGTTTACCAGGTACCAGCTGAAATACTACTATTGTCTCTCCAGTTTCAAATGACATTTCTGCTACTGTTCTTCTTAAAGAGAGGGAAATTTATTTTGGACTTTTAAAGATTGAATCTAGAGAAATTTTACAGGCAACAATGGATATAAATAGACTGATGGCTTATAATGCAGATGAAATGAGATATTTGATCAGAGAATGATAAGCTTGAGCAATTCGTTGAAGAACGTAAGGTGGGCATTAGTAGGATGAAGAATGTACAGAGAAATTATCAGATGGATTTGAATAAAGAGGAAATAAAAGAATTGGGGTGGTGACTTTATGAACTCACATTAAGAAACTAGTTGAGAAGAGCCTGAAGAGATCTGAAGAAGTACCGAGTAAGGTGGAAAAAGAAAATTGCCACTAAAAAGAAATCTACAGAGGTAGGAAAGAAAACAAAGTGATTTGTTAGTGATTCAGAACGAGAGATAGTGTCAGAATATTCCCTAAGTGAAGTGCATGCAGAGAATTATGTGCTTGTGCCTTGGACTAGAGATGATCTTTATGGATTTACAACAAATGTTGCAAAATTGTGAGAAGAACCTGATAGATGGTAAGCAGAGGTTTATAAATCAGTGATGATTTCAAAAAGGCTTTGGACTGATGTGGATAGATTATTTGAGATAATTGTTCCATGTGATCTATGGACTGAGCGTAATACTGCTGTTGCTTGACCAACTGAGGAACCAGTTAGAATTGCTGCTAAAAATGCTACAGCTGATATAGTTGCTAGCAAATATAGATCAGTGATAAAACATTTGAGAAAGAAGATGCCAGGGAAGGAAGTGAACTGGACAATTATCTTGAGAGCTACGCAAGAGCAGAAAGAGTCTGTACATGCTTACTAGGAGAGGTTTATGCAGCTTATTAGAAACATAGCAGAGCTGAAGATCTTGTTTCATATCAGCTTCTGTTATGGGCTTGCTTTGTGAACTTAGTTCACATATTCAGCAGAGTGTGATGTGTTGGCAGACTAAGGGTCACTACAAATCTGATGTATGCTAAGTAATGGGTTTGATGCAAAGCAGAAAAAATGTAAGGAGAAATTGATAGTTACCTAGACAATGCAGATTCAGAGAAGTGGTAAAAATCAGATGATGAATTCTGATTTGGATTTTGTACTGCTTGATATTTCTGGAATGAATGGATCACATCTCATACAAGGTGCAAGAAAGATAAATGAGATGGTGTAGACACAAGGTTGAAGTTAGAGGTGTTGTGAATAATTCTGGAGTGAATACAAATATTTATTTGCTGAAGAGCACTGCTTATCATTGCAGAGCAGGCAAAATCAAGACCACATCCAGAATTATTTTGTTTCTCAGATGCAGAGGAATGCAAGTCACATGCAGGCCCAGTTAATGAGCCCAGCCCAACCAGCTCCTTTGTAAAATGTGCAAAATCAAGAGAGGTTTCGTACAAACATGCCCATAGCTCCAGAGATGCAACACAACATGGGAAAAAAATATGTCTTAAACTGAAGGGTGCTCACAGAATACATTCATTCTGAATAACAATTCTCCTCAGTTTTCAACAGAGACAAATTTCCAATGGTGGTGCCTGAGCAGGAAATATGATTGCATGCTTGGTGCAGTCCTGGAGGTAGACCAGAGTGACCCATATTTCGATGGTGAGGTGAATGGCCACCCCGTTCCATTTCTAAATGACACAGATGCTGCCAGATATAGTTCATTCTATGGAGGTTTCCAACCTATCCCTCTTGAGAATAGAAGTCCAAGTTGTTGGTATTAGCAATAAACACATTGTTAGCACGTTACAGCCAATGCTCCTGTTAAAATAGAATCAATGGAGAACAATCATCAGTTCATATTATGCTATTTAAGTTCTGTTAATCTGTTGGGAAAAGACTTGCTTTGCAAGATAAAATGTGTAATTTGGCAAGGTGTTGCAATAGAAACTCAAGATGAAGACTCAGGGCCACATGTATAAAAGTATCATTGTGCGATTACAAATTAGCCATTTTTAAGAAATCGCTATTTGGTAATCGCAAAATGTACTGTAACAGCAAAGACAAGAAATGGCGATTCCCAAATTGCGATTTCTAAAAAATCACAAACACAATTTTTAAATCACTATGGGACTATCGTTCCTATGGGCCTCAAGTTCCATTGAAGAGAATGGTCTTGCATTACCTGAATTGCGATTACCTAATTGGTAATCGCAAATTAGGTAGTGCAAAGACAAGGGTGCGCGGGGGCCTAAGGGCCCCCGTAAGCGCCCCTAACAAAAAAAGGTGCACATGTAAGGCACAGATGCCCTAGGGCATTTTTCAAAGTTTGCACATGGTTACCATCAACTTGAAGTTAATGGTAATAGCAATTCCTAAATGGACAGTTCGCATTTAGGAAAGGCTTCTTACATGTAACCCTGGGCGGAGATGCACTACGCGGAACACCGCGAAGTGCAAAAAAAACTCAGTCACACTACGCAGAGCTCCGCGAGCAGCGGAGTATAATAGAAAAATGCCGTTCGCGGTGATTGCACAGTGCCGGATGCTTGTCTGCACTGTGCAATCATTGCAAACGGCACCATGCACAGTGCAAGCTTTCCTTTTCTGCCGCTCGAGTAGATTTTTACTCGAGCAGCAGCTTTCTCAATGCGAACGGGCAGTTTCTGAACGCGAGCGGTCGCGAGCATACGCGACCACTCACAATGAGAAACCTGACCACCCCGCGTTGAGAAATCTCGCTGGGATGTTGATTTTCCATGCTCGCGCTCGCCAACTTGATGTTGACAATCGCAAACGAGGAAAATCTCGCCGGGATGTTGATTTTCCACACTCGCGCTTGCCAACTTGATGTTGACGTAACGCGGAGTGCAGAAAACTCCGCGAGCGGAGCGGAGTTCACCGCCCAGGGTTACTTACATGTGCATTTGGGAATCGCAAATTACGAGTCCCTATTTGCATTCGCAATTTAGGTAATCGCTAAAAATTTCAATTACCTAAATTTTAAATGCCAAAGCCTTTCATACATAGGAAAAGTCCATTTTGCATAGCAAACGGCCGAATTTTGTGATTCACACCATTTGCAAACACAAAATAGCTTGATACATATGGCCCTCAGTGTTTAAAATTAAATCACAGAAGTCAAGAGTTTAATTTATCCCAGTACTTACTAAAGAATATTTGCATCTGGATTTAAGACAAACTGTATGTTAGGCCTGTCAGCTTTAAGATGGTCTTCCCCCAAACATTTTGCCATCATCCTCCTATTTTGTTGAATTCATTTTTTTGCCTTAGGTGTTTGTGCGCTTTACCACTGCTAACCGCTACTACAGCACTTGTGCTCACTCCCTAAAACATAGTAAAATTAACTTACACTATATTGGCATATTTAATTCATTTATAAGTCCCTAGTTAAGCTGCATACCATATACCCAGGGCCTGTAAATTTAAAGCTACTAGTGGACTTGCAGCACTAATTGTGCCACCCTCTTATGTAGCCCCTTAAAACATTTCCCAGGCCTGAACTTGCAGCATTAGTGCAGTTTTAAACTTCCAAGTCGACGTGCCAAAATAATCCCCTTACCAAGCCTTAAACTCCCTGGGTGTATTGTGGTTAAAAGGTTGGATATGTACTTTTATGTTTTGCATGTCCTGCTAGTTTAGATTTAGTACATTTTATTGTTGATTAATTAAGATCTTACAATATACAAAAAGAAATATGTTATGGAATAAAATATTTTAGCATCACTTAGGCACCTAAAAATACTTTCAAATTACTGTCTAAAATTAATTTAAGATTCTTAAAATATCCGCCACCTGGTTTTTGCAATTAGCAAGATTATACATTGGTCCTCTTTGTTATCCCAACTGAATAGACCCTTGAACACACATCTTAAATACCGATATGAAAAAGTGCAAAATTAGCATCTCGTTTGTAAGTATTTTGTCACCTCGTTTAAATAGTCCAGACAATATGTGTAGAGATATTAAGCTGAGATGGAATCATAGATTTCCAATTTTCCCAAGTATCAAAAACTTAGTAAAAGCGTAATTCAGGATGGGCGTGGCTAGCCAAGATGGCCGAACGGGCAGGAACGTAAGAAAGGGCCAGCCTAGAGCTGTGGTGGTGGTGGCATGGAGGGCCGCAGACACAGTGGTGGACTGCAACTGACTACGTGAGGGCAGCTGGTGATCGCTGTGACCGGGACACATGGAGAACACAGCTGAGGTGCTCCTAGTCAGATAGGTGCCAGTAGAGGGACTGAGGTGCCGGAGGCTGCAGAAGGACCTGCAAATGTCACCGCCATTCCAGGCTGGAGGAGGCAGAGCCAGGCCGGAGGAGAGTGGAGGGCCCTGCCAAGCCGCGGACTCGGCACCTGAATCCCGCATCAGGGTAGGAAGTAAACAGCTCGGGGGCTACGCAATGCGGTTGGCCTGGTCCGACGAGACACAAGAGTTGCTAGACCTTAAGATGGCCACCCTGTGGGATGCAGCCTGGTGTTGCCTTCGCCGAGAATAATGATCTGAGTGAGAGGTCGCACCCGACCAACATCCCAACCACAGCTTAAAGAGAGGGAGTGACGAGTGGTCGGGGACCTTCTTCGGATAGCGCCTTCCCCCTCTAGCACCTCATGGGATGCGTCTGGCCCTGACATGGGGGTGGGGAGCCCTCTACGATTCTACATTTGTGGCCGTAGCTGCAGATGCACTTTGAGGTTCCAAGTGCTTGGGGGGAACTGGCTGTCCTCACATTAACATATATCACCCTGTCTGGTGGAGAGGGGGTCGGGGACTTGAGAAGACCCTCAGAAGACTTGGAAAGGTGGGACTCCAGCTCTGTGAGGGACTATTGCCAGAGATGGTTGCCATACTGACAGAGGTGGCACCTGTTAATTACCTATCAAGCAGCATTACTTGCCAAGGGACTGGCAGCTGAAAGGTTCTCTAGTGGTAGTGTGGAGGGCATGGGGGAAGCGATCCTTATCTGAGCTAGGGGTCTATGTGCATCCTACATGGGGAGTGGAGAGGCTTACGGGGAGAGATTACCGTTCCGGGCTCCCTGAAGAGAAGTCCGGCAGCAGCAAAGGGGAGAGTGGTTGGTCCCTGGCTCTCTCCCAGGCCCTCCTAAAGGCTTCCAGCTGTTCTGGACTCTCATATCTACCGACTTTATGCAGCCTAAGAAGCCCCAAACCAACAAGGTCTTTAGTTATTTTAGACCAGCGACAGTGCACGAGAGGGCCCCCACGGGGGAAGCAGAGAGTGCCATGACACTAACAAAAGAGGACCTGCTAGCGTCCTTGCAGTAATTGAAGAAGGTGCTGAGCACTGAACTTTAATCTTACATGAATGCATCCTTGGAGACGCTCCGCTCGGACATTCAGACTAAGTTAACCTCCCTCCAACAGGATGTTGACTCAGTGGGTCCCCGTACATTAGATCTTGAGACTAAGATGCAGGAACTTGACCAACGTAGTGGCCAGACTGAGTACTCTGAAATTCCTTCAAACACAACTCCGAGCCTCCCTCTTGAAGCGTGAGGATTTGGAAAATAGATCGTGGAGGGACAATAACAGGTTGCGGAACATGGAGGAGGGGGCTGAATGGCCAGACCTGGAGGCCTTCATTACAGGCCTATTGGCAAAAATACTGAGCTCCATGGCTTCAAAAGTCAAAAGAGAAAGAGTTCATAGAGTGGGACCCCTGAGATCGTTTGGTACCGGACGACCAAGAGATTTGGTAGCTAAGCTCCACTCCTTCAAGATGAAAGAGGCACTTCACCAGGTGGCCCACAAGGCAGGAGAGGTATCCTTGCAAGGCACCACTTGCACCCTCTACCAGGACATTGCTCTCTCTTCATTGGTTCGCTGCCAGTAGTTTCGTCCTGTCACTGAAAAGCTACAGAAAGATAATGCGAAATACAGGTTGACAATGCATACCCATTTGGCCTAGCATTCACCCTCCATAACAAAAATCATCATGTCTCGACCCTCACCGAGGCGGCGTGGGTAGTGGTGCTCGCACTCTCTGAACTGCAATACTCAGAAGAGACCATGCAGGGTAACCAGGAGATGGGGTGGAGCTGCGAGGAGAGAGGTCCATGGAGTTCACAGGCCAGAACCTGCCCACAACGGAAACGATGAAGATGTGGCAGTACAGGGCTCGATATCTCACTGTCTTTGCTTCTGGGGGATGGGTGGATATAATCAAGCAGCTGTCCTCCCACACCTGCTCTCCTGGGTCCTGGGCAAATGGCCCTCGACCCCCTTTACATAGCCATGACACTTCCATTATTTGGGCTTCTAACCGATGTTATCCTGAGATGACAGATATCTGCCAATATGTATTGTCTTTCCTTTTTCTCTATGGTCATAATTAGCTTGCAATAGCGGACACTGATCTAGACATCTCTTCTCTCGAGAATAGACATGTTTCTTTGGGTAATTCACTCCCATTTGTTTACAGTTCAGAGTTATTGTTGCGGAATATGTTTGCATAGTTCTTGGTGCAGGGAAATAGTGATGCATGCTGCGGGGTTGGGTGGGGTAAAATGGGAAACTGCACAAGCAGACCTGGGGTCGTTGGGACGGAGGAGGAATCTCCCGGTGGAGACACTGGGTGAGAGATGGCTGTGATTAGAGACTCCCCTTGAAAGTATACTATGGTTGTCACTACACTTACATGGAACATTAAGGGGCTTAACTCTCCTGCAAAGTGCCACAAATTATGGAAATACTTGTTGGATGGTAGGCATGATGTGGAGGCGCTTCATTAAACTCACTTGAAAAGAACAGATGAACATAGATTGAGGCATAGGGCGGACTCGTTAATATGCATGTCTTCAGCTCTCACTGAAAACAATGGAGTGGCACTTTTCTTTCACTCTTCACTGAAATTACAACCAGAGGGCTGCAAGTCATACAAAGAGAGATCATGATTAAGGGCAGGCTGCACGGCCGCACGTGCACATGTGCATCTATATACGCCCCTACCTTGTATCAAGGAGCCTTTCTCTTTTCCATGCTATCGACGCTGGGGGGATGTGCAGAGGGTGATATTTTCTTGATGGCGGACTTCCATTTTACCTGGGAGGCAAGACTGGACATCTTTTCTACTCACAGAGCTGCTATGGGCTCCTTCTGTAGGGCCTTGAAAAAAGAATGTGTCTCCTTGGGACTTATAGATGCATGGATTCATGTGAAGATTGCTGTGAAGTGTGCTGGAGTCCTGCAGTGGATCCACGCCGCTCACACATGAAGAGTGCAGAGTGCAGATGAAGAAGTGGTGACAACAAGCACTCAATCACAGAGTCAAGTGTGGATACAGAAAGGGGGTGAAGAACATTTTGAAACTGGTGAAGGTGCTGATGAAGTTGTTTTTGAAAGTGAAGGTGAAGATCCTGGGGAGGTACCAGGGGCCAGTTCCAATATGAGGATCAGAGTGAAGAGCTGTAGCAAAGAAACAAGCATCAGCCTCCGATGGGTCCAGTGAAAGACTCCAGTGGAAAATTTGAGTCTTGAGAACCCCCAGAGAGAGAAAGAGGTACACAGTCATGTTGCTAATGCAGATCGAAGCATAAGGTGATCAGTGAGAGAAGAGAACTCAGCAGTAGTCACAAGTGAAGATGCAAAAACTGAAATACCCAATGCAGTGAAAAAACCTGCATGAGAAAATAATGGGAAAATGAAAGTTTAGAATCAATCGAGAAAGAAATAGAAATTGTTGAAATCGATTCAGAGAACAGTGAGAGTGAGCCAAATGTTGCTAAAAGACCAACAAGAAAGAGCATTCCAAACAGAAAGTACTCCACCTAAATGAAGAAAATATTTTGCTTTTGTGTCTGAAGAAGAAAGAATCAGATACAGAGATCTGCAGTCCAATAAACTGACATAAATTCATCTTTCGAAACATGTTAGAAGAAGCAGAGCCACCTTGAACTTTTGCGAATCCTGACAATAGTGAAATACGTTTTGAACTTAGCAAATAAACCCAAAGAAGAAATAAAGTTTAAGACTGGAATTTATGAGCTTAAAAAAAGAATTCTGACATTGAATTTGGATTTTCATTTTTGATAATTATTTTTAAAAAGAAGAAAAGAAAGATCTGTCAGTTCAAAAAGAAAAAAAGAGTTTTCTTAAACTACTTTTTGGAGTTCGCACATGCCCTTTTAATTTTAGTTTTTGATCTCAATAGAAATGTAAAATTGTTAGCACGGTCTTATTGATAGTAATATTTTGAATGAATTGGTCTACTGTTGTGCCTCATTTCCTCAGCAGGACTCGTCTCCCCAGAGGTTTAGCTGACTACAGTACATAACAGAGTTGAATCTAATTCACTGATATATAAAGAAAGTTTAGTTAGTGGATTTAGGGATAATACTTATATAAAAATTGTGGATGACTATATTGACATCATGGGGGTGAACAATTGCATGGTGTGTCTTCCTTCTTCTGCAGGCAAAGGTGCAACTTATTTACAGCTACCTATGTCATAGTTATGTTTTTCATACTGATGTTTTTTAACAAGCAGGAGTTTCTATCACCATACTTGTTGGATCTGAGTGTTTCACTGGGGAATCTTCCTTTTTCTGAATAAATTGGGACTAGAGTAACTTTCTTTTTCTGAATAAATTGAGAATAGAGTGATCTAAGGCAAATATTTGGATACTGTTGCACAAACTAACCATAATACTAAACAGATTAAATAGGAGTATGTATATATGTTTAGAGCGAGGAGGAGTGTGAATTTGTTAAGGAATATTGTAAGATATTAGGTTATTAATTGAGGGTGTGGAAACCTTTTTCAAGCACATTGTCAGGGTGAGACACAAAAGTCACTAAATTAACCTGTGCTTAACACTCTGGCAGTTTGGCACAAAAGCAGTCAGGCTGAACTTAGAGGCACTGTGTAAAGTATTTATGCACCACACAAACAATAATAAAGTGAAAACACAACAGAAGAAAATTCCAAAAGCAAGTTAGAAAATTTTAATAGATAAAATGGTACCAGAACAACAAAAATCCAATCAGTAGAACCAGAGCTATTCAATTTTAAAGGTTGTTTGTGAAATTTGTAGCACAAAAGATCAAAGTGCCAACTGTGGGTATGTGGTAGCATGAGATCAGGGCAATGTCAAATGTTATAGCTGACACGATCGAGCACAGGTAGAAGAAGAGGGGGGTATTGGGCCTAGTCTCCTCTTACTTTTGAACTTAGAACATTTTCAAAAGAAAAGTTCTCGAGAAGGTAAAGTTCAGTGGAGCAATACAGCAGGTTGTGTCTGAGGAGGCATTGTCGTCATCAGAAAGCCACTAAACAGAGTCTCTGTGAATCCGTCAACTATGGCGACAGAAAGGTCCAAGCAGGAAAAGCTGGATATCCAGCACCTTCCCTCAATATGGTTAGGTTGGAGTGGGAATAGTAAATGTCACCCCTTTAGAGTCCAACGCCTTCACCCACTATGGTTAGATTGGAGTAGGAATAATAGATGTCACCCATTTAGTGCCAAATGCCTTCTCCAAATTGGTTTACATTGTAGTGGGAATAGTAAATATCACCCCTTTAGTGTCTAACGATTTTTACATTATTTATGCTGGAGTGTGATAGTTCAATTTTTATAATTATATTAAAAAATCATTTATTTTACTTTTATTTGCCTGTAGTAGAAATGCTTAGTGTTATTATAATATTAATGTTGGTGATAGGAAATATAAAAAAAGAGTTAGCTGTATGTTTGTAACCAATGATATATATATTTTTTTTATTAAGCCATTCAATAAACATTTACAGAAGCTTTGTTTACACACATAGAGCATATGAGGAGGGATCATAATATACGTATCATTACAGTACATAACACAATACAAAAAAGAAGAGGAAACCAATAAGGTCATTATATATTCAATCTACCTCGGGGCAGTTCTAATTCATTCAGAAGAAAAGCCCTTATAATATACATATCTAGCCACCAAGACTTAAAGCCAGCCAAATCTTGAACCCAATACATAGAAGACACAACAGTTAGGCTATATCTTGGTTATTTTAGATATTCTTTAAGCGTCCCCCATATTTTTATGCCTAACCTGCGCTTATGAGGCCCTTTTAGGGCGTACAAACTATATTCTAAATTATATATTGCATTAAATCTACCCCTCCACATTTCAAAGGACGGTGGCTCTTTCTCCCTCCATAATGACGCAATACATTGGGGCCGATTCCGATCTCGGCCGGTAGGGCACCGAATCGGATTCGGCTTAACCGGATCCGATTCGGAGCCCTCTTTCCCGACCGATTCGTACGCGCGTCCGGGCGAGCGAGTACGATGCAAGCGCACGCGAAATCGCCGACCGACTCGTACGCGGGTCCGACCCGCTCCGACCGACTCGCACGGACACTGTTCGCACCGCGCAATGGAGACGTTTCCCGGCCGGGCAAATACGATGCGCGCCTCGAGCAGTCCGACCGACTCGCGCCGTCCGGCTCGAAAGAGCAGTCGGAGCCGGACTTTGGGGGTCTGTGTCGGACCCCCCTGTACCCATAGCCACGCGAGTCGCACACTGTGCATGTATGGCGCGATTCGCGTCGACGCGTACCCGCTGTAGGGGGCGCCCTTGTTCGCCTCGCACCCATTGAGTCAATGGGAGCCCGCGTACGCGTTGTACGACCGGCTCCCATTGACTTCAATGGGAGTCTGACCGAATCGAGTCCGATAGCATGCGTACGCATCGTACTCGTTCGGTCGGGCTGCTAGAGTCCGATTCGGTCGGAAATCTCTCCGGGTCCGGCTCGGTCGGAGTGATTTCTGGCCTGAATCGGAATCGGCCCCATAGTCTTGCTACTGCTACAGAGATAAAAATAAGATATCTATATTGATATGCCCCCTGTTCCATCAATGAGTCATCCAGTAGTCCCAACATCATCGCCTTCGGGGTAATCACAATCTGTTCCCCTGTCACCTCTGCCAAGAAAGCTTCAATTTTATGTATCAATTGCTGCAACTCTGGACAATCATAAAAGATATGGATGCAATCAGCTTGCTCTATTCCACATCGCGTGCATCTGCCCTCATTTGACTCCCCCACCGTGCTATTTTGCCGGGCGTATAATACAAATTAAATACGGTTTTAAAATATTGGGATTTAAGGCTGGAAGATATCAAAAGTTTATCAGCCACCGCAATTGATTTCTGCAGGATATCCCCTTCCTGCTTCAATTCCTTATTCCATTTAGAATTCTCTACCTCGAGGTCATCCCTTTGTAGTTCAATAAGACTTTGATATAGGTTACCTATCCTACCGTGCTTTCTCAATATCTCTAGCAAATTACTTTTCCTAGCCAAATTCATTACATCTACTCTTCTTATTAGGTAGTCCCGTATTTGCAAGTATTTAAAAAAATCAGTTTGAGGGAGGTTATATTCAGACACCAACAAGGAGTAGGCCTTGATAGCACCATTATTAATTAAATCCCCCAAGGTCATAAGACTCTTTCTCCGCCATCTCGCCATGACAACGTCAGAGAAGATTAGGGGAGGTAAAGCTAGAGAGGAGATAGCTGTATAAAAATTAAATTTACCAATCTTCAACCTCTTACGAATCTGTGACCATGCTTTGTAAGCAGCATGAAGCACCTTATTTATTTATTTTATTTTGAAGGTTTTATATAGCGCGAACAAGACCCTTGCGAGTATCAGAGCGCTTTACAAGTCATATGTAGAAAACACAGTATAGCACACAAAGATAAGGGTGAAACAGCTATAAGCAGATCACGTGAATTTAGCCATGAGGATCGCTTTCACTTCTTTTTTGAAGGAGGTAGTGGACGGGTTCATTCTTGTTTCAATGGGCAAAGCGTTCCAGATCCTAGGAGCCATACCAGAGAAGGATCGGTTATAGGTTTTTTTCTTGGCGAATCGTTGTGGTTTTAGAAGAAGAGTCTTGGCACTCCTGGAGGCTCTGATGCCCGCAGAGAGCACCAATTTCTGAGCTAGGTAGTGCGGGGAGTTGTGGTGTAGGGCCTTGTGCGTCATACAAGCGATTTTCAGATGAATTCTAGCTTCAAACGGTAGCCAGTTGAGAGCTCTCAGGTCAGGGGATATGTGAGAGTTTCTCTTTGAGCCCGTAATGAGTCTCGCAGCTGAGTTGATAGTGGCTCTAAGTGGGGCTGTCGAAGACCTTGGTAGGCCGCATAAGGTTACCGCCCCATATTCCACTCTAGGGATTACTAGGGCTTGTACTGCTTGTTTGAAATCGTAGGCTGGCAGAAAGGGTTTCAGTTTTCGCAAGGTCTTCAAGTGGAAGTTAGCTCCTTTTGTGGAGGCGCTGATATGCTTCTGCATCTTTAGGTTGCTGTCAAGCGTTACACCTAGCGATTTCGCTGAGTCGACGATGAGAGGTTGTCCTTTGAGAACTGTTAAGTGCTTCAGCCAATCCAGGATGGGGGGAGTTTTTTTTGGGGGAGCGATTAAGAGGAATTCCGTTTTGAGGAGTTTAGTTTCAAATGGTTTTCGGCTAGCCATGTTTGGGTTTTTTGTAGTGTGGTGTTGAGCGATTTGATGTCATCAAGTGAGTGGATCTTGATGTAGATTTGGGTGTCGTCTGCATACATATGGAAGTGAATCTTGGCGAGACTGAGGAGATCGGTAAGAGGTTCCATAAATAGGTTGAAAAGGGTGGGTGAGAGGGACGAGCCTTGTGGAACTCCTAAAGTGACAGGCATGGGGTTGGACAGGGATTGGTTGACCTTGAATCTTTGGGATCTATTTTGGAGGAAAGAGGCGAACCAGTTAAATACAGTTCCAGACATTCCCATTCTGTGTTTCATGAGTTCAAGCAGGTTGCCGTGTTTGACGGTGTCAAATGCTGATGACAGGTCGAGTAGGATAAGTAAACAGGTTTCGTTTTGGTCCAGGATTTTTAGAGCGTCGTTGATTATGTGTGTCATGGCTGATTCGGTACTGTGACCTGTTCGGAAGCCTGATTGAAATTGGTTAAGCAGGTTGAATTGATCAATATGGCTGTTCAGCTGCATGTTAACGCATTTTTCCAGGAGTTTGGCTAGCATAGGTATGTTAGAAATTGGACGATAGTTATTTGGGTCTGAGGGGTCAGCTGTTGTTTTCTTTAGGATAGGCGACACCTGACCAGTTTTCAGGATGTCTGGAATGGATCCTTGCAGGAGGGACGAATTTATGATCTTGGTCCAAAGAGGTAGTATCAGAGGGATGAAGTCTTTTAAGTAATTAGCCGGGAGCGGGTCTGTGAAATGATTGGAGGGTTTCAGAGAGGTTAGCGTCTTTAATATGGAGTTTTCACTGTAAGTGTTGAAGTGGGACCAGGTTGCGTTGTTTTTGAGTTTGAATTTTGGGAGGTCGTTAGTTTGTGCATCAGCAGGGGGCAGTGATGAATTCTTTATCAAGTCTGAGAGGGATAAGAAGTCCTTGAGTAGATCTGATTTTATGGATTCTGTTTTAGAAGCGAAGGAGGCAAATTCATCGCAATTGGGAAGAGTAAGTGGGATAGCATTAGGGAGACTGGGAACGCTCTTGGTTTGGGTTTTGATAAGATCGAATAGCTTTTTGGGGCGGTTCTTGGCTTGGTCTAGTTGAGTCCTGAAGAAGTCGGTTTTAGATTTTCTGATCTTTCTAAAATAGGAGTTTCTGGCGATTCTTAGAAGCTTGAGGTGGTCAGCTGAGGGTGCGGCTCTCCAACGTCATTCAATTACTCTGAGAGAGCGTCTGTCTGCATTAAGCCTCCCATCATACCTTAAATCGAGTTTTTTTGTAGTAGCTGGGCTCTAAATTCTGAAGAAAATTCCTCTCTGTTTTTGCGCCCAACAAAATCTTATAAATATTCGGAGACTCTTCTACCTTTTCCTCCACTTCTCCAATCAGCAATATATCCATTTGTTGTAATAAACACACCCAGTAGTAAAACAAGAAATTTGGAACAGCCCACCCCCCTCGATGTCGTGGTAAAGTCATGTACCTCATTGCACAGCGGGGCTTTCCTTGTGCCCACAGGAAACTACTACAAATACATTGTAGTTTCTGCAGTTGTTTCCGAGTAAGTTCCAGGGGAACACATCTAAAGTAATACAATACTTTGGGCAGAACATCCATTTTTAACACATTGCATCTGCCTACTAAGGATAAATGCAGGCCTTCCATTCTATCCAAATCCTTCCTTATTTTGGATAGCAACGGTTCCCAATTAGATGTTACCATCTTTTCCAAGCATGCATTGATACGAATGCCCAAGTATGTAGCCTCTTCTATAACCCTGGCATCGTTAATACATACTTACTCTGTGCAGATTATTTGTGTTTTTGCAATATTTAACTTAAATCCAGATTTTTCCCCAAAAACAACTGCTAGTTGTTCAATCTCTTGCATAGATTTATCTGGATCTGGTGAGATCACAGCAATGTCATCCGCATATGCTAATATAGTAACTTCCATCCCAGACCGAGCTCCTAATGCATTTAACCTAGTTTCCAATACATTTAAAAAGGGGTTAATGTATAGGGCGAATATTAGCGGAGAGCAGGGACACCCTTGCCGGGTGCCTCTTGATATTAGAACTGAATCGGACTTAAGACCCATTGCACATATTTTTGCCTTAGGTGCTTTATACATAGTTCGCAGAGCTTGAATATACCCAGGTCTGAAGCCTTGCCACCTCATAGTAGCCCACAGGAACTCCCAAGAGACACGGTCAAACGCTTTCTCAGCATCGAGTAGCACTACTCCACAAGGTGTTTTCTGTACATTAGCAATGTCCAACAGTGGGGTCGATTCCGATTCGGGCCGGAAATTTCTCCGACCGAGCCGGACCCGGAGAGATTTCCGACCGAATCGGACCCGTGCAGTCCGACCGAACGAGTACGATGCGGCCGTATGTTATCGGACACGAGTCGGTCGGACTCCCATTGAACTCAATGGGAGCCGGTCGTACAACGCGTACGCGGGCTCCCATTGCCTCAATGGGTGCGAGGCGGACAAGGGCGCCCCTACAGCGAGTACGCCGCGAGCGCTCGCGGCGTACACGCACAGGTAGGGGGACCCTTGGGTCCCCCTGTGTGCGCCTCGCACGGGTACGCGTACAGGGGGTCCGACACGGACCCCCAAAGTACGGCTCCGACAGCTCTTACGAGCCGGAGTGCGCGGCTCGGTCGGACTGCTCGCGGCGCGCATCGTACTTACCCGGCCGGGAAACGTCTCCATTGCGCGGTGCGGATCGGGTCCGAGCGAGTCGGTCGGAGCGGTTCGAGTCCGAGCGAGTCGGTCGGAGCTGTCGGGACGCCCGGACGAGTCGGTCGGCGAGTCGCATCGTACTCGCTCGGACGGACCAGCGTACGGTTCGGTCGGGAAACAGGCTTTCGCATGGCTTTTTCCCGACCGAATGGTATTGGGTGCGCCTCCGACCGAGATCGGAATCGGCCCCATAGTGACTACTCTGCCGACATGGTTGACCGTGCCTCTCCCTAGGATGAACCTGTGTTGGCGAACAGATACTATACGGGTTATTACACGTGAGAGGCATGTTGCCAGAATTTTTACATAAATCTTTCCATCGCAATATAAAAGCGAAATGGGTCGATAAGATCCAGGTAGCATAGATGGTTTATCTTTTTCTTAAAAATAACCAATGATATTTTTAATGTAAAATAAAGATATGTCACACATTGTTCTATTTTTATGTTTCCAATTTTTATTTATTGTATAGTTTTACATTTTTAATCATATGCACTTCAAGTAAAAATAAAATAAATATATAAAGTTAAGTAAATAAAAGATGTTTGTATTATTTTTAATAATAAAAAACAGGCATATTATATGTATATACATCTGTCTGTTGTACATTTTCTACTCTTAATTTTCATTGTTTAACACTTTTTTACATTTCTTAACAATTTTTATATACATACTTTCAACATTATTTTAACATATGTTTTGTTAGTATATATTTAATAATTGTATATATTTCATACTAATATTTAATGTAAACTTTACTTTTTTTATAACACTGTTTAATATGTTTTAAATGTGTAATAATTGTTTACATTTTTAAAGAATTTATTCAAATTTTACAATTTTTCCCATACATTTCTATGCGGAGATAGTCTTTTTTTCAGTTTAATTTAGCTGCCATTTTGTTTTACTGCTCCCTTTTATTTTGTAATCTATTTGTGTAATTTTTAGTCTATTTTCCTGGAAGAATCAAGTCCTTTTTTAAGCATTTTTAAGGGTTATGAGGGAAGGGGGGATTTGGGAGGGATGTCTAAAGTTATTAAAAGTGTTGTTTGTGGGTTTTGTGTATATTTAGATGTATTACTGTTACTATTTTACACCAGTTTGTAGTATTGTGATTTTGTACACTGTTTTAGTATTGTATATTTATGATATGTTAAATTGTGTGATGTTAGTTATATTTTGATAATCAACTGTTATGTATATGTATTTTTTGGAATGTGTATGTATTTTGTAGGTGGATATTTTGCTTTATTTTACAGGTTTTACAAATGTGTACTATGGGCATTTGGCGTTTATATCTTTGTTTTAAAGTAAATCAGTTTTGGTTTTTAATAAAGCTATGGTTTTAACTTTGATTTGATTTTTTCCAGGTTTCCTGGAATGTTTTTCCTTGTTAACACTTTTTCAGATTTTTTATGGAACCTAGATTATTTGGATTACTATTGGATTTGTTGTATATTTGCATTTTGTGGGAGGATTTTGGGATATTATTTACCTCATTTTTGGTGCATTACTATTTTTTATTACATGGAGACAGAGAAAGACCTAAAGCTACAATACAGTAAGTTTTATTTCTTTTATTTATTTTGGGTGGGACAGGTGATTTTATATTGTTTATATCAAATTTATGTGATTGTTAATGTGGACTTGTTTGGATTATTTCATGTAATTATTTTATGTGATGGATTGAGTTTGCCTTTAACTACCTTAGTTGGTGATGGTTACATTTATTTTCAAATAATGTATTTCTATTTTAATTATATTAGTCTTTATTAACATTGGAATTTTAAATAATTGTTTGAGTGTTCTAATAAATATATTTATTATTTAAAAAAAGGTTTGGAATGTTGGTTTAGAGTTTGTCATAGTTTTTGAGGACTTTGGTAGGTTAACCTTTTTTATAATATGCTTTTCGCTGTGATTCGTAGTTCTTGGTAGCTTTCCTCTTTTTGTAATACTTCCATAAATTTGTGAAGTGTAGGTTGAGTTCTGCCTAGCATGGGTGGGAAGGCGCTGTGCCATCCTTCCACTACGTTGTTTGTATTGGCTTCCGTTGCCAAGGTGCTGTCATAGACATTCCACCAGGGTATTTGGAATTTGGGTTGGCATCTGTTTTCAGAGCAATGCAGTCAGCCAACCCAGGTGTCTTCAAAATAGTCCCTTAGGGGACTAAGTTTGTCATCATTTTGTTGGTACAATGAGTGATTTATTAGTAAATAGCAGTGGCTGGCTACCTCTATGACAGAAACATAGGCTAATGATATATTTTTTTTAATTTCAAAGGCAAATTGACTGTTTGTGGAATATTCCACACTTAGGGGCCGATTACGAGTTTGGTGCTTTGACTGCCACAGCGCCAGGCCCAAGAACACTGCTGCGGCGGCTGTATCCTGCCCGCTGTATTATACTCCTGATGGGCTGGCGGGAGTTTATGTGATGGCAGTGTCTATTTATTATTATGTGTTGATGCAGTTGTGTATTTTTTGACTGCCATGTACACATTTGCATGACACATGTGGAAAAATACCTACCACAAGTACTTTCCCATTGATGGAGTCTGTACCATATGTGCCCAGTCCAGTCAATGGGTAAATAGTACAAAACTGACTTACTTAGAGTTTGGCGCCAACATAGTCATTTTCTTCGGGGCCAAGATGCTGCGCAGAAGGGGGGCCCTGGAGGAAGGCATCCACATTGGTGACTGAAGGGAAGAAACAGAAATGGGTGAGTATGCACCCCAAATCCTTAGACTCTGCCGACTCAAAGCAGGCGGTCCCGAGACCATGATCAGTTCGTCGGAAAGCCAACTCGTAATTTGGATGGCAGTGAAAATCTCTGTGCCACCATTTGGCAGCTACTTTTCCCCAACCGCCGTCAATGTGGTTGGTGAATGGCTGGTGGTTGTGGGAGTGCCACGGTGGTCTTTCGTTCAGCAAACTGCAAAACTCGTAATATGACAGTCACACCGCATAGTTGGCAGTGGTTAATCCGACTGCACCAAGACAGCAGTCTTGGGACCGCCAAACTCGTAATCCAGCCCTTGGTGCAGATCTTTGGAGGTGTGCCCATATACTTTGATTGAAAAGATACTATCAGCCATGTATGGCAGTGTGGGGGTATATTTTAAGAATGGTTTGTATCATGCCTTCCTCAAAGTCCATGATTATTTTTGTGGGGTGATAGTTATTTGTTTCAATGTTTCATGTGGTTTAAGAGGTCATAGTAAGTGCTGATTTGTTTATTTGGTAGCAGGACATATATAAAAGGGATATTTGTGTTTTGATATTCACCAGGTATGGTGTATATCTGAGTGAATGATTTGGGACACATTTTTAAGGCTCCATCCCTCATTCAGGTTTGACATTGGCTACATTCTATTAAATTGTCTTCTGTAGAGAATATTTGGATTTGTTTCTCATTATTTAGGTTGTCATATAAAAGGAAAGAATCCTCATTATTTGTAATTGTTAAATGTTCAGGTGTGTGTATGTCTTGTCATTTTCTAGTGCAAGTGGGTATCCCTGTTGTTTTTTTTTAATTAGTGCAATTAAACGTTTTAAAGTGGGTGTAGGTGATAGTTGGCCTGTTATGTATTTGGGGACTCTATTATATTTTTAAGGATTGTGCTTGTGAATTCCTGGGAGCTAGTGTTTGCCTCTCTTATATCCTGCACTATCTCTCATATTCTGTAACATTTTGGAGGTGGTTGTGCTCTCTTACATGAATTACAACATCATCTTTTGTAGTTGCCCTCCCTTAGCATGAATAAGAATAATATTTAGTACATTTCCAGTTTATATTTTCAGATGATGCAACTGTTTTCATTTCTTTGAAGTGATACATTTGGCAGCCTATGCCATTGTATCTGAAAGTAATGTACTAGCATAAACATTTGAATGTTTGTTATGAACATGGTAAAAAAAGCAACTATTTTAATTTTTTATACTTACATCAATCAATCAATCAGGGAGTTTATAAAGCGCACTACTCACCCGTTAGGGTCTCAAGGCGCTAGGGGGGGAGGGATGGGGGGAGCAGCTCCATCGAAGGTCAGTCAAAGAGCCAGGTCTTGAGGGTCTTCCTGAAGATGTGCAGGGTGGGCGCGCATCTGATGTTGATCGGCAGTTGGTTCCAGGTCTTGGCAGCGATGTAGGAGAAGGTTCTACCACCAGTTCTTGCTCTGCGCATGCGCGGGGGTTCAGCAAGGGCGAGGTCGGCAGATGGGAGGTTCCTCTTGTCTGTCGTTGAGGTATTGGGGTCCGGTGTTGTGGAGGCATTTGTAGGAGTGGGTGTGTATCTTGAAGGTTACTATCTTCTCTACAGGGAGCCAGTGGAGGTCTTGCAAGTGCTGTGTGATGTGTTCATGTCAAGGGATGCCGAGGACGAGTCTGGCTGCGGTGTTCTGTATGGTCTGGAGTTTGTGGAGCAGGGCCTTGTTGATCCCGGTGTAGAGGGCGTTTCCGTAGTCCAGTCTGCTGGTTATGAGTGCATGTATGTTCTGTTGAGAAAATTTGCACAGTTTTCTAGTTTTTCCGGGGTGTTCTAATGTGAAACAGGTGCTTTCTTTTCTTTTGGGTGAAAAAAAACATACGTTTCATTTTAAATGTTACTTTATTGGTAGCCTATAGAGGTTGAGATCACTAGGTTTATTTTTGTTTGCTATTTAGGTGAGTTTATAGTTTGTTATTTATTTATTTATGTATACTTACTTTCTTACATATTTTTGCTGGTTTGTGATAGTTGTTTATCTATTTTCAAGTCATTGTCTTTTTATTCTAGAAATTCTATGTAAAAAGATAAACTTTGGAGAGTGTGCTAATATTTATTTGCTCTTTTACATTTTTAACTTTAATACCAATTGTTTACGTTTTAGTTTACATATCATTATTACTTACTTGGTTAGGTAGTTTTAGAGATGTTTATATTTCTTCTTTAATGGGTTGTTGAGCGAATCCAGCAGAGTTTCCTTATCTTGCAGCGTTTGTTGTTTTTGAAGTATTTCGTTTTTTAAATTAGTGTGCCATTTATATTGTTGATTTAATTGTTTGTTTGATTTTATTTGTCAAAGTTGTTTACAGTTTTATTTTATTGGTTGGTTTAGTATAGTTTAATTTTTTTTATCAGCTGAGTCCTTCTGTAGTACATGCTAATTATTTATGCTTTATTTTTGGTGTATGACATATACTTTGATATTTTTGGACATAAATGTATTTTTAGATATATTAGATTTATTCAATTTATCATTGCTTAGGTTGATGTTTAAATGTTTGTAGTCAATGCTTTTTTTTATTGGTTATATAAGAGAAATAAAATTTTTGGGGATGAATGGTAAACATGTATTTCATCTAAATATGTGTATAACAAGTTTTGGGTTTACATGAAATAATTTTTTTATGTGAAAAGTGTTTTTTATCTATTTATTAATGATTGTTTAATTATTTTGGTAAAAATATTGTAACAATAGTGTTGTATTCCGCTTTAGGTGTCCGTATATAGGTTTTCCTGAAACATGTCCTTATATAGGCACAATTCGCATTGCCCTTACATAGGCGTAAGATCCCAGTCCTTATTTAGGCATTAGCCATGCTGTCCAAATACAGGCATGGTCACTTACAACCGTCCACCCTAACGTCACAACGAGTTCTTAGAAACCAAACCCTAAGCCCAGTACAGGATTATTGATTTCTCCAAGAACACATCTATAATGCATGAACCACTATTCCTTAAGGGTTCATTCCTGACGTCTTCCTCTGTCCGACTTCACGTCAATGCTAACATTCCAAGGCACCTACCAGGTATAAATATACCTTCCCTTGCCCAAGCAAGTTAGAGGAGACCTCGACTTCAGAGGAGCCCGTATCCCGGCCTGACGCACTGAGAAGAGACGCTGTCATCCCTGCTCGCAGAGAATCCAGGTTCTAGTGTTCTGACTCCCTTCGCGGGGTGTTAGAATTCGAGACCCAGAAAGAGATTCCCACCTCTCTCATTCTCAAGGTATGGAGCTGACTAGAACCTAGAGGGACTCTTGGCATACCAGACTCTTAGTATACCATACTATAGAATACTTCACCTACTTCTTACCTTGCCCTACACCTAGGCTAGGTTAGGTACATTGGGGTAGAACTAGCTTAGAGAAGCATCGTATGAGTACTCGCATTTTTAGCTCATGTTATTTATGTATATGAATATATGTGTCATAGCTAAAAGATAATGCTAGTGCAGTATTATTTCTTTCTACTGCTTACGCTGTACATTATATATCTTGCATACTGTCTTGTGATCATAACAGCTCATATCTCTTACACGAGAAACAAGACTGTTCAATAAATCCTTTTATTGAAACGCCCGTCTATTCTTTCTGTGTAACTCTGAAGAAACTAAGCATGCACGATTAGCTGAGTGAAACTGTTATCTATTGTTTCCACGATTCTGAGAGTGTTCCGATTCTAAAGGGAAACAAAGTTGTCATGTTTATGCGGTTGCCAGAAACTACTCCCTTCTTGTTTACAAGGAGTTTCTAGTGGCCTCTGAGTTAGCTGGCACAAAGTAATTAAGTTTAATATACTCGATAGGGACATACTGACCTCAGTCCTATGTCAAATCTATAGGGTATATTATTCCAATGCGCAGAGCCTATTAGGGAAATAGGAACTACACTACATGGCGCCCAACAGTTTGGTAAGGCACTAATTTAACGCTAGATTCTGAGTAACTCAGTCATGCTTTTGTCTCAGAGACCCCTACTCACATACTCCATAAGACATCTGGAGTGGGTAGGGTTAAATATCCGCCAAAGCTAAATAGGACAAAAAACCTATAGATTAGCTGTTTGGTTTGTTCAACGTTGAAGGATACAGTGTTCCAAAATATTGTGCACCTTATCTTTTGTTTCCTTGAAACTTGTGCTACATTTTTCAAAAAACAAATGTCCCTGCACGGGGATAATGACACCGAGATCGGTGTAGCTGCGGCTGACCCAGTCGTAACAGCTTTTAATTTTACAGGTTTAAATGAAGCTGATGAGGGTGTTATAAACATCCATCCAAACATAAGGAGAGCCATTACTCTAAAACTTATAAAACACGGCCTACCACCAAGAGGAGGTAGAGCAGTTTTCATGATAGAGGCACACGAATCCTTTCAGACAGAGGTATTCTATTCATGGATAGTATTCCCAGGATCAAATCCAATAACAAAACTATTTCACTTCTTTAAAGAAGATGAACCACCAGAGGAATATATTCCTTTCGAGGATATTGAAATTCCACTCACATACCAGGAGCATCATCTCTGGTTTAAAGGTGCCCTAAAACATTACAAAAACATTACCAGGCTCGGTCCACTAGGTAGACCAGGAGCAACATGGCCGATTCTAGCCCGCTACACACCTCATCCTGAGATCGATGTAATGTCAGATGAGGAATTACTTACTCAACTACAAGAGTTAATAAAAATTTACAGACAATTAGTCCAATATGTCATGCGGACTTTCACAGTCCAACCACCAATGACCATTCCAAATCAAACCCCTCAACAGGGGAATACACTAAAAATTACTCCACAGACTTTACACGCAGTCATGGGTAAAATGCCCACAAAATGTGAGCAAATTCCATTCTGGATAGCTAAAAAAGTTACTCAAATCGAAGCAGAATTTCCAAATACTAGCCCTTATGAGAAACACAGAATTATAACAATCTGTTTACCAATGGGGATCACACCACAACTGGAAGATTGCACCATTTGGGGCGCAGTCTTTGCTGCCATCTATACTAAAACTCATGGTGTTCCATCAATTGCAGTAATACCAGATGTCCTGAAACAAATTCAAAACGAATACGGGGCAGAACCTGCTCTGAATTTAGGTATGAAATTATTGAAAAACTTCGACCAGGTCTCAACAATAATATTATCTAATATTAAAGGGGAGGCAGCATCAGTGGCGATCCGCCAACGGTTAAGGGAATTTGATGTTACAGAACATCAACATGAACTACCCAGAATAATAGAACAATCTTATGCAGAATTAGGCACAGATAGTTTGGGTGGAAAACCATTGAAGCCAAAACTATCTGAAAGTCCTGAGAAGGACTCTATTAAACAAACTCCTACATCTTCTAAAAAGAAGTGGGAAACTAATAAACAAAATTCAAAAGAGACACGTTCTCAATCCCGAGGTAGGTCTCCTCAAAAGGAGCCCTCTGAAAGGAGGTATAACCTCAGGAATAGGGATAATTTAAGAAAACCTGACAGGTATCAAGATATTAATACACGTTCCTCTCGTACCTTTCAGATATCGTCACAGACATCAGAAAGAAGAGGACGGTCAGAACACAGAGAAGAACGCGTGAAATCGAAAAACGACAAACACGTTCAGAAAAATAAATCAAAACCTTAATTCACAAAAAAGAAGGTAGCAGGTCTGAAGATCAGACATGCCGAGAATACTGAGAACACAGCTCAAGAACGGAGAATGGGCTCAGACAATGCTGGACAGTGCAGCAGAAGTCACAATAGCTCGCCAGAACCGGAAGGAACTTCTGGAGATAGTGGACTTGAATGAGTACATCACAGTAGAGACCGTAGACACCAGGGTTAGTACTCCACAAAAGATATATGAAATAACACTCCGCATGGAGGGAGACATACCAAGAAAAGTGAAAATACTCTTTTGGGAAAAACTTTCAAGGGGTTATGATATACTTCTAGCAGAAAAATACTGGCCACCACAATTTGTCAGGGAGTGCCCACATGGTGAGGACATCATTATGCCTGCCTTCTCCAACCATATTCCAATTCACCTAAAATATACTTATGCCAGGAAATGGGCAGTTGCCCAGGCCCCAGCATTATATAAAAATCATGTAGGATGGGATGAGGACTCACCTCACCACAAAATACATCTAAAAATGAACCTACTGCACAAAGGCAGTACCCAATAAAGCAAGAAGCTAAAAAACAGGTCAGGGAGATCTTAGATCAACTTGAATACCAAGGGGTGATTGAAATATGCACCTCCTCAATGAACAATCCTTTGTTTCCTGTATCCAAACCAGACAATACATATCGTCTAGTTTTGGATTACAGACACTTGAACACTTGTTCTAAAACATTTGCAGTGCAAAATGCACATAGTACAGCATTAATGAATGACATTGTGCGTAAAAAATATGAAACCACATTGGACATTTCAAATGGTTTCTTTTGTTAAAACATAGCACCTGAAAGCAGGTACTTAACAGCTTTCTCAATAATGGGGACCCAGCGTCAATTTTGTAGACTCCCACAAGGGTTCAAAAACAGCCCGGGGTTATTCTCAGCAAGAGTAACAGAGTTACTACAAATTTATGATAATGAGGCATTGTCATATGTCGATGACATCTATCTGACAGACGATGACCTAGATAGGCACTTGAACAGGGTGAGTACCATTATATTGGGCTTCGCCTCTGAGGGAACTTTAAAAAATCCAGAATTGCCCATCTCAATGTCCTTTTCCTAGGATATGAGCTTTCAAGTGAAGGCAAAAGCCTGGCAGCTAACTTTTTAGAAAACTGCGCGCTGCTCCAACCTCCAAAAACGCAGAAAAACTTACAATCCATCTTGGGTTTCCTAAATTTTGGAAGAACTTACATACTAAATTACGCAGAAAGGGTTAAACCTCTCTACGAATTAATCAAACCTAATTTTTCAACAAACCATTGGACACAGGAACACACAGAAATACTGCGTTCACTCCAAGCTAACATGTTAGCAACAAATCACTTACAAACATGCGTAAATACACACAATTTAGTGATTCGAATAATTTCGGGACAATGCGGATTCACCTATTTAACATTTAATGAGGATGAAAAAGTACCAATAGCATACAAATCACATTTGTATACACAAGCAGAAATGCGCTTCACTTCAACATAAAAAATACTGACAGCAGTTCAAACCGCTGTAGCAAAAGAAAGAGCTCTCGCCCAAGGGAAACGCATTATTGTCGTAACTCCAGTACCAGCCTTAGAGGCGGTCACAGAAGCGAGCATCCCAAATGCAAAAGCTTTACATCCTAGATGGATACAATGGGTTAACTCTCTTGCTGCAACAGATGTTGAATATGTTTTTGATCCTGATTTAAAAACACAAGCGTTCCTGCAATATGAACATGAATGTCCTCTGCCCACTGAAATTCTGCCTCTCGATCAGTACGAATTTATAATTTACACTGACGGATCAGCACAACCCGCTACAGGGAGTAAGCAAGCTTACAGTGCAGCGTGCACAATCGTTAAAGGTCGCATGCAAGATGGTAACTTCCAGACCAATGGTCACTAAAACTCAATCTCTAGAAGATTGTACAGCTCAGCGAGCTGAACTACAAGCATTCAAACTGGCACTTGAAAATACAGATCGCGAATTCCCCACACTCATAGTGTGCGATCCTTTTTACTGTGTTCAGTCGTATAATGAATATATACAGAATTGGCTTGAAAACGGATTCAAAGATGCAAAAGGTGGCACAATAAAGCATAAAACGCTTTGGGAACAAGTAGTTCAGTTAAAAAACGAACTACCAAAGGCTCACGTAATACACACGCTGAGTCATCAACGTGATGGCGTTCACATTGCAGGGAATTCATTGGCTGACGAAGCCGCAAAGGGGGCTGTTCAGACGGCTTCCGTAGCTGCGATCACTCGTTCAAAAACGAGAATAGACAGTGAGATATTGTTGGGTGTCAATGCTTCAAGCAAAGGCAGTGGTGCAGCGTTACCAAAGAAATTTCCACTCAAGTACTCTTATGTAATTGATGCAAACAACGTTCCTTTTGCTCGAATCACTGGAGTGGGGGATAGGGTAATTCCAAACATGGAACGTAGAGCAGCTTTGATTTATGAAGCACATCTGGGGGAGGGTCTGTCACATCAAGGGATCTCTAAGACAATATTAACATTAAAAGAGATGTACTGGTGGCCTGGAATGAACACACAGATTCACATCTTCATCGATGGCTGCATAGACTGCAATATACAGCGTGATGCAGAATGCCATCAGACACCAGACTACGAAGTAGCCTGCCCAGTACAGACACCATTGTTAGACAGTATTAGACTATCTATGCGCAGGCGTCCTTTTGGACAAATGCAATCCCAGAAACACTAGCTCAAGGTTCCTATGGATATGGCCTCAGCGATCGGCTGACGCTCGAACTGTTATAAAAGATTTGCGAGTCTTTATCGGCACATACGCAATTGGCACACTACATTCTGACCAGGGCCCTGCGTTTAGCTCTCGGGCTTACAAAGAAGCTATGGCCAGTTTGGGCGTAGCATTGCGGTACTCCTCTCCGTTTCATCCTGAGGGAAATTCTGTTGTGGAAAGGAAAAACCGGGACATAAAGCAGTCTATAACAGCCAGAGTATTAGGTTCGGGTGATGGGTGGGTCAAACATCTTTATGGGGTCCAACGCTCATTAAATAATTTGCCAAGAAGTTCTCTAGGGGGGTCACTCCATTTGAGGTCCTATTTCGGACAAGAATGTGGGATCCTGATCTCGAATGTAAAGGCACAGTGGTGGAAAATAAACCCTTTCATATCAAAGATCGTTTGGCTGTTTTACAGGATCTAAATGAACTAAGATCGAAACAAAGCAACGTGTTCCTGAAGCCAACCACCACTGGGGAAACACCGGCAGTCCCAGCAAGGCCTGTCTGGATCCCAAACGTTGGGGATCTAGTCAGAGAGAAGATTGCGGACAAGAAGGAATTTGGTCCTTCTTACAGACAACCAGTACCTGTCCTAGCCGTACACGGAACAAGAACAGTACTTCTGCCGCCCCTTGCTGGAAAAAAGGAGAAAAGATTTGTTTCAATCGACCTCATCAAACCACAGTATGTGGCCAATACTAAATAGTAGGCCTCGTGCACTCCGACCTAGTAGCAGACGCACTCCTCTCGCTACTATCCAAGAGGTTCAGACTGAAAGACTCATAACCATCGAGAATTCAGCAGTAACAGCTGAAGGACTTAGCAACAATGCCATGGAACTCATCCCTCTTGAAACTCAAGTAACAGTTCATCCAGATACACCTGTCTACACCAACATAACAAGTGATCAACTGGTTCCAGCGATTTCTATGAATCCTGATGCAATTTCAACAATTGACCGAACTGCTTCTGGCTATTTCATTAACTTTGATACGTTTTCTGAGGATCCGAGTGAACCTGAAACGACGCCAGCCCTAAAAACTTTCAAACAACAAGTACAAGACCTCTTTCATTTCCTGAAAAAGACTTATCTGGTTTCACCATGGATTGAAATATGGATTATTTCTGTAATATTTTTCTTTCTGTTTTGGTTAGCTTTGGTTATGACTCTTAGCATGCTTATAAATGGCAAATACATTCGTTTGGACACTGAAAGTAAAAATGTGAACTTACATTTGAAATCACACAAATCATCCCATCGTGAAGCAAGAGACTTGTCAGCAGTGAACATCACAGCTGTTCCTATACAGGATAGTATAGTGTGGGACAAAATCGATTTCGATATATTCGGCCCGACGGAACTTTTGAACATTCCACATTTATTTAAAATTTCATTAAGTGATTTTATTTCCTCCAGTACCTATTCTGATGATTGGGACTTTTTATTTTTATTTATTTATTTATTTATTCAATTTATAAGGCGCAACAGCTACCCAAAAAGGGTTTCCCGGCGCCAGGCAGAAAACAAAGACCAGATATTGAGACTTAGTAGCAAAATTATTTGTTAAAGAGCCAGGCCTTTATTGCCTTACGAAATTGAACATAAACTGTTTCGTTCCGGATGGCAATGGGAAGGGTATTCCAGAGTGAAGGACCAAGAAAGGAAAAAGAGCGCCCTCCCATTCGAGAAAGCCTAAATCTGGGGACAGAGAACCTTCCGTGAGAAGATGAGCGCAAGCAGCGCGATGGAACATACAATTTGGCTAGGGAACGTAAGTAGTGTGGTGCAGTTCCAGTTTTGATCTTGAACATATATGTCAGGGCTTTGAATCGAATTCGATTTTCCACCCTAAGCCAGTGCAAGCCTCGCAAATGGTTGGAAACAGAGGTGGTCCTAGGTAATTGGAGGAGAAGTCGGGCTGCAGAATTTTGGACCATCTGCAGCTTGCGTGTTACCTCTTTGTTGGTGCCGAAATAAAGAACGTTACCATAGTCCAGTCTTGATGTAATTAGAGCTTGGACTACCGTTCTTTTGGTGGCCTCAGGTAGCATCCAAATGATCTTCTTGAGCCACTTGAGGATGGAAAAACAAGTGGCGGCTACCTTCACCACCTGGGCGCACATTGATAGCGAGTCATCGATGGTAAAGCCCAGGTTACGAACTTGGCAGACGGGCTGAGGCAAGACTCCCATCTCACAAGGCCAATGTTGTGGACTCCAGACTTTGAGACTGTAAATGACATGATGTCTGATCTAGAAAGGTCTGCTGCGTTCTCTAACAATGAATACTTAGAGGGTTCATCAGACTACAAACAGCTTTATTGTTACAACCACTATGGTCATCATTTCTTGCATAAATCTGCAACACCTAGAAATGTGTTTATGTTTAACCAATGGGAACATTGTCCTACACCACCAAGGGGTAGTTCAAAAACGTTTGCTAAAAAGTTTCCATATTTTTCAGGGTACAATACATCTGATCCAGAAACATTTTACTATTAAAATGTAAACAAAACAGGACAGAAAATTATGTTAACTAATACAAAACAGATTTATTCTGCAGCCTTTATTACCCAACTGTCTAGACATGGATTTGACTTTTGGAAAGACACAATAGACACAAAATCTGTCTGGGGTTCTAAAGATTGGCAAGTACAGGGGATAGAAGCTTTGTTTAGAGCATGTATCATCCCTCAGCAAATAATGTTTTTGAATGACACTGTGCAACAAACGTTTTGCCTTGGTTTAGCTAAGATCAAAGACATAAACACACCTTCTGTACCAACACCTGCAAGTAATAACACTACACAGGGAGCGGTCACAGTAGACACAATACTACAAACCAACAGAACAGATCCTGATTGGAGAAAATGGTTGCTCTGGCCCACAGACACAAACATCTGTCAAGAAAGATTCCTGAATAGAATACAGGGCTTTACTATCCATAGGCCAGACCCACGTTATGTTCAAAGACAACATCCGGGGGTAGTATCAACATACAGTGTAGGAAAATTGTGCCTCGACTGGCTACAAAAATCTACACTTGAGGATGTGAAACAACACTTATCTTTACTTAAAGAAGACGCAGACCTTAGGGAATTCTTGCTAGGACCAAGAAAACCGCGTCAAAAACGTTTCATATATGCCGGCATTTATGCTGCTTATAATGAAGTATGGAAGGTTTCACAGGCAGAGGCCGCAGAACGAATACGTGAGCTTGATCGTATTAACTTAGAGAAATCTCTCTCTGTGGTCGACAATGGGTTAACAACTTTCTCATCCAGAATTTATTCATTGGACGACATTGTATCCTCTGCTATCGACATACTGGAACAAGATTTAGCCATGTTACAACAAGGCCAATCTCAGTTACGTTCTATTATGTTATTAGGCTGGACGCTGCAATCTTTGGGTGCGGGCTATGTGCCTTGGCGTTTTATCAACACGTCGTCTCTGTTTGCAGAATACAATCTAACGGATAAACAGATCGAACTGGCACAAAGGGGAGCAAAGTATACAGTGCTGAGCATTGAAAAACTGGAAAAAAAACTGGAAGAAATACCATCTACAGAATGGCTTATCCATGGCAAAATAACTCTGCCTGTCACTACTTTTCAGATTCAGTATTGTCTCAAACAAATGCAAGCAGGCAAATATGAAAGGTTGGGTAAAGAATACATTAAGACATCCTGGGATTTACCTTACGAATACAGATGTTGGAGTGGGGATCGTGAAGTGTTTCTAAGTGGTACACACTGTGAAAATGCACTAAGCGGATCACTCATATGTCAGGACATTTCTTTAACCGGGGCTTGTAATGGTTCTGTGGCAAATTTGTCCTGCCACCAGCAGGGTACACCAGCTACTGTGATTAATCCAACGTTTGGCCAACTTTCTAACGGGAGTTACCTCATGTTGAATGATCAGAGTTGCTGTGGCATGTTGCCAGGCATCCCATATCTGGTAACGTTCGACTCCAGTGTTACCTGTTGTATGCAAGTATTGTTCCCCCCAATAGACACAGTCAGGGAGTCGCCTCTATGGCCTTCATTGAATGTTTCTTTTATACGTTTTGATACTTTAAGCAGAATGAAAGCCATGCTTTTGCAACAGACCGTGCCTTTGACCTCGGCCAAAGAAATCTATGATTTATTAATTGCAAGGACTTCGGCTGAGATACAGGCTTTAATTCGTACAAACTGCCCTATACATTTCGTAGAAATGATGGGACGTATCTTAAACATGTCTGATACGAGCGGAATTGTGCATGTATTTAGGACCATCTGTTCAGGACTGTTAACACCTTTCCAGGCAGTCCTCAGAATCATCCCAAACTTCGCACATTCGGTGTTTGGTGGTGTGCCATTAATTCTAGCACTTGTTGCAGGAATCCTGTTCCTATTCCTACTACTACGCTATGGCAAGTCTATCCACCGGCGTCACTCCGAGAAAGCTCTCCTAGAACGGAAGTGCCGTGAGCGCATAGTGCAACTTTTGGGCATGCCTCGTCTACGGGAACTTAATACAACATGGTTCCTGTCATTTAGACCAATCTGGCAAGATTGCATCTTACCTGTTCTACGCTGCCTGCTTTGCGGTGAAGAATGCGTGCTAGACACCTGTCTAACACTCCCATCAGTTATGCCAACGGATATCGATACTCTGCTGGACCCGATAACGGCCCATGCTCTGTGTTGTCCCCAAAGGCTACCAATCCTGATGACGGCATTCCTTGAGATCTCACAGACGCTTCCTGCTGCTGCTGAGGTACGAGATGGATCAACAGGCACACAGGTAACAACGGAGGCGAACATTGCTGCGGCATCTTATGCTGAAGGCGATGCTTCTCATCTCTGTGCAGTTAACTTTCTGAACGAGGTGTTCCAAATGCCACCAACATCGGTAGACGATATTTTGTCTACAGAAATAGATGATTTCATGTTTACACCAGACCCATACACTGACTTTGATTCGGCTCACAGTGTACCAGGGACGCAATGAATTTGGCCTTCATATTTTCAAAACTTGGAACTCTTCCTAAAATTGAACTTTTTCTTTATTTTTTGAAAATACATGGCAACTCAATCTGCTTACAGTAGAACTATTCATAGAAAACGGACTTCTTTGAATACTTCCAAGGACACAATATCACCTTATTTTACTAAAATTTCATTTAGTACCATGATATGCAATGGCTTTGATTTTTGAAAACTTGTCAACCATTTCATCATATGTATATATTTCTGTTTATTCATTCATGTTGCATTTATTTCCAATATATGCTTAGAATGAAAAAATGCTTTAAAATGTACGGTACCTATTGCATTACATGTTTTAGCAACAGTTCTTTTAAAAACTTCTTTTAATATGCTTTTAGAAATGTTTTTAGCAACATGTGGTACTCAGTTTAATGTTTAGCATTTAGTATTATCGTTCATTCAAAAGTGGACTGGGTGTTGTATTCCGCTTTAGGTGTCCGTATATAGGTTTTCCTGAAACATGTCCTTATATAGGCCCAATTCGCATTGCCCTTATATAGGCATAAGATCCCAGTCCTTATTTAGGCATTAGCCATGCTGTCCAAATACAGGCATGGTCACTTACATCCGTCCACCCTAACGTCACAACGAGTTCTTAGAAACCAAACCCTAAGCCCAGCACAGGATTATTGATTTCTCCAAGAACTCATCTATTATGCATGAACCACTATTCCTTAAGGGTTCATTCCTGACGTCTTCCTCTGTCCGACTTCACGTCAATGCTAACATTCCAAGGCACCTACCAGGTATAAATATACCTTCCCTTGCCCAAGCAAGTTAGAGGAGACCTCGACTTCAGAGGAGCCCGTATCCCGGCCTGATGCACTGAGAAGAGACGCTGTCATCCCTGCTCGCAGAGAATCCAGCTTCCAGTGTTCTGACTCCCTTCGCGGGGTTTTAGAATTCGAGACCCGGAAAGAGATTCCCACCTCTCTCATTCTCAAGGTATGGAGCTGACTAGAACCTAGAGGGACTCTTGGCATACCAGACTTTTAGTATACCATACTATAGAATACTTCACCTACTTCTTACCTTGCCCTACACCTAGGCTAGGTTAGGTACATTGGGGTAGAACTCGCTTAGAGAAGCATCGTATGAGTATTCGCATTTTTAGCTCATGTTATTTATGTATATGAATATATGTGTCATAGCTAAAAGATAATGCTAGTGCAGTATTATTTCTTTCTACTGCTTACGCTGTACATTATATATCATGCATACTGTCTTGTGATCATAACAGCTCATATCTCTTACACGAGAAACAAGACTGTTCAATAAATCCTTTTATTGAAACGCCCGTCTATTCTTTCTGTGTAACTCTGAAGAAACTAAGCATGCACGATTAGCTGAGTGAAACTGTTATCTATTGTTTCCACGATTCTGAGAGTGTTCCGATTCTAAAGGAAACAAAGTTGTCATGTTTATGCGGTTGCCAGAAACTACTCCCTTCTTGTTTACAAGGAGTTTCTAGTGGCCTCTGAGTTAGCTGGCACAAAGTAATTAAGTTTAATATACTCGATAGGGACATACTGACCTCAGTCCTATGTCAAACCTATAGGGTATATTATTCCAATGCACAGAGTCTATTAGGGAAATAGGAACTACACTACATAATATATCATTATTACTTACTTGGTTAGGTAGTTTTAGAGATGTTTATATTTCTTCTTTAACGGTTGTTGAGCGAATCCAGCAGAGTTTCCTTATCTTGCAGCGATTGTTGTTTTTGAAGTATTTCGTTTTTTAAATTAGTGTGCCTTTTATATTGTTGATTTAATTGTTTGTTTGATTTTATTTGTTATAGTTGTTTACAGTTTTATTTTATTGGCTGGTTTAGTATAGTTTAATTTTTTTTATCAGCTGAGTCCTTCTGTAGTACATGCTAATTATTTATGCTTTATTTTTGGTGTATGACATATACTTTGATATTTTTGGACATGAATGTATTTTTAGATATATTATATTTATTCAATTTATCATTGCTAAGGTTGGTGTTTAAATGTTTGTAGTCAATGCTTTTTTTATTGGTTATATAATAGAAATAAACTTTTTGGGGATGAATGGTAAACATGTATTTCATCTAAATATGTGTATAACAAGTTTTGGGTTTACATGAAATAATTTTTTTTATGTGAAAAGTGTTTTTTATCTATTTATTAATGATTGTTTAATTATTTTGGTAAAAATATTGTAGCAATAGTGTGTGAATCATTATTTTTGACATATTATATGTTTGTTTAAAGGAAACAATATAGGTAAAAATCTATATTTTTAACAACAATTATTTGTGTTCTTGATATTTGTGGTTTTTATATTTAAGTATAGGGTGTCGATGTGTATGTTGTAATCCACTCATTTCACACCCATGTATTGCCCAATTGAAGAAAATTGTCAAAAAGCAGCACAAAGCATTATTTACAGCAAGAAAATGGTGCCTTTCCAGCACAAAATCCCCTTTGCTCTGGAAAGTAACTGCCCTTCCACTACTTTGTGCAGCTTTATGGGACTTTGATCACATTTTGCCCATGCAAAGTCTTAGTAAATCTGCCCCCTCGAGTTCAATTCTCAAAGCCATTTGTGCACTTAAGTTTAGCTTATGGGCAGGAATGGCTTGGTGTACGAGTCCATGGTCTTGTTTTGTACCATCACAACCTGAATTTAGCTTCACTAGTAAATTCACACATGGGACAGCGAGTTCGATTGTCTTACAAAGTTTTGCTCCTGTTAGGAGCAAGGTGATCTCCATATTACAGGTATAAATGGTAAAGGAACATTTGGCATTGGTTGGATGCAAGGGTAGGAGTTTTCCTTAGGAAAATGTGCATTTACAATTTAACATGCCATTTTCCCTAATGAGAAATACTTAGGGCTTTATTATGACTTTGGCCGTCTTGGAGCAGGGCCGACACACCACCACCATAGACTGCCAAACCCATAAGAAACCGCCCACCAGATTACAACTTTTTTTTGTCTCTGCTGGGCGGTTCTTTGGCAGTCCCACTGCGGTGCTTATGAAAAAGGCACCGCAATGGGAGCATCAAAGGCAGTTCCTGCAGGGCACGTACTATTAAGTCCATGCCCTGCAGGAACTGGGGGTGCATGCATATAGGGGGCGCACACCATGTGCCCCCCTGCATGCATCCTCTGGTGCAGAGGCAAAAGGGGGCCCTGTAGGGTCCCCTTTGTTTCCTCACTGCCACAATTTTCATGGCGGGCTCATTGCCATTGAAAATGTGGTGGTGAGGAAACTCCTAATATGCTTGGCAGTCTCACAGCAGCATCACCAGCATATTAGGGTCCTCAGACCTCTGCAAGACTGCCAGGGATTGCGAAACCCTGGTGGCAGCAGCAGTCCCATGGCAGTCCGACCGCCCTACTTGTAATAGGGCAGTCTGACTACTGGTGCAGCGGAGCTGCACCGCTACAGTGGGTTTGGCGTTCCATTGGACTGACAAACTCATAATAAGGCCCTAAGTATATAAATTCAGTTTGCAGTAAACAGGCCCCTTCCAATAGCGATTATTATGTACTTGCAAACCCAAGTTGCAATTCTGTAACATGTGGCCAATATTGCTATTTGAGTTTGGACAAATCAAAAGACTACTTCACAGTTGCAATGGCTCTGATTTAGCAAAGACATTCAAAGAAAGATACCTTACTATGGACTTTGCTACCAAATTTTTGAACAGGCAATCACTCTACCGTTATTCTGTGGGGATCATCACAAAATCATAGATAAACATGCAGGGTCAATAGTATCAGATGCTTTTTTTGATGGGAAGGAGTCATTACAATGTTGGATTCACCAAGCATGCCTTTACCAAGCATGTTAGCTTTTGGGTCTTTACTACACATACCTTTACCATGCGTTATAAACTCAGAAATTCACTGGAAAAAATCAAGGTTAAAGTGATGTTATAGTTAGGTGAAAATGTAAATTTGAATGTAACATTTTAAACTAAACAGTTATAGTTATTTCAAGCAACTATAACTCAAGCCTCGCCATGCACAGTGTTGTTATGACATGTTGTATGACATCATTGATAACATCACTGCAACATCTGAAATGACATCATTGATGACAAGACTGTGCATGGTGGGGGCGCAAATTATAGTTACCTTAGCACAAAAGTTATAGTTGCTTGCGATAGCTATATCTGCAGTTTCAGTTAAAATTCTGGTGGGGACACTAATGACTAAAACAGGGCCCTTTGCCATTAAGAGGACACTTGTAATGAGGGTTTTATATAATAATAAAAATCATTCTGAAACAATATGATTTGTAGATAAAAACTGCAAAATAAATAATCATATGCTAGTAAATTACCAACTACTATGTGTGCACACTGCTTTGGGAAACAAGGGCAGAGCTCCACTTATCATCATCTGCACATAATAGTTTTTCTGAGAGGTGGCCCTAACAATCCTCATCTGAAAAGATTTCTCTGCTTTACAGCATTTGCATTTCTCTTTCCTTGTAATTTGTGTGATTGGTTTATAGTACTCCTTGGGAAGGCAACATTGAATCTAATAAAAATTGTTTAATGTTCAATCTGGGGTGAATAAACAAATGTTTTCAATTTTAAATCTCATAGGATAAACAGTAATACCTGTTAAATATAATTGATCCAAACTTGCCATGAAAGTTTGGCCAGGCATTGGGCCTAGCCCAGGATCCACAGGACTCTCAATGCTTAGTCTTTGTCGTGCATGGTTGCATTGTGATTTCTTTTTTGATTAACCTTTTTCAACATTTTTGGGTCACTATAACATTTCCAGTTTGTGCTTGTATATTAGACCCACAAATCCTGAAAGAAAAAACGGTTGTGTTTTCCTTAAGGGACAGTAGGTGCACCCTGCCCACATCCTCCCTGGGGTCATCCCATATGTCACTTGTTTTCAGGACAGTGACTTCAGTGCCTGGAATGTCAAATACGACAAAAGGTTTGAGTTATTTCCAGACAATCATTATGCTCAGACCCTTTAATCCTCTGAGGAGCCACGAATCCCACATTCGAAAAAGGGAAAAGGCCTCCTTTTCGGATAGGATTTGATTCATTTTTCAAATATATTATCCCTCAGGAGATGTATAGCATATTTGTAGATGTGCATAGTGTAATATGGTATTTAATCCCAATGTTGAGCATGAGGGGGGCCATTTTTCATGACATTTCTCACCTTTCTCAACAATAGTAATAAATAGCATATTGGCCTTAGCTGATCTTCATGTATGATTATGCCATGCTTTTTTTTTCATCTGCATTAAGCTACGAACAATGGTATTAACCATAACTCGAACACAATTGTTAGATGTGAGATAGACGCGCAATAATTCGAATTTGCAAGACCGTGATGTTACAAGTTGATGACAACATAATCAAAGTCATAGTATAATACATAGTGTCACATCTATTATTTAATGTACTTCGTATACAAACTGAATATGGAAGTAGAAACGTTGGAAACCCGGACACATCCAAAGAAGTTTTGAAAATATCATTCAAAAATCATAACAACATAATCGTGTGGTATTTCATAACAGCATGCATCCATTCTAAATGTATAACCTAGTGAAAGGAACTTCAAGTTAAAAGGCAGGTGGTAAGAGCATTATCTTGCAGGCTTACAGCTAAAATATGTATGGAATAAAGGGGATTAAAGTTCTTATGATTTTAAAAAATATATATATCGCTCAGCCTTTCTAGAACCTTGCAATATACAATGAAGGTCATTGTGCTCTCTGCATGATGACATTTAGGTTATTGCTAACTGAATCCTGGCACGAAACACATGTGGATTGCAATGTGAAAAGCAATGGGACAGAATTTCAATTGTTATAAGAGGCAACATTACTGAGAAAAGCAGTATCAAAAGTGAAGTAATATTAAAAGGAAAAGCAACAACAACAAAAAAAAGAAATACAATTGATAACTGAAACTATCCCTTGTGTTCTAAATAAAATAGAAATCTAAATGGTTCTATACTAAGTGACAGGTTCTCTGAGATCATTGGATACATAGGAGTTGATTCCGATGGTCAATATAAAGTAAACACGGGTTTTCATTATGTGTAGAACGGAGCAGAATTATTTCCTGGTTTCACTCCGTCCAACTGCATGTACATTGTGACACTGCTACTACTGAGTGTAAAACTCTGGAAGCCAGTAATAATTGGTGAGATTCCAAACCCATTAATGATATATTTAGCATTACCCGATCTGAAATTACCAGCCCTATCACAAGTTAAAGCTGCCTGAATGGAGGAAATACCACTGAAAGATTCCACTTGCTCAGAGTAGGAAGTACATCATAGTAAGCATTACTCAAAGATTTCAAAGACAAATGGGCACTCACAACACACACAATTACACTTACAAGCAAGAAAACATAAATTAATGAAAAAATATATTCATCCATGTGACAGTCAAGGCCTTAATGCATTGGCCTTCACTGAGCAATAGAATGCACCCAAATGGACATGCACATCCAACAAGCTTTTCAGGACTATAAAATGCAGACCACACCTTGAATCACACACATGTGGAAGCATCACCGTTGAGGATGCATGAATGATCAATCACTATTTCATGCCTCCTGCTATCTGAATCTAGTTCTGTAGTGGGAGCAACAGGAAAAAACAGCTCAGGGGCAAGGGGCAACAGCACCCACAGACAGAGCTAGGTTAATGAGAAGAAGCCTACACCCACCCAACATGTCCACAGCTTATATCGTCCATACTTCCTGGTTGAAAATGAAAGGCATCTCAAACTTACTAACGACTTTTGGGGATGCACTGCAATTCAGAACAGGCAGTCAAACTAAATGAGAACCTCCTTCCCCTCACAAACTTACAAGCTGTGCTTCACATCCTAGGCACATGGGCATTTCTGGCTCTTAAGCACACTCTGTATGCCTTATCCCTGGCCACATTGTCTAAAGTCTTGAAGCAAGTCATGACTGGCTTTGTCATGTTGATGTTATCATATATTGTCTTCTGCTCAGATAGTATATGTTGTCAAGATTAAGGGCCTGATTACGACTTTGGTGCAGCGGAGACGGCGCAATGCCGCCTCCGCTGCACCAAAGCTGTGCATGCACCGGTAACCGCATTACAAGTCAAAAATGTGTAACTCATACTAAGGTGGGCAGCCTTTTGAGATTCCCATTGCAGTGCCTGGAAAACAGGCACCGCAGTGGGAACAGCAAAAAGGTTCAAGCACGGCATGGACATGGATGTCCATGCTGTGCTGGAACTTTGTGGGGGTACAGCCAGGAGGGCACATGTTGTGCCCCTGTGAATGTATCCCCATGATGGGCGGCCATGGGGGCCCTGTAGGGCCCCCTTTGTTCCTGCACCACCAACCTTTTCAGGGTGGGGCACCCCCATGTAAAGGCTGGCAGTCCAGAAACTCATAATATGCCGGGCGGGACTGCGCCAGTCCCCGCTCTGCATATTGTGTTGTGGCACTCCTGCGCCACCGCCAGGAAACAACTGTTCCCTGGTGCAGCCGACAGTCCACCGCCACAATGACTTTAGGAGTCGTAATATGGCAGACAGTGGACCGCCACTGTTGCGCCACCGCGAGTCTGGCGGTCGGAAGACCACCAGTCTCGAAATCAGGCCCAATGTTCTCTGCAACTGGGGAGGTGGCAACTCCAAATATTATGGTGCATTTACTGCAACCATGTGGGACTGGTTGCCCCAAGGGCAACGCAACAGTGTTCTTGGAGTAGAAAAATGTAACACACCATCAATTCTCGGATGGTGTATAAAGCTGATATGGTGATAACACATCACATTCTCTCTTTTTATAATTAGCCTCACACACACTACTTGCCCAATCAATAAAAACACAAGATGTAAGGACCAGGAAGCACAGCCAACATGGAACTTAAGACCACACAAAATTCAACTAAGTTAGTTGGTCTATGCATGTGCAGTCATATTTTCCATTCTCTGCTTGAATGAAGGTAGAGAAACCGCATGCCGAAATACCTTAGAAAATGTAATTAAGACATGAAAAAGTGGCTAAATTGAAATATATCATAAAACAAAATATTAAGCACACTTAATTGCAATAAAACTCCTGGTGACTGACATTCCCTATGCTAAAGTATAGGAAAAATGAATTAAAGTGAAAAAAATAGTAAAATATTTGTATATTAAATAATATTGTAGATTACTTTGATATATTTATTGTAAATGTAAAACAAAATACAAAACAACATTAATAACAATATACATTCAAAATGTATCTATTTTGACATTCTTAAATTAAATTAAAATAATTTTTCTGGCGTTTCAATTAAAAGAACATCCCACCTAAAGTAAGAACATATATAGGGGGTCATTACAATGTTGGGTGGAATCACTTCCACCCAACACCGACTCAGTCATGAGACCGACCGACACCCGGTCGCTAATCCCGACCACCCCATTAGGATGAGACCGAACACTGTTCGGTCGCATTCCTATATTTCACTATGGGAGCATGCATTACACCCGTAAACCGGCCATAATGCATGCTCCCATAGTGAAATGGGAGGTTCGGATCATCCCTGCACCCCGTAGCAGGCACCTTAAGGTGCCAACCACAAGGTGCAGGGATCAACAGGGGACACCTTGTGCCCCTTCGGCCTCCAGCCAGAGGCTGTGCACAAAAGGGAGCCCTGCTGGGGGCCCCCAACACGCTTTCGACCGGCATGGAAACGATGTCGGAAACTGTGATTGTGAGCTAAAGGGCAAAAAGAGCCGCCCTTGAGATTACATGCTGGCTTACGACTGCTGGACAGGCTCTCCGAGCCTGTCGGAAGCCAGCCGTAATGACCGGACAGTTTCCTTTCTGACCTCCTCCATCATAGTGAGGCGCTCGGAAAGGAAACTGACCAGCCCATTATGATGCAGCCCTAAAGGCTCCACGGGCCGTATCGTAATCAGCCCCATAGTGTTAAAATTTATATGATACTAATTATTGAAAGTAATGAACATAATTCAATAAACATAATTGAATAATATTTTAATTAAAACAAAATATTCAAATTTAAAAATTTCATTAAAATATGTTAAAATAAAAAATATATGGTTTAGTTTGAGCTAATTTTTTTAATATTAAATAAATGTGTTTATATTTTTAGCTTTTTTATACAATGTAATTCAATTTAACATTATCTCCTATGGGGTACATTTGATGGGAGTGTGCTGCAGTACCAGTGGGTGCCCATATGTGGTGCTGAACTTACCCCAGCTGTGATTCGGAGTACACTTACAACTGCTTTGGCTGTTGGAAACTTAGAAGTGCAGTTTCTGAATAAGATTGGGATCACTATTTTGTGAGTGGGTGCATGTCCCTCCCTACACCCTTCCCTGAACACCTTAGCCCCTCCTTCATTTACCCCAAACATTTAGAACGTATTCCACATTTTCCAGCCACTTCTTACTGCCCTTCACACATTTACTACTAAAATGTACATTTACGTGAGTGGGGATTCAGCAGTCAGAGTGGAGTTCTCCGCACAGAAAAAGCTAGGAGAAGTGGAGGCAGAACTTCTGCTTGTAGGTTTGTGAATAGCATTTTGTAGTATGTTAGAAGTACTATTAGAATACTATTAAACATCCTACAAAATGCAGTTTGTGAATAGGCTCCTGAGATCTCTAGGCATTACTCTTCAGCTTGTACAGCAAAAACATATTGTCTACATTGCAATGAGTATGTATAGCTGGACCTCATACAGTGGTATTTGATGGTGTTATAATAAGGAACCTAACTCTTTTTTTCACTTGATGTGGTCTTGTGACCAAGTGCCTAAGGCCTGATGGGGTGCTTTTGCAAGTCTCAGTTTTATTCTAAATAAGAAATCTAAAGAATCCCTCTCTGGGGACCCACATGAATGGAAATGTGTTTCATACAATATTCATTGCCAGGAAAACAGCTTTGCACTTATGGAAGCTAGACATAAGCCTAAGGTGGAAATTTAGTGAACTGTTTTACATCACCTAGCGACATTGTATATGTCTTATAATCAGTGTAAAGTCAGATGCAAATCCATTGTGAATACAATTGCTTACTATTAAAATGTATTTTAATTAATTGTTAAACTATACTGTGTCTATTTTTATGTAACGTGTATTTATGCATGTGTTTCGTGTATTTTTCTTTATATAGGGCTAGGGGTTTCTGGTTCATTATGAGTGCAACATGAGAACAACATAAAGAGCCTAATTACACTGTCGGTCAGAAAGCCTCTGACTGCTGGTCGGAGGCTTTCCGACAGACATTGTAGGTTTAATCTCTGACCGCCGTATTACAATGACGGCAGTCGGAGTTTAAACCGGCCAGAGATTCCGACTCAGTTCCAACGGGCTCAAGGAGCCTGTCGGCCAGTCGGAAAGGCCTCATAATCCCTAAAGGATGGCGTTTCTCCCATTGGGATTAGGATGGCACTTTCCCACAGCAGTTCCATGTCGGCCTTTCTGACATGGAACTGCTGTCAGAAAGTGTCTTTGGGGCCCCCTATTAGGGCCCCCTTTCCTCATGGCCCTCCACATGTGGCCCTGGGGGGTGCCTGCCACACGGTGCAGTGATGTGTAAAAATGTAAATTTTTCAATGGGAGCTTGTGCTGCGGGCAATTCCGGCCCACTACACAACCTCCCATTGAAATGGAAGTTTGTGACCACACTATGGGGCATATCTACGAGAGAAGTACGAAGTGTGCCGTTACCCTCCTTGGCTTAATGCCACACTCCACCACTTCTGAAACACAGGGCTGCTCCGTATTTACAAGAATACGGTGCAGCCCTGCATTTCCCCCTGCGCTGGTGCTAATTTAGCTTCAAGAGGGTCTCTGTTGCAGGGGAATGATTGTTTATGTGCAGGAAGGTGTACTTCCTGCACATACAAAATCTTTAATTGGTGTTTTGTAACCTCTGTGTGTGCTGCTTAATGTAGCACACATAGAAGTTGCAAAACGTCATTTTTTTTTTAAATGATTGTTTATGTGTAGGAAGGGACACCTTCCTGCACATAAACAATAATTGGTGTTTTGCTGTTTCCATGTGTGCTGCACAATGCAGCACACATGGAAACACCAAAAACAAGGAGAAATTAAAAATTTCTCCTCGTTTCGCCAGTGTAAGACTAGGTTTTTCCTGCTCTTAATTTTGGCACTGCCTCCTATTTACGCCACCTTTGTAAATAGGGAGCAGCATCAAAATAAATGGGTGTTTCGGTGGAACGAACACCACAACACCCATTGCCCTCCCTTTTCAAGTAAAGTCACTATCGCCACCACAATGTCTGAAAAAGTGAGGTTGTGGTGACGATATGGGCTTGCAAATATGCCCCTATGTGCTATCGCATCCTAATTGCGGTGTCAGAACCAACAACCTGAGGTCGGTCGGTTCCCCATCGCAGCAATGTCGGATGGAGGCAACTCCGACCAACATCGTAATCAGGACCAAAGTGTTATTGGTAGTTTTGAGTAAAACACATGTTTAAAGTTTAAAATGCTGAGAGATTTCTGGTTGTTCCTTCACTCACAATATGTGCAGCTGTAACAAATTAAGAACAAAGAAATCAATGAGATCCAGGTGGGAGAAGGTGACTCGAGGTAGACTATGGTGGAGTCAAGGCTCTTGGATATGCTGGGTCTTTTTTCATGATTCTTTTGCAGTTTCTGAAGGTTTCCACTCAACTGTCGGCCGGGTAACAATCAAATAGGGCTCCACAAGTTTAAACTAGTCTTTTATACTCTTCTGTTGAGGGCCATTGAAGAGATGTATCCTTCTCAGGCTGATGCTTGATGTCAACATTCTAGTGAGATGCCTGATAGAGTTTTTGCATTTTTTTTCGGGTAGGTAGTGAATACTGCCAACAGAAATTTTGCAGATGAGATTTTGGAAATGTTGATTTCTATAAATCATGGTGGAATTAGTGATCTCATGACTCTTTCACTCCTCTTGGCCACAGCCAGGCACAGGGAATAAAGAAGACTGTCTCATAGCTACTAGCAGTGTCCTCAGCACGTCTCTTTATCTTTTGCTTTCCAAGTTTGCATATATACCAAACTATTACACCATCTTGGCATTTGGTATCTATGTTCAACTCCAAGATCACATTATTGCTAACGCATGATTACTGGTCTGGCTTCAAATCATGCTGCAGCATGCGGACCGCTACCTTACACATCAGATACAATGCCCTTCTGACCACAGATGAAGATGACCCTTGCTTCCTGATATTGCTGTACAACTCAGCAGCCTTTGACGTAGTTGGGCATCTCAACTTTAAACATGGAGTCTCAAATGGGAACCACTTGCAATGTCTTCTACTGGTTCTCTTCCTTTTCCAACTGACACCAGTTTGTTCACATGGTCACCTACAGGTGCACAACTCTACTCAAAAGTCTCCTCTGCGGGGCGTGTCCAAGATGGCGGCCGAGTAGGACGTGCCTACTCGCCGCTCCTGCCCGTTTCCCGGGCCTAACCTGCATAGCTTCTGCCAGCGCAACCCTTTTGGCAGTTTCGGACCCTGACTGGTCCTGCGACAAGTCCGGACATCTCCATGGTGTCTTTGGAGCGGAGCGACTGCCGGGCTCCCAGCTCCAGAGCCTGGACTGTGCCGCGCTGGTGGCACCCAGTGGTCATCCCGCTGAAGAGAGTTCAGCGGAGGCGGCGCTCAGCGCTGTGGACTGGGGGCGTTCCCGCTGCGACCTGCGGGTGTCCCCGCTGAGCACCGGCCACTGATCGGGCACCTGTGGCTGGGTGCCCAGAGTACGACAGGCGCACCTCCCCCACAGAGACAAAATGGCGGCATGGACATAGGCCGGCTGGAGGAGTTGGACCACACCGGCTGAGGTGAGCTGCCGCCAAGCGTGCCACGCTGCCCAGAGCCCCGCGGCTGCATGAGTTCTGGAGCAATCCCTGAGAGACGCACCCCGCCGAGTTCTGGAGCGGTGGCGGTGCTCTGATTGTTGCTCTCTGTTGGGCGGCGGCCCACTTTCCCGAGCCTCCGAGGACTGCTGAGGGCGGCGTGAGCTCACTGCACTCATCCGGGTGAACACACTGTAGCGCAATCACCCGCTGAGCGCACTTGGCCTGCTGGTCTTTCCCGCCCCAGCGCCCTGCACCCTTCACCTTTCGGGGCCATCAGGAGTCCCCCCTCCATCGCTTGCGCGGACGGCCCTCGCTGGGGTTTCCTGCGACTGTGGACGAGGCCTACCCCTTGTGCTCTTGGGGGGGTGCTGGCTGCGGCGGGGGTCTAGACGTCAGGAGGCCGGTCCCGGTGAGACACACACAGGTTGACACACGGCCCGACGCCATCACGCCCGAGAGGTACAGTGGGGGGAGCACCGGCCACGTTGCGTGTGAGCCCCAGGGGAGACGGAGATGGGCGCCTTGGACCTTCTTTCCCCCTCCTCTGGGCCTGAGATCCTCTCCTTATCGCTGTTCCAGGAGGGGGGCAGCAACTGAGGAGCGCGTCTGGGACTTGGTGGCTCTGTTCTTGGATACTCCTTCGCTGTCCCCTGAGTGCCATCCTGAGGGGGCAATCATGCAACTCACCGGACGCTGCGGCCCGGGCTGGCTGTGGGGCACTCCCCGGCGCGTGACACGGCCCACACGTCGCGTTCCCCAGGAAGGGGCACCCGGCGCGACTCCCTACAGTGCTGCTTGAGGGTCGGGGAGGCCCGTCTGTGGTGAAGGCCTGGAGGCCTCCGACACGGCTCTCTCTACTACGTGCCAGCTTTCCGCGCGACCCCCTCATTGTGAACTGGGGACGGTGACCCCTGCAAATGGCGGGTGCCAGAGCTCGTAAGGACAGATCAGTTAAAGATTTGTTATTTAAAGTGGGGAGTAGTGGAACAGAGACGATGACCCATGTTGGAGGGGCTACTGAACGGAGGGGGTCGGCGGAGCCTGACGGACCTGTCACTCGTAGTGTCCTGGAATCTCTCTTCGTGGACCTCACCAGGGAATTTCATACTATAAAGAAGGACCTCACTACCAAAATTTGTGAGATGCGCAAGGACATTGATTCGGTGGGGGAGCGCGTGGACGACCTGGAGAACCAGAGGACGGCCAGTGACGAAGAGGTTTCCCAACTCCAACAAGAGGTACCCAGGCTGCGTGATCAACATCTGGATCTCCAGTCCCACGCGGAGGACCTGGAGAACCGCTCTCGTTGAAATAATATACGGATCCGGGCGGTACCTCAGGGAGCAGAGGGGCAGGATATCGAGGCCTTCGTCATGGACCTGTTCCGCCACATCCTGGGAGGCCCCCCAGAACAGGAGATCCGACTGGACCGGACTCATCGGGTGGGCCTCAAAAGAGCTCAGACGTCCCCTCCACCCGATATCCTGATGTGTGTACACGACTTTAAGCTTATGGAGCGTATTCTTCGTGAGGCACGGTCTAATCACCCCATCGAATTTCGCTCCTGTAGGCCTCTCCTCTTTCAAGACTTAGCGGCCTCCACTCTACAGAAAAGACGTGACTTCCGGCCCGTCACAGCATTTCTTCGATCCAAAGACATCGCCTACTCCTGTGGGCACCCATTCAGGCTCATTTTCAAATGGGAGGGCAGGCTCCGCCAGGTACGTTCTCTGGATGAAGCGACATCTCTTCTGCACCTCCCTGAGACCGATCATGCTGAGCCGATGAGACCTGCTGCGGCTGTCCACCGAGGGGACAGCGGCCGGTGGCAGAGAGTCGGCGGCTCGCCACTTGGCTCTCGTCCCGACCCAGATGTGATTGCCAAAGAACACTCCGCAGTCCTACAATCCTTGTCCGAAGACTCCAACACTGCAGACTGACCTGTCAACCTTGAGGTGCCGATTTTTGTCTCATTGTAGGTTCACACTGGCTGTTATGGCCGGGCCCTGGGCGGGGGGGCGGTGGGGGCCCCTGCTATCCATCCCACGTCTCACCACAGGCGTACCGCCTGGGACATTTGTGAACTTTACTGGAATGTTTCTTCCATTATGTTTGTTGTATGGCGTTTTTCTTTTGGGTTACCTCCTCCTCCGGTGTTCATCAGGGGCGATGTTCTCTTTCTGCATCTCATTCACTATTATCACAGAGATAGTACTGCTGGCTATAGCATATCTGCGTCCTTATTCCCATGACTCCTGACCTCCTCGTTGTGTCCCTCAATGTGAAGGGCCTAAACAACCCCACCAAACGCCGAGCCCTCCTGTCCTATCTGGAGCGTTCAGATGCCCATATATGCCTCCTCCAGGAGACGCACCTGCTCCCTGCTGACACCGACCGACTGCGTTCAAAAGCATTCCCTCACCAGATGTTTTCATCAACCACCTCCAAAACCGCTGGGGTAGCCATTCTGGTGTCTTCTAGGTTCCCGGGGCGGGTCGGCAGCAAGCAGGCTGAAATTAAAGGGAGATTCCTGGCTTACACTTTCACCTTAGAAGCACACACGTTCTCTGTATCCACGGTATATGTCCCCAAAACCGGACAGGAGGGCTTCATTAAGACAGTAACTCAGGAACTCACGAGCCTATCAGATAAAATGGTCCTGCTGGGCGGGGATTTGAACATCGTGATGGACAGTGACTTGGACTGCTCGGGGCAGAGGTGGGGCCAAACAGGGACTTTGTCTAACGTAGGGAAGCGACTGCTGCTGGAAGCTAGCTGGTCTGACCGACATATGGAGACTCCAACATCCCAACACTAGGGCTTACACGTTCTATTCCCACCCCCATAAAACATACAACAGAATTTACTATCTAATTACCTCCGACCCCCTAACGCGGCAGGTCTGTGACATGGAGATTCTCCCATGCCCCCTGTCTGACCACTCTGCACTGCGGCTCTCGATGACCATGCTTCCGTGACTCCCTACTCGTCGGTTCTGGCGTCTTCGGGAAACAATGCTTCAACGCCCTTCCGTGGTGCAACAGATTGAAGTGAGCATGGCCGACTATTTATCCATAAACGACAGCCCAGACGTATCTTTAATGACCCTATGGGAGGCAATGAAGGCGGTGATCCAAGGGGTCTTCACTAGCATTGCGGCGGCCGACCATAGAGACAGGCGGGAGAAAAAAGACCACTTGATGAGCGAGATCACTGAATTGGAACGTATCCATCAGCGGACAGGCGCCCCTAGAGTTTGGAAACTTCTAAAGGTGCCCCGGGCACAGCTAGCGGGGTCAGATGTTGACCGAGCCGAATATGCAGCGCTCCGCCTTAAACATTCTTTTTACGTGGGTGGGGAGCGATGTGGGCGGCTCCTCGGAAGCCGCCTTCGAGCGCAAAGACAAGCTCATAGAGTAGCTGCGGTACTAGATCCCAGTGGGGGAGAGAGCAGCGAGGACATTGACATTGTGGAGGCCTTCCGACATTTCTACGGAACGCTGTACTCGGCTCAAACCCTGCCCGTACTTGACCCGACCCAATACCTCCAGGATGTGGCCACAGCCAAACTGCTGCCAGCTCAAGCGGCTGACCTAGAGGCCCCCATCCGCTTGGAGGAGGTCATTTCGGCGATTGCCCGCTTGAAGCTTAACAAATCGCCCGGTCCTGACGGGTTCACTTCCGGGTTTTATAAAAAGTTCTGTGGGACGTTGGCCCCGCTTCTAGTGCGTGTTTTTAACTCTGCCGGGTCGTCCCCCACTTCATCCTTTCCATCTTCTATGTTAGAGGCCTTAATTACCGTAATCCCCAAACCAGGGAAAGACACTCGTCTCTGCGGCTCCTACCGCCCAATATCCCTACTCAACGTAGACCTAAAGATCTTTACCGGTATTTTAGCCGCTAGACTCTCCCGACACCTCCCCGGTCTGATTGACCCGGACCAGTCAGGTTTTGTCTCCGGGCGACAATGCTCCGATAATACCAAACAACTTTTTCACCTAATGGATCGCTCGGAGCGTTTCCCGGCGGAACGCATGATCCTATCGGTCGACGCTGAAAAAGCGTTTGACAGGGTCCATTGGCTGTACCTCCGGGCGACCCTTGTCCACTTCGGCATTCCGGACCGCTTCATTGATTGGATCTTTCAGAGTTACGCAACTTCTACAGCTACGGTGCGGGTGAATGGGGTGGCGTCGGCGGCCTTCCCTATTCGTAGGGGAACCAGGCAGGGGTGCCCGCTATTGCCGCTCCTTTTCGCCCTCTATATGGAACCCCTAGCTCAAAGAGTCCGTGATGACCCGGCCATTAGGGGGGCACACTTTGGGAAGTCGGAGCACAAACTTTGTCTATATGCGGATGATGTGGTGGCGACCCTGGAACATCCCCGGGAGTCCCTGCCACCTCTTTTAGATGAACTGGGTCGGTTTGAGCTCACCTCGGGCTTCCAGATTAACATGCATAAGTCGCAGGCCCTGAACCTTTCTCTAGAGCCCGAAACGTTGGAATATCTACAACGTACTTTTCAGATCCAATGGGTCAGTGACGCTATCACCTACCTAGGGCTTCGGGTAGCTAGCACCATATCTGCCACTAGGCAGTTGAACTACACAATACTTCTGAAACGAGTACGAGACTCCCTCCGCAAATGGAAACCGCATTCCTTTTCGTGGCTAGGCCGGATTGCGGCAGTAAAGATGGTGCTGCTTCCCCAGATTCTTACCTCTTTCATACTTCTCCGCTGACGCCCCCCTCCGGAGTGCTTCATGCCTTGCAGCGGAACATAGAGCGCTTTATCTGGCGGGACCAGAGAGCGCGGATGCATCGCGATCTTACATATAGAGACCCGATAGAGGGGGGCTGGGTGTTCCCGATTTCTTGGCGTACTGGCGGGCGGCTCAGCTGAGAGCACTGGTGGAGTGGTCACACTCAGAATCCGAGAAACATTGGCTATTTATGGACAGATCCCTGGCAGCCCAACCGCTCTGGGGTGTCCCCTTTCTCTCCCGCAAGAGGCGGCCTCGCAATCTGTACCTCTCCGAAGTTACCCTACCCATAATGCTAGCCTGGGATAGAACTGCGACAGATAGGGGACTCACGACTTTCCCATTACCCATTACGCCCATCATACAGAACCCAGATTTTACACCAGGCCTCGATTATGGGGAATTTCACCACTGGACGACTGATGCTACTCGCTCTATAGGACATTTCTTCGACCTCACTGGACCGCGCCCTTTCGTCGAGTTCCGTACTGACCACGGCCTTCCCGAGACGGAGCGCTTCCGATACCTACAGATTCGACATTGGGTGTTACATGGGGACGTGAGGGGAGGCGCGGGGAGATTGCTTACACCGTTTGAGAAATGGTTAATCACAAGACATAGCGACGCACGCTTAACGTCCGACCTGTATAAATTCACTCAAAACACCTCTGACACCGGGAAATCCCCTGGTCAATTGCGTTGGGAGGGTGAGCTGGGCGGAGACCTCTCGCCGAAAGAATGGAGGGACATTTTCTATCAAGCCTGATGCACGGCCCGCAATGTTTCATCTATTGAAACAGCCACTAAACTGGCCACTTATTGGTACTTAACCCCAGTGAGGCTTCATCGGGGTAATCCCTCACGTAGTCCATTATGCTGGCGGGCTTGCGGCTCCCCAGGCACTCTCACACACTTACTTTGGGACTGCCCTTCCCTAGGGACATACTGGCAAAAGATCCTAGATGAGGTTGACTCCCACTTTGATACCCAGGTGCCGCAATTCCCGGTGTACATCCTCCTCGGCCTGCTTAATGCCATCACCTTCCCGCTTACTTCTAGGAGAGGCAAACAAATAGCGCTCACCCTAGGAGCGGCAGTACAGAGTGTTTTAACACACTGGGGCTCCACAGCGGTCCCTACACGACTAGGTTGGCTGCATAAGCTATGGTCCATCCTAGGGATGGAAAAGATCTCTCTCTCTCTATCCAATCCCGGGACTTCCTTTCACGATCTGTGGGCCCCTCTCCTGGCGCTCTTGACATCCGAATTTACGGAGCTCACCTGTCCCAAATAACTCAGATTGTTAAGATTGGCGGACCCGCCGCCGATGACTGTCTTTAACACACCCACTACTTAGTAACATACGGAGCTTAATCCTCAGACAGGAATGTTTCCCTTTCTTACCTTACAGGTTAGCTTTTGGTTTTTCTGCGGAGAGGGAGAGGGGGGGGGGGGGAAGGGGGGTTTCGGTTCTTATTTTGTTGTTGTTCCTGCCTGACTTGCAAGATATTGACGTGCCGGGTTGCAACCCGATGATTGTGGAGCATCAGGGCTCTTTTGTTCTATTTGTGAATAAAATCAATAAAAGACATTTAAACCAAAAAAGTCTCCTCTGCTTCAGACATCCAATGCATCGAACACCTGTTGAACATCATCCAGACGTGGATGTCCAGAGCCTTCCTGAAGCTCAAACCAACCAAGACAGAATTCCTATCATTTACCTTAAGCAAAAACCAAAATGCAGTATGAATCTGGCTCAGTGACATAAACCTTAAGTGCTTTGAAACCTAATTATCACTGATTAACAAGTCACTTTGATTCTCCCTGGACACCAACCTCACCTTCAGGAAATGCATTGATAAAAACCTGTTACCAGATCACTCTTCTAAAGAAAATGAAACAGTTTGTGTTTGGAAAGCAACTTTGGAACTGCTGTTGAAGCCCTTTTATGCTCATTTCTGGATGTTGGTAATGCTCTGCTGCATGGCCTTCCAGACTCCTCACTGAAACCCTTAACAACAACAGACACACCTCGGACCCTCTCATCCAGGGTTTGAAGAGAGATGACCACATCGACGCAATCTTCAAAACCACCTGTATCATTTACAAAGACATCATGACCAGCACCCCTACTTATCTGGCATACAATCTCACAATCTCTGGTGGTTCTTGATATACCTCACAAGTACATCATTAGACTTAAGACTTAGGGCCCCGTGGGTGCAAGTCCTCGGGATGGTGGCCTAAGGTGCCCCCGCCTGTTGATCCATGCACACTGTGGCAGGCACCTTGAGGTGCCTGCCATGGGGTGCAGGGATGAACTGCACTTCTGCTCTTTACAATGAGAGCATGCACTCCATTCGGAATAGGATTGCGACCAAACAGTGTTCGGTCGCATCCTAATTGCTGGTTTGGGACCGCCGACAGGATGTTGGTCGGTCCCACTTCCAGAACGATGTCAGACGGACTCAGGTCCATCCGACATCGTAATCAGGCCCTAAGACGTGTAAACAAACAAGGCAGTTGTCCTTTTCTAGCTATGCACCCAGGATGATGATGATCATGATTATGATGATACAATTTGTAAAGCACACTCACACCAATGTTTCTGTGTTGCTAACAGAGAGAATAAAAAGGAATACATTTAGAATACCCAAAATCTTTTTGCAAAAGAAGTATAGTGTATGGACCGGAAACCATGTTTGCAGGCAGACGATTCCAATGTTTCAATGCTAAAAAGAAGAAGGCATGACCACCCATTCTGCTGCATTTCATCATGGTTTCTTAGAGGCAGAAGTCCTGAGTAGAGTAGAAGGGATAGTAAGTCACAAACATCCTTCTCAGATGTAATGGTCCAAGGTTATTAACACTGTTATAGGTGAGGAAAAGCATTTGGGATAAGATATGTTTCCATATTGGGAGAGTAGATCTCTTTTAGTTGTAAAGAAACAGGGGTGTGAGGTGAAAAGTTAAAGTTAACGTTTGGTGGCTGCATTCTGAACAATTTGAAGACCATGAGAATTAGCATAATCCAGGCAAGTATCTATAAGTGGGTAGACCACAGATTAGCAAGACTCTATAGGCTGGAGAAGAAGCATTTGTGCAGCATTCTAAGGAAGTGCTAGCACGTTGCAGCAATGTGATTTCACAAAAGAGATGTTATCGCTCATCAGGACACCAAGGGGCATATTAGCAAGAAGAGGCGATAATCATCGCTAACCCTGCTTAGCGTGATTTTTTTTATCGCCGGCTATCGCTGGAATATATCGCCACGCTAACGCTGTATTAGCAACGATTAGCGCTATGGCGATGAATATTCCAGCGATAGCGGGGAAATGGGCCAACATCGCTGAAAAACCAGCGATGTTGCATGGAGAAGGGAGAACACCTTGCTGATACGACCCTGTGGTCGTATCAGCATAATCCACCCCCATGTTAGGTATGGCTAACACCTGCTAATTGCAGGTGTTAAATAAATGGCGATGACCCGGTTAGCGCGACTTTTCACGTCGCTAACTGGGGCCATGGCCACCTTGCTAATAGGCGATAGGCCTGTTAGCGGGTGTTTCCCAGGTTTGTTCGTCGGGAAAGCCCACTTTGCATGTCATTAGCGATAAATATCGCTGACATGCAAAGCGGTAAAAAAACGGGCGCTAATGCCCGCAAACTGTCGCTAACTGCTGTTAGAGACAGTTTGCTGATAGGGCGATATGAATATCGCCGCTTTAGCGGCAAAAAGTGCCGCTAAAGCGGCGATAGTGCCCTTGCTAATATGCCCCCAAGTTTCCTGGTAGAATAGGTGTAGGGCAGGTGGCCCACTCAGCTGGGCAGACCACCATGAAGAGGAACCTTCATCAAAAAAAGAGAACCACAACTGTTGACCTTTTCTATAAAGGCTTTACATTTTTCTTGGGAATAATCAATTATGGATAAGATGGAATTAAGTATTTCCATGTGATCTACATCAGAAATAAAGTCACAGTCAAAGCTCCTAATAAAAGAAGCCAGTGGGTAGACGTATATGTTAAACAAGGTGGGACTGATTAAGGATCCCTGTGGGACCCCAAATTTTAGAGGGGCAGTAGATGAGAAGAAAGGGGCATGATACTTCATCAAAGTGAAGACTGTGAGGAAGTAACAGCAATTTTAAGGCTTGTTTGCAGATGGCAACATCCTTAAGCCTCTAAATGAAACTATGATGGGAAACAGTATCAAATGCAGTAGAAAATTCAAGTAGGGCAAGGCCCCCAGATGCCCCTCATTCTGAAATTAGACTAAGGTGATCAGTGACAGCCAACAATGCTGATTCAGTGTTATTTGTTGGAAGAAAATCTAATTATGAATAATTCAGAATGGTGTTAGTAAGACATTGGACTATTGGATGAGGGGGATTGAAACTCCACTCAGGCATCAACCAAGGTCTTTGTCAAAATGAACCACAAAAGTCATAAAATTAACCTGCATTTAACCATTTGGGTAGCTTGGCATAAAACAGTAAGGTTTAACTTAGAGACAACGTATAAAGTATTGATGTTGTACACAAACAGCAATAAAGTAAAAATACTGCACAGGAAAAATACCAAACCACTTTAACACAATAGAATAAATGTTAATTAATAAAATGACACCAAAACAAATTAAATCCAATCAGTAGAACCAGAGTTATGATTTTTTTTAAACCTTTTTAGTAAAAAAAGCCACTCATGGGTATCTGGCCACACAAGACCAGGTCATAGTCAAATGTTAAGGCTGACCATGATGGAGCACAGGTTGTATACTAGTGGTGGATTGGGCATAATCTCAGCTTACCTTTGGACTTGGAAACATTCTTGAGGCAAGTTCTGTAAAAGATAAATTTCAGCAAGGCAGCAGGCTGTATCTGAGGATGTGCCACTGACAACAGGGGCTGCTGGACGAGGTCTTGGGGAAGCCTTCGACGAAGACGAGAAAAAGCTCTGAGTGTGAGAAGCTGGATTTCCAGACCAAGGAGGCCATTATCATTGCCGGGTCTGGTGGCTTCGTGGACTAATGCATCCACTGCAGGGGCCTGTGTTCGACCTCATGGTCACAGGTTCAAATCCCGGCGGGTCCACTCAGCCTTTCATCCATTTGAGGTCGATAAAATGAGTACCATTGAGTTGGGTCACAATAAACATCTGTTATTCAGCGCCTTGAGACCCATGGGTGATAAGTGCGCTTTACAAATACAAGTGTTATGTTATGTTTGTCATCGATGGAGTACTGGTCATCATCAAGCCCAGTGAAGATTTCTACATTTGGATATAGAAATTTTTCTGGAGCTTGGAATCACCCAGCAAGAGGAAGCTGCAGACTGTAGCCAAAGAGAGCTCCACTAAGACAGATATCGCCACCAGGAGGTCAAGCTGAACAGGATTTGCTGCTGCAAAGAAGAACGTAGTGGGAGCTGCAGTGAAGTCAATCCCACCAGCGATGCACCTTCAGCACATTGGCTTGTAGGTAGGTGCTGGTCTCCAGTCAGTTCTCAGATCACTTTTTCCTAAAAATGCTCCACTGAAGGAGGAGGCCACTCCAGTACCACAGACGTACACAGGCAAATGGCGGTATATCTTTATTCTCCGCCTTAGTGTACTGTTACAGCATCATCATAGGGTTTTTAGATAGTACATATGCTGTCCTCCATCTGGAGGTAGACCAACTGATTTGCCAGTAGTGTGCAGAGATTAAAAAGGGGCGTGAATGTGCTCAAGTGCAGTGAGGTTAAAATTCCCTACATCACTGTGTGGCACAGAATTTTATTCAGAAAATCAGTGATGTGAGAAATTAAAATATAAAGGTGGTGCGTGTGTAGACCCAGTTACTAGTCTACCGCACTAGTAGGTCAACATGTTTCAGCCTTCTCATATTTTCTTAAGGCTTTCGTCAGCACCAAGTATGTTTAGGTGCTCATTGCGACTCCTAATAAAAGTGGTTAACTTACCACTTAAGTTTTTTGAAATCAGATCTGTCGTATCTGAAACTACAAGAAAAGAAATTAATGTTATCATAATTCTTAAATGTGTACCCTATATAATCAACATAGTTACCATTGTGTACTATGTTGAACTCGAAAATGCTGTTACAGTTACTTATCCAAAATACCTCAAGTCAGCTTGACTATCTTAAATCTTAAATCTTAAAGAATGGGCGTACTTAGCTGGTTCAAGGGAGGGTGGCAGGTCAAACGGCTAAGCTATGCAAAGGATGTCATTTCGCCGAACTCTCATATGGTCGGTATGGGAGGGTGTGCTTAAAAATATGAGGGTTAGTGGAATTGGCGTTCAGTTTGTTACTACACTCGTTCTGTCTAGACCATCAATATAGAAACCATGCAAAACATGCTTAAAAGTGCGGGGGTTAATGGATCGTAACATATCAATGATTGAGCGCTTAGTTTAAAATAATGCTTGTGTTGTCAGAACCTTCAATGTAGGCAATGTTATTACGTTTACAAAATAGGTGCGGTTATGCGAGTGGAACGCTCCTGTTAGGCAAATCATTCTGAATGCGGTGACATTTAAACTCAATAAAATTTTTACCTTCAGAATGCCGTTTTATCGTTTCCTCAGGATGCCGTAGAGCAGTATTGAAACCTAATTCTATAAGGGCAAAAAAGTATTAGTTCGGTACGCCTTACCGGAGTTTTGACTGCCTCGTGATCTCAGAGGGCAGCTTACCGGTTCTTACAAGTCAGTGACTTGTTGTGTCTCTATGCGCGGCGTCCCGGTAGACGCGGGGCCGCGTAGAGAACCTATTTACATAGAGGTGAGTATGGAAATGGTAGAAGGACTCCTCTGTCGATATTGGTTGGCAACAACTGGTTGGCACAACTATAGCCAGAATGAAGAGAAGAAGGAAAGACTATTACGACCGCGCTTTCCTGTTTTCAATGTTTTCTCATGGCGTTTACATTTCTAGGGCTTAATATAGGATGTTAATAATAGATATCAACGTATTATATTATGATTCACCTCAGAATGTGAAATAGTTCGTTTTCTAGGACAATTCAGAGAACTGAATTAACCTTGGCAATATTCATGTCGTCATGATTGGTTTATAGATAGATGGCATTGATTCTGGTCAAAAGACATGTGTTTACATTAGTGTATGCCAAGGAATATTATCGTTCAATCCTTCACTATCCGTTTTCAAGCGATGGATCCAACGTTGTTCCTTTTCAAAAAGAACCCATTCAGCATTGTTGGTTTTCATATTTAATGTCTCCAGAACCACCCATTTGAGATCCTCTGCAGAATGGTTGTTCTCAATATAGTGCCTGCTCATCTTGGTGGTAGCTCTCTTACAATTGACGTTGCTCTTGTGTTCACCGATACGCAGTTTTATTTTGCGACACGTCATCCCTATGTACCTGCATTCACATGGGCATGTGATCATGTAAACCACTTGGGTGGTATTACAGTTCGTGTGTTGGCGTAATGTCCAGGTAAAATTTGGTAAGAGTTGTAATGTCTTGGTGACTTTTGTCAGTTTACACACTGTGCATGATCCGCATGGATAATGACCCACTATAGGACTCAGATTCCATGCTGCTGTGAGGCTTTCTTTACTGGTCACTGGCGTTGGTCTTGTATGCACCAGGTGGTCCTTTATATTTCGAGTTCTTTTGTTGGCAAATCTAGGTTTGGGCCATTGAAGTGTATTAGATGTGAGAATCCTCCAGTTTCTGTTTACAATCTTCTGTATCATATTTGATATTGTGTTGTATGTTGTTACACAAGTTAGTGAATCTACTGGTGTTTCTCGTGGTATTGTTTCTAGCAGGCTCTCTCTTGGTTGGTTGCGAGCCCGTTTTTGACATTTTCTAATGGTTTTAACTGGGTAGTTTTTCTTCTCTAGTTTGTCCCCCAGTTCTTTGGATTCTTCTTTGTAGTCCTTGAGAGTGCTACAGTTACGTCTTATGCGTAAAAACTGGCTGTATGGTAGGTTATCTCTCAGGGGTCGAGGATGAAAGCTGTTATAGGACAGTATGCTGTTTCTCGCTGTAGGTTTGTAAAAAGTCTTGGTCTGGAGAGTATCATTCTCAGTGTAGATTGTGATATCTAAGAAATCTAGTCGTGTCTTATCTGATGTGCAGGTAAACGTCAGACATTCATCTCTGCTATTTATCCATGTGAGGAATTCCAGTAATGCTTCCTGGGAATCCTCCCATATCATAATGACGTCATCAATGTAGCGCCACCAGAATCGTATCTGTGTCAGGAAGGGATTACCTTGGTTTTGTATGTATTGTTGTTCAAAATTACTTACATACAGCCCTGCCACACTTGGGGCAAAGGTACTTCCCATGGAAGTACCATGGCATTGTTCAAAAAGGGTGCCCTCATATTCAAAATAGTTCTCGGTGAGTGCTAACCTACAGCACTCAAGGACAAAATGTCTTGGTGTCTTGTAGTTCCAATCTCCAGAAAATAAAATATTTTCCAGGGTGTCCAAAGTTTTCTGCTGAGGGAGGCTCGTGTAGAGACTCTCTACATCGAGTCCTACTAGGTACATAGTTCTCTCATCATATGCTTGGCCTTCAAGTTGATTCAGGAGGTCCCGTGTATCTTTAAGGTACATTGGAATACTCTGTACTAACGGTCTCAGGAACTGGTCTGCAAATTGGGACAAGGGTTCTAGCACAGACCCTATCCCTGAGACGATCGGGCGTCCTGGTGGTGGTGTTCTGTTTTTGTGAGTTTTGGGTAATGAGTAAAAATAGGGTACCCGCGGTGATCTTGTTCTCAGGAAATCAGCTTCTTGTTTGGAGATCCACCGGTTCACCTCCGCCTCTTCTACCATGAGGTTAACTGTTGTTTGTAATCTACTGGTTGGATCAACGGTTATTTTCTTATAAAACCTTTGGTCTGTGAGTAGATCCAGGCATTGTTTATTGTATCCCTGTTTGCTCAGGAGGACAATTGCTCCCCCTTTGTCCCCCGGTTTGATTACTAGGTTGTCATTCTTACGTAAATCTTCCATCGCTCTCTGTTCCTGTCTTGTCATAGTGACGTAGTGTTTCTTGGCTGTGGGTTTGATGTTCTCAACCTCTCTCGTTATTGCTTGCTCAAAAGCCTGTATTTCTACAGGCACCGTGTGGTATGGTGGGCAAAATGTCGACTTCGGTCTAAGATTGGTGTCACTCTCAGAGGTCTCATTCTCTTTGTTCATGAAAAAGGCTTTTAATTTGATTTTTCTACAAAATTCAGCCATTTCGCATCGCAGTTTAAAGATGTCCAGTGGGGGGGTGGGAACAAATGCTAGGCCTTTATTTAATACTTTCTCTTGATCTGTTGTGAGGACTGTATCAGAGAGGTTGATTACCAGTGATTCATTGTGCTGGGCCCTGGTTGTTCTTTCGTCATACTGCGAGTATGCACTTGTCTCTCTTGATCGTTCCAAGTTACTCCCCTTCTTCTCCCTCTCTGAGTATTTGGGCCTCTTCCTAAAAAAGAAGGTTGTGGCATGTTCATCATAGGTCCCATTGTTGGTGGTCCTTGGAAGTAAGGGTTCATCCATCCATTATAGTTTGGCAAATATGGTTGAAAATTAGGTTGGGGTTGGTCAAAATACCTTGGTGTCTGCCATTTGTTTCCCCGTTGACATTGGTTCCGTTTGTATTGGCCTCTTCCTCTTCTTGGGTAATTTCCCTCATCACTACTCCAATCACAATTGTTGCTGGAGTTCTCTCCTGTTGATTCTTTATCCCCCTGATCCGGTCCTACATAGTCTTCTCTTGCATAAGGGTGCATTTCTTCTAGTGAGAACCGTTTCAGATCTTTACTCAGTTTCTGAATTTTGTTCTGAGTGATGTAATCTTTGGTCTCATTCATCTCTCGATTTATCTCATCCAATCTCTTCTTATAGACTGAAATTTGGACTGTCGTCTTGAGTTTGGCTTCACTGACTTGTATCTTGATCGTAAGTGCCTCCACTAGTCTCGTGGCTGTTTTTATAATAAGCACAAGATAGTCCCTGGTGCACTTCCATGAGATTGAGGACCAATCTTTACGAAAGGCGACTTCTTGGAGAAAAATGCGGGGGGCATTTTTTACCCACAGGCCTTTGGGGGCAGCATTGGCACGTAGATACTCTTTCATTATAATGCCATGAATGGCAGTTCATACTTGGTCTTTTTTGGTTTCCGTTAATTCATCCCACTCGTTGGTTTGTGTCAGGGTCTGTGTTAGATCCTTGTCTTGCAGTAATGATGATTCTGCCAATATGGCATTCACTTCCTCCTCTGTATAGCTCAGGCCAGGGTTCTCTGCCATTGCTTCTTGAACCCGCTAGGGTCGTTTCCTGCCCTTTAGGTCAATTAAAATTGATTGAGAATGAACCACCACTTGTGGTTAATTCAAAACAGTGATATAGCCGATTGTCGGTAATCACTGTAAATGAGATTCCCACAGCTGCGCGCTGCTTCAATGTGTAATAATCAATGTGGAGGGAATGAGAAGCTGTGATCCATTCGGCTTCCAATGGTTAGTTCAGGAAATCAGGGGGAGAATGGATCACTTGTCCTGTGAAATCAGGGTCTTGGTAGTGTGGAACCGTATAAAAACCCTCATAAACGTACACAGGCAAATGGCGGTATATCTTGATTCTCCGCCTTAGTGTACTGTTACAGCATCATCATAGGGTTTTTAGATAGTACATATGCTGTCCTCCATCTGGAGGTAGACCAACTGATTTGCCAGTAGTGTCCAGAGATTAAAAAAGGGGCGTGAACGTGCTCAAGTGCAGTGAGGTTAAAATTCCCTACATCACTGTGTGACACAGAATTTTATTCAGAAAATCAGTGATGTGAGAAATTAAAATATAAAGGTGGTGCATGTGTAGACCCAGTTACTAGTCTACCGCACTAGTAGGTCAACATGTTTCAGCCTTCTCATATTTTCTTAAGGCTTTCGTCAGGACCAAGTATGTTTAGGTGCTCATTGCGACTCCTAATAAAAGTGGTTAACTTACCACTTAAGTTTTTTGAAATCAGATCTGTCGTATCTGAAACTACAAGAAAAGAAATTAATGTTATCATAATTCTTAAATGTGTACCCTATATAATCAACATAGTTACCATTGTGTACTATGTTGAACTCGAAAATGCTGTTACAGTTACTTATCCAAAATACCTCAAGTCAGCTTGACTATCTTAAATCTTAAATCTTAAATCTTAAAGAATGGGCGTACTTAGCTGGTTCAAGGGAGGGTGGCAGGTCAAACGGCTAAGCTATGCAAAGGATGTCATTTCGCCGAACTCTCATATGGTCGGTATGGGAAGGTGTGCTTAAAAATATGAGGGTTAGTGGAATTGGCGTTCAGTTTGTTACTACACTCGTTCTGTCTAGACCATCAACATAGAAACCATGCAAAACATGCTTAAAAGTGCGGGGGTTAATGGATCGTAACATATCAATGATTGAGCACTTAGTTTAAAATAATGCTCGTGTTGTCAGGACCTTCAATGTAGGCAATGTTAGTAAGTTTACAAAATAGGTGCGGTTATGCGAGTGGAACGCTCCTGTTAGGCAAATCATTCTGAATGCGGTGACATTTAAACTCAATAAAGTTTTTACCTTCGGATTGCCGTTTTATCGTTTCTTCAGGATGCCGTAGAGCAGTATTGAAACCTAATTCTATAAGGGCAAAAAAGTATTAGTTCGGTATGCCTTACCGGAGTTTCGACTGCCTCGTGATCTCAGAGGGCATCTTACCGGTTCATACAAGTCAGTGACTTGTTGTGTCTCTATGCGCGGCTTCCCGGTAGACGCGGGGCCGCGTAGAGAACCTATTTAAATAGAGGTGAGTATGGAAATGGTAGAAGGACTCCTCTGTCGATATTGGTTGGCAACAACTGGTTGGCACAACTATAGCCAGAATGAAGAGAAGAAGGAAAGACTATTACGACCGCGCTTTCCTGTTTTCAATGTTTTCTCATGGCGTTTACATTTCTAGGGCTTAATAAAGGATGTTAATAATAGATATCAATGTATTATATTATGATTCAGCTCAGAATGTGTAATAGTTCGTTTTCTAGGACAATTCAGAGAACTGAATTAACCATGGCAATATTCATGTCGTCATGATTGGTTTATAGATAGATGGCATTGATTCTGGTCAAAAGACATGTGTTTACATTAGTGTATGCCAAGGAATATTATCGTTCAATCCTTCACTATCCGTTTTCAAGCGATGGATCCAACGTTGTTCCTTTTCAAAAAGAACCTGTTCAGCATTGTTGGTTTTCATATTTAATGTCTCCAGAACCACCCATTTGAGATCCTCTGCAGAATGGTTGTTCTCAATATAGTGCCTGCTCATCTTGGTGGTAGCTCTCTTACAATTGACGTTTGCTCTTGTGTTCACCGATACGCAGTTTTATTTTGCGACACGTCATCCCTATGTACTTGCATTCACATGGGCATGTGATCATGTAAACCACTTGGGTGGTATTACAGTTCGTGTGTTGGCGTAATGTCCAGGTAAAATTTGGTAAGAGTTGTAATGTCTTGGTGACTTTTGTCAGTTTGCACACTGTGCATGATCCGCATGGATAATGACCCACTATAGGACTCAGATTCCATGCTTCTGTGAGGCTTTCTTTACTGGTCACTGGCGTTGGTCTTGTATGCACCATGTGGTCCTTTATATTTCGAGTTCTTTTGTTGGCAAATGTAGGTTTGGGCCATTGAAGAGTATTAGATGTGAGAATCCTCCAGTTTCTGTTTACAATCTTCTTTATCATATTTGATGATGTGTTGTATGTTGTTACACAAGTTAGTAAATCTACTGGTGTTTCTCGTGGTATTGTTTCTAGCAGGCTTTCTCTTGGTTGGTAGGAGAAGTGTTGTGAGCGTATGTTCCTCTTTTTAGTTGTCACAATCAAAGGTCAAATCCTGATTCAGATGCAGCACAGTACACGTTAAATTGAGTGCAAATTTTTCTTTTTATTCATGAATTGATTTGGTCCATTGCACTCATTAGCATTTTCTGTTATTACATGTGTTGTTCAGAAAAACAGCCGACACGTGTTTCACCCTATGTGGCAGATAATGCCTAGGGCTTTCTCAAAGCTAATCATATTATTGCAGCGGGCATAATTTAAAAACTTCAATTTATATAAATTCCAAAAATAGCACAGCAGTTTTGTAAGTCATCCAATTTTCAAGTTAGGGTCAAGATGGTCTCACGTCTAATCCTCGGGTAAATCTCTCTCGGTTGGTTGCGAGCCCGTTTTTGACATTTTCTGATGGTTTTAACAGGGTAGTTTCTCTTCTCTAGTTTGTCCCCCAGTTCTTTGGATTGTTCTTTGTAGTCCTTGAGAGTACTACAGTTACGTCTTATGCGTAAAAACTGGCTGTATGGTAGGTTATCTCTCAGGGGTCGAGGATGAAAGCTGTTATAGGACAGTATGCTGTTTCTCGCTGTAGGTTTGTAAAAAGTCTTGGTCTGGAGAGTATCATTCTCAGTGTAGATTGTGATATCTAAGAAATCTTGTCGTGTCTTATCTGATGTGCAGGTAAACTTCAGACATTCATCTCTGCTATTTATCCATGTGAGGAATTCCAGTAATGCTTCCTGGGAATCCTCCCATATCATAATGACGTCATCAATGTAGCGCCGCCAGAATCATATCCGTGTCAGGAAGGGGTTACCTTGGTTTTGTATGTATTGTTGTTCAAAATTACTTACATACAGCCCTGCCACACTTGGGGCAAAGGTACTTCCCATGGAAGTACCATGGCATTGTTCAAAAAGGGTGCCCTCATATTCAAAATAGTTCTCGGTGAGTGCTAACCTACAGCACTCAAGGACAAAATGTCTCGGTGTCTTGTAGTTCCAATCTCCAGAAAATAAAATATTTTCCAGGGTGTCCAAAGTTTTCTGCTGAGGGAGGCTCGTGTAGAGACTCTCTACATCGAGTCCTACTAGGTACATAGTTCTCTCATCATATGCTTGGCCTTCAAGTTGATTCAGGAGGTCCCGTGTATCTTTAAGGTATGTTGGAGTACTCTGTACTAATAATAATAATACTGAAGCTTGTATAGCGCGAACAGCTACCTCAAGAACAGAGGTGTCCCGGCGCTCTAGCAGCAAGCAGCGCATGCACATAAGTTTAGGCACTGGGGTCAGGCCTAATCATTGCTAAAGAGCCATGTCTTCAGCGCTTTTCTGAAACTGGTCTCAGTGTTAGCTTGGCGGAGAAACCCAGGTAGGGCATTCCACAATTTAGCCGTTCTTACTGTGAACGCCCTACCACCCAGACGGGCTTTCGCAAAGCGGGGAGCGTAGAGCAAATTCTGAGAGTTTGACCGCAGGGAACGATTTTGCAAATACCGGCAGAGTCTTTGTTTAAGATAGCTAGGACATCTTCCCTGAAGAGCCCGATAGGCCAGGGTCAAGGCCTTAAATTCGATTCTTTTGGCTACCGGGAGCCAGTGTAGCTCCTGTAAATGCGGAGAGACATGATGTCGAAAAGGAATGCGTCTAATTAGTCTCGCAGCCGCATTCTGCACCATCTGCAGACATCTAATCGAGTATTTAGGCAGGCCAAGATATAAGCCGTTTGCGTAGTTCAGCCTGGATGTCACTGTGGCATGGACTACGGATTTACGGCAATCTTCTGGCATAAAATGTAAAAATTTGCGGAGGTTTCTCAATTTACTAAAACACGACGCGGTGACCTGTTGGATTTGGGCCGAGAAAGAGAGGTCCGCCTCCCATCTCACCCCTAGATTTTTGATACTCGTGCTAGGAGAAGGCGGAGGGCCCATTTCTACCGGCCACCACAGATCTGGAGCAGGCACAGGGCCATTACCGAAAAACAGCACCTCTGTTTTTCCCGCATTGAGTTTTAGTTTGTTTATATTCATCCATAGGGCTATGTCTCTCAAGCAACCTTTAAAATTCTTAAAAGCCTCTATCGTTCGCTCTTGAAAAGGAAAAACCAACTGGGTGTCGTCAGCGTAGGAGATTGCCTTCACACCCCAATTGGCAATCAAAGAAAAAAGTGGGACTAGGTACAAATTAAAAAGTAAAGGGTTCAGCGCGGAGCCTTGAGGGACGTCACACCATAGGGGTTTAGGTTTTGATTCAAATGGTTGTAAGGCGACTCTTTGGGTACGGCCGCTTAAATATGATTTCAGCCAAGTCAAAACCTTCCCCCCAAAACCTGTGTCTTGTCTTGTAATCTCTGCACCAACACAGTCTAACGGTCTCAGGAACTGGTCTGCAAATTGGGACAAGGGTTCTAGCACAGACCCTATCCCTGAGACGATCGGGCGTCCTGGTGGTGGTGTTCTGTTTTTGTGAGTTTTGGGTAATGAGTAAAAATAGGGTACCCGTGGTGATCTTGTTCTCAGGAAATCAGCTTCTTGTTTGGAGATCCACCGGTTCACCTCCGCCTCTTCTACCATGAGGTCAACTGTTGTTTGTAATCTACTGGTTGGATCAACGGTTATTTTCTTATAAAACCTTTGGTCTGTGAGTAGATCCAGGCATTGTTTGTTGTATCCCTGTTTGCTCAGGAGGACAATTGCTCCCCCTTTGTCCGCCGGTTTGATTACTAGGTTACTAGGTTGTCATTCTTACGTAAATCTTCCATCGCTCTCTGTTCCTGTCTTGTCATGTCGATCGTCTCAGGGATAGGGTCTGTGCTAGAACCCTTGTCCCAATTTGCAGACCAGTTCCTGAGACCGTTAGTACAGGGTACTCCAACGTACCTTAAAGATACACAGGACCTCCTGAATCAACTTGAAGGCCAAGCATATGATGAGAGAATAACCTACCATACAGCCAGTTTTTACGCATAAGTCGTAACTGTAGCACTCTCAAGGACTACAAAGAACAATCCAAAGAACTGGGGGACAAACTAGAGAAGAGAAACTACCCAGTTAAAACCATCAGAAAATGTCAAAAACGGGCTCGCAACCAACCGAGAGAGAGCCTGCTAGAAACAATACCACGAGAAACACCAGTAGAATTACTAACTTGTGTAACAACATACAACACATCATCAAATATGATAAAGAAGATTGTAAACAGAAACTGGAGGATTCTCACATCTAATACTCTTCAATGGCCCAAACCTAGATTTGCCAACAAAAGAACTCGAAATATAAAGGACCACCTGGTGCATACAAGACCAACGCCAGTGACCAGTAAAGAAAGCCTCACAGCAGCATGGAATCTGAGTCCTATAGTGGGTCATTATCATGCGGATCATGCACAGTGTGTAAACTGACAAAAGTCACCAAGACATTACAACTCTTACCAAATTTTACCTGGACATTACGCCAACACACGAACTGTAATACCACCCAAGTGGTTTACATGATCACATGCCCATGTGAATGCAGGTACATAGGGATGACGTGTCGCAAAATAAAACTGCCTATCGGTGAACACAAGAGCAACGTCAATTGTAAGAGAGCTACCACCAAGATGAGCAGGCACTATATTGAGAACAACCATTCTGCAGAGGATCTCAAATGGGTGGTTCTGGAAACATTAAATATGAAAACCAACAATGCTGAACTGGTTCTTTTTGAAAAGGAACAACGTTGTATCCATCCCTTGAAAACGGATAGTGAAGGATTGAACGATAATATTCCTTGGCATACACTAATGTAAACCCATGTCTTTTGACCAGAATCAATGCCATCTATCTATAAACCAATCATGACGACATGAATATTGCCAAGGTTAATTCAGTTCTCTGAATTGTCCTAGAAAACAAACTATTACACATTCTGAGGTGAATCGTAATATAATACATTGATATCTATTATTAACATCCTTTATTAAGCCCTAGAAATGTAAACGCCATGAGAAAACATTGAAAACAGGAAAGCGCGGTCGTAATAGTCTTTCCTTCTTCTCTTCATTCTGGCTATCAATCAATCAATCAATCACAGAATTTGTAGAGCGCACTACTTACCCCGCGAGGGTCTCAAGGCGCTGGGGAGAGAAAAGGGGGGGGTGCTGCTACTGGTCGAACAGCCAGGTCTTGAGTAGCCTCCTGAAGGTCAGCAGGTCTTGGGTCTGTCGTAGGCTTAGTGGAAGAGTGTTCCAGGTCTTGGTGGCGAGGTGTGAGAAGGATCTGCCACCGGTGGTTGTTCTTCGAATGCGAGGGACGGTGGCGAGGGAGAGGTCGGCGGAGCGGAGCTGGCGGTTGGGGACGTAGAAGAAGAGTCGTCTGTTGAGGTAGGCTGGGCCAGTCTTGTGGAGTGCCTTGTGTGCGTGGATGAGGAGTTTGAAGGAGATTCTCCTGTCGACGGGGAGCCAGTGCAGGTTCCTCAGGTGGGGGGTGATGTGGCTGTGGCGTGGTACGTCGAGGATCAGGTGTGCGGAGGCGTTTTGTATGCTTTGCAGTCGCTTGATGAGCTTGGCCGGGGCTCTCGCGTAGAGGGCGTTCCCATAGACAAGTCTGCTACTGACGAGGGCCTGGGTGACTGTTCTTCTTGTATCTGTCGGGATCCACCTGTAGATCTTGCAAAGCATGCAGAGGGTGTTGAAGCAGGAGGAGGAGACTGCGTTGACTTGCTTGGCCATGGAGAGCGTTGAGTCGAGGATGACTCCCAGGTTGCGTGCGTGGTCGGTGGGTGTCGGGGCTGCTCCCAGCGTCGTTGGCCACCAGGAGTCGTCCCAGGCTGAGGGGTTGGAGCCGAGGATGAGGACCTCTGTCTTGTCCGTGTTCAGCTTTAGTCAGCTGATCTTCATCCAATCGGCGACGGCCTTCATTCCTTCATGGAGATTGGATTTGGCGGCGAGGGGGTCCTTGGTGAGGGAGAGGATTAGTTGAGTGTCGTCGGCGTAGGAGATAATGTTGAGGTCGTGCTGTCTGGCGATGCGTGCGAGCGGGGCCATGTAGATGTTGAACAGTGTTGGGCTGAGGGAAGATCCCTGGGGTACGCCGCAGATGATCTCGGAGGCTTCGGATCGGAAAGGTGGGAGGCGGACTCTCTGGGTTCTGCCGTCGAGGAAGGAGGTGGTCCATTCCAGGGCCTTGTCTCAGATCCCTGCGTCGTGGAGGCGTGCGCGTAGAGTGCGGTGGCAGACAGTGTCGAAGGCGGCGGAGAGGTCCAGCAGGATGAGGGCTGCGGTCTCACCGTTGTCCAGCAGGGTCCTGATGTCGTCGGTGGCGGCGATGAGGGCAGTCTCAGTGCTGTGGTTGCTGCGGAACCCTGATTGGGATGGGTCCAGGATGCTGTTTTCTTCGAGGTATCGGGTTAGCTGTTTGTTGACGATCTTCTCGATGACCTTGGCTGGAAACGGAAGCAGGGAGCTGGGCCAGAAGTTCTTGAGGTCTCTCGGGTCCGCCTTGGGTTTTTTGAGTAGGGCGTTGATCTCTGCGTGTTTCCAGCTCTCTGGGAAGGTCGCGGTCTCGAAGGAGAGATTGATAACGTTGCACAGGTGGGGCTATAGTTGTGCCAACCAGTTGTTGCCAACCAATATCGACAGAGGAGTCCTTCTACCATTTCCATACACACCTCTATGTAAATAGGTTCTCTACGCGGCCCCGCGTCTACCGGGACGCCACGCATAGAGACACAACAAGTCACTGACTTGTAAGAACCTGTAAGCTGCCCTCTGAGATCACGAGGCAGTCGAAACTCCAGTAAGGCGTACCGAACTAATACTTTTTTGCCCTTATAGAATTAGGCTTCAATACTGCTCTACGGCATCCTGAGGAAACGATAAAACGGCATTCTGAAGGTAAAAACTTTATTGAGTTTAAATGTCACCGCATTCAGAATGATTTGCCTAACAGGAGCGTTCCACTCGCATAACCGCACCTATTTTGTAAACGTACTAACATTGCCTACATTGAAGGTTCTGACAACACGAGCATTATTTTAAACTAAGCGCTCAATCATTGATATGTTATGATCCATTACCCCCGCACTTTTAAGCATGTTTTGCATGGTTTCTATGTTGATGGTCTAGACAGAACGAGTGTAGTAACAAACTGAACGCCAATTCCACTAACCCTCGTATTTTTAAGCACACCCTCCCATACCGACCATATGAGAGTTCGGCGAAATGACATCCTTTGCATAGCTTAGCCGTTTGACCTGCCACCCTCCCTTGAACCAGCTAAGTACGCCCATTCTTTAAGATTTAAGATAGTCAAGCTGACTTGAGGTATTTTGGATAAGTAACTGTAACAGCATTTTCGAGTTCAACATAGTACACAATGGTAACTATGTTGATTATATAGGGTACACATTTAAGAATTATGATAATATTAATTTCTTTTCTTGTAGTTTCAGATACAACAGATCTGATTTCAAAAAACGTAAGTGGTAAGTTAACCACTTTTGTTAGGAGTCGCAATGAGCACCTAAACATACTTGGTCCTGACAAAAGCCTTAAGAAAATATGAGAAGGCTGAAACATGTTGACCTACTAGTGCGGTAGACTAGTAACTGGGTTTACACACGCACCACCTTTATATTTTAATTTCTCACATCACTGATTTTCTGAATAAAATTCTGTGTCACACAGTGATGTAGGGAATTTTAACCTCACTGCACTTGAGCACATTCATGCCCCTTTTTTAATCTCTGGACACTACTGGCAAATCAGTTGGTCTACCTCCAGATGGAGGACAGCATATGTACTATCTAAAAACCCTATGATGATGCTGTAACAGTACACTAAGGCGGAGAATCAAGATATACCGCCATTTGCCTGTGTACGTTTATGAGGGTTTTTATACGGTTCCACACTACCAAGACCCTGATTTCATAGGACAAGTGATCCATTCTCCCCCTGATTTCCTGAACTAACCATTGGAAGCCGAATGGATCACAGCTTCTCATTCCCTCCACATTGATTATTACACTCCAGTACCACACCAAGGGTCCAGGACCTGGGGGACACCACTTGGGTGGTTAGCATTCACTCCAGTAGAGACCAGCAGCAGGGTTCAAGGCCTCAGGAGCTTTTTATGTCCAGGTAGCCCACCCAAGAGGCCTGGCAATCAGTCCTTTGAGTTACTATGATAGTCTTGGGTTCATGGAGAATGTCCAATCCTTCTTCTTCAGACAGCAGGGCAGCAAGGCAGCCCTTTCAGCAGCAATGCAGCTCTTCTTCTGAATCTTCCACATGTCCAGGGGTTTTCTGCAGAGAGGTTCTAGTCTAGTGGTCCAATATTTATACTTGGTGCCAGACTTTGTGAGTGGCAGGGAATCCTGTCCTACTCCCACATCTGGTTCTGAAATGTCCTTCCCTTCCCCTGTCAAAGCTCCAAACGGTTTGGGGTGACAAAAGGCTAGTGTCAAGTTCCTTTGTGTGTGCTGGAGGCAATCCCTTTGAAGTATTAGTGAGGCAGGGCACAGCTTTGCCCCCCAGCCATCATGGCAGGATACCCCATCCTTCCCACAACTTATCCCCTTTGTGTCAATGTCTGGGAGGAATTCACAAACCTCACTAGCACAAAAATTCACAGTCATGTGACCCAACATACTGGCAGGAAGCACAAATGATTAAGATAAGAAAATGCCAACTTTCTGAAAGTGCTGTTTTCAGAAATGTGACTAAAAATCCGACTTAGGGAGTCAAACTACAACAGCAACAAGGCGATGGATGGAATGCTTGCGCCACTGGCAATCTCATGGGGTCGCATTCTAATCCATCATTCATTACCCACCGTGCCACCTCAGTTTGAATGCAGCCATATGCAAATCAGTCTTGACCCTGCTCTTCATAGGAACTATTTGGCAGAGTCAATAACTGTGACATCTGAGAAATGAATCACTGACAAAATATCGAAGGTCAGAATATCGACCTACAGAAATATCGACGCAAGAATATCAAAGTCAAGAATCTCGACATCCTATCTACATTATGGTAAGTACAAAAATATCGGGAAAAAAATAGCGATGTCAAAAATATCGTTGTTAAAAATATCGTTTTTTATTTAAGTTAAAAAAATAATGTAAAATAAAGTAAATAATACATATAATTAAAATAAACATAGTTAAAAATATTATAAAATGTTTAAAAATTATAAGTAATATATATGTAATGTAAAAATAAATTAAACATATACATATAATATAATATATATATATTTACTAAAAAGTTTTAATAATTATTTTAATAACTTATAAAAAATTAAAAAAGATCATATAAATTATAAATACATCTATACACATAAAATAATAATATAAATAAAATTTAAATAAATATATATAACAAATTTAAAAAAATAAAATTCTTTTTAATCTTTTTAAAATTAATTATATTAACTAAAATAATACAAAAAATATTAGATATCGGAGGTAATAAAATTACTATTCCAACTCCAAACAGTGCAACAGTAGGGAAAATGTTGGATAGCGTAGGGGTAAAAATTACTATTCCCACCCCAGTGAGTGCAACAGTAGGGAAAGTGTTGGATAGCGTAGGGGTAAAAATTACTATTCCCACTCCAGTGACTGCAACAGTAGGAAAAGTGTTCGATAGCATATGGGTTAAAATTACTATTCCCACTCCAGTGAGTGCAACAGTAGGGAAAGCGGTGGATAGCGTAGGTGTAAAAATTACTATTCCCACTCCAGTGAGTGCAACAGTAGGGAAAGTGTTGGATAGCGTAGGGGTTAAAATTACTATTCCCACTCTAGTGAGTGCAATAGTAGGGAAAAGGTTGGATAACGTAGGGGTAAAATTACTATTTCCACTCTAGTGAGTGCAACAGTAGGGAAAGTGTTGCATAGCGTACGGGTTAAAATTACTATTCCAACTCCAGTGAGTGTAACAGTGTGGAAAATGTAGGATAGTGTAGGGGTTAAATTAACATACTTATTAATTAAATAATTTTTGTAAAATAAATAACATATTAATAATTAATTAACTAAAACATTTATAATAAATACCAATAAAATTAAATTAATATTTACTTAAATAACATTAAATTAATTCCCACCCTATTCCCCCATAAAAACACAACCCGCTACACATAAAAAAGAACACAATTAATTTAATTATCAATTAATCAATTAATAAAAATTAATTACCAATTAATAATAAATTAACAATAAATTAATTAACAATAACAATAAATAAAAAATATATTAATTATAATTAATATAATTATAAATTAATCAATTAAAAAAATTAGTTACCAATTAATAATTAATTAACAATAAATTAATTATCAATAACAATACATAAAAAAAAAAAAAAATTATAATTAAATTACTTCCCACCCTATTCCCATATAAACCCACAACCCGCTACACATAAAAATGTATTTAATTATCAATTAATAAAAATTAATTACCAATTAATAATTAATTAACAATAAATTAACAATAAATGAAAAAAGAATCATAATTAATATAATGATAAATTAATCAATTAAAAAAATAATTATCAATTAATAATTAATTAACAATAAATTAATAATCAATAACAATACATAAAAACATATTAATTAATTAATTATAATTAAATTACTTCCCACCCTATTCCCCTATAAACCCACATCCCGCTCTGATACTAAAACGCAAAATTTACTTTAAAAAAATTACTAATTTCTAAACATTTAATACATATATTTAAAAATAATAAAAATACATTACAAAAAATGTTAAACATACATATAAAATACATACTAAAATACATAACACTAATATAAATATCGATATTATTAACAACAATATTTTTGCTAAACTTACTTCAATATTACTTACTTCGATATAAAAAAAAACGATTTCAGTTACCTTAAGGACGATATTCTGGTCACCGATATTCTTGACATCGATATTCTGTCCATACGATATTAAAAACTCGATATTAGTGTAGGTCGATATAAAAAAATCGATATTTTGAATGCGCACCCTGAGAAATTGGTACAGATGGTATGGGTAGTAAAAAGTAGGCTTTTATAGATATTAATCACTTGTCTGTATGTGTTTGTCTTCGATTTTTCATATTTTTTATCCAAATGCGCTCTAAGTGAGTGCATGCACATTTGGCCTCTTTAAATTGATCATTATGCCAGGATGCTAGAGGATATTTACGATGAGAAGTAGTGAGTCTAGGAGAGGGTATTGGATCCAATGCAATAGCTATCCAGGTATTAAACTTATTGGCATTTGTACAAGTCTCTTTAGGCATTGGTTTGCGTGACTGTACATGGAACACTAAATATGGCCATAAACATAAGGGGTGCAGCACACCTGCTCGCCTATTAAACGTAAAATGGTAATTAGATTTTCCTCTTAGGGCACCTGAGCCTCTGTGTGCTTACTAGGAGTATTATGGTAATTCCTGAATTGTCTCCTGTAATCAGTACAGCAGGGGCCTCCAGGCCCTTGTGGCGCCCCCATCGGGGATCAACGTATGACCACACCTCTCCTGGAAACACCTGCCAGATCTCCGCTGCCCCCCTGGGCCATTAGACGTCTCTCCTTTCACCGACAGCAGTCTCTGCCGGACGCGTTTCCCACTGCGCAGTTCTTGTCCCAGGGAGAAGACCGCGGCAGGTCTAGATCGTGCAGGGACCGCACCCCCCCACAGTGGCAGAATCCAGAAACTCTACTCACTGGGCTGGGGGGGTCATCAGGCACGCCTCATTTGCCGCAGGCTGATTCTACGGGGTCTCCGGCCGGATGTCGGTCAGCCCTCCCATGTCGATCAGCTACGCCAGCCTGCGGCTCAGGGCTCCGTCCAGGCCCCGAATCTCGGTCGGGCTTCAGCCGGACCACAGCTGGTTTTTCTTCAACGGTTGCGGCCAGCAAGCTTCTGCAACTCTGAATCGGGGCAAATAAAGGCTCTCAGGCCACGGATGAATGATGTATTTTATTGGGGTTTAGGTGGCAGGAGCCAGAGCCATGCTAGTGTGCGGCCATCTTCACCGGCAGTTAGTCACGCCACCCCTCATTTATGGGTATTTGGTGAAGGGCAACACAACAAATCAGCTTGTTGTGCTGCCCTACGCCAAAATGAAAGGGCAGGAATGCACAGCATTTATGCAATATGATGTATTCCCGTCCTTTCCCCATGCACTGGTGCCATTTCGGCAGCCTAGTGCCAATGCAGGCACCCTTGCACCATCATGCAGAGGTTTCTGTGTTGTCGGCAGGATTGTTTTTGTTTTTGAGCAGGAAGGGGCACCTTCCTGCACAGAAACAATCCTGAGAGGCGTTTTCCTTTTTCTATATGTGCTGCAGATATTTTTCCTCGTTATGCCTCACCTAAGGAGGTATAAGGTATTGGCGCTTCCCCAGGTTTACATGCTCTAGTAAATCAAAATCCATGGGAGTCACGTGCAAAAACCCATTGCAACACCCATGGAATGCCTCTCAAGTGCGGAGTAAGGCAACACAGTGCTGTGTGCTGCCTTGCCTTACTCCATATCCATGAGGTCATTCAAAACCAAGCATAGTGGCTTTGCTTGGCCTCATATATATGATTTTGTAATTTGAGCTGCTGGAGCGTCTCAAAAAAAGACACTCTGACGGCACAAGGTTCTCGTAAATATGCCCCTAGGTATGTTGGCCTATGTTTGTGAATTCTGAAAAAAAGTGTTTTTTGCTTTTTTGGAAGTGGCCTGCATTGAAGATGCTGGCCTTTATTAATGTTGAAGCCTACTTATGAATAAGAATATGCTATGTTGTTATGTTATGTTACTGCGGTGTTGAGATAAAATATCGAGATGGAAATATTGACTAGCAGAAATATTGAGTCAAAAATATTGTGACATGGAAATATCATCAGCAAGAATATTGTTGTCAAGAATATCGATATTAAGGTAAGTAATATCGATTTTTAAAATATCAAAGTCATTAATATTGATTGCAAAAATATAGGGCCTTATTACGATGTTGGTCGGAAACTTAACCGCTCGACTCCTTGTCTGATTCGGTTCTGATCGACTTGCAGTCGGCGGTTCCGCCCAACTGTTTATGATGTTTCCGAACACCATTTTTGACTTCAATGGGAGCCTGTGTTTCGACAGACAACACAGGCTCCTATGGGGAAAAGGGGTGCCTGTGGAAAACCTTGCACCCTGTCCCGGGCACCCTATGGTGCCTGCCACACTGTGCATTGTTTTACTGAGGGGTCCCTTGGGTACCCCCTCGATCCCAAACCAGAAGACTCAGGATGAAGGGGGGCTTGCTAGGGGCCACCAAAATCAGTTTCTGACAGCCCTTTTGTGTCGGACAGATAGAGTCAGAAAGGCTGTTGTAATCCGACATCGTAATCAGTCGGTGGGAAACGCTGTCAATTGAGCTGTACGAATCGGCTCCGACCGACTTGGATTCTCCAAATGCTGGTCGGAACCCATTCGAAATGACCGAAAATGTTCCGACCGAGTCTGGAGGGTGGGTTCTGACACGGTCTAGGAGAATCGACTGTCATTCGGAGGCTTTCTGACCAACATCGTAATCAGGCCCTTAGTTGTTTATAATATAGAACATGATTACGATTATAGGGAGACCATCACCGATAGGCTGTCGGTGGCGGTCTCCCTGCCATCGTAACCAAGTTCACCGCTTGCCAAATTAGGATGGTGGGCGGTGTGTTGGCGGTCGGAAAGACTTACTGCCACACATCCGACGGCCTCCTTGAGCCCACTGCTGTACGGATTACAATGTCCCTTTCCACCCGCCATTTCATGGGGGGTAACCCGCCATGAAAAGGCAGGCAGAAAGGGACTTTGGGGGCTCGTAGTGGGCCCCCCTCGCTCTCTCCCCCCAGACATGGGAACTGGGACGCTATACAAAATATAGGCATTGAAACCGTCGCAGTGGCGGTCACATTGTAATGCCTATGTCGGGACCGATGACAGACTGTCAGGCCGTCCCGTTTCAGATACCGTTGCGCCATCGTAATCAGCCCCTTAGTTTTTTAACTATTGTTATGTATGTTGGTATATATTTTAAATGTACATGATGTAATTTTTATGTATAATGATTGTTTATGTTTTTTAATGTATTTGTAAAGTTATTAGTAGTTATTCAATTCAATGTAAGTAATTTTTGCAATTTTTAGCATAGTAGCCGGTTGTGGGTGTTTATGGGCACAGGTTGGGAAGTAACCTAATTATAATAAATTAATGATTAATATTTAATTCATATTATTTTTTTAGTTAATAATTAATTATGTTAATAGTGTAATTAATTTTTTTAATGTACATTTGATGTGCGGGTTGTGGGGTTTATAGGTGTACAGGATGAGAAGTAATTTATTTTTAATTAATTTCTAATTAATGGTTTATAAATAATAATTATTTAATTGCTAATTAAGGTGTCCATTACGATGTCGGGCGGATAAAAATCCGCCATCAACCACAGTGGCTAAAATCCGCCCGCCTACACCCCCTGAATACCGACCGAGCAATTACGATGGCGCGAACCGAAAACCGCCGGAGGCGGAAAATAAACAGAAAAAACCGCCCGCCCATGTCCGAGTCCAAGTCCATCCGCCCGCCACGGACGGAAAGACGCACGAAAAGCCAAAACCGCCCGCCCTGACGACCGAGACACCGCCCGTGAAATTAGGATCGTACCGACATGAGTGCGGAAAATCCACAAATACACCGCCCGCCAGCGCAAACAACAGTGATGAAAATGGACACGGCGGAAGCCCTGGCGGCCACCTCCATGCACAGAAACCATCCGCTGACGAAAACAAACACACACAACATGGCTAACAAGTCCACACAGCAACCCACGCACAAAAACCCAAACACAGTACACATCCCTGAAACACCCCCCCCCTGGACATACAAATCAACTACAAATCCCAGAACACCAGCCACAACACACCTGAAAACAACAGACCACCATGACACACCCACATAGGTAAGTACAAAACCAGCCCCTCCACAGACCAGAACCCCCTGCAACATTACAAACTGAGGACGAAAGCACACAACACAGCGAGACAGAAAGGACAGCAGCACACCACAGACACGCACCTATCACACCCATCACCACCACCACCAAACACCTGACCCACAAACCCCCTGCACATCACACACCACACACCGCACCAGCACCACAAACACCAAAACACACACCATGGCATCACACAGAATGCCCAAGTTCACTTCCACCGAGCTGACGGTCATGGTCGACGAGATCGTCAAGGTGCACCCACAAATCTATGGCAACCAGGTCCAACAGACACCACTATCCACCAGAAACCGGTTGTGGAGCAGGATCGTAGACCAGGTCAATGCAGTCGGGAACGTTCCACGCAACAGAGGAGAAATAAACAAAAGGTGGAACGACCTCAAAAGCGTGGTCAAGAAGAAGGAGAGCAAAAATCGAGAGCTGGCTGCCAGGACTGGCGGAGGGAATCCCGCGCTTTTCAAGACCTTCAAGGCGTGGGAGGAGAAGGTGCGAGTGATCATACATCCGGAGATCCTCACCGGATTACCAGGGGGAGTGGAGGCTGGTAAGTACAAACAAACGTATACCAGCACACCGCTATGTACTCACATGCACCACCACCATGCCATAGCTCCCAGGGACAAACACCCCCATGTCCAGCACACAATACACAAGACATCACCCACACATGCAACAGACACTGATACACACTCAGCCCAAAGCTACCAACCAACAAAACCATGGGGGCATGTGTACAGTGAGCCAGCACCGCAACTACCACCAGGTCCCCTTGTACTCCAGATGCGCCAGAATGAGCACTCCCCACACCCACATCCATGTGTCTGCCATAGCTGCACTGACCGACAATGAACAGGTAAGTAGCCGGAACACAAAGACAGTGAGTCGGAGGGGGACAGCCGAAGTCAAACACCTACCAGGCCCCCACTACCACAGACCAGCAAGGTGGAGCACACCCCACATCCATGTGTCCGCCATAGCTGCACTGACCGACAATGAACAGGTAAGTAGCCGGAACACAAAGACAGTGAGTCGGAGGGGGACAGCTGAAGTCAAACACCCACCAGGCCCCCACTACCACAGACCAGCAAGGTGGAGCACACCCCACATCCATGTGTCCGCCATAGCTGCACTGACCGACAATGAACAGGTAAGTAGCCGGAACACAAAGACAGTGAGTCGGAGGGGGACAGCTGAAGTCAAACACCCACCAGGCCCCCACTACCACAGACCAGCAAGGTGGAGCACACCCCACATCCATGTGTCCGCCATAGCTGCACTGACCGACAATGAACAGGTAAGTAGCCGGAACACAAAGACAGTGAGTCGGAGGGGGACAGCTGAAGTCAAACACCTACCAGGCCCCCACTACCACAGACCAGCAAGGTGGAGCACACCCCACATCCATGTGTCCACCATAGCTGCACTGACCGACAATGAACAGGTAAGTAGCCGGAACACAAAGACAGTGAGTCGGAGGGGGACAGCTGAAGTCAAACACCCACCAGGCCCCCACTACCACAGACCAGCAAGGTGAAGCACCCCTCCCTCCCAGTACCATGTGGCATCCATTGCATTGCGCACTCAGAAACAACCTGTAGGTGGGAAACTGTACAGGGCGGGGTGTCTGTAGGCATGAGGACTGTACTACGACTGACACATGGGACATGACACGTAGCAGAGGAACACGCAGCACTGCTCCCAGTCACAATCATGAGACCAATGTGCACACGGACATGTTCGACAGAGTCAAACCCCACATGACCTATCACAGATACAGCAACACCTAAGGAGCCACGTCTGCATGTACAAGTCCCACTGGAGCACAGACCCACACGGCAGGTACTGTGCCACCCATCACACACATCAGCAACACCATCGAAGTCCTGTCCATGTAGTCCTCACTGCCTGTCACCCACACATCGTACAACAACACCCACGTAAGACAGACCGTACTAGAAGTACCAGCTTGGAACCACAATATTGCACACAAAGACAACCGGACCCATGAAACACACAGGCACACAATGCACATTCAACATATCATCCATCTCATCTCACAGCCACAATGTCATGATAGGTATGACATCCGAACAGCTGGCCCACATCCAGTAGACATGCAAAGATACCTGCCTATGACAAAACAAGTGCCTGCAGTGACCGAAGCGCACGTCACACTGCGAATAACGACACACATAACATAGTCAACACCCCAAGAGCACAGCACTGATGCACATGTACCAGGGCAGCGCGCACACAAAGGAATTGGACCATCTTCAATACGACGTGTGGCACACAACAAGCACGAACTCACAACATTGCTACCAATGTGATGTCCATGAATGATAACAGTCAGCAGATATTCCGGCCATGTGAGACAGACACACACCTTTGTCCATGCACTGTCACATTGCCAGAACACATGTCACGTTCTGCACCCATCACCCACAGCATGTACCCCAAAATCATATCTCAACCCAAGAGCGTGTAGGGGGCTGTACCCCCTTCTGGCATCAGCGTACCTAAGCGTACCATCCCTCCCCCTAAACCATCGTTCAACCCAACATCGCCGATGGCCCTGGAGCACGCATACACACGAGCCACAAAATGTAGGAGCATAGCAACACACACCCATCGGCATTGCTAATCCGTCCCATGCTACATGTCCACATCACACAGACCCATTGCCTAGCCCACGCATACACACATCGTACATCCACACACACCACTGGGAAACCTGTGGACGACAGTGCACGAACTGTGAATGTCAGACAACCAATACATACTTTGCTAGGTGCAACACAATGACCCATTTCATCCTCCCCACAGGTGCCGAACTGCTGGATGCTGGAGAGGGTGACAGCAGCCAGCACAGCCAGTCTGCAAGCCCCCGACCCGGACTCACGGATGTAGAGGAGCTGGACACCTCTCCGGACACGGACCACCCAGCAGGCCCATCTGGAGTGGCAGGGCACAACCGCTCCCCAGGGCCCCTCCTGCCTACCAACCCATCACCCAGGGCTGCTGACCAGTCACAGACCCCTGCTGCCACGGCCGTTGCGGCCACCACCACCGCCGCAACCACCACCACCGCCGCAACCACCACCACCACGCCATCCCTCGCCATCCCTCGCCACAGCACCTGTGCAAGGGTCGGCACGGCCGTCGGGCTCCACCCTGGGAGCCAGAGCGAGGACCGTGGTGAGCAATGTGGCCAGTGGGCAGGTCGGTGGCAGCAGTACTGGTAGGAGGAGCAGGGTCAGGCCAACGGCAACTGTGCCTGGGAGCCAAGCCCTGCCGCCAATCGACAGAGTCTTTGGGGCCTATGAAGAGGCCCAAGGCAAATGGGCCAGGTCGGCAAGCGACACGCGGGAGGTCCTTGCGGTGTTGAGGTCCATGGACGCCCATATGGCCCAAATCGCGGCACTCATGGGCCAGCTGGTGGTGGGGGAGGGCACAAGCAAGGCCAGCAACACCACCTCCGCCACCACCTGCTGTGGCGCAGGCTCGTGCAGCCTCGCGTTCCCCTGCGTCCACAGCGAGTGAGCACTCCTCAGCCACCACCAGCGGAACATCAACACCCCCCCCTACCAAACGTGGAAGGGGCCGTCTGAAGAGGAAACAGGTGTCCAGAGAGGACTTCACCCGCACCAAACGCCAGTGAGTCAGCCAGCCACCTTGACCACCTACTGCATTGACATGGAATACGATACTACCCCACACTGCCATGTGAATGGCATGTGTCTGTTGGACTGTGGACATAGAACTCCATGGGTACACCTTGACCATCACGCAGCCATGACCGTCAAGTCATTGTCACAGCATGCACCACATTTGTCATCACCTTGCACACAATCACATGTCACCGCTGTTAATAAATACACCTTGTTCACAATCGGCTTAATGTGTCCTGGGTTTATTCCACGATGTGCAATCGCCACCATGAGCAGAAATGCATCTGCTGTGTGGCATGTCGATGGGACAGGAGAGGCTGCAGGGACCTAGGGGTGTGAAACAGAACAAGAGTACATTCAATGAGTGTGTCACACACTCATCACACAGTACTTGTCACCAACTACAAGCAATGCACACACATCTCACAGAGCAACAGGGCACAATGCTACAGCCACTGTCAGTGGCATACCAACCTGGACATGGACCATTGACACACAGCACTCAGTGAACAAAAGGCCCCCATAACAGAGCACACATACACCTGCACAACTACAGCTACATCAGCCATCGTACATGGTCACTCACCGTCAAGTGAAGTAGCGGGCGATGAGCTGCTGACGCACATTCACAGCTTCATCCTCTCCACTGTCCTCTTCACTGGAGCTGTCCAGGTCTGCAGGCTGGGGCCCTGGTTGATCTCCGTCATCCACAATTAGGGGGATCTGCTTGCGGATCGCCAGATTGTGCAGCATGCAGCAAGCCACAATTATCTGGCACACCTTCTGTGGGGAGTATGCCAGTGCGCCCTCGGTGCGGTCCAGGCATCTGAACCTGGACTTGAGGAGGCCAAAGGTCCGCTCAACCACACGTCTGGTCCTCCCATGTGCCTCATTGTAGCGTACATCTGCTGGGCTCCCAGGACGTCGTAATGGGCTGAGCAGCCAGGCTCCATTCGGGTAAGCAGAGTCACCTGGGTGTGAGGGACACAGAGAACCGTTGCAATTCCAACTGGACACAAGACAGCATCGCACAGCCAGCACGCTACACTACTCCACATACTCACCAACAATCCAGCCACGGTCCGGTTGCAGATTGGTCATCAGACGTGGTAGGATGCTGTTGCGCATGATGTGCGCGTCATGGGCCGATCCTGGGAATTTCGCACACACGTGTGTGATCACCATGTCCGCAAGGCACACCACTTGCACATTCAGGGAGTGCGTGTGCTTCCGGTTGCGGTAGAGGTGCTCGGTGGCCTGTGGTGCAACAAGGCCAACATGGGTGCAGTCTATTGCACCAACGACGTGGGGGATTCGTCCAAGAGCATAGAATGCACCCTTCACTGCCGCCAATTCACGAGCCCTGGGGAAGCGGATGTATCTGTTCCTGTACAGCATCATGGCTGACAGTACATCCCTGAGCACCATGCTGAACATGGGTTGGGACATCCCACCTCCACTGCCCACTGTGTGCTGGAATGACCCAGTGGCGAAGAAATGCAGTGCAGCCATCACCTTAGCCGTGGGGGTGAATGCTGTTGGATACACCCTGCTAGGACGGAGGTGGGGTTCCAACAAGACACATAGACGATGCAGGGTGGGTCGGTCCAGACGATATTTGCGGATGACCTCAACATCCACCATGTCTGACAGCAATTGGTAGGGGCGATGAATGTTTGGTCTCCGCCTAGGAAAGATGGAAGTGTACACATGTCAAAGCAACACGCCACATGGCATATTCACATGCACAGAACATAAATGACTGGGCAGGCAATTGAATGACAGAACGGCTGATAAGTAGGGACAGCACAGCCACAATACACTTACACAGGTCCCCTACCAATAGCAATGGGCAGTGACACACACCATTGCTATGAGCATGCACATGGGGAGTCAGGCATTAACAACTTGTAAGGCATGCTGAAGGCAACAGACTGCATTATCGGTAAGCTGCAACACCACGGCAACATAACTAGCTGCTGTGCATCACACTGCTTCCGAGGCTGGGTGTGTAGGGCACACACCAACAACGCTATGGACACAGGCTGAGCGGCCAAAACAAGTGGGACCGGTGGCACGAGGGGATATGAGACAGTCATTGATGTCCCTACTGCACCCTAAGTACAGCACTGTACGGATCACACCTCCTGAAACATTGACAGGTGTACACATTGACAGCCCCATGCCGACACGGCTGTGTGCCTGCAACTACACATCACAAGTGACACGTAACATTGCACGTGCCAAGTGGCAGATGTACATAGTGAAAGATGGCATGTGTGTGCATATGCATATCCCATGCTCCCATGCCAATGTGTACATGATGATGTTCCTACATACATGTGGAGGCTGAGCACTGGCCGTCCCTGCCTATGCACACGGCATGTTGTGGCCCTGTCCATTGTGGTCCTGCACCCACACGCAAATCATGGCCACACCTGCAGATGCATTGCGCACATTATACTGTGTGGTGCACATGGCATCAGCGGACTGTACCCGGCATGGGCCAGGCCCTTACGGCCAACTCCAATGACCCTCGCGGTTGCACCCTGCGTGTTCCACTGTGGAGGTAAGCGTCCCGGGCCAGCTGGGAGCAGGCCAACGTCTGCAATTGCAGCTGCCAGACATGGTACACGAATCGCAGCAGCTTGTACCCACTGCGACGGCCCCAGGGGGTAATATGTGTGTGTGAGTGGGACAGGCATGACCACAGCTACCTGGCACTGCAGCCTGGCACCCCTCGACGACAGCTGCTGCTGCCACCACTACACCTACACGTGGATGACGCTGAGGACATGTCCAGGTCCACTCACCAGCGAGGAGCCAGAGAACCTGTATTCCGTACTCCACGCACACTGCACATGGCTATTCCTTGCGAAAGTTGTGTGTTAGAGACAACTGCAGTGGGTGTGGGTGTGCATGTGGGGGACACACATGTCGTTGCTCCTCAGCACTATGAGTCAGAGCCTGTGGAGTACAGACATGCACTGCACACCATGCTGGCCGCAGGTGGCATGGGTATGTGAGCTCTCGGTCGCTTTGACGTGTCTGTCCCACCCGAGTGGTGGTACATGGCAACTTCATGTCAGACATCCAGTGACACAGACAATTGGCAATGCAGGTCTCAGTCCACCTGTCGGTCGTGTGGAAGTCAGGCTGGGGCCATGCTGCCCTTCTCAGTCCCAGCAGGCCTGGCCTGCACATTGACTGCACAATGCCAGTCGGTGCCGACACAGACTGCCTAGTGGGTTACATGTGTCTCCTGTTCAGGACCCCCTGGATGAGCGCTTACTCTGCACTGTCGATTGGACACACCATGACTCGTGATAGGGATGTGTGTGAGGGATAGTGGCACTGAATGTGACCTTCGTTGCGGGGTGGGCCATGCACAGGGCGAGTACGCTGATGGTTGCGCAGTGTTGGTCACAGTGGGTACACCCACACAGATGTGTTGCCTTGTGATCTTTTTCTAGGTCAGCCTGACAATGGACAGTAGATGTGGGCAGGCTACACATTGCTCGATGTGCTGTCTATGTGCATGTCCATTCACACCAGGCACAACTGCCCCTGCACATGTGACCCCTGCTGCACTCAGTGCTGGGTCTGTTGTGCTGATGCACCGTCTGTGCGTGGGGCAGACAGCTCTGCTCACTTCCGTCATTGCCCATGACATCACTTTGCGGCAGATGACATGCTTCATGGAGGGCCCACATGTACGCGTGGGTGGACTACACAAGACTGTCCAATGGTTGTCACCCCCAGTCAGTGCTTCGAATGGGAAGTATGTGGTGCTGGTACTCATTACGCTGTGTCGGGTGTGCGGGGCTAGGTGCGGGGCTACATGCAAGACATGGGTAGGTCATCGGCTTATCTACTAGTTGCAATACACACGAGACATGTCTTTTTCTGACCACATCAGGGGCATTCCTTAAACTAACTGGAAGTCAAACAGTTATCTTTTACACTGTCCTCATGGCCTCCCCTCGCTCACACCAATATGCATTTGCACATGAGAAGCTAGCGCATGCACAAGCAGCTCCAAGCTCGCCCCAGAGAGGCCAAGGAGTGTATGTGTGGGTCCATTTGTACATGTGGTCTGTCTCACGGTATAATTAGTGGCGTGACGCCGTCCACATGCGTGGTGCCCCGACTCGGGACCCGGGCAACATTGACAATGCATGACAGGCTCCGCAGTCCGGATACACCACCTGCAACACACAGAGGCTGTAGCTGCCCTAGCGGGCCAGTCCGCGTTCAACTGGAGCTCATGGCCCCACACATTCACTCTTTGGCCTCTCTGGAGCGAGCTTGGAGCTGCTTGTGCACGTGCTGCTTCTCTGTTGCAATGGCATGTAACGTGTGTGGGTGTATTGTCAATGGGTGGGATGGTGCGAGCCACCTTCCGTGATGTCACTGCTGCTTGTGATGTGTGCGTCCCCCACTACTTCCATTTGACTTGTGCCATACTACACATTGTGGATGTGTTGCCTGCGTGATGTGACAAGGATGGGCGCGCCATGACCTCTCACCCACCATGCTCAACTGCCATCCCGTGCCCTGGATTGCCTGTGCAAGTGGACAATGTTGGGGATACACCAGGTCGACAGGGGATGTGAGTGCCTTGGCAAGGGCCTGGCGGACGCGCAGCAGTATCCGGCATGTCCACGGAGGGTGGGCTGACGTCTACACTTGATGCGGCATTGTTCGTGTGCCCGCCTGTTGTGCACACACGAGTTCACATTCGTCACCAGACAGGTGGTCTTTACAGATTCCCAGCAGTGCGCCAATGGACTGGTCCTGAGTCCTACCAACACAGCGTGTTTCAAGATTGCATGTGCGCACCTACCCGTCACACCAACCCACCTGAGCCATGCGTAACTCCCGCTTCACATGACACATGTGTGTCTTCCACAGTTGTGCTACTCATTTGCGTTGACATCCAATGACAGTGGACTACATGGTCATCTCACGACTGCCGTGTACTTCACACACTCTCATCCTCTCTCATTCGTACTTGTGAAATGAATCAGCAGAGACACATTGTTGCTTCAAGCCATGTATTGGGACTAATGTCCTCTGTGATGCAGTATAGTGAACACTACTGGCAGCGAAGTGCATGTGGAGGATATACTCAGCATGATTACACATAGCATAGGGTGTAGGGGTACAGTGTTTAGTTGTTGACTGTGGGATGTGGGCTTCAGAGTTACAACTGCTTAGCCGTTGGTGTGCTAATGTACATTTGCTGATTACTGTGGTGCTGCTGACTGACACAGACAGTATACATTTAGCCTACCAGTCCGCTTGTCATCATGGGCACAGTGCATCTCAGTTCCATGTTACAGGTTTGCTGCTATGGTTACTCATACACACGTGCGTGGAGGTGACATCAGGGCATGGGCTTACGTGCATGCAAAGGCGTCCCACTTGTTGTTTTCGATGTGGTGGGTACTGGCCATGTCACAGTCACTGGGCTCATGTTGTTGGTGGATGCACTTGGTGTCCATGCAAAGGTCCTGGCACGGACGTTCAATGGGAGGTGTGGTGACAGCTCTCACATACTACAGCAGGACGATTGCTGTCCACTGACCGGTGCATATGTTCATGGGCGCAGGATCCATATCATGGCATGGTTGTACGTGCAGTTCTGTCCATGTGGTTGCCATACACAAATCCCATGCCTCTGCCTCCCCCTGTTCATGCAGAGTTACTGGATGTGATGAGGTACAGGGTGCATTTCCCAAATAGTATCAGATGTCATGGCAGTGTAGTTGTTGTTGTGGTGTCAGTTGCAGGTTGCATGGTGTAGTAGTTGTACTGGTAACTGCCTAGTCCGTGCGTAAGCCAAGCATGGGTACGGTGTGGGACATCATTGCTCAATTGGGGGTCTGGCGACGGGGCACGACGAATTGACAGGTTGTCAGGAATGCAATACCTTCCAGCAGGGCTTCCATGGCATTGGTGGTGGACATGGTTGCCAGCCAATGTAGCGGATGGTGGCTGTCAAGGTGTTGGTCGTGAGTTGTCCCTTGTAGGAGCATGATGGGACATGTTGGATGGCATTCGATGTAACTGTAATCCATTATCCGTCGTGTGGAGGCACAGTGGTCTCATTGCAGTGTGGGTCCGATAGTCGCCACATACGCCATGCCCCCATCGGCTGAACAGGCCCTGTCGTGGGCGTCCAGGGGGTGGAATAGTTGTAGCAGGTCCGCCCTTGGACATGCCGGGTTGGAGAGACATAACTCCACAGGATAGTAGAAGGGACACCTCCGACAGTAGAAGACGGGGATGACGCAGCTGAACAATGCGATGCGGTAAGTTAGTCGGTAACTTACGTTCAGCAGGGCCAGATTGTCACATCCCAATATCTGTATCAGGTTATGTTTGTACAGCTTGATCTGTCCGGCGTAGTTGGGTAGGTGTGGTGCAAGTGCCATTTTGCTGCAGGGCGCTGTGGTGGCGTGCTCCGGCTGTCTGTGCAGTCTGCAGAGTTCAACCTCCGATGTTGCTGGGAATTCTGTAATGGTCGTAGGGAGGCAGGACTTGTGTTATGTTGGCTTGTGCGGAGGACACGGGGCTTCATCCCACATGCTTCTCTGAATGGTCAAGGTCAGTGGTGTCTGACTCCTTCCAGATAACTTGCATGTGAATCACATGGGGGAGTGTTATCATTTCTTCTTTCCGTTGTGGATGTTCTTTGGTGTTATGCGCTATCTGCCCTGTGGCCGCTTCCCTCTGCATGCCTGTGTTGGGCTTTGTTTGGTGCAATGACTGTTTTCTCCGGCTTGTTTAGTCGGGATGTGGTTTCACAGTGGGAATGGAAGGTCATTCGGTGCTGTCTCCTCTCCCGTGTGTGGGCAGCAGGCTGCGTTTCCGCTGTACGTTGGGCCTTGTGTTATAATTGGTCCCACCTGTTGTCTGTCCCCGGTATCTTTGATGTTACGTATTGCATGTCTTGTTATTGGGTGCAGGGTGGCACCGGTGTTTCTGTGTGGTACTGGCGTACCTTTTCCCGACGGGGTCCATATTCTGCTGGGTGATGTTGCCTCCGCTGTGTGCTTCGCCGTGTTTTGCACACAGGGGTGTGTCCTAATGTGGCGTGACGTCACTGACATATTCGGGTCAGTTGTGTGACGTCAGGTTGGCAACAGTGAATTGCCGGTTGGGGACATGACTGTGGCAGGGCTGTCACGTGACATGTGCGTTCTGGGTGGTGCTGGTGTGTGTGGTGTTTGGTTGTGACCCTGTGTTGTTTGTGTGCAGTGCATGCATTGTGCTGCCATTGGCCTCTGCGTTGTGCGCATGTGTGGGTGCAGTGGTGGATGTGTCGTGTCCACGCAGGGGTGTCGGGGTGGGGGCCATATGCAGTTGTCCCGCCCTTGCACTGTGTGCGCTGTTTGCGTGCCCCTGTTGTGTGTCTGCCTACCTGCGTCGCCGCGGTGCGTTGACTCCTGGGTGCTGCATCAGGTAGAGCATGGGGAGGGCCTGCAGTGCTGGATTCATGCTCGGGGGTCCGCCTCTTTGCTATCCGTACTGTGAGTTCGGTTTTCCGCCTTGCTTTCACGTGTGGTGTCTCTTAGCCGGAGGAACTGTTTGGTTCTGGCATCGTAATTTGTACGCCGGGCGGTACGTGATTTCGTCGGGCGGTGTGTCTCCATTGGCCGCGCCGCTCCGTGAACGGGCGCACTTTGATGGCGGACGGCGTCGCTGGCGTACGGGCGGTGTTTGGCTGTCTTTTCGCATCCTAATTGGGCGGGCGTGTGTGCTGTGGCGGGCGGACGGTAACTGGTGCTTTTTGCATCCGCCAGCACGGCGGTGGTGCTTCCGCCCGCCATCCTAATGGGCCCCTAAGTATGTTAGTTATATTATTATTTCTATTTAGTATGATTATTTAATTTATAATGAATTATGTTAATTTTGTAATTACATTTTGCAAGTAAAAGTTTGGATGTGGTTTAGGGTTTTGTTGGGGTATATGGTAGGAAGTAAATTAAATTTTAATTAGGTTAGAATGAATTTTTGAATTGGTAATAGTTATCAAAATTAAAATGTATTATGTTAGTTGTGTAATTAATTTTATATTAAATTTTAGGAGTGTGTTGTATATTTTGTGGGGGTAAAGTAAATTAAATTTTGTTAAATAATAATTAATTTTAATTTATTGATAATTAGTTTGATAAATATTTATGTTAATAATGTAAAAAGTTAGCTTTTCAAAGTTAAGGGGTCCATTACGATGACTGGCGGATGCACCTCCGCGATGCTGGCGGTGGGAGAAAACGCTGATTTCCGCCCGTGAGCAGCGGTGCCCCCGTCCGCCATATTACAATGGCCAAACACAGCCCATTGTCCGAACGCCGCGGTGCAACTCGCACCGCAATCAAAACGCGCCCGCGGCGGAGACAACCAATCCAGAGCCACCGCCGTACGCAATGACGTCCCTACCGCCGTACAAATTAGGATGCGCAAAACAGCCAGGCCCACCGCAGCGGAGAAACCGGCCATTCAGAGCATACGGAAGCACCACAGCGGAGCGCGAAATCGAGAACCGGAGCCGAACGCCATGGACCCGGCACTACACATCTTCCCGGCGCTGTACATGATCCACCTACAGCAAGCCATGGACCGTCGCGGACGCCGACGCAGGTACGCCATCACACAACTCCGCTAACAAACACAATCCACAACTCCATGTCCGATGTAAGGTGCCTGCACCCACCAGACACCCTTGTGGGGACAGTAACACAACCACAGGTGTAGCCACACATGTCCCACCTGCCACTAGTCCACCCCTCCACACCCCGGCCACCATGTCCGCGATCCTGAAATAATGCCCAGTTCACGTGACCACAGCGTTGAATCCGCGAGTAAAAATGCACACAACGTAGTAGCCTGGGCAAGCGCAAGGCAGGGGCAGTGCCCAAAGTACACAGGGCAACACTTCCCCACTCCACACACTAGGCCCACCCACACCATGAAGGGACATGCCATGTGATCTCCCTGTGCCCCCACATGCCCAAAAAGCAGCCAGGTGAACACACACACTGCACCACACAACAAACAACTAGGGAGACAGCCTCATCAGGTGTGGCTGCAGAGCAACACACAGCGTACAAGCACTGGGCCAGGGGAACACACACACCACAACAACACCACACTCGTGGCAAGTAAACTGAGTCCAAGCACCAATTAAACACACACAGATAATGAACAAACACTCCAATGGACACACAGCCTGTCAAGTCACACAGACATACCCCACACTGACACACATCAACAAACACAGACCACATGCCAACAGCAATGGAGGACAACAAATAGGAAACCCAAAGTGAGGTGCACACAAATGGAATGGCAAGGAGCTGAACACCAAGAATGTGTATATCACATGCAAGGAAAGGAACACATTACATCCACCCCAGCCAAACAATCCACACATGGCAGTCACAGTGAGTGAAGTCAAACCAGAGTCACCTCACTGCAACAACTCAGGGAGACAGCAAGGCAACCCATGAATAGGCACATGGATGAAAGGAAGGGTATAAAGTCCAACCCTGATCAGCTACACATCTGAATCAAAATACATCACAGGAGTATGTCAGCAGCACAATACACAGGGCCCATTGCAACACTCCATGACAGTCAAACACAAGTATGAACCTTCACACAACCCCACACCCATCACACCTGCAGCACACAACACCAGTGACAAACACACAGAAGCTTGCCAATAACATCCAGTCAAGACACTGACAATCAAACACACCCCCTGGGTGGTATCCACAAACATCACACACACACAGGTATGGCAGTACCACTGTACGCACAAAAACAACAGTCAAACACTGAACACAATAAAAACACACACACAGAACTACTACAACAACAGACAAGACCTGTGCAGCTAAACAGTGCAAATTCTATGGGAGCACAGACACAACAGGAGTACACAACCACATCAGTCATGAAAAATGCACAGACAACATACCACAACACATATAAGAAGTGCATCCACAAAAAACAATAATGGAGAACAAAAGGCAGAAATGGGCCTACAATGACACATAGACAGACATACCACAACACCCATCCACTCAAAATGGTGTCACAGTGTACCACATGTCTGCACATGCACAACCATGACCATAGACACATCAAATGTGAGAGGAGAAAACACCAAGGACCCACATAAGACAAGCACAGCAACCACAATAGACCTCAGTCCATGTGACATACACACAAGTAAGGCACACCACAATGGCAACACACCTGAATCAAACACAAGCACAACACACACACACTGACAGGAAAATAGAACACCACACACAGAGCAACAGTCAACTGCATGACACAACACAAACACTGCACATAGCCACATCAGTCACAACACATGCACAGGCAAAGATATCAACATGCTACGGAAGCCAAACATCAGGGGGTGAACAACAGGCAAGGACAAGGCAGTATCAACTCACAGCACTGCATGCACACCAAGCCTGTGTGTGCACAACAGACATACCAGTTATAAACAGAGATGAGTGACAACCCTTGAACACACACAAGAACAAGCTAAACATCATACACACACCAACACACCCAGGAAGCCAATCAGTCCCCAGCAAACACACATACTACCAAGCCAACACACACAGATGCAGAAGTCTGGGACACAAAAGTTGAAACAACATGATCAGAGGAAACAAGACATTGGCAATGTTGAAGTGGAAAATAGAGCATGTGTCACAGTAAACAATACCCACACAGTAACCCTTTCATTTAGCAAGGACACTGACAAGGCAGACAACAGGAGTAAATATCTTATTTTTATTAACATTTCACACTGACATGCAGCAAAAGTCAGACAAGAGCAAGGCCAGTGGCCAGTTCAAAGTTCAGGTGAGGTACATGAGAAGCTGCACAGGCAAGGGACAAACAGCAGTGAACAACAAGGCCAGTGGCCAGTCCAAAGTGCAGGTGAGGTATATGAGATCCTGCACAGGCAAGGGGCAAACAGCAGTGAACAGCAAGGCCAGTGGCCAGTCCAAAGTGCAGGTGAGGTACATGAGAAGCTGCACAGGCAAGGGGCAAACAGCAGTGAACAACAAGGCCAGTGGCCAGTCCAAAGTGCAGGTGAGGTACATGAGAAGCTGCACAGGCCAGGGGCAAACAGCAGTGAACAACAAGGCCAGTGGCCAGTCCAAAGTGCAGGTGAGGTACATGAGATCCTGCACAGGCAAGGGGCAAACAGCAGTGAACAACAAGGCCAGTGATCAGTCCAAAGTGCAGGTGAGGTACATGAGAAGCTTCACAGGCAAGGGGCAAACAGCAGTGAACAACAAGGCCAGTGGCCAGTCCAAAGTGCAGGTGAGGTACATGAGAAGCTGCACAGGCAAGGGGCAAACAGCAGTAAACAGCAAGGCCAGTGGCCAGATCAGAGTGCAGGTGAGGTACATGAGATCAAGCACAGGCAAGGGGCATACAGCAGTGAACAGCAAGGCCAGTGGCCAGTCCAAAGTGCAGGTGAGGTATATGAGATCCTGCACAGGCAAGGGGCAAACAGCAGTGTACAACAAGGCCAGTGGCCAGTCCAAAGTGCAGTTGAGGTACATGAGATCCTGCACAGGCAAGGGGCAAACAGAAGTGAACAGCAAGGCCAGTGGCCAGTCCAAAGTGCAGGTGAGGTACATGAGATCCTGCACAGGCAAGGGGCAAACAGCAGTGAACAACAAGGCCAGTGGCCAGGACACAGTGCAGGTGAGGTACATGAGAAGCTGCACAGGCAAGGGGCAAACAGCAGTGAACAGCAAGGCCAGTGGCCAGATCACAGTGCAGGTGAGGTACATGAGAAGCTGCACAGGCAAGGGGCAAACAGCAGTGAACAACAAGGCCAGTGGCCAGTCCAAAGTGCTGGTGAGGTACATGAGAAGCTGCACAGGCCAGGGGCAAAGAGCAGTGAACAGCAAGGCCAGTGGCCAGATCACAGTGCAGGTGAGGTACATGAGATCCTGCACAGGCAAGGGGCATACAGCAGTGAACAGCAAGGCCAGTGGCCAGTCCAAAGTGCAGGTGAGGTACATGAGATCCTGCACAGGCAAGGGGCAAACAGCAGTGAACAACAAGGCCAGTGGCCAGTCCAAAGTACAGGTGAGGTACATGAGATCCTGCATAGGCAAGGGGCAAACAGCAGTGAACAGCAAGGCCAGTGGCCAGTCCAAAGTGCAGGTGAGGGACATGAGATCCTGCACAGGCAAGGGGCAAACAGCAGTGAACAACAAGGCCAGTGGCCAGGACACAGTGCAGGTGAGGTACATGAGAAGCTGCACAGGCAAGGGGCAAACAGCAGTAAACAGCAAGGCCAGTGGCCACTCCAAAGTGCAGAGTGAGTACATGACATCCAGCACTGGGAATGTGTGGTACAGTACCCTGCCATGGTCAGCAACACACTCAGGGCATCATAAATGGGCAGTCCATGGTACCACTGTGGGAGAGACATGTGTGTGAGGGTGACCAACACTCAGACTTAGCTGGCAGTATGACTGGGAGGTGGCTGTCTGTCGGGCCAGTTGGGGTACTGGCTAGGGGAGAGAGAGGCCCAGCTGGGGTAGAGCCATCAGTGTTCTGGGAAGCCTGAGGGCTGCTAGGTCCAGGTGTGGTAGAGCCAGCAGTGGTTTGGGAAGCCGGAGGCTGCTAGGACCAGGTGGGGTGGTGGCACGTGGAGGTGGACTCATGCTTGCACAAGACCCAGTGTGTGTGGGAGAAGTTGGAGGGGTTCCCTTCCGCTTCTTGGGGATTTGATATGGCTTCCCTGTCCTGGGATTAATGCCAAGTGGGGTGTATACAACAGGCACACTCGTCACAAAAGCTGGCTCATGTGCAGATGCTGGTCCCCCCTCTGGGGACGTGCTGGATTCTTTGGGACGCTTGGCCCCGGATTGCCTCTGCCCCTGCATCACCTGTTTACCCTGTGTCCCCCCTACAGTGGCCTCCTTCCCCTGCTTCACAGGACTCTGGATGGGAGTAGATGTTGTGGGTGAACTTGCCTTGGAGCTCTTCTTACGTGTACCCTTAGCAGGCACCTGTTTGTCACTGGGCACGGAAACTGTGTGCTTGTCTCTGCGAGACACTTTTGGGACAGGTGAGTACTTGGCTGGGGATGCCTCTGAGGCATGTGAGCCTGAGGCCTGCTCCTTGCCATCCTTGCCCTGGGTGTGGCCTGAAGTGCTTTTGCCTCTGCGCTCTGGTGTGGGTTTACCTTTCTGTGGGGATGGTGTCTGCGGCCTAGACTGCTTGGGCTGCTGCTGCCGTGTGCTGCGTGTGCTGTATCTGTCCCTTGATGTCTGTGGTGTGTGGTCACTATCATCAGATGCAGCCACTGGCAGGGTGGTGGGCATAGGGACTGGAGCTGGACTATGGGATTGGGCAAGTTGAATGGCTGCTGTCACTGCAGAGGCCAGAGACTCTACAGTCCGGTGTAGCCCACCCATGTCGGAATGCACGCCCTCCATGAAAGCCACCACCTGTGCCAATTTTTTGTCATGGTCCAGGAAGGCATTGAGGAGAGCTGTCTGACCCACACACAGCTGGCGCAAAAGGTCCACAGACTCCACACTGATGGCAGCAGGGGGGACAGGGGCAGGGGCAGCGGTGCCTGGGATGAAGGACACTCTTCCCTTCCTCGTGGGCGAACACGGGCAGCAAAAGTGGGAGTAGCAGGGAGGGTGGGCACTGAACGCTGTGTGGTGGACGAGGAGGCAGACTCCCCATTTCCTTCGGACAAAACCATAGATGCATCACCTCCGTCGTCAGATGACGTAGAGGTCTGCGTTTCTGTCAGAGACTCCTCTAGATGACTACGGTCCCCCTCTGATGCGCTGGTGACATCCGTGTCACTATGCAGGTGAGCATCACCTGTGCCTGTTGCCTCACCACTGGTGTCCGTCCCGTGTCCTTCCGTTCCCATGTGAGATGCTGCATGAGAGAGAGAGAGAGGATAAGTACATCTGCATCAAGTCAACAAATATCTGCAAGTGAAGCATCACTAATGATGGACAATGATCCATGTTGGACAACACCATGGGCAGTAACATTGTGCAACCTCAATACAAACATATAAATTACTGTGGAATGATGAAAAATTGTACAGAATCCACCCATGTGATGGACACAGCCATTTAGCCTGTTGGTGGCTACGTCTAACAACACACACATATCCCTCTGTGCACACCTAGGGCCCTGAAGGGTTCAAAGATCCTACTCACAACATGTTGCCAACGTCACAACATGATCCAGCAGAAGGCACCAACACAGACCCCAACATAACCACACACAATGTCCATTGGCACATGCCATCCACCATGTCGTATCTTGGGGCACAACTACAGTTGCACATCGGTGTCAGATGTTTAACCAGCACTAATCTGACATCAGGCAATGCACACATTGATAATGGCACACTCAGATCATGCACTCTGCTGGACCCTGACATGTGATGTCCGTGACGACACCAATGAAGATGGTACCAGAAGCCACAAACTACAAATGTGAAGTCAAGGCCCATTACACCAATGACATGGGAAGGTACATGTAGGGGGAATGCATGACAACTGCACCCCACACCGCGGCCACTTACACACCATTGCATCACACTAGCAATATCACAGCCCTGCACTGGCCCAGGCCTGGAGCACATGCTGGCAAACAACAACGAGAGTCACACTCACAGAATACTCACCACCAGCTTGCTGCTGATGCACCTTCAGACGTGCATCCAGGTCAGGCTGCGTCACTGCTAAAATGCGTCCCATTAGTGGTGTCATGCTGCGCCGCGCCAACCTGCCGGATCGAGGGATCAGCCTCAGTGTCATCTCTGCCACGTTCCTGCTTAGCAGTGCAATGTTATCCCACCTCTTGTCACAAAAAAAGGGTATCCTTTGGACGCTAGTCTAACAGGTCAAAAACCAACAATCAATTATCTACATTCAATCCCAATCACACTCATTCAATTGGGCACCATACATATACAGAAAGTATTATCATATATCCCAGATAGATAATCTAGACAACTCAATTTATGAAAAAATACAAATCAATTTATTAATTAAAAACCAATAGGGTACACAGTTAAAAAACAGGGTAGATATAGTCCACAACACTATCAGTCACTTCAAAGCTAGCATCAATTAAATGTCACAAATGTTAATAACAAAATTAAAAACCACAATTGCATAAAAAGGAGAGTACAGATAATAGACAAGAGCAATCTGTCATTTGGGTGGTACACATCCGTGTTAAGCAGTTTCTCCAGCTAAAATCCAGTATTTTACTATTTGTTGGGTACTCATAGGCTTTAGCCCCTTCACGGATTGTGTTGTTCTCACAAGGGCGTCCCTACTGGGTGGTGGTGTTAGTTGTTTCTGTGTCACTGTTGTGTGTCCAAGCAGCTGGAGTATTATCTCCATGGCAAATGTATTACTTTAGTTGTGTGTCTGGGCAGTGCTAGCTTCATACTGCATGTCATAGTGCAACTTTAGTGCAGATTGACGTTTGTCTACAGTCCTTTTGGATCACGTACCTTATCCACTTTATGTGTGCCACATTGACAATGTGTGCTTGCTGATGATATTGTGCAGTTGTGTTGTTGTGTCTTTATTCACGTCAAGACTGCATATGCTGGTCATTATTAGACATTGACTGACTTTGAATTGTGTGTAACAGCATGTATGGCATGTCTACTGATGACAGTGGATATTGGCACAGGCTTGTGAATATGTCTGTGAGTGTCTCTAGACTTGTGTGGATTAGCATTGGCTCACATTCCATGCTGAGTCCTTCAGAAGTGGACAAATTGTGTAGTTCATGTGTCCCATGTCATGATTGCACAAGAATGTGTGGCACATACAGTAGACATTTGGAAGCCAGCAGTGTTTCTGTTTCACACATGTCCTGTATCATTTACTGTCCCGGCTGTTTGCACCAGATTCCTAAATGTGACTATTACCATTCACAGACACTGTTTCCATGTTTGTTGTTCTCACTGTGGTAATACTGAAGAAGTGTAGTACCATGTATTCTCTATGTGTCACGACTGTTGGCTTGCACTGTATGGTGCATTGTGATGCCAGTCAATGTTTGCGCTGTGTGAATCAGAAGTTACGGAGTTGTGCACATCTCATGGTCTGTTGCACTGACGTGTCCCCTTTCATCTCACCTAGGAGGCGACCCAATGTGTATCGCCCTGTCACCCTGCTGGCTAACATTGAGGATGATGACGTGATACGCAGATTCCGTCTGGACCGCACGAACATCCAAGACCTGTGTGCCATGTTGGATCCTCACCTGCGGGCTGGCAGGACATACCCAACAGCATTGACAACCGAAACAAAGGTGATGAAGGCACTGCATTTCCTGGCCAGTGGGTCATTCCAGGAGACAGTGGGCATTGCAGGGGGGATGTCTCAGCCCACCTTCAGCTTGGTGCTAAGGGATTTCCTGTTGGCCATGATGCGATACAAGGACCAATACATCAGTTTTCCAAGGCGTGTGGCTTTGGCGGATATAAAGGCGGATTTCTATGCCCTTGGCCACATCCCGAATGTTGTAGGTGCTATTGACTGCACACATGTTGGCCTGGTTCCACCACAGGCACGGGAACACATCTATCGGAATCGTAAACATTTCCATTCTATCAATGTGCAGGTGGTGTGCCAGGCCGATATGATCATATCGCATGTATGTGCCAGGTTTCCGGGCTCCGCACATGATTCATACATCCTGCACAACAGCATTGTGCCCCAGCTGATGGCTAATCTACTTCCGGAGCGGGCATGGATTGTGGGTGAGTAGGCAGAGTCAAGTTGTGTGCTGTGTGTGCCATGCTGTCCTCTGCCACAGTTGTATTACTGAATCGTTATGTTTATTTCACACCTAGGTGACTCTGCATATCCCAACAGACCGTGGTTGCTGAGCCCACTACGTAATCCTAGGACACCGTCTGACGTCCGCTACAACAATGCCCATGGTAGAACACGTCAGGTGGTGGAGCGAACCTTTGGTCTCCTAAAATCGAGATTTCGCTGCCTGGACCGGACCGGAGGGGCATTCATGTACTCACCCAAGAAGGTGTGTCAGATAGTGGTAGCATGCTGCATGCTGCATGCTGCACAACTTGGCCTTACGGAAAGGAATACCCATGATCCTGGACGAGGAGGAAGGTGTCGACCAGCGTCAGCAGCTCATCAACCGCTACTTCACTTGAAGGTGGGTGACGATGTACAACTGGTCCATTGTCTGTTGATGTAGTTGTTTGGGTGGAGGTCTATGTGATCTTTGTGAGTGCATCCTGTTGTTGACTCAGTGCTGGCTGCCTATGTGTTGGATACAGGGTATGTAGGAACTGCTACAGGATGTCTCTGTTGGTACTGTTGCACATTGTTATGTGTGCATATTGTTGTACAGTGAGGACATGTGTTGTGTGATGGCTGTGATGCCACCACCTGACTAGTGACTTTTGTTCTGTTGTCTTTTGCTAGGTCCCTTCTGCCTCCCCTTGCCTACAGAGGATCCATGCTCCTGTGACATTGTAACCATGGTAAACATTGCACAAACTGTGATAAACATGGAGCAGACTCAAATACATTGGTGCGTTATTATTGTTTATTGTCAATGGGTATATGTGAGAGGGAAGTGGATATTTACATAAGTGTGAATGGTGAATCTATGAATTGGCAGTGATGGTAGATGAGACAATAAAGTAGGCACCACATTGATGTGGTGACACAGTCCAACAGATGGATGCCATTTCCATGGCAGTGTGGGTAAGGACAGTGTTCCAAGTCAATGGCAGGGTGAAGAGTGTTGCCATCATGACTGGCTCCTTGACTGGCGTTTGGCAGGTGCTTTGCCACGGGTGAGTCCCATGTTTTTCTTTGGACGGCCCCTCCTTCTTTTGGCAGAGGGGGCATCGTCTGCTAGGCCACTGGGGTCTGAGGAGTCACCCCTCTCCGTGCCCGCAGGGGTGGATGATGAACTGTCATCCTGCGGGACAACAGGGGGAGGTGGAGGTGTGTGATGTGGCACTGGCCTATCCCTCAGTACCGCCACTAACTGGACCATGAGGTCCACAATTTGTCACAGACGGTTGTCCATGGACCTCAGCAGACGGAGCTCCAGGGCATCTTCGTGGGCCTGGCCCATTTGTGCCTGTGTTCGTTCATAGGCACCCACGACTCTGGTGATGTTAGCCAGGGCTTCGGTCACAGTGTCAGGTGTTGTTGGAGTCCCACTTGTCCTCCCACCTGCCCTGCTATCACTGGCCTGTTGCCTCACCACTCTAGGCACACGCCTGCCCTCCACAGTTGTTGGTGTTGGCTGGGCATCCTCTGTGGCTGGGCGAATGTTGCAGGCAAAGGTGGTAGTGGTAGTGATGGTGGTGGTGGTGGCGGCACAGGTTGTTCCAGCAGGGGTCAGCGTTGTTGTTGTTGCTGATGGTGGGGGGGGCAGTGGGGTCATGTGACCGGTTGCGCCCTGGCACACCAGATGGGCCGGCTTGGAGCTCCTCATCCAAAGAATCCAGGGACTCCGCATCCAAGTGTCCACGTTCCGGGGGTGGAGACTGGCTCTGCAAGTTGAGGTTGTTGTCCTCTGCAGTCAGTTGTTGGTCACCTGTGGAACAGAGGGTACATGGTCATTGACTTACAGCCATATGGCTTGCTGTGTTTGATGTCTCTTATTTACATGTTATGCAACACACAGTTACGTATTTCATGAGTTGAATGTCTGCACAGTGTTGTTCGTCATGACATGATGTGGAGGTACATACATCTTGTTCCATGGTGTGACAAGTCATTGGATGCCATGCCCAACTTGACACTCTTTGTATGGAACTGATGAGTTGTCATCTGACAACTGGCTGCCATGCAACTTGATGTGATGCATCGAGGATGATTACTCTTCCCGACAGATGTTACATATGCACATGTACTACACATTGTCACATTGTTATCTCATGCATACCTTTGTAATGTTCTGTGGTTGTATTTATTTGCTGGACAGACCATGCCTTTTTATTGTTACTATGGTCCTTCATGCTCAGCACCCATGGAATTTGCACATTGCTTTCTGTGCAGGGCATATTTGGTCCCTGATTTGCTTACACATGGGTTTAGTCGAGTCACAGTTCTGGTTCTGTCAAAGTTACATACGCATCGCTGTCTGCATTCTATCTACTGGGATGTAATTGGGGTGTATTTTGTTGTGATGTGTGGCATTGTGTTGTCATTAGCTCAATGCTTTCGTTGAGGAATGGTGGGGTGCATGCACTGGCTGCTTACCTGTACAGTTGGCATCTTTTGGGTAGACTTTCTACCACATGCTTCTGGTTGAGAGGGAGTGCTCATTCCTGCTGAGGGATGGGGCAGGGTGTGCCTGGTGGGAGTTGTAGTGCTGGCCTCCCTATTCCAAACACTCCTCCCTGTAAAGAGGGCTACCTACCTGTTAGGTGAGGGTGTAGCACACAATGGCTGCCACATGGGTGTGGGGAGTAGTCCATCCTGCTCAGCTGTGGGACAGGGGGCCTGGTGGGAGTTGTAGTGCAGGCCTCCCTATTCCAAACACTCCTCCCTGTAAAGATGGCTACCTACCTGTTAGGTGAGGGTGTAGCACACAATGACTGCCACATGGGTGTGGGGAGTAGTCCATCCTGCTCAGCTGTGGGACAGGGGGCCTGGTGGGAGTTGTAGTGCAGGCCTCCCTATTCCAAACACTCCTCCCTGTAAAGATGGCTACCTACCTGTTAGGTGAGGGTGTAGCACATAATGACTGCCACATGGTTGTGGGTAGGGGGAGTAGTCCATCCTGCTCAGCTGTGGGACAAGGGGGCCTGGTGGGAGTTGTGGTGCAGGCCTCCCTATTCCAAACACCCCTCCTTATAAAGAGGGCTACCTACCTGTTAGGTGAGGGTGTAGCACACAATGGCTGCCACATGGGTGTGGGGAGTAGTCCATCCTGCTCAGCTGTGGGACAGGGGGCCTGGTGGGAGTTGTAGTGCAGGCCTCCCTATTCCAAACACTCCTCCCTGTAAAGAGGGCTACCTACCTGTTAGGTGAGGGTGTAGCACACAATGACTGCCACATGGGTGTGGGGAGTAGTCCATCCTGCTCAGCTGTGGGACAGGGGGCCTGGTGGGAGTTGTAGTGCAGGCCTCCCTATTCCAAACACTCCTCCCTGTAAAGATGGCTACCTACCTGTTAGATGAGGGTGTAGCACACAATGACTGCCACATGGTTGTGGGTGGGGGGAGTAGCCCATCCTGCTCAGCTGTGGGACAAGGGGGCCTGGTGGGAGTTGTGGTACAGGCCTCCCTATTCCAAACACTCCTCCCTGTAAAGAGGGCTACCTACCTGTTAGGTGAGGGTGTAGCACACAATGACTGCCACATGGTTGTGGGTGTGGGGAGTAGTCCATCCTGCTCAGCTGTGGTACAAGGGGGCCTGGTGGGAGTGGTGGTGCAGGCCTCCCTATTCCAAACTCTCCTCCCTGTAAAGAGGGCTACCTACCTGTTAGGTGAGGGTGTAGCACACAATGGCTGCCATATGGGTGTGGGGAGTAGTCCATCCTGCTCAGCTGTGGGACAGAGGGCCTGGTGGGAGTTGTAGTGCAGCCCACCCTATTCCAAACACTCCTCCCTATAAAGAGGGCTACCTACCTGTAAGGTGAGGGTGTAGCACACAATGACTGCCACATGGGTGTGGGGAGTAGTCCATCCTGCTCAGCTGTGGGACAGGGTCCTGGTGGGAGTTGTAGTGCAGGCCTCCCTATTCCCAACACGCCTCCCTGTAAAGATGGCTACCTACCTGTTAGGTGAGGGTGAAGAACACAAAGGCTGCCACATGGTTGTGTGTGGGGGAGTAGTCCATCCTGCTCAGCTGTGGGACAAGGGGGTCCGGTGGGAGTTGTGGTGCAGGCCTCCCTATTCCAAACACTCCTCCCTGTAAAGAGGGCTACCTACCTGTTAGGTGAGGGTGTAGCACACAATGACTGCCACATGGTTGTGGGTGGGGGGGGTAGTCCATCCTGCTCAGCTGTGGGACAAGGGGGCCTGGTGGGAGTTGTGGTACAGGCCTCCCTATTCCAAACACTCCTCCCTGTAAAGAGGGCTACCTACCTGTTAGTTGAGGGTGTAGCACACAATGACTGCCACATGGTTGTGGGTGTGGGGAGTAGTCCATCCTGCTCAGCTGTGGGACATGGGGCCTGGTGGGAGTTGTAGTGCTGTTTGCCTGGACACATACAACACAGTTAATGTGGTCTACCTTTGTGATGTTTGAGGTGCGGTGGATGTAAAATCAGTGTGACCTGTGTGTGTTTTTGGGGTGCAGATGTGTGTACTTGTGCCTCAGGGATGTATCTTTGTAGTTGTGCAAGACAGTACATGGCAGTTTCATGGTATACATTAGTTGGTACTTACCAGCCTCCACTCCCCCGGGTAGTCCTTCAAGACTCTCTGGATGCAGTATGGCAAGCACCTTCTCCTCCCACGCAGTGAACGGTTTTGGTGGGATGGGAGGGCCTCCACCAGTCGCATCAGCCAGCTCACGATTCTTGGCCCTCCTCTTCTTGACAACACTCTTCAGGTCATGCCACCGCCTCATGATTTCATTCTTGTTGCGGGGCACATTCCCTACTGCATTGACCCTGCCCACTATCCTTGCACACATGTTTGTTCTTGTGGCTAATGGTGTCTGTTGGACAATGCTGCCAAAGAGTTGTGGTTCTACTCTGATTATCTCATCTACCATTACTGTCAACTCAGTGTCAGTGAATTTTGGCATTTTGTGATGTGCCATGGTGTGTGCTGTGCTGATGTTTTGGGGTGCAGTTGTGAGGGTGGTGTAGGTGGTGTGTGTGTGTGTTGTTGTGCTGGTGAGATGTGTTGTGTTTTGCCTATGCAGTGTGCTGCAGGCTTTGGTTCCTTCAGGGCTGGAGTAGTGCAAAGGATTGTGGACAGGGAAGGGGCTGGTTTTATGCTCAGCTATGTGGGTGTGTCAAGATGGTGTAATGCAGTCAGGTGTGCTGTGTGGGTTGTCCTGTGATTTGTATAATTGAATTTGCCATGGTGGGATGTCATTGGGAGGTGTCAGGTTATTTTGGGGGCAGGGCTAGTTGCCTGTGTGCATTTGCTGGGCTTTTTTAATTTTTTTTTACTTGCCGCCATTTTTTTTGCGGAGCATCTGCAGCGATGGCTGTGCTGCAGGGCTTCCGCCGGATCTCACATTGGTTACTGTTGGCGACCGCGGTGGACGGAAACAGCGGTACGTACCGCTGTGACATCAGGGATATCATAATATCATTGGCGGTCACTCCGCGTGTCTGGCGGCGTGTTGATGTGTTTCCGCTATGTTACCGACCGTTGCGGTTGAATTTTCACTTTCTCTGCCCTCTACGGGGTTTTTCGATGGCTCCTACCGCCGCGGATGGAATGTTTTGGTGGTTCATCATAGTAGGATCAGCGGGGTTTCCGCGGTACCTGCGGACGGTGATTTTCCGCAACCATGGCGGTCGGATTTTTTTCCGTCCGCCATCGTAATGACCCTCTACGTTTTAGGTGTTCCTGGTAAGTTTTGTAGGGGTATATGGTGGGTGGTAACTAAAATATAAATTATTTAATACATTATATTTTTGTTAATAAATAATTGTAAAATTAAAATAATTTTTTATATGAATTGTTTTTGGGAATTCAATTTTAATACCTTTTGCAATTATTTATGATATATATTTAACATTATAATATGTATTTATTTTAAATAAATGTATTGGAAATATATTTGTGCTTTATTTTTATATTTATATATATATATATATTTTTTTTTAAACTATTTCATTGTTTTGCAGATAATTTGTTTGTTTATAGTGTAGTACTGACTGGAGTGGGAATAGTAAATTTTGCCCCTCTGCAATCCAACACTTTCCCTAATGTTGCTCTGACTGGAGTGGGAATATTACATTTTAGCCCTCCACAATCTAATACTTTCCCTACTTTTGCACTCATTGGAGTGGGAATAGTACATTTTAAACTTCCACAATCCAACACTTTCCCCACTGAGTTAAGCCTAGGCAGAGTTGGCAGAGTTTCACTCCGCGGAACTCTGCAAAGTGGCAAAAAAACTCAGCTACACTCCGCGGAGTTCCGTCAGCGGCGGAGTCTATTAAGTCGCAATGCTCGCATTGATTTTAGTGCCAGGAGTTAGACCCGCACTCTAAAATCAGCGCGAACGGCACTATGCGTCGCGCCAGAGGGCGCTGCTGTTTTCTGCCACTCGAGTAGACATTCTACTCAGGCCGCAGTTTCCTCAACGCGATCGGAGTGGAATTCTGCGCCCACCCCTAGTGGGAATAGTATATTCTACCCCTTCGCAATGCAAAGCTTTCCCTACTGTTGCACCTTTTGGAGTGGTAATAGTAAATTTTACCCCTCTGCAATCTAACACTTTCCCCACTGTTGTACTGACTGGAGAGGGAATATTAAATTTCACCCTTCCATAATCCAACACTTTCTCTACTTTTGCACTTATTGGAGTGGGAATAGTAAATTGTATTCCTCCGCAATCCACCAATTTCTCTACTGTTGCGAATATTGGAGTGGGAATAGTAAATGTTATCTTTCTCTAATATAAAATGTTCCTAGTGTTGTATTAATTGTAGTGCTCTGCAATGCAATATTTTATCTAATTTTACATTTATTATAGTGAGAGTAGTACATTTTACCTTTGTGTGATGTAACAATGTTATTACTGTTGTGTTGTGTGAGGTTGGAGTAGTGCATTTTATATATTATTAGTATAAGAATGTGTCTATTTTTGTATAAATTGTAGTGGGAATTTTATATGTATTAATTTTAATATTAAATTATTTATTTCATATTGTTTTAATTTATATCATTATGTTTTTGTTTGTTTAAAATAATAATATTTATAATTATAAATATTTGTATTAAATTGTAAAATATTTACGTTGTTTACTTCGCCATTTTAATTAAAGTGGTTTGCTTTTTAAATATTTATTTCTAATATCATTTAAAATTATCAGTGTTATAATACTTTTTTAGCTAAATATATGTTAAATATATACATAAAGTAAGTTTATTTGTTATATTTGTTACAATATAAATTAAATATATTTAATTTTTTATTAAATTAATGTTAGTAGTTAATATATTTTATTTTTAATGTTTTAATTTATATATATTTAAAAATTAATATTTAATGCAACAATATTATTTAAAATTATATATTTTTAATGATATTTTTGTACTTACCTTTTTAAGTATAGGTAGTTGATATTTTTGTAGTAGATATTTTTGTCTCAATAATTTTGTAGGTCTATATTTTGGACCTTGTTATTTTGTCAGTGAACAGTTACTGCAGCTCATATAGCAAATTTACATCAAACAGTCTCTTTGCACTAGGTAACTGTCCCAATACGGCTCAGGATACTTATCAATAGGCTTGCTTTAAGAGCCAAGTCTTCAGCATCTATATGAACTTCCCATAATTTAAGGTGGTCCTGAGTTCCAGGGGCAGTGAGTTCCAGACCAGAGGAGCAGTGACTGAAAAAGTGACTCCACCTCTCCTAAACCTCTTAAATTGGGGGATCACTAAGTGCAAATGGGTGGATCAAAGATCTCTGGTGGGGGAGTACTTGTGGATCCGAGAGTTAATAAAAAGAAGGACTTTCATGTGCAAAGCTTTAACAATAGTGCAACATGTTTTAAATGCAGATGTCTGTGCAACTGGGAGCCAGTGAAAGTATTTTATTCACTTTAGGATTATGGCAACGTTTGGGAAGCTAAAAAATCAGCCGAGCAGACTGGTTTTGGACAACTGAAGCCTCCACATAAGATGTTTAGGAAGACCCATGTAAAGAAATTCGGCATAGTCAAATTCCCAACATGACCAAAGCTATTATAACCTGAACCAAGGAGTTGGTGGTAAGGAATATCTTGATCTTCTTAATTCTGCGTAGTTGGAAAAAGCAGGAGGATATCACTGAGCCAAGTTGTGGTTTCAGAGACAGATCTTTATTAATGATAAAACCATGACTTTTTATCGACTTCTTTAGAGAGAGGGGAGGACCCAACTCATTGGGCCGGAAGGAAGGACTCCAAAGGTTGACTTATGTTTTGTCAGAGTTTAGTTTCAAGTGGTTGTCGTTCATCCAATACTGTCTTGGAAATGCAGCTTAGAATTTGGAGAGCTGTCAATTGTGAAGAGGAGTTGCCTGTCATCAGCATACTTACACATTTTTACTTTCATGTTTTTCAGAAAGTGGACCAGGGATCGGATATAGGGGTGGGCGGAATTTGCGTAGTCGCGTTACGCAAATCTCCGCGAAATTGTTAAAAATCTCCGCGAGCACGAAGAAATTCCGCGAAGTTGCGGAATTGCTTGTCCCGCACGTTCGCGATGTGTTTTTGCGTGCTCGCGGTGAAATATATCGCTAACTTGCCCATGCGGTCGCTAATGGGCGTGGCCATCTTCTTCTACACTTGTCCCGCCCGCTCGCGATGGTTATTTCCTGTTCCGGGTCGCGTATTGCATGCTCCCGCCCGCTCGCGATGCTTATTTCCAGTTCGGGGTCGCGTATTGCATGCTCCCGCCCGTTCGCGATAAGTATTTCCTGTTCGGGAACGCGCATTATGTGTTCGCAACGCTTTTTGCGTGCTCGGGGGGGAAATATCGCGCGAACTTGCCCATGCGGTCGCAATGGGCGCGGCCATCTTGTTTTTCACTCTATTGCTATGGTTCTGGGCCTGCTTTTCAATCCTCCCTCTATCTTTTCAATCCTTTTTTTATTTATTATCTATCTCTCTATTTTCCTGATTCTATATTTTGAGTTTTTTTCTACTTTTTGTGTGTTTTTCACTACTTTTTCACTCTTTTTCTATTACCTGCTTTTTAATTTCTTTTACTTACTTTTTAATTCCTACCTTTTCTTTTCCGCCCCGCCTACCCAGAACCATGGCAAAGGGCCACAGGGCTCGTAGCCAGAGCCGCGACCGCCTTCCTTGCGGAAGGCGGCACCAAAAAGGGATGCAGGCACGGGCCTTATTCGGTGAGGCGGAGGTGGCCGCACTGTTTTTTTTTGTTCAGCACCACCTCCCCTCAATCCTGGCAGCAGGCGGCAGGCCTGGGTCCGGGTACGGGCTCCGGGCTCCGGGAGTGTCAGCAGCGGTGGGGCAAGGTGCGTCGGGCAGTGTTTCGCTGCTCTGGTGTCCGGCGCACCAATAATCAGCTGACGCACCGGTGGTCCGATATTCTGGACCGGGAGCAGGACCTGCTGGACCTGCTAGGAGTGGAGGTCCCGGGGCTTGGTGAGTAGCTATTTAATATTACTACTTTGTGTTCTTCTGCTCTGTGTTATATATTGCGAATATTTTTTTTTTCCGACCAGCAAGAATGCTGCTGCTTACATTGCAGGTAAATTACGTTTAAAAATCTGTGATTGTTATGACACAGGCGCTCGGCGCTACTAATCTTACTTGTTTGTAACTTTGCGCTCGCTTGGCCTGATGATTATGTAAGAGTTTCCTTTAGAGAACTTAAGTTAGGTAATGCTTTGTCCTCCTGCCACTAAGAAGGGATAGTGGTGGATTGATAGGTTTAGTTACTTATTAGTTGGTAATTTTTAAGTGGTGTGCATGACGCATCCTCTGTCACGTCACGTGCTGCTGAGTGCTGCTTACCCCAGTCCTTAGTAGAACCTTTTGTAGTTTGTTTAGTGAGTGTTAATAGGCTTATATCATCACTAGCAGAACATCAGCAGCAACCAGCCAACAATTTGGTGTATGCAAAAATGTATGCATGTGTCCTCAATCTATGCATTTTTGAGGACTAAAATAAATGGAAATGCAGACTTACTGAACAATTGGCCCGTCTGGATTGGAATAGGTGGGCTAGGTCAGCTGGTAGTTAGGCTTACTAGACGGTCCGTGAATCTCGCAATACTACTAGTCGATCAGATTAGATAGGTCAATTTTATTGCAATTGTTGTTCACAAAAATGTTTTTGGAGCGTATTTTAAATATTTTATTTGTTTCACACCAAACTTTAATTTTTGTCTCTTTATGAAATCTTACATGATCAGCACCCAGGGGCAAGAAGACGGGGTCACAGGCGGCGGGACAAGAAGATCATCAAGATGCCTCCCAGGGCCAGGACCGCTCCTCTACCAAGGGCTCTGCTGCTGGCCCCAGTAAGTCCTCCAGTGGTTAATATTAATAATTATATTTCCCTAACTTTTCCTGCACCTTATTTTCTCCGAACTATTATTTCGGTATCCTAATTCTATTTTTTACAAATTCTTCTTTGATCTATACTATCTGTTTCTAAATTCTTGTTATCCCTGCCTCTAACTGCGTCTGCTATGACTCTCTGTACTACTACTATTAGTCTGTCTGTAGCTAAGCTTGCCCAGTTGGCCACTCTTTATTTAAAATATTTTAAATAAAACTCAGATTCACCAATAGCTCTAGCCATGGAGTCCAGTCCTTTGGGTTGTCCTCTTCTACTACTTCTAGTCTTCTTAATCTTGAGGCTTTTCGACAATTCCCACCAAGAAAATGCCCAATCACATTTTACTATTTTTGATAGGATAGGACATACTACTACTGTTGTAGGGCTTCTGCACATACAGAACTTTGCACAAGAAAATAGGACGTTGGTGATGGGAGGTTGGACCTTCCTCACACCTCAATCAGAAGCCACCACAATCCCCTGACCGACTAGTTATAGTGTCTCATTAGGTCTCCGAAACCCCCCCCAAGATACCCAATGAGTAGACAACCCAGAACATAACACTCCCGACCTCTGTCGCGGGTGCAATGCACACCCTTTCGCTCACTCACTCGTGTAAGTCCACACCAAATACCACTGAGTCTATGTAAGTTCAAAAGGTTTATTTTCAACTGACAAGCTCTGTACGTTGTTCTATAATGCAGCAGCAACAGCAAAATGCATAAGATTAAAACAATAAACATTGTTACACTTAGTTACACTTACAACTACAAGTCCATAGAAGACAAAAGGCGAAATCATGATAACTGAACAGTGGTGGAAGAACCACCCTCCCCTTGGTAGGATTATAGTTTATATAAAATTATAAATGGAGATCTGAGAATTCTGGGGACCCCTCACCTTAGAAGAACCTAGTACTGGTTACATCATAAGCTCTGCAAAGCTCTGGTTCGTATAAGGGAATCTTCCGTCTGTTATGAGAAAAATGGTGCGATTTAGTATAGTGCAAGCATTTCTCAGTCGTGCCAAAAAGTGTAGTATTTTTATGGATAAGCAATATGGACTAACACCAGAACTCCATAACAAAGTGGCTTGTTTTTCGACCTTGTACGCAGCGCTCAGACAGTAGCAGTATGAGCTCATGTGGGCTCAAAGGCGTCTTACAGAACAAGCTGCGAGGTAACTTGCGCAAAAATAAAAGACACAAAGCTAAAATGGTTGCATGGCTCAGGGTAACTTAGCAAAGACTAGAATGACCCTAGGGACCATATAACACTACTAGTGTCTACTCTACTACCTGATTTGTACTAGTGATGTATGTTGTATATGTATTATGCATGTATTAACTTTGTTTTCAATCTTGCTAGTGAAAAATAGGGGGAGGTGTATATGGCATCTGAAAAATGTGTAATGTTTTTTCTAGGCGTACTACCGACCACCAGTACCGGGGCCAGCGGCGAAGGTGACGTGGCCGCTGAGGGTGCAGGAGATGCGGCAGTTGCAGGAGGAGCTGCAGGGGGTGAGCCAGCAGCAGTGGCGGGCGGTGGTAAGTTATATTCCTAATCCTTACTTATTGACATTACACTCGCTGCAAGGGTGTAATGTATACTGTACTGTTGAGACTTAAGTAAGAAGTTGTTGTGAATGGTTGAAAAAGACACCCTTTACTTAGCATTAGCAATAGCATTAGCGACGGGAGTGTACTGTTGAGTAACCAATGGCCTCTTCTATCGGACTTCAACTCAGCTGTGAAAGTTTTATGGAGAAGACTAAAAGTCAGATCAGATGACCTTGATGGATAGGTTGAACAAAAAGGGAAAGAAGGGTGGAAGGAGGAAGGACTGGCGAGATTTAATATTTATAACTGGCAGAGAAGGATACGTGGGATGCATGCATAGGTGTCTGATAGGAATCAGATGCATGGGTGGTGGAATGCCTGAAACTCCCACAAATGTTAGAGGCCGAGGTAGTGGGAGGATAGATACATACCACAAATGTTATGTACTGTGCTTGCTAGTGCTACTGTGCCACTATGTGTAGAATTAATTTGTCTTACTGCTTTGCTAAGAGTATATTTTACAATAGTCTTGTTTTTTCTTCTTGATATAGCTACTCCTTCCAAAGTGAAAGTCGACAGGAAGGAGTTGGCAGCCAAGGCCCGGCGCCAGAAGCTTGAGGCCATACAAGCTGAATACCGGCGGCTGGTGGTTCTAGAGGAGGAGGAGGAGGAGGCGGCAGCAGCTGCAGCCTCCTCCAATGCCCCGGCCCCAGCCCCCCCCTCCAGTGTTACGGCGCCACCGTCTGGCATCCGCCCGCCGCCACACTACATTACGCACTGCTGCCCCCCCGTGGATGCAATTGCCACGCACTGAAGCGGCGCGTGGCCCGTCTAGAGGAGCGCATTCGTGTCCTTGAGAGGCGAGCCCGCTGCGACCCCGTTTATTTATTGCCCCTTTTTTATTGCTTATTTTGGTGGGTGGGAATCGGGCGTTGGGGTTTTCACTTTTGGACAATTGGACATTTCATTTGTTGGACTTTTTCGTTGCGGGAAATGGACATTGGTTGGGGTTAGGGAGAGGGGTGGGTCAGGTGTTGTGGGATTTTTTGTACATAGTTTATTTTTGTTAGGGTATTAAATTATATATTTATACTTTATATACGATGTTGTTAATGTTTTGTGGGTGGGGTTACTGTTTTACGTCACACTGTTTCCTTGCTGGTGCAGGGCCACAGCCAGTGTTTGATTTAAATAATTGGCTGAGTTACTAAGACACAAACAGATAGATGCGGTACCCCTCACTGAGGGACTTGTCCTATTAGTACTGTCAGTCTCTCCTCCTAGTCTATGCATTCTGCAACTGGACTCAAAGGGGTGTGTGAAATAGAATTAATGAAAAAATGTCCATTATTAATTATGTCTCCCCCAAACTTCTTCTCTTACCTGTGCTTGATGTTTAACTTGGGCACGGCGATGGCTGCATGGTGATGATGGTTTTCTTTCCCAACATGCCATGGTTGTGGTGATAGTAGTAGTAGACCCTGGCAGTAGCATTTGCAAAAAAAAGAAAATGAGACAGTCAGTCGCCTGAGAGAGACTGTGGGAGGAGTAGTAGAACGAAGTACAGTACGGAACTTACTGCCAAACAATAATATGCCAAAATACAATAAAACATAATGGTGGCGGGGATAGCCTAGTACATAGAGTTACAAACTCTAGCTGTGTCGAGTCACTCGACTAGGCCTAGAGTACACTCGACACAAGCGTAACCGTTAGTGCTGTGTAGGAGGATGACAACAAATCCAATCGATGGCGGCAATTAATGCTGATGGATTAGGTTCCTTTGGTAAAAAAATGATCTTGCAATTATACTGCTCATGGGTGGCCAAGCAGAAGAAGATCCTCGCCCTGCCTTGAAATTGAATTAGTGTTGCTTTTGCCACATCCGCCCCAGCAAGCGTGTGATAAATTATTGGTGTACATTTAATTTAGAATCCATATTGTGGCACGCTGTGTGCGTGTCACGAAGGAGTTGCACAGCAAAATGCACACAAGTGAACAATATTCACAAATATTCCATAGTTTTGCCAAGTTCTTCCAGTTTATTCAAAATGTCATCGCTTTTTTTTATGCATCACGTCAAAGGCGAAAAGTTTCTATATTTCATGCGTCTTAGTGCTCTGAGATTGCCCATCCGGGCCTATTCGCAGGCAAGTGCGGAAACTTCATGATTTACCAGACGTGTAATTTACCCAATGCATTTCGGTCCTCACGACCTTCTTCGGGGGTATCTGTGATGTTTAAAAGTATATATCAATATATATGTTCCAACTAACAGTTCGTATACGAATTGGTTTTACAATGCAACATTTGCCCCTACTACCCTTATCCCCCATCAAAAATACCACAAAACATTTCACCCTAATGCCCTTATCCCCCATAAATTAATAACAAAAAACGTGTTGTGCTAAAGGCTTTTACACACGATATTCACTTCCCCATCTTTCAATTTAAAACTCCCCGCTGAAACTTCCCCAGTTCACATCGCGCATAACTCGATGCGCCCTCCTGGTAAACATCACGCTAGAAACCCTTTTTAAATCTAAATAATAAACTACCTTTTCCCAAGCCGTAACCGCAACATCCTTAAATAAACAAACTAATCCCTTACGTACCTGCTTTTAACATGTTGGTTTCAAAAACGTATAGCCTCCTTGTCTCCCTCCAGCAAGCATTCTAAACGTGTTCCTCCCAACGTGACTATTTAAATTAACTTGCACACCTGTGCTAGAAATGTCCCACCCATCCTTAAAGTGCACCCTACCTCTAAAAGCATAGAATCAATGCAAATAATGGTGAAATGCATTGGGTAAATTACACGTCTGGTAAATCATGAAGTTTCCGCACTTGCCTGCGAATAGGCCCGGATGGGCAATCTCAGAGCATTAAGACGCATGAAATATAGAAACTTTTCGCCTTTGACGTGATGCTTAAAAAAAAGCGATGACATTTTGAATAAACTGGAAGAACTTGGCAAAACTATGGAATATTTGTGAATATTGTTCACTTGTGTGCATATTGCTGTGCAACTCCTTCGTGACACGCACACAGCGTGCCACAATATGGATTCTGATAACATTGGCGCTGTTTTGGGACGGGGCGCACAGGAGTGCTGCACGCTAAACTGAAGAAAATTGTGACGAAATTAAAGCATAAAGATGACAAGGGTGTGCTTCAGGTTTAATACATGGTACATTTAATTTAGTCACACCTCAATAAGTCACACAGCCCGGGGGAAGAGGGTTAGGGTTTGAAGAATGGTTGGGAAGGGGGGTTTTGGGAAAAGTTTGACAAAGAAAAACAGTACGCATGGACAACAACAAAACACAATCTTGGCAGACAACCATATCCATAAATCTGTTAAGGGAGAAAAAGGAAATGCATGCATGATGATGATAACTTGATGGTTAATGATAAGTAGTACTTACTAACTACTACTAGACAATTAGACAGTACAGGGCAGCAGTATATTATGCAATTTGCCTTGCCTATCTGCCCTCCGAGAGACCCGAATTACATACAGTTTCTGTTCTATTGTACCGGCCCGGGCTTAAAGAGAGCAAAGAAAATTCAAAAATAGCTGTAGGGATGATTTGAATTAGAATCAGAGAGCAAACATAACAACAACAACAACACACAGTAGTAATGATTGAAGACAAAAAATGAATCAAATTTAAAAGATGATGGGGCATATCTACAAGGGCTTTATCTCCGTTTTCTGGCTTTAAAAGCCAGAAAAACGGAGATAAAACTATCGCCCTATCAACAAGAGGGTGCTAACATGCATAATCGCATGTTAGCACCCTTTTTCCGACGCCCCCTTTGCATCTCTAATGAGATGCAAAGTGAGCGTCACTGAGCGTACCCCAGATGGACTGCCTTGAAAATATCGCTGATGTTCACATCGCGATATTAACACGGCAGCCCATAGGATTTTAGCAGACGTTAGATTTTGGCGAAAACGGCCGTTTTCGCCAAAATCTAACGTCTGCTAAAATCCTGACTTACCTATGTGTGACATAGGGGGTGGATTATGCTGATACGACCACAGGGTCGTATCAGCAGATGATCGCCGTTTGCAGGGAACATCGCTGGAAAACCAGCGATGTTCCCTGCAAAACGGCGATAACCTCGCTATCTCTGGAATTCTTATCGCCCTGGGGAAACGCGTTGTTAATAACGTGCTACCAGGGCGATAAATACCAGAGATAGCCTGCGTTAGGGAATTCGGCGCTCAGCACGGCCAGCGATAATTATCGCTGGCCGTTGATAATATGCCCGGATGAAAGTTGATACTGTTACTGTATGTTATCCTGGTTAAAATGGGGAGTTGCAACTCAGCATTCCTCTTGGTCCTCCCTTCCATGGACGCTCCGGCCATCAATCTTGGGTGACGCCACTGCCTGCCTGGCACATGTAGATTCATTGGTAAGGTAAGTGAGAGTTGTTTTTCCCAGTATAGCACAGGGTAAGGGCCAGCCTGTAATTGTAGATGGGAAAACAAAAGGGATATTGAAAAATCAATTAGAAAACAAATGCATAAATTATGGTGGAGTGCAACAAGAACACTTTCAGAGGCGGCATGGATACATCATGTCTACTCTAGTCTGTTTCCAGCATTAACCTCCAACAACAACAGGACAGAGCAGGCCCACAGCACCCATGACCCATCCTCCATTTAGCGTACATTTTTTGACAGAGGCAGACAAAGCAGACATACAGCAACATAGCATTTTACAAATTAAGTGACTAAATCAATGCCCCGCTGTCAGTCATACCACCACACTCGACTCCACCACTACACAGACATGTAGGTCTGCAGTGGTTGTTGTTGACTTGGTTACCTTTTATGGCACTCATGAAACGCCCTGAGTTATTCCATCAATCATCTCGGATCGTACTGAGTGACTGCGAAGATATTATGTCACTGTGGTCATCATCATGGTGTGTTGTCCAACTCAGTGTGCAGTGTACAGATTGAGTCCCCTTTCCATATTCAAAATGCAATGGATCGGCCTGCAGTAGAAGTAGAAATTTGTTATTAAAAAACAAGAATGGAAACAGACGAAGACGGTGGTGATGGATTTGTTGTGATTTGAAGTTTCCAACCAGAAAGACAGACACACAAATAAAAGTAAATAAGGGAGAACGACAGTAAGAAGTGGAAGCCTAGTTGTCAGGGAAGTATAGCTCATCCTCAAACTCTGGGGGTTCAACCAGAAGTAGGTAATCAGCATCTAACACGCTACTTCCGTCACCTGAGCCGCTGTACTCATCTTCCTGCGTTGATTCATGTATTGTGTAATTCGGTGGTATAAATTGCTGATTCATTTTGATCATGGTTAACCTCTCCACGTTTTTTGGTGAGAGACTGGTCCTTTTCACTGTTACAATGGAACCAGCAGCACTGAAAACACGTTCAGAAGAGACACTTGCGACAGGTCAAGCCAGATAGTTTATCGCCAGCCTGCTGAGCACTGGCCATTGGCCCCTTTTGCCATACCAATACCGCAATGGGTTTTGATCAATGTAGACCTCTGTTGGGTCATCCAGGTAGGCCTGGACCATCCGGTCAATGTTCAGGGGTGCTACACTTTGTTTGGCCTCTTTTGTCTTTGCATCAGCACTGGACCTAGCAAGTCCTTGCTGTAAATACCAATCCTGTGCCGTTTTTACTGGGGCTGATGATCCGGTTCTTGCTGTTGTCGATAGTGTTGGTGTTGGTGACAGCTGTGAACCAAATGCACTGCCCTCAGGCTCTGAAGTTGAACTTGACGCCCGATGCCCTGCTGCAGTACTTGACGTGGGTTTGAGGCCTTTAATTACCAGCCGTTCCTTTTCCAATTTACTGGCTGACTCAGCTATCCAAGTTTTGTACCGGGCAACATCCACTTCTGAAAAAGGGAGTAATGTCTTACTGTTCAGTGCCGATTTGTACCGTGGATCCAGAATTGTGGCACAAATGTAATGTTCTTGTGACAAAATCTTAGTTTGCACCCTTGCATTTTCAGTTAAGCAACATGATAAGCTCTCCACCAACTTATATGCTTCTTTTTTTTCCTCCACACCTATGTACGCTTCAGACACCTCCTTCAGCTGTTGCTCTAGCATGTGCAACAATGGGATAGCTTGGCCCATAGTACAGTCCTCCTTGCTGACTTGACGTGTGAAGACCTCGAAAGGAAGAAGCATCTCTGTAAGAGATTTAACTAGGCACCATTGGTCCATCTGAAGAGTCATGCCTTTCACAGTAGCATCCGCCCTTTGCATGACATATTCATTGATTGGTCTGTACTGCTCAAACAGACGGTCAAGCATGTAATAAGTTGAGTTCCAACGTGTTGCCACCTCCTGGATGAGTGCTTTGACTGGCATTCTATAGTCACGTTGAATGATCCTCAGCTGCTTCCGGGCTTTAAAAGAATGGCTGAAATGAGTGCATATTCTGCGGCAGGTGGTCAGTAAGTTGCTGACTATGGGTTCTTTTTTCAGAAAGTCTTGAACTATAATGTTAATGCAGTGCGCCAAACACGGGACCCTGAAATAGGCACCAACCTGCATGGTCTTAAGTATATTACTGCCATTATCAGTGGCAACAAAACCAATGTTAAGCCCTCTTGGGCGCAGCCATTCAAAGACCTTGCTGTTAAACTCTTCCAAAATGTTTGCAGCAGTATGAGATTTTTCCATTGCGAACATGGCTACAGTTGCATGTTTCCGAGAAGCATTAAAAATCTCAGCTGTGTCAACAGCACCTACTTCAGATAGCTTTTCTCTAACCCCCACAAAAGAGACCCAGTGTGCAGTGATGCACATGTAATCAGTGGCTTGGCAACTGGTCCACATGTCTGTTGTCAGGTGGATTTTGTGAACAGCACTCTGCTGCAAAGCTTGTCCAACCAATTCCAGCACATCGTGATGTAGTGCTGGAACAGCAACTCGGGCGAAATAGGACCGGCTGGGAACCTTCCATTTAGGGCAGATGGCTGACACAAATTCAAGGAAACCCACCCCTTCCACAAATGAAAAAGGGAGAAGGTCCAGCGCTAACATTTTAGCCAGCTTCGCATTGTACAACCGTGCCATTGGGTGGTTGCGTTGGTACTGCCCCTCCGACCTAAGCATGCTGTCAATGGTAGGCTGGAATATTTTCCTTTGTGGTGCACCTTTCTTCTTGAACCCAGCTAGGCTCAACGACGCCGCACTTTTGCTCATTGCAGTGCCCGGTTGCCTTGGTGTCTCAGGCTGACTCTTAGTACGGTGCCACTGAGATGTTGCTGAGGATGTGGGTGTTACCACTACACTGCTGGGGGTAGGGCTAGAAATGTCTCCCTCTTGTTGACCTTCCACCGCGATCATATCTTCCCCTACTTCTTCATCCCCAACAACAGCAATGGGTCCAGTTTTACTTTTTTCTAAGTGAAGTAGGTGAGCCTCCCACTTGATACTGTGGTGTTTTTTGAGATGACTTGTTTGTCCTCCGGTACCATAGTTTGTACCAAGCTTACCCCACCTAACAGCCTGCCGACAAATTGAGCATATAGCAATGTTCTCCTCCTTACTGCTAACCGAAAAGAAGTCCCAAACTGGGGAGGAGAACTTTCTGGCGCTGCTGGAGGTGCCACTTTCAATACCTGATGAACTAGAGGGTGTGCCTGGAATTTGACTCTGTGCACTTACATTACCACCACCTACTGAGGTGGTGGTTGAGCTGGATGTAGGTCCCTGCCGGGCCTTTGCAAAGGCAAATATCGAAGCTGGAGGTCATGTTGGTGTTACCTGTGTTGGTGGTATCCTTGCTACATCCCTCGCAGTGATTTTGGATAGTCTAATAATGTTGGTCTCCATCTCCGCAGGCCCAGGAGTGATGTTCATGATGACTGGCTCTTCATCATCATCATCACCCCCCTCGTCTACATCTACCTCCATAACTCTAAGGCTTTCTGGAACCTTCCTTTTCACTAGCCTTGTCTTGTGGCGTGCATCACTCTCAGGCTGAGCTGGTGGCTTCCAAGTGGCATCTAGATCATCAGAAGCGGGGCTTGAAGAAGAAGTTGATGGACTAACCCTCCTTTTCCTTGCTGGGGATCTGGAAGACAATGGATCTTCTGGAACAGTGGCTTGCTCCTCTTTGTCTGCAAAAAGCTCGATTTCCTGAACTGCCCCTACTTCAGGTGGAACAACTACTATTGTGGGCTGTGGTTCCGGCTGTGGTTCCGGCTGTGGTTGCGGCTGTGGTTGCGGCTGTGGTTGCGGCTGTGGTTGGGGCTGTGGTTGGGGCTGTGGTTGCGGTTGCTGCTGCGGTTGCGGCTGTGGTTGCGGCTGTGGTTGCGGCTGTGGTTGGGGCTGTGGTTGGGGCTGTGGTTGCGGCTGTGGTTGCGGCTGCGGTTGCGGCTGTGGTTGTGGCTGTGGTTGCCCACTTATCTGCTGAGTTTCCGCCTGCGAGTGCGTGGATTGGGTACTACTTTGCAATAATGACATTTCAACATCACTGGTCGTTAGTAGACTGGCTACCTCTGCCACACTCATGGGCTTGGGCCTAGGTTGCTGGGGTGGGCCCGCTGATGCGGAGGTGCTGCTCCCAGCTTGGTCCCCGCCGGACACCGCTGCTGCAGGCGTAAGTTTTTTTTTACCAAAAAACACATCGGCCGGCACACCAGTCTTGGCAAGTGCCACTTCCTTCTTCTGTTCCTTCTTCTCACTGGCAACTTTCTTGGTACTGGAGGACCTTGTACCTTTCTTTGGGGCCATCTTCTTCAGATGTCAGCAGGACACAGGTGCACAAGTTGCAGAGATGTCTGTGGTCACACGTGGACGTGACGCGCAGCAGGACTTCTGTCTGGCAGTACAACGGGTGATGATGACACCTCCTCCTCTGTCTTTTTGTGCACCTAAAAGCAAAGAAGCCAGGAGAAGAACATCAGTGAAATGTTGCATTTGTTGTTGTGGTTCAATTACTAGTAGTACAAACAAACAAATAAAATATATAAGTTAATGTAGCCATTTGTGAGACTGTCAACAAGGGCTTTCATGGTATACTGTGTACACTGTCAGGAAGGATAGGAAAGAAGAGGAACAACAACAAAAATACAAATGTAATAGAAGTGGACCCTGTTTGGCATTAAATTATTTGCTCATCACATCATTCAGGGAGCTGCAACTGGCAAAGGGGATGGATGGAAGCAGTAAGCCAAGAGGAAAACCATGCAGGCCTAAATGGCAAAAGCAGCACACTTATAACTCCCACCAGAAATGGCCACCAGCCACAGGGACACTCACAAATCACAAGCAAGAAGCATGAGGCCTGGAAAGCAATGTACTGAAAACAGGCCTATGATAGCCAGGCAAAGGCTGCATGCTAAACCACACTGCTTTGCCTGTAATGCAATAAAATGCAAAAACGAAAATCCACAGTGCTAAACAAGGCCTGCAACACACCACACACAACTAAGGCATGTATTTAATACACAGCCCAAAAAACTGAAATACACCCAAAAATACACATTTTGCAATTCAATTCAATTCCATCCATGTGCCCTAAATGCTGTTTAAATACAACAAAACACACAGAAACAGTTGTTTCATGCACCCCTGACTACCTCTGCGCCTACTGGATGAAATGCCTGTTGGCAGACTAGGCCAAAAGCTTGCAGGACTATGGATAAAAGCACACTGCCGGGCTTCAAAATGGCCAGGCCCACAACAACAAGAAACTGAAGACAGACAATGCAGGCCTATGGCAAAAAGAACACTGCCTGGCTTCAAAATGGCCACCAGCCTCATGGCCAGGCCCACAACAACAAGAAACTGAAGACAGACAATGCAGGCCTATGCCAAAAAGCACACTGCCTGGTTTCAAAATGGCCACCAGCCTCATGGCCAGGACCACAACAAGAAGCCTAGGCCACGACGGAAACACATGCAGGCCTATATGGCAAAAGCAGCACACTTATAACTCCCACCAGAAATGGCTACCAGCCACATGGACACTCACAAATCACAAGCAACAAGCAGGAGGCCTGGAAAACAATGTACTGAAAACAGGCCTATAATAGCCAGGCAAAGGCTGGATGCTAAACCACACTGCTGTCTGCTTTGCCTGTAATGCAATAAAATGCAAAAACAAAAATCCACAGGGCTAAACAAAGCCTGCAGCACCCCACACACAACTAAGGCATGTATTTAACACACAGCACAAAAAACTGAAATACACCCAAAAATACATATTTTGCAATTCAATCCAATGCCATCCATGCCCCCTAAATGATGTTTAAATTCAACAGAACACACAGAAACAGTTGTTTCATGCACCCCTGACTACCTCTGCGCCTACTGGATGAAAGGCCTGTTGGCAGACTTGGCCACAAGCTTGCAGGACTATGGATAAAAGCACACTACTGGGCTTCAAAATGGCCAGGCCCACAACAACAAGAAACTGAAGACAGACAATGCAGGCCTATGGCAAAAAGCACACTGCCTGGCTTCAAAATGGCCACCAGCCTCATGGCCAGGCCCACAACAACAAGAAACTGAAGACAGACAATGCAGGCCTATGGCAAAAAGCACACTGCCTGGCTTCAAAATGGCCGCCAGCCTCATGTCCAGGCCCACAACAACAAGAAACTGAAGACGGACAATGCAGGCCTATGGCAAAAAGCACACTGCCTGGCTTCAAAATGGCCGCCAGCCTCATGGCCAGGCCCACAACAACAAGAAACTGAAGACGGACAATGCAGGCCTATGGCAAAAAGCACACTGCCTTGCTTCAAAATGGCCGCCAGCCTCATGGCCAGGACCACAACAAGAAGCCTAGGCCACAAAGGAAACACATGCAGGCCTATATGGCAAAAGCAGCACACTTATAACTCCCACCAGAAATGGCTACCAGCCACATGGACACTCACAAATCACAAGCAACAAGCAGGAGGCCTGGAAAACAATGTACTGAAAACAGGCCTATAATAGCCAGGCAAAGGCTGCATGCTAAACCACACTGCTTTGCCTGTAATGCAATAAAATGCAAAAACGAAAATCCACAGAGCTAAACAAGGCCTACAGCACACCACACACAACTAACGCATGTATTTAACACACAGCCCCAAAAACTGAAATACACCCATACACATTTTGCAATTCAATCCAATGCCATCCATGCCCCCTAAATGATGTTTGAAATTAATAAATACATCACAAAGCAAAGGAACAGTTGTTTCATCATGTTTCATCATGCACCCACCCATGACTAGCTCTGGGCCTACTAGTGGCTACCCACAACTATTTATTTTAAAAAATGATGAAAAGTACAACAATTGTAGTTGCAGCAACTGCAATGCCCCAATCAAACAACACCAACTTACTTGTAAAATCTCAAATCCAGAAATACTCAAATCCAATGATAATGATGCAGCAGACACAAAGAGTGATCCTTCCAGTTCAAATCCAAGTGAAAAATGAACAGGAGATGGACAAAGCACTGGGAGGAGCCTGCTGGACAGGAACAGGAAGTAGGAGACTCTGTGGCACTTCCTCCCTCTCCCCCCCAAAAAATTTGACAAAAAAGGACAGCCAAATATCAAACTGAGTTTTTTTTTTATCCAAATCATCAGTTTATAGAAGATTTTATGCTGCTCGCGATATTATTCTTCTCCAGATTGAAAATTTTGCGTGTTCGGGATCGCGAGCTTTACCAACATTCCGCTGGATGTCCGATGGCGCGCCCGAATGACGTGTTCGCGATCGCAATCTCTCTCGCGTGCACGATGGCGCGGCGAATGACGTGTTCGCGATCGCACACTCTCGCGTTGTCCGATGGCGCGGCGAATGACGTGTTCGCGATCGCAATCTCTCTCGCGGTGCACGATGGCGCAGCGAATGACGTGTTCGCGATCGCACACTCTCGCGTTGTCCGATGGCGCGGCGAATGACGTGTTCGCGATCGCAAACTCTCGCGGGATCGCGAGGCCGGCTACCGAAATCTCGTGGCGCACGCGAACGGATAGGAAAACCCGTCGGCGAACGCAGGAATCCAGGTAAGTCGCTATCGCGCACGCTAGAACGCATTTTTGAAGCGCAAACAAAAAAATAATTCCGCTACGCCACGGATCGCGGAATTGTTGGCAATTCCGCGTTCTCCGCGGAACGCGAAATTGCCTAAATTCCGCAAATTCCGCGAGCGGAGCAGAATTTGATGCCCAGGGTTAATATATATGTTTAAAAGATGAGAGAAGAGCCTTGTGGAGCCCCACAATATGGTAACTGTATTTATGTGGTGAGCTTGAAAATAAGATAGAGACGAATACATTATTTAAATTGTACTCCTATTGTTTGTATATTTTTCCCTTTCCAGTGCTTCTTGAATATGATTTTTATATTTTGCGGTTATGCATCTAGCACCGTATTATAGAAGGTGCCCCGGGGGGGGCAATGGGCATGTGTGCCTGCTTTGTGTGCCCCCAGGGCACTTTGGTATTACACAAGGAGCCGCAGATGCTTGTGCACCCCCTTCTGTAATACAGAGAGCACTGGTGCACAAGTAGCGCAAGCGCTATCTCAAGAGAGTGCTCTGTCATTTGCATACGGGCATGGCCACATGCAAATAAGGGAATCTCTTTACATCTATGCCCCCGCACTGTATGATGGACGGGGGCGCAATGACAAAGAAGGTGTCAGGATCTGCATTGAAAGCGCGCCACAAAAAGGTGGCACACTATCAGTGAGCCCCCTGATGGCAGCCCTCTGGAGGAGATAAAAGGGGTCCTATGCACCTCCCAGATATCCCCTTGCGGGCGGGTGCAGTCACTCACTGCACAGGCCTGCAAGGGGATCTCTAATCCCTCTTAAAAGTGCTGGAATGTTGTCGTGTGCACAGTGAAACATGGAGTGGGTTTGAAGCAGCCGCTCTGTATTTCATTTGAATGTGCTGCTGGGGGCAGCACACAATTGCGGCTGCCTTGAGGGCTGTGTATTTTTCATAATATGGTGCACTTTCCCTGTGTGCGCATGGCACACCTTTTTAAAGGTGTGCTGTGGCTAAAACAGGAAAGGTGTACTCCATCTGTAATAGTGGCCCAGTTGTCTATGGGCCTGATTACTAGTTTGGCACAATGGCGCTAGATTAACATTGGCTCCTCTGCGCCAAACCCGCAGATGGACTGCCTACCGTATTATGAATTGTAAAAGTACAACTCGTAATACAGCAGGTCCCGCAATGGGAACAGTCAAAAAGTTTCAGCACAGCATGGACGGTGACGCCCATGCCGTCCTGGAACTTGAGGGAACACAGACAGGGGGGCACATGTTGTGCCCCCCTGAATGTATCCCCATGGTGGGGGGGACATGGGGGCCCTAGCCCCCTTTGTTCCTGCACTGCCAGCCTTTTCATGGCGGTGCTCCGCCATAAAAAGGCTGGCGGGCCAGGAACTAGCAATATGTTGTGAGGGACTGCGCCAGTCCCTGCTCAGCATAACGCATTGTGCCACTCCTGCACCACCACAAGGGAACGACTGTTCCCTAGCGCAGCTGGCGGTCCACCACCGATCTGACTTACAAAGTCGTAATTGGCGAAATGGTGGGCTGCCACTCCTGCACCACCGTGAGTCTGGCGGTCGCAAGACAGCCAGACTCATAATCAGGGCCTATGTTTCTTCACATACCACATTGGATTACATTTATTTCAAACTGATCTCTTTGTGCCTTCTGTAAGTAAGCATGGTCCTTAAATTTGTACTGCAGGCAGAGCAGACTAGTAACTTAATCATCCTGCAAACAGTCGGAAATTAGTTTGAACGTGAGTTCTGGTTTATGGTGACCTCCAGTCCCTCCCAGTAATAAACTGAATTATTAATTGTGTGAACAGAAGTCCACCACTAGTAATAAAGTCATTAACCTGTTAGGTCCAGTGAAAGGTTTCAATAATTTAAACCTGCGCTCAAACCCTGGTAGCTATGGCACAGAGCAGACATACTTACCTTAAAGAAAATATGCAAATCATTTAGAAGTACCAAAAATAATAAAAAGTCAAATACACAATACGTTAAATACCACTCCAGTTTATAAAATTAGAGAAATATTTAATGAGCAAAATGACATCAGAGCATCGAAAATTCAATACAAGGATCGGATATATTGATTTTTAAAGATTTTTAAGATTTCAGTGGAAAAGTGCCAATAAGCACAAGATGCCAATTGTAGTCAATGGTTGCTGGATACCTAGGCTCCACTTTAGGCTGTCTGTGATTGAGTCCAGGTCAGACATACCAAGTGGATTTGTCCTGGTGAAAGTCTGTAAGTAAAAATCTTTGAAAAAAGATTCAATGTCCCACTTCAGAAATTTACTTTATCATGTTTTTTTAAGAAAAACTTTGAAATTCCTTCTAAATCCCAATGCAGAGTGGGACCTTCTCAATTTTGGGGAGGAAAGATCCTCACCACTAAAAATGTAGCCACTGCACTGGAACCAAAGGCTAATACCTGGAGCTTCGGAGGTTTCTTGCTGAAAACGATCTAAGACCTAAATGCATAATGGGACTAAGGGCCTAATTTACATGTTGGCGGGAAGGATACTATATTGTGACAGCAGTGTAGTACCCTTCCTGGCAACACAATTGTCTGGCTGTCAAATTTAAAAGAGGATGGACAATAGTTTGGCGATGGAAGAGACTACTTTGGCTTTGCCATGGCAAAATTTCTCTGACGGACATCGGATAATTGGCTATATAAACCACCTTCACGGTGGTTCTTGTAAATGCTAGAATGTTTTTCAGCCTGACGGACATTCCTACATTTGGCTGTCAGATCCTCCTCGATAAAATACTTCATTGCATTGGTGAAGGATGGCCCAACTGCCTATATTTAAATCGGGCCTGTAGTCTTTGCATCGGAGGTGCAGGGATCTTTGAGCAGGACGAAGCTGAAATCCAATCTGGTGCTGTGGAACTGCTGGCTGGATACTTTTTCCAGCAGGTTCTGGAGTTCTGGAGGAAAGGTTTCTCAAGGGTGTACACTACTAAGGTCCCCAGGAACAGAGGGGAGGCATTTGGAGACTCTCAGGATGCTAGCCAGAGGCCAACAGCAGCACCCAGTCCAGGTCCAGTTGCCACTGGTCAGCTGGGCACTTCAGGAAAATGATCCCTTGTAGTGTCTTGTGTTGCTGAAGCCAACTGACCCTTGGAGTTCACTTATTTCTCCTAGGTACAGGTCGGGAGCAGGTCCAGCACTTCTGGTTTCTAACAGCAGGTGCAGTTCTTCTTCTGTTTTTCTACAGGTCCAGAAAGTGTTACGAGGGGGTGCCTCATGGTGCCACATTTATGCCTGGCCCCAGGTATAGGTGGGTGTGACTCCGTGCTCTGACCTTACCAATGGGGTAATTGTTCCCAGGGTTACCCCTGCCTACGTTTGCAGCAGTTAATTTACCCCCCTACTGCAAACAAATCCACAGTGCACCTTATTCCCAAAATTCAAGATTTGGAAATGTGTCTCCACTTGTGCAGAACCTGTGTGCTCACCCAGAGGTGTGACCAGAGTAATGAGCAATCCCTTCCTCTGTGGTCACTCAAAACCAATTTTGGGGATAAGTCCGGGAAACAGGGTGTGGTATTAACCCGACTAGGAGGAAAAAAGGTTGCTTCCCCCAGATCTCCCCTTACATTTACTTGTGAAATGACAAATCCCTTATCGAGTTAATGAAGTTCCAGGTTCTACCATAACTGGTCTTCCTGCATGGGACAGGATGGCACAATAGGTACTGCTGTCCGCATGTGGCATTTAACTTTCCATGTCTTAGTTGTGGTTTCTACACCATATACCATAGCCTTATAGGAGAGTTAAACACGTCAATCAGGGATTAGCTAATGTCCAGGGGCGTAACACAGGGGCCCCCGAGCTGCAGGGGGCCCCCTCAGCACAGTACTTTTGCCTGATAGTTCCTGATCAAGTTCAGAGCGGGGGCCCCTCCATGCATCTTGCAGGGGGGCCCCCTCAAATATCGTTACGCCACTGCTAATGTCTAAATGTTTTAGGGTCAGAGCATATACACTGGGCCCTGGACAGCAATGCCCTGGTTGGCAAGCCCCCAAAACAAGCAATACAATTCAGGACAAACTGGAGTGACCTCGCAAAAAGGGGCTTTTTCTCAAACTCCTGTTGGTAAAGACCTTGCAGTGAGAATCGACGCTATGCTTCAAATGCAAAAGCGATACAAAAGGGGATGATGGACGGAACGCTTGAGCCAATCAAACACTCACCCCCAGTCAACTGATCTGGGTTTAATCCATCATCATTCTTTAGCTCACTCCACCACCCCAGTTCAGACATGGCCATATGCAAATCAGTCTGACCCTGTGCCTCATGGGAACAGTCCAGCCCGAACTGCCAAGCCATGTCTTCCCTGGACCGGAAACAAGCATCCTAGGACCGGTTTCTGGCATTCCAGCCGTCATCAGCCAGGCTTGCTTGAATCCAGTGGCAAAGTGAGCAAGGGACCCACGTCTGGGCATACCCCCGCCAACTTAGGGCGAACAAAGCGATACAAAAGGGGATGATGGACGGAACGCTAGAGCCAATCAAACACTCACCCCCAGTCAACTGATCTGGGTTTAATCCATCATCATTCTTTAGCTCACTCCACCACCCCAGTTCAGACATGGCCATATGCAAATCAGTCTGACCCTGTGCCTCATGGGAACAGTCCAGCCCGAACTGCCAAGCCATGTCTCCCTGGACCGGAAACAAGCATCCTAGGGCTGGTTTCTGGCATTCCAGCCGTCATCAGCCAGGCTTGCTTGAATCCAGTGGCAAAGTGAGCAAGGGACCCACGTCTGGGCATACCCCCGCCAACTTAGGGTGAACAAAGCGATACAAAAGGGGATGATGGACGGAACGCTTGAGCCAATCAAACACTCACCCCCAGTCAACTGATCTGGGTTTAATCCATCATCATTCTTTAGCTCACTCCACCACCCCAGTTCAGACATGGCCATATGCAAATCAGTCTGACCCTGTGCCTCATGGGAACAGTCCAGCCCGAACTGCCAAGCCATGTCTTCCCTGGACCAGAAACAAGCATCCTAGGACCGGTTTCTGGCATTCCAGCCGTCATCAGCCAGGCTTGCTTGAATCCAGTGGCAAAGTGAGCTAGGGACCCACGTCTGGGCATACCCCCGCCAACTTAGGGCGAACAAAGCGATACAAAAGGGGATGATGGACGGAACGCTTGAGCCAATCAAACACTCACCCCCAGTCAACTGATCTGGGTTTAATCCATCATCATTCTTTAGCTCACTCCACCACCCCAGTTCAGACATGGCCATATGCAAATCAGTCTGACCCTGTGCCTCATGGGAACAGTCCAGCCCGAACTGCCAAGCCATGTCTTCCCTGGACCGGAAACAAGCATCCTAGGACTGGTTTCTGGCATTCCAGCCGTCATCAGCCAGGCTTGCTTGAATCCAGTGGCAAAGTGAGCAAGGGACCCACGTCTGGGCATACCCCGCCAACTTAGGGCGAACAAGCGATACAAAAGGGGATGATGGACGGAGCAGCTGAGCCAATCAAACACTCACCCCCAGTCAACTGATCTGGGTTTAATCCATCATCATTCTTTAGCTCACTCCACCACCCCAGTTCAGACATGGCCATATGCAAATCAGTCTGACCCTGTGCCTCATGGGAACAGTCCAGCCCGAACTGCCAAGCCATGTCTTCCCTGGACCGGAAACAAGCATCCTAGGACCGGTTTCTGGCATTCCAGCCGTCATCAGCCAGGCTTGCTTGAATCCAGTGGCAAAGTGAGCAAGGGACCCACGTCTGGGCATACCCCGCCAACTTAGGGCGAACAAGCGATACAAAAGGGGATGATGGACGGAGCAGCTGAGCCAATCAAACACTCACCCCCAGTCAACTGATCTGGGTTTAATCCATCATCATTCTTTAGCTCACTCCACCACCCCAGTTCAGACATGGCCATATGCAAATCAGTCTGACCCTGTGCCTCATGGGAACAGTCCAGCCCGAACTGCCAAGCCATGTCTTCCCTGGACCGGAAACAAGCATCCTAGGACCGGTTTCTGGCATCATCCCCTTTGTATCGCTTTGTTCGCCCTAAGTTGGCGGGGTATGCCCAGACGTGGGTCCCTTGCTCACTTTGCCACTGGATTCAAGCAAGCCTGGCTGATGACGGCTGGAATGCCAGAAACCGGTCCTAGGATGCTTGTTTCCGGTCCAGGGAAGACATGGCTTGGCAGTTCGGGCTGGACTGTTCCCATGAGGCACAGGGTCAGACTGATTTGCATATGGCCATGTCTGAACTGGGGTGGTGGAGTGAGCTAAAGAATGATGATGGATTAAACCCAGATCAGTTGACTGGGGTGAGTGTTTGATTGGCTCAAGCGTTCCGTCCATCATCCCCTTTGTATCGCTTTGTTCGCCCTAAGTTGGCGGGGGTATGCCCAGACGTGGGTCCCTTGCTCACTTTGCCACTGGATTCAAGCAAGCCTGGCTGATGACGGCTGGAATGCCAGAAACCGGTCCTAGGATGCTTGTTTCCGGTCCAGGGAAGACATGGCTTGGCAGTTCGGGCTGGACTGTTCCCATGAGGCACAGGGTCAGACTGATTTGCATATGGCCATGTCTGAACTGGGGTGGTGGAGTGAGCTAAAGAATGATGATGGATTAAACCCAGATCAGTTGACTGGGGGTGAGTGTTTGATTGGCTCAAGCGTTCTGTCCATCATCCCCTTTTGTATCAAAAGCAAAAGCAGCTGTCTTGCCTATGATTTTACCGGATTGACAGTCCTAAATGGCTTTTATGGAAACCTTCACTGTACATATTTTTGTGGCCTTATGAAATGCATAAAACAAAGAATCACGGCAGCTAAACAACAGTGATGCAGTTTACCCTGTCTGCGAGGGAGGCATGCCTAAACATGCTATTTGTACATTTCAGTGCGACTTGTTTTATTTTCTTTCTGCATTGCTGATGTCTTAATAAATAACCAACTGTAAATAATAGAATGATATTGACAGTCTGTGAGACAAAAAGGTTAAATCAATGTTTGCTTTTAAGTATGCGCTCATGGGAAAAATGCATATAACTGAGCACGCACAGTGGCTATTGTTTGTCTTACTATAGCGATTCTTAGAAAGAAAAAAATCAATGCTTCCGTGAAAAATGTCCTTTAGGGAAAAAGATCAGTTTGAAAACCCTGCATACTGCAGTGTTAAACGGTGCTGTAAAACAAACAAAAAAACGAAAAAACTCATCATATTGTGTGCATTTTAATTAGTACAGTTTTTTTTTATATTGTATGGACATAGTTCATAAGGCAGATAATAAAACCAGATTGCCTTCTTTCAGCGCATTGCTGTACATTCTTCACCTTACTTGATATATCATTGATTTTAATCACATTATATTAGAGTAACGTTCTTACTCTTATAAAATGTGTCCTGCCGGAATTTCATTGCACGACGCCTGAAACAGCCTTAGAATAAGTGAAAAGTGTGAAGGAAGCCCATCTGCTCTGCTATTACAACACTTAGAGGCAGATTTATTAGGAATTCCAGCAACGCAGTGCAGCAAGGCAAGCTGCTGAGCTGCTTTGTGTGAATGGGAGAGAACTGAGAAGCGCCATATCTACCAGGATATGGCGCTCACCAGCTCTCTTCCCTGCTCTGGCGTACTTGAGGGTGGGGAGCCTTTGCACCAGGATCACTTTTGGGTAGGAAGACATATCTTGCAGACCAGAAAAAAAGAGTTCATGTTTGTGAGACTATCCCTTGCATAAAATCACTGGAGAAAGAATAAGTAAAAAATATGACTCATTTTACTTCTGTCATGCAAGTACCAGTCAGTGGTTCACTTTATCCTCATCTCTCCAATTTATAGACGAATTTGAGTGAAAACTGCCTATTCACCCAATTTCCCATGCATTAATTAAGTATGTATGTATGGTATTTCTGTAGCACGTGTCAGCCCTCCTGCCATATTTGGCCACCTTATACATGGCCATATTTGTGTGAGGATATTAGAAGGGAGGAACAGAGCAATATTGCCACATCAACCCTCCTTCGGACATGCAAACTCATAACAGCGACGTAAACCCCATCAAGGAACAAGCATTGGCAATGCCAATAGATCTGGCTTATGAATGAAAGTGCCCTCTGAGTCACTGATGGGTGTAGACACTCAATAAATCATCATACACACACTTTGTCATTCAACTTTGCACTTGTACACCCGTTCATCAATCCAGTGACTCATCCTTCCATTCACCCTCTGACACACCAGCAATACAACAATACAAACTCAACAATGTATGCACAAATAATCAAAAGAACACAAGTAGAAAAAAGAAAACATGCTGCCTTTTAAACACAGCGGGCATATGTTTATAAAAACAAAACTCAACATATCACGGGGTTCCCTTCTTGCCAAGGTATTATAAATGGTCTATCATTGTTTTAAAGTTCAAGCATGACCATTACATTTAAACCCAACATGTTGGCCATGATACACAATAATACACTATGGACAACAGCATTTCATAATGATCTCCTGGCTAGGAGGAAGTGGCCACATGGAATAAGGCACACTGCAGATGAAGTGAGCAGCAAGCAACGAACCATTTACACTGCCTAGAGACCGGTAGTACACTCTTAAGAAACACTGAAATAAAAAGAGGAGAGGCAAATAAATGAAAGGGTAACAATAAAAGGAAAAATTCTAAGCTAAAGGACTGGCCAGGCAGCCCTGATACTGAAGCACACTCATCTTCAGGTAGATGTACACATGTGATCAGAAAATGCCACTACTCACAGGGCAAAAGAGCCAATAACTAATGCAGACTGAACCATTATCCCATGAAGTTATCTGTCATGGATACACATAAATGCTGCTGCAGAATGTGGCTACCTGTCCCAGAGTCCTGCTGCTACCCCTGGAGCAAGGGGGCAAATGCGTGGGCACCTCCTCCTTGATTTCCGCTGGTCTTATTAATGCGCCATTCTGACCCCAAATTTTGGGATGCAAACACTGCCTCAAGGGGGGACTGCCTGTCCCTGAGTCCTGCTGCTACACCTGGAGCAAGGGGGAGTTGGTGGAACCCTCCTCCCTACTGCCTGCTGAATCACCATTAAGCATAATTCTCATCCCAAAGCCCAAGACGCTCAGGGGTTCCTCTGTTCAGAACAGGCTGGGCCACCACTCTGTTAGTCATATCTTTACAAACATGAGAGAGAGCAAGATCGGTGATTGATTTTGCAGACTGACGTCTTTCTAAGACACCTGCTCTGATCTCCCAACCTGGGTGCACGACTGAGGCTTTTATTCATTGCGTCTCCACTGATTCTGACATGGAGAGTGCTATATCTCCACCCCTTATTGGAAATGGCACAAGTGATGTTATACCCTCACCAGACATGGGCTCAGTGGCAATGCGCAAAAAAGGTCATCCAAAAGCTCATAAAATGGGGCAGCGTCCTTAGGATATCTAGCACAGGAAGGGCATACGAAAAAGAAGGTTTCAATCTCCAGAAACTTACAGACTCTTTTATCCAACAGGCTAAACTATAGACTGTTTAGATACTTGTGCTCTCCCATTGTTTATTCACTTAGACAGACAGACGACAGAGAAACATCTTGCATTGCTAGGGTCTGAGAAGGTAGGGGTTGAGACAAACAGAAGGAAATGTGTTACAGCCCAATTACAAGATCACCAGGAGAGGAATAACATGTATGCACAGAACTAAGTGGAAGATAGTAGTAATTACCTTATGGAGAACGGACAAGCGGAAAGAAGGGGAGGGAGAATGGGGGAAGAACCTGAGAGGGGGATAGGAGCCTGGGGTCTCAGAAGTACCCCTGTAATACATTTGTCACCTGCTGTTTGTTCGTATTTAATTGTTTTGGCAAATGTTCTATGTTGAACACCTCAGAGATCTGAAAATTTTGCCCAATTCAAAAATAAGGTTATGTGCTGCATTTCAAGAAACACAAAATGTAATCTGTGTATTTTCAATGATGTATTGATGGTGTGTAGGGCCTCATGGATAGGTGCATCGGGGAAAGCTTTTGAGAGAGACTGTGTCACTGTACATTTCAGATACCACTATTTAACAGGGGTATTCCGAACGTGTCTCATATTGACCCCCCACGTTTTAACCAAATATAGATTTTGCTATTGGGATATTTTTGTAGGCACCTCAGTACAGATAAGCAGAGGTCCACTCCCACTAGGGACCTGTGGCCCAGATTCCTATCATAAACTGGTTCGCTTTACTTTTAGATTTCCCTGAAAACGATTGACAAGTTGAGCCTAAGCTGTGTTCTACAGTTATGCCACTTACGCATAAGAAGGGGCTTAATTCAGGAAGTGAATTAACTTCATGCCTCAGACATACTACAATCACAAAGTGGTATGCTGGAATATCGTAGAAATCACAGCTAGGCTATATTCACCAATCTGACATTGTCATGCTACAGGAAGTTTGACTAATGCTATACACAGAGATGGCTATGTGTGCTTAACAGACCAAGCAATGTTGTCATTTTACGAGTTGTTGGGGAATAACATGCAGATTTTGGTGTTTAACACACAAAAATCTGCATGATACAGAAAATACCGTATGGTTTTCCCCTGTTAAATTTCGGCAGGTTTTACCTGCTGAAATGTAATAATGGTTGAGTTATTTAGGGCATCCAATAATTATCAGAAGTGTCTAACATCTCATAATTTGAACCTGTGCATACACAGGGGTTTATGCACGAGTCAGAATTAATCTCCCAGCTCGTAATCAGACCTTTAAGTCCATTTTTATTATACGATCCCAGAGAACGACCCCAGTGCAGTATGCCAGGGGAAACATTTCATATAATCATTTAATGAGCTATGATTTATGTGATTCTTTTTTTCTGCTGGGAGGTGCCAAATCTGGCATGCTAACTTTTGTAGGTTGAGGATCTAACGCTATCATTTATTATATTTTCATCTCAGGAAATCTGAGTCTTTATATTTTAGACAGAATATCATCCCAAGTATACGTAGTGACCACAATCCCCTTATTGTTACTATAGACACCCCAAAGGGCAAAACATACTTTGAGTGGTGCCACCAAGGATAATGGGCTGAGGCTAGTCTGGAAATTTGCAGATATTAGAACTTTGGTATAAAAAATATTCAAGGCTAACTCAGAACTGGTAAACAGATGCCTTACCAAGTATGGAGGTCTCAGAGGCTTTTATTAAGCTAGGTAGCAGGAAAATTGGCACTGAAACCATGTAAAACCACTAGCAAACATTAAATTAAGGAGGGAGTAGAACTGTGAGCACAAAGAGAAAGAAGTGGTAGCGAACTGTAGAAATAGTTATTAGCAAATCCTTAAACAAAGTGGGATGGACTTACAGAAACAGGCATGGGAGAACCTGGTTACCCCATTCAAATTAAAGGTTATCAGGGCCACTTGGTAGACAGCAAATAAGACCAAGCTGAAAAAACAAACCAAGTCTGGTGTTGGGAGTGAGTTTTGGACCTGAGGGGGAGGGGGGAGGTATATTAATGATCTTGATAAACTTATTGAGAAAGGTCAGGGCAATCAACTTGTTAAGGATAAGCCTGTTCTACTATATGCTGACGATGAACTACTTTTATCCCGAACTGGTAATGGTCTAAAAAGACTTATCAACACCTTTGTTTTCCTCATGGAACAACTGAAATTATTAAATATCCCTCGAAAACATTCACCATGGCTTGTGGCCCTCGGGGTTTAAGGCCATAGGGCATCTCAATCAAAGGTAAGCCTATTTAGAGGGTCTATCAGCTTCTTTTCTTAGGGTGACTTTTGACTCTGCTAGGACCTGGGCCCCTGGCATATCCATACGGAAGCAACATTTCTCACAATCTTTTTATTTAGTCTGTCAGCTAACATTGAAAACAAACACACTGCACTGCTTGAGGAAATATATATTAGAACATATTTGACTGTTTTGGCATATAGTGCAGGAATTTGGAGCTACAAGGATGTGGTAAGTGTACAGGGTGAAGATAATCCTCTCTGTTGGGTCCTTGTGAGTGTACCTCCTAGTACCCTACTGTATGCAGTACATGAATTTTAGAAATTGGGTTTCTGGTTGGCAGAGATATGCACCCTCTCCCAAAAGGAACCACAAATTTAGTCGGGGTAAATCAGAAACACACTTTAAAATACCCTGTGCTCACCTTCTGGTAGCTAGGTACAGAGCAGTCAGGATTAACTTAAGTTGCAATGGGTAAAATATTTCTGCACACACCACACAGCAACAAAGTAACAACACCACAAAAAGACTCCACACCAGTTTAGAAAAATAGAGCCCAATTTTATAAATAAAACAAGATCAAAACTACAAAAATCCAAGCAATAGAAGTCTAGATATTATTTTTTAAAGATTATATGCAAAAAATAGCGCTAAGAAGCAAATAGCGCTCAAAGAGTTAATTGGTTGCGCTGGACCAGGACAAAGTCAAGAGTTCAGGCTGCCCGTGATGGAGCACAGGTCGGCTACGGGACCCACGTAGGGCAGGCTGAGCAAAAGTACCTTAATCCTTGTCGCAATCATGAGATGCGGGGTGCAGCGTAGCAATGTGTCAGTAATCCCCATGCTGTTGTGATGTTGTGCCGGATTTCTCTACGCAACTGTGGTAATGCATCAGTTCCATTAGCGAAGCACTGGTTCCTAAGTGTGGCAGTTCTAAGTGTGATTTTCCAGATTGATCCACACTGGAGAGGTGATGCATCGGTCTTCTCCACACAGTGGTGATGATGCGCTGGTTCCGATGTGGTGGTTCCGGAGGTGATGTGGTGGTTCTGAATGGGATGCACTGATCCGGTCCCTGCAACAGTGGTGATGCTTTGATCCTGATCTTGCAGTAGGATATGCTTTGGTTCTGATCGGCCCAACAGCGTCAATGCTCAAGTTCTGGCAGATGCAGAACTTTAAACTCACTTCTGAAAGCCCTGGACTGTATTGGAACCACTTGCCAGAGCAAGACTTAAATCAAGTAAAGTCCAGGTGCCTAGTTGAAGATGAAAGTGAAGCATTTGATATCCCTGAGACTTCAGAAACAGGAGGCACGCAAACAAGCCCATGGAGAGAACTTGGGTTCTGGGATATAGAGATTCTCACTCCCAGGCAGGAAACAACAGGCAGCAGGCAAACACAGCAAAGCAGTTCAGCAGAATGGTAGTCCCTCCTGGCAGCACATAAGTCGTTCTTCCTGGTAGAATGTCCTCAGTTCCAGAAGTGTTTTGATTTTGTGGTGTCAGAGGCCCAGTACTTATACTCAGTTGGACCTTTAAAGTAGGGAGATTTCAAACAGATGCTGTGAAGTGCACAAGACCCTGCCTTTCTTACTGTGGCTGCAGACTCACTCCAGGAGGCTATGCAATCCTTTGCGTTTGGACAGGACACAACCCTTTCAGGTTTCAGGTTTCAGCTCCTCCCTTCCATCCTGCTCAGGATGGCCCATCGACATGCAGATGGCTACTCAGTCACACCTACTCTTGCTTTGTGTGTGGCTGTTTTGAAGGAATGCAGGAAGCCGGCTGTCACCCACCCCAGATGTGCATTCCAGAGACAGGCAGAAGGCACCAAATGGTTTATGTAAACAAAAATGCCAACTTTATGAAAGTGGCATTTTCAGAACTGCATTTTAAAAACCATCAGTTGTGTTTTTAAATTGTCTTGTTTTCAAAATGTGAGTCCGGGGACACCAAATTTGGGTTTTCCATCTCTTCCCAATTGGAAATTACACTCATAAAATATAATAAGGCTATCCCAATATTAACATATTGGAGAGATATGCCGCGTAGCAGTGAAAAACTAATGTAAATGTATTTCACTACCAGGAAATGTAAAACTTAAAAGTACATGTCCTACTTTTGAAATACACTGCACCCTGCCCATGGGCTGGCCAGGGACTTCCTTAGGGGTGACCTATATGTAATTAAAGGAAGGGTTTGTACCTGACTAGTAGGTTAACTTATCAGATCAAAATAGCACTTAAAAACTGCACACACAGGCTCTGCCGTGGCCGGCCTGAAATATGTTTGAAGGGCTACTTAAGTGGGTGGCACAAACAGTGCTGTAAGGCAACAGGTAACATTATAATTTACAGACCATGAGCACATTTAGTGCACTTTACTAGGGACTTATAAGTAAATCAAATATGCCAATTGTGGATAAAACCGATGTCACCATGTTTAAAGTACAAAGCACATGCACTTTAGCACTGGCAAGTAGTGGTAAAGTGCTCAGATTCCTAAGGCCAGCAAAAACGAAGTCAGCAAAAACAGGAGGTCTGAAGGCAAAAAGTCTGGGGAAACAACGGCAAGGATGCAAGGTCTAACAATAAAGAGTCCAGCCTAGGTTATATGGAGGGCCAAATTAAATTAGCAGATTTACTTTGTGGACTTCAATATGGTGCAACAAATATGCATTTCAAATAACACCTTAATACAAGAATATTTAGCATGTGATCATTGCCTGAAGGTCCCATGGATTGCATTTATAAAGTCTTATACTGAAAAATTGGGTAGACGTACTGTATTTATGGATCCACCTGATATAACACCTGGAGACAAAATATGGCGTAAACAATGTTTCCTGAAAACAAGGATCCAAGGATGAAAGGAGGAAGAACCCAAAAACGGAAATCTAATGTGCAGTATATTATGAATCAAACCTCCTCAGATTTGGAACCATATCTAGACTTAGTTTTTATCCTTGGGGAGGCTCACTCCTCACTTGGTATAAATTTGGATGTACAATGTGCCAACTCTGTTTCCCGTTTGGGCAATATGTCATGGTGATAATTTGGAAAGTGTATATTTAGTAAAGTTTTTATTACAGATGTTAAGGGAAATGGGTATTACCAAGTGCAGCCAAGCATTAATACAAGATTCTACTTTTCTGAAGGACATAATATTTTATGTATTTTATTGGGGATGTTTACCAAATCTTAATATGATGGTTTAACTCCTGTAGGAAACTTATCTTCTTGTGCCTTATTTGGAACAAGTGATTTGTAGATGTCTCTGTTTTTATAATGTGCTTTTATGATTTATGATTGACAGCATACGCAATGCTGTCACCGCCTCATGCTTCCATACCCTGAAGATGCTGAGGAAGATTTTCAAATGGCTCCCAATTAGCACCCGGAAAACCCTCACGCATGCCCCATGGTAATACCATCTATGATGGAAACAAAAAAACACTCACCAGAAGGCTCCAGACCACCCAACACTCAGCGGCCAGAATCACTCTCAACCTCCCATGCTGCTCTAAAATCACACCACACCTGAAGGCGCTCCAGTGGCTCCCCAGGCAAAAATGAGTACAATTGAACGTCCTCAGCCACACTTTCAAGGCACTACATAATAACATAACACTGCCCCAGCATACCTCAACAATCGCATCTGCTTTCACAAACTTTCTAGACACCTCCACTAATACGGTCTCCTACTTGTATACACCAAGGGCCTTAAGTATGAGAAGTGACGCATCGCTGCATGAAAACAGCGATGTGTCACTTCTCAGTGCACCCTCCTTGCGACATGATGGATGCATCATATTTACTGTATGATGCTTCATATCGCAAGTAATGACAGATACGTCAGCATTGCTGACGTATCTGTCAGCGCAAAACTGACGCATTGCTGGGGTGTGTCTGAAAACAGCTGCAACTCCAGCAATGTGTCCTTTCACATGGGGCAAGCCCCATGTGAAAGGGCCTGCGCCAGTCTTACGCCTGCTGTGAGGCAGGCGTAAGATATTGACGCAGTAGCGTCCTAGAAGTGGCTCAGTGAAATCTCATAGATTTCACTACACCACTTCTATGAGGCTTGAATGCAGGGGAATGCACATCCTGCATACATTATACCTGAGTAAAGCTGGAGACTAACTAGGGACCCTAAAGTTCCCCAGTGAAAATGTGACGGATTTGTTTACAGGTCCACACTATTGTCTTAAGCCTTACTCAGCTTAAGGGTCACACCAGAGCTGAGCCATCACCCAGTAAGCCAGGACTTCTGAGGAGGCATAGAGCCGTCTGCCCCAAGGCTGGTACACCTAAAGAACACCCAGCAGGTGTCTTCAAATGCAGAGTCCTCAGAAGCCTGACCTTCTGAAAGCTAAGAGCAGTAATCCTTTACAGAAGTGTCTAGCACAAACCCAGACTGATACTCAGGGTTTCCTCCATCTGAAGCAGGCACCACTCATCCACCTGATTGTGTCACTGTGAACTTCACCCTTCCTTACACAACCTCCCTTTTATGGGGCTTTTCCATTTGTCCACAGGGCCTGATCACACAGAACCCATCTGAATAGACACCTGGGGCCATATTATGTATTAGGGCGCACTTTGCCTGTTTGTGCCTTGTGCACCTTAAAACAGGTGCGCCGGGCGCAAATAGAGAAAGTGCGCCCTATTAAAAAGAATGCACTGCCCCCAGAGCAGCCGCAAACTCGTGCTGCCCTGAGGGCAGAGCATTCAAGTGAAATACGGAGCAGCTTTGAAGCAGCCACTCCATGTTTCACTGTGCAGGAGGCAACCTGCCTGCACTTTGAAGGGGGATTAGAGATACCCTTGCAGGCGGGTGCAGTCAATGACTGCACCCACCTGCAAGCAATTGTCTGGCGGGTCCATAGGACCCCCTTTACACCCTGCAGAGGGCTGCTCTTAGGGGGGCACTGAAGGTGGCGCACTGTCAGTGCACCTCCTGACAGCTTCTTTGCCTCTGCGCCTGCGTCTGTAATATGGCGCGGGCACACAGGCAAGGGGATTACCTCATTTGCATGGGGCACACCCCCATGCAAATAAGGGCACACACCCTGCAGCTAGTGCTGTCACTTTATGTGCGCCAGCACTATCGGTATTACAGAAGGGGCCACACAAGTGCCTACAGCCCCTTCTGTAATACCAAAGTGCCCAGTGGGTGTGCAAAGCAGGCACAAACGCCTATTGTGCCCCGGGGCACTCTCTGTAATACAGCCCCAGGCCTCTCAAGCATCTCCTACAGCCAAAAAAGCAGGGACTACCCACTCCTCCCAATCTCTGTAGTATGGATACTTCTCACATTCTGTAATCCAATGGAGAAGTGCCCTCCTCATACAGGCCTATTGTATATAGTGCTGGGGTTCATAGGACACTATGGCCTGATGGAAAAGGTTCTATGAAAGCCTGCCTCACCATCACATTTCAAAATTAAACACAATCATACTAAAAGCAGTTACTACCTCAACAAACAGTGCCTTCACATGGAATATATGTGCTGGATCTTTCCTTTCCCACATCTTGTGGTCACACAACCAGGCCTTTGAACCTCTCTCAGAGCCTTACACTCTAATATTTCAACATTTTAATTGTTATTATTGAGCTCGGGACTGAACATAACCAATATGAGAAAATGCATTATTAGTTAGGTAGGATGTGAGTCCTTCACAAGTAATAAATCCGCAATCTTCCATCTATTGGTAACCAAGGCCTCCATTGTAGCACTTGATCCGCTCTGCCTTGCTATCCCGAAGGAGTCAAGAGCCATAATGTGGTACTTGGTTAACAGTACATGATGAAGGTTGAAAACTTATTACTTGTGAGGGCTCATATCCTTTCCAACTAATAACTCACTTTCTTAATGTGATGCAACAATTTAAATGCAATATGTCTGTTTACAGAGAATCTGGTCATACCAATTGTTTCCCTCGATCACTCAGTTATATGCATGTAAGATTCTGATTAGGTGTGCTTCCATGTGGTAGCTTACCCACAACATCCTAAGCTGCAAGTCAAGGTCAGAAAACTCATTTATTGAAAAATGCCTAGAGAAAGTCGTTATTGTTTTTCTCCAATTAGAGTAAATCTAAGATATATTGGTTTTATACATGTTTAGAACTTTTTAAAGTAATACTGTACCCACTCAGCATTAACTGATAACTATTTACAGTATGCGTGGACCAGGTTTGGAATTAGGTAGCTTGGTTGATTCATCCCATATGAGAGCTTATCTGTTAGCACATTTTGGGCCTTATTATGAATTGGGCAATGCAATCCATATTTAGGAGACATTAACTGCCCTCAAAATGAGTAGAGCTGGGTCTCTCATGGAGTTTCCACACATATTTCTCCTGCTGACACACTGCCAGAATCCAGTAAATCATGTGGGAATGAGTCAAGTAAATGATAAATGAAGGACCTGCAATGTATACCCATGAGGGCTAAAAAATCTTGTAATAGCCTGCTGTAGGGGACAAATTACAGACTGTATTAGTATTCTGAACCCTGTAGACCTGCCCCCCACCACCGGCTCTTATTTTAGCAAATAAAATTTAACAGTTTATGCATTTTTTAAATAAATGTGTTTAACAACTCACTTAAAATTTGATGCTCATTTTTGTTATGCCACCAGAAATTATATACATTTGAACCCTTTACCAAAATAATGTACATTGCTTTACTGTTCACCTTAATCACATTTAGTTTATATATGAAAGACAGAGCAAATGCCAACACATTCATATAGTTTGTTTATAAACCAACAATATAACAGTTTTGTTTAGAGTTTGACAAAGAGTGTACACACTTGAGAATGACCTGCCCGCCTGTTTTATAAGTGCATCATAGTCAAAGGCGCTTGCAATGCGATGGACGGGATATATGTCAAAGTTGCGATGGAGTTCCTGTCTCCCAAACTATACGTAAGGCTATTAGTCATTTTTATTTCCTCGAGCTTCACTATTGTCAAGCACCAATCAGCTAAGTCATGTTATTTTATCTTTCTTTTCATTTTTTTATCTGACTTACGACCAGGGTATGAGTGAAACGACTGGCTGTAGTAATAGGACAGGGAGGGGAGAATGATTCAGTAGTGTTGCGATGGGCAAACCTATGATGATTCATTTAGTTGATAGGAAAATTTGGTGATTTAAGGCGATTTAGGTCAGTGAGTAATTGAGTAGGATTTGTTTCATTAAGAAACAGAGGTTAAGGCATCGCATTTCATGTGAGGGTACAAGGCAGATGTTTTATGTCCTGGAGGGGTTTTTATGTGGTGTTGTGAGAACTGATTGGGCTTGGTGTGAACTTCGATGAAGATGAAAGCTTAGTGATATGCCTAGATGGGGGAAGGTGCATTGGTGGGTACCAGAGGGATCTCTAGGCTGTGTTGGAGCAGGGTAGGATATGATGAGACAGGCTAAGCAGCAATAAGGCTCACTATCCTTTCTGGCAATGCAAAACGTGAACCCAAACCTGATTCAATTTATCACCTACCGGAACTTGGTTAATATTAGTTTTTCAAGAAAATGTAGTGTCCCAAATTTAAGATGGTACTTATCTGAAGCAAGAGATTATACACAAAAACACTTAAACATTGAGCAGTCATCCTTTTACCCCATCAGGTGATTTATTTGAGAGAATAATTACTCTTTGTTTTTAGTTTATGGCTTTTAGCATTAATGTTCTTACAGAATATGTTACAGTTTTTATCTTTAATGTGTAGCCTAGTATAATGTCACATTTACAATGTTGTTGACATCAGTCTGTAAAACACCTGCATTAAGGTAGATAGGAGGATCACGCTGTAATAATCACAGATACTATGCCAATAAAAACATCAGTAGTTTTTAGTTCAACAGACATTATCTTTTACATCAAAAGGCTAAGGCCAAGATTTAGTGACAGTTGTGTGGTGTGGAGCAATCTTGCACTGCTCCTTTGGACCTTTTTCATGGTAAGTTGAAAGACCCAATTTTTGCATGCCTTTACATCCCCTGAACCCCTGTGCAAACATTAGTAAATGAACTGATTAAGGCCCCAATCATGCATTAGGCAAATTTAGGTGAGGAGAATTCTTTATCCCAACCATTATCTCCACACCTCAATCCTCCCATGGCAAGTTAATTACCTCAAAATGGGTACACATATGCTGATCTAGTTCCACACATTGTTCCCTTTTCCATGCACATTAGCTCTACCACTTACCACCTGCTCTGAGTAAGTCATAAATTGGAATTGGAGGGGGGATGAGTGTAGAGGGTTGAGGAGTTGAGATGTGGCCTGGCAGGGGGAGCATTACATACTTCCATATGCTGTTGAAAGGGATTGAGCTTGGGCTGGGGACCACGGCCAGACAGCAGTTGTGCCCCAACCCTAAAGTCATATTTTCCAGAGAGTAAAATCAGGACCCCCCTGGGGATGCAGCCCAACATGACTTGTATTTAGGGACTGTGAGCCGTATCACATAAAGTGAGCACTAGAAGCATTAAAACACAATCCCTGCCACAGCTGTGGGCTGAATAGTGTCTTAATTTGTTGAAGAGATAGATCAGCACTGTTTTACCACTTTAGACAGTGGTAAACAGTTACTTGATGCATGAACTTTCAAGACATAGGCTGCTTTTGGATGGAAATGTAATAGCATTTGTTGCGATATCTAAAGTAAACAACAAAACATAACACATTGGCATACACAAAGAAACATAGCAACACAATTAAAGCATAATGTGGTACATCAAAACACAACTCAGCAAAACAGCTGCAGCACAACTCAAAAAAATCACATTGCAGTAACCTAACACAGATAAACAGCAGGATAATAAACAGGAGACATCATTGCCTCAACAAAATGTCAAACAACAAAAATTCTCAAATGTTCTTGTCACATGAACACCACTTGTTTTCAGAATTTAGTGATAATAATTGATTAGAGCAAGCACTGCCTTACTTACCATCAAGAACATGAAACGTAACCGATCAAAAATTTTTGCGATCCAGCGCTTAGTGTTTAACATTATCACAGTAGTTCTAACTATAAATCTTGTTTTATAATTAGTGGGAAGATATTCTATATTTTAATGCAATGAATGTGGACACATCTGTTTCCTCTGACTACAGATTTAGATTTAGGGAAGATAAGGCAATCCGTATTACCAGCGCATAAACACTTGGGGGAATATTTATGAGAGCCTTGCTTCATGTTTGCACCACACAAAGAGCCTTGCTTCTTGTTTGCACCACGCAAAGTGGTACATGGGTGACGCAATGCTCTGAGTCAGATTTATGAAGCCACGCAAAGCCACAACGCAGTGCAAATCATTGTGTTGCCTTACTCTGTGCAAGGGAGGTGTTCCATCGGTGTTGGGGTGTATGTTCCCAAGCAACTCCCATGGGTTTTGACGCATTCCCAAATTTATAAGGATTTGTAAACCTGGGAAAGCATCAAAATCTTACGCCTCCCCAGGACAGGTGTAATGGGGAGAAATATCTTTATTTCTCCTTGTTTTTCCTCTTTCTCTGTGTGCTGCAGAAGGAGAAATACGCATCTATGAATTGTTTTCATGCAGGAAGTCGCCCCTCCCTGAATAAAAACAATCCTGCCTACAACACAGGCAGCCTTGCACTATGGTGCAAGGGTGCCTGCATTGGCTCTAGTTTGCCAAAATGGCACCTGCAAGGGGGAAAGGACAGGAATCCACTGTATTGGATACATTCGGTGCATTCCTGCCCTTTCTCTGTGGCTCAGGGCAGCGCAGCAAGGTTACTTCCTGCGCTGCCATGCACTACCAATCCCATAAATGAGGCCCTAGGAGTGAACAATTTCTTAATCGTGTAATAGTTAATAAATTTGGTCGACACTAAGGAGACTTCCACAAAGTAAATCTTGTAAATTATCTAATTAGTGAACTGTAATCTGGTAAAGAGTTTTCAGCAATTTGGGCATGGGCTGACACTTTTGAAAACCAAAAATCAATGTAACAGGAACCTTCTGGACTTTCTGAAGCAGTATGGTCTGGCACTTATTTAAACGTGTCTTCAAAGCATATTTTCTTTAAATAGAAAGGGTAAGATGGTCGACGGCGCGCGCGGCGATTCAAAATGGCCGCCTAACGTCGGAGCTCCGTGAGACACCGGAGACGAGCTGTAATTAACAGCGGATGCAGCGTTTCTTCAAACCTGGGAATGGCAGATTAATAAGTCGGAAGGTGGGCTCTTCTGAAGGCTTCTTTTAATTTTTATGAAATTTTGGTCTAAATGGGACCATTTTGCAAAGGACTGATCCCTTCAGGTAACGGCCGCCATTTTACATCTTACCTGCTGATTCTCTTCAGTATTCGCCGCAGGTGATGCTCCAGGAGGTCCTTTGACGTCGCAAATGCCTCATTTTTTGTCGCCCGCTCCTCGCACCTGTTAGTCTGAGAATGGGAAAATGTATTTATTTATTAAGTCACCTATTTTAGTATGAACTGGCCAGCTTGGAGCATTTTGCCTATTCTGTCTCATGGCACCTGTTTATTTTTGCGTCCCTCATGTTTCGCTGTACCAAGAAAAGTGGTATACGCTTAAGTGACTGCCTTTTTGCTTGGTGGAACCTGTCTGAAAGTCTTTTCATATATTGTGCGAGAGTTACTCGAGGATGCAGGAGGTCTCCAGGCGTTTCCTTGCGGTGCACCTACTTGAGGATTTTCTTTCTTCTTTTTTGTAATACTCAGCATTGCTCCGTTGCGAGACATTGTACCACTCTCCTCTGGTTGGTGTTTCATGGGTAGGAGCAAGCGTCTACCGCGGCATACTCAAAATTGGAAAGAGAACACCCCTGACACTTCTGGCATTGGTTGCGCTGTCTTTAATAGATTCTCCTACCTCTCTGATTGTTCCGATACTACAGATCCATCCACAGCAATGGCCTCCAAGGTACCGTTACCTTCGACTACTAGCAAGAGGCTCAAACATGATCCTCCTTCTCCTCCTAAGTCTACATCCCCAGTTTCTTTGGACATGGTTCTGGAGGAGATTCGTGCTATCCGTCCGTTTGTGGAAGAAACTAATGCCCGCCTTCAATCAATGGACTCCAAATGGGCCTCTATGGATTCCCGTGTGACTGTGGTGGAACAACAGCTTGTCCTGATACAGGATACACCCTCAAAAATCTCCTCCCTGGAAAGAGAGGTCTTGCAACTTCGAAGAGCCACTGAAGATTTGGAAAACAGAAATCGTCGCAATAATCTGCGCGTCTATGGTCTTCCTGAGGGCCTTGAAGGGGATGACCCTGTTGCTTTCTTCACCTCCTTTCTTCCACAGCTCCTGGACCTTCCGCCGACGACCAAATTGAACTTACAACGCGCACATAGACTGGGTCCTCGCCTTTCTTCTTCAGCTGCGCCAACCAAACCTCGAGGAATGATTATTCTATTTCTACAGTTTACCGACCTGCTGCTGGTTCTGAATGCCGCTAAAACTAAAAAGAATCTCTCATGGCAGGGTTCCAAAGTTTTCATCTCCCAAGACTTATCTTCAGCTACAGCTAAGAGACGCAAAGAGTTTTTGGATTTGCGCCCACCTCTTCGCTCGTTGGGTGCCAGATATGGCCTATTTCATCCATGCATTTTCAAGGTTACTCTTCTTAATAAAACTTCTACCTTCGAAGATCCGGTGGACCTCAGAAGATTTATTCAGTCTCACTCTCATGTCTCCATGGAAACAACTTCTTCTTCTTCTGGATCGTGAACATTGTGATCTTTCATTTATATCTTCGTATTAATGTTACATTTTTTCCCTTTACAGGTTTGCTGATGTTCAATTCTATTCCTTTGCATATTCCCGCTCCTGATCATATGTAGTATTTGGTGTCTTTGGTGTCTCGCGTTGCTCCCCCTGTTGGGTGTGTTGTGCCTGTTGTCCGTCGCCGTCTATACTCCTTCTTCGTCCCTCATAAGGTATGGATTACAGTCGTCTTTTCGTCATGTACTGTCTATTCTTGTTTCTATTCCTTTTTTCCCTTCTCTCCTTTCCCACCTACATATTCTTCTCTCTTTTTCCCTGGACTTCTTCCCCGCTACTCTTGTTACATGGATCTCTTTTACTATTTATCCATTGTTTTTCTTCCTTCTTTCATTTTGTCTCTTCTTTATTAGGATTGTTGCATATACTGTTTATTATGTATTTTTGCTAGTTCTACATTCAAGGTTATCTCATGGAATGTAAAGGGTTTTATTAGTCCAATTAAGAGACAGAGAATACTCTCACACCTTGCCTCATACAATCCAGATTTGGTGCTTTTGCAGGAAACTCACCTTTCAGAACTTGAGGCGTTAAAACTGAAAAAAGGCTGGGTGGGCTCGGTCTTTGTATCACCTTCATCTAACAAGAAAAATGGTGTGATTATTTTGTGTCATAAGAGGCTAAACTGTAAAGTCGTTACACAAGAAATTGATACTGAAGGTAGATGGATACTGGCTAACTTATTAATCAACAATGTTTCTCTAACTATATTTAACGTATATGGCCCTACGCATCCTGATAGTGCTTTTTGGCCTTTAGTAACTCAGAAATGTATTCAATTTAAAAATGATTTCTTTATTTTAGGAGGAGACTGCAACCAGGTCGTTGATCCCTTTATTGTCCGCCAATCGCAAACACGTTTTGTTCCTCACAAGACACACAAACAGTTTTTAGATACCATCTCCCAGACCCAACTGGTAGATGCATGGAGGCTTACCCACCCTGACTCTCTTGATTTTTCTTTTTCTCTCCTCCTCATAATTCTCTTTCTCGGCTTGACTATCTCTTTCTATCTAAATCTCTATCTCAAAATTTATTGTCCTCCTCTATTGAACCTATTGTTATTTCGGATCACGCTCCAATAGTGATGGACCTTGAATTACTTCCTCTCGACCTAACGCCTCCCGTTGGCGTTTTAATAACTCTCTTCTTCTTGATCCTAATTTTTCCTCTTCTTTTACGAATTTTGCTGAAGAATTCTTTGACCTAAATAGTACCCCGAATATTCCACCGCATATACTGTGGGACTCATTTAAGGCTACAGCACGAGGTTTTGTCATGGACTTCGTTTCCAAGAGGAAGAAACGTTTTCTCCAACAACGTAAAGTTACCCTTGCGAATATTAAATCATTAGAGCATCAATTCTATACTTCATCGATAGATTCAGTTCTGCCCGCTCTTATTAGTGCCAAGTTGGCTTTTAATAAATCCAAGACGGATAATGCATCATCCATATTGTTACGCAGTAGCGCTAGATACTATGGAGGCCGCAATAGAGTGGGGAAACTTCTAGCGAATTATCTCAAGTCCCGTAAAGAACGTACTCAGATTGATGTGGTCTGCTTTTCGGATGGTTCCCCGATTTATAAGAATGAGGACATTTTAAATTAATTTATGCTTTTTTACAAAGATCTATACACCCCTGATTCTCCTCCTTCTTCTTCTCTGATTCAATCTTATCTTGATACGCTCCCGATTCCATCTAACGGCCATCTTAATTTTTCTAAACTGGAGTCAGATTTATCCCTTCAGGAATTATGCCACGCTTTATCCACTTTAAAGAAAGGTAAATCCCCTGGCCCTGATGGCTTTTCCGTTGAATTTTACTTGCACTTTTCTAATTTATTACTTCCTAGACTTTTATATCTATTTCAATCTTTTCTTCGTTCTGATGGGACATTGGGTACTTTTCAGGAGGCAGTAATTTGTCTCATACATAAGGAGGGACGTGACCCTAAATTTTGTAAAAATTATCGCCCAATTTCCTTGCTTAATGTAGATTATAAATTATTTGCCAAATTACTAGCTTTGCGATTAGACCCTCTTATGCCACACTTGGTGGGTAAGGAGCAATGTGGTTTTGTTAAAGGCAGATTGACTTCGGACAATTCTCGCCTTTTTCTAAATGTTCTCAATAGAATTCCATCTCTTTCCTCTTCTTTGGCTGCCGTCTCTGTTGATGCTGAAAAAGCATTTGATAGAGTTGACTGGTCTTTTCTACTTTCCGCCCTAAAATGGCACGGATTTGGTCCTAAGATAATTTCTTTTATTTCCCTATTATACTTGGCTCCTCGTGCTTCCGTATTAGTTAATGGATGTACTTCTTCATATTTCCCTCTTAGACGTGGTGTTCGTCAGGGTTGTCCTCTCTCCCCGCTTCTTTTCATTCTGGCTCTCGAACCATTTTTATCCTCAATCCGTAATAATGACATGATTTCTGGTTTCTCCTATGGCGACCATAATTTAAAACTTTCTGCATATGCAGATGATATCCTTCTTTTTATCTCCAATCCTCAGACTTCTATTCCTCCTCTATTAGCTGAATTTGATTCCTTTTCCCGTGTCTCTGGTTATAAAATCAATTCAGACAAAACGGAAATTTTACCCCTTACAAAATTTTGTCTTCCACATTCCTTCTCTTCTACGGGATTTGCTTGGTCTCCGGTAAAAATTAAATATTTAGGTATATCATTTACTAATTCCATTTCCTCTTCTGTTAAGTTAAATATGACTGCGATCATTTCCCGGATTGACAGTCTACTTTCTTCTTGGAATCCTCTCTTTCTTTCCTGGTGGGGTCGGTTAGACTCCATTAAGATGATGATAACCCCAATTCTGATTTATACCCTTTCCATGCTTCCAGTACGCATTCCTGATTGTTATTTTAAAAAAATTGACTCCTTCTCTCTCGATTTCTTTGGAAGGGCAAGAGATCCAGGATAGCTTTATCTGCTCTGCGTAGGACGAAACAAAATGGAGGGGTTAATTTCCCGGATTTTCGTACATATCACAAATCTTTTTGCTTACGTCAAGCTGCAAAATGGCTTCTGGAAGATCAGTCGCCCTATACCCCACTATGGTATACGATCGAACGTACCCTGGCTTCTCCTTTCTCATTTCAGGAAATTTTGGCCTTTTCCGTTAAGTCTCCCTTCTCCTCACTCCCGTTATTTAAACACACTTGTTCTCTTCTAAAACCTCTACTGCATAAAAAACCTTGTTCCAGAGAATCTTTTTGGAATCTCCAATCTGGCATAACTTTCTTATTACTATTAATGGTAGATCCATTTTTTGGAAATCTTGGAGACTTAGGGGGATAATTTGGGTTAAAGATTTATTTGATGGATCCGATCCATGTTCATTCCCCAATTTCAACTCATTTTTCAATGCCCCTCCTCCTTTTTTCAGAGATTCTCCACCCTCATGGCGATTATTCTGGAGGTTTTTTACTCTCTCCCGTCGGTCCCTCCATCTTCGGTTCAGAATCCTCTACATAAAATTCTTCTTATTCTTCCCAAAGCTTCTCTCATTTATAAGTCCTTCTCATCTCCTAATCCTGATCGTTCTAAGTCTAGGGTGGAACTCGCGTGGGAACTTGATCTCGCATGTGAGTGGTCCATTATTTTCTGGGATAAATTCTGGTCCCGTTCCCTTAAAATTTCTCGATCTGCCTCCCTTACTCAATCTATGTTTTTCTCTATCATAGACTCTATTTTACCCCTGTCTCTATTGCTAAATTCTCTCATTCTACTGATACGAACTGTTGGACCTGTGGTTCTCCTAATGCTGATCTCATACATCTGCTTTTTCTATGCCCTTCTGTTTCTACTTTTGGGGGAAAGTTTGGTCTTACATTTCTCGCATGTTTAATATTCTTATCCCTTATTCTCTTCCTCTTCTTTTTGCAGGTAGCCTGTTTCAGTCTTTAGATCTACCCCCACATATGCACGGTCTTTTTGACCTCATGATAGCTCTAGCTTTCCAACACATCTCCCTTAATTGGAAAGCATTTACAAAACTCTCGATTCAACATTGGTGGAACAGTTTATGTCATTTTCATCGCCTGGATATTGCTTTTGCTTCCTCCTGTAAACCGATGATTGATAGAGAAGGTTTTGGATCCCACTTACTACTTTCTTAGATAAATTGGCATTGGCGGATGACTCCTGTTTAAATGCAGAAAATTTTAAACCTCCGTAAATGTATTATTTCTCTCTGCCTCTTACTTCCAACGTAATTATTCTTTGTCACCCTCTATTCCAGATGTTGATTATAAGTTACTGTTTAAGATTTCTAGTTAAATATGCAACGTATATATTCTATTCTAGATTATAAGAGATCCCCTCCCCTTCCCTTCTTTCCTTCCCCTTGTTCCCTTCCCTTCCTTCCCCCTCCTCCTCCTCCTCCTTCCCCCTTTCCCTTTATCCCATTATAATCTTAAACAGCTTTCTTCTTTAAATTAATGTTAGCCATTTCTTCAAATATGTATACCTTCAATAAGTCATTTCTGTTTTGCTGACCTTTGTATTGCTATTAATATTTAAATAAAGCTTTTCAAACATAAAAAAAAAGAAAGGGTAAGATAGTCTTAAGGATTTTCAGTTTTAAAAATTGCTCTTTGAGGACTATCCCAATATGGGAGGCCATGCTTATTTAAGCATCCATAATAACCATACATTATGAGCTTTATTGTTATTTGAGACAGTTGACGGAAAGGAAGCAGGAGCTTTTAAGTTGTTCATATTATTTTGTAGCCTATGCTTTGGAAAAAGTAGCTGCACCCATTTGGCTTCATTTAAAATGAGGGTATTTTGGAAAAAATCTACTTTCCAGAAGACACAAACGATCACTTAGACCCTCCCCTCCCCTGATCAGAAATATACAAATAAATATGCTTTTCTTTGGTAAAGAGGTGAAAATGGAGGGAAATATTATGCATGATGACGATGTATATCCAAATAAACATTTTAAAGACTGTGAACTCTCTGCCAGCTGATTCAGAACATATCACTCTGAAGATGCACACATTTCTCATTCTTACCTTCCTGTCTCAGTTCTGTAGAAAGAAGTGAAACCATGAACTGGCCTTTTCTCACACCCCAGAAACTCTCCTAAAGGTGGTAGAAAAGTCCTCTTATTCCAACACATGAAAGGCTTCCGTAAGATGAAAAAAAAATCACTATGCTCGGGGTTTCTTTTTCTTCCATCTGTAGCAGATCGCATCGCAGTGCTCATTAAATGAAGCTCCCTTAGCTCGGTTTCCACAAAAAACTTCAAAAGTTGAGTCATAATTCTGTTCAGAATTATAGACTGGCTTGGAAAGCCTTCTATGAGTGTATACCTGTTCAATTCATTGACATCTGAGGTACGTTTGTCAAAAGTGGAGTAACAAATGTACGTTTAAGGTGATTGGGAAATGAACCCACTCATGGGGAAGGTTAATAACTTTCATCACCGGTCAGGCAGAGTGCATACACATTCTATTACAATCACCGCTTGCCAAATCTCACTGTATTATTTAGATAGTTACAAACTGAGTATATCCTCTTTCTTCACTAAGAGCAATGTCAATATATCTGTGCTCTGAAAATGTATATTTTATTCATTTGATTTGTACATATATTTATACACAGCATTTATGCGACAATTTATAAATTAGATCACAGACAAATAAACCTGTAATATTTTCAGGCTGACTAGTAGTGCAGGCAGGCCACTGGATCCCTAGAAAATAAAAAGTGCAATGCAAAATTTGAAGAAGCAGTTACAGATCGATAATGCCTACCATGTTTTCTATCTTTGATATAATGCAGGTGACATTTTTATAGATGTAGAACAAACATCTCAAAGTATGTCAGCGCACCAACAAAACAGACAATGCGTTTTTACAAAGGGGTGCTCTGGTTCAAGTATGAAGGTCATACATTTTCGAATTATTGTCAAATTAAATGACAAAATTAATTAAGTACCAAGTTCCATCAATGCACCCTGAAATGTGTAGATTCAACCAACTTGTGTGTCAAAATTCTAAATAAAACTAACCATTACCCATAATTATTTACACACTAATATGTGTTCAAGTGGTAAGGACCAACTTGCTTATAAGGTGCATTCCAAAGCTGCATTAAAGATTGCAGCATGAAGAACTAATTCATATAAAGCTCGAACTGTTTCATTTGAGATCCTTCAATTCATGAATGCATGCGAAAAGTTGGAAACTAACATCAACACTGTAGAATATTTACTTAGAGCATCACCTTTTCAGAAAAACAGTACTAGGATGCATCATCTCAGATTTGGTGAAATTTTAACTCAAGGGGGATTTCAAAAAGTCAAGTAAAAGCATACTCCTGTGGTACTAAATTACATACTCTTGAGCGAGAAGGTGGTTCTGCCCATCGAATTTGCCCGGATTTTTCACTTTTTGATCACCTTTTACTGTGGGGGAGCCTCATAACCTATGACTCACCCATAACCTATGACTCACCCACGGTAAACGCATGGTAAAATAGGTTGGGTGTGTTCACCACCAGTGTTCGCCTTTTAAGATAAGGCCGCTGCCACGCAGCAATGATAGGGGCACTTGGCTGGTTACACGTGTTGCATGTGCACATGTGAGGGCGGCACATCGGAAACTCCTGTCGTGAGCTGCCCAGGAACTGCGCATAGGTAGCCTGGCGCAGAAGGGACTCTGCAGAGTTGGGTATTGATTGGATAGGCCTTATAATGGTGGTGTACATAGATAGGGAAAGTCAGTGTGATTTACTATCTTGTCTGAAGTGACACATTATACACTTATGGGGAAGGCTGCCTTACAGTGCAGCTCCACTTCCCCTTGGTCTACAAACACCAGAGTTATACCGATTTACAGTGTAACCTGTATGAAAAGATCAATTCGGCAAAGTCCATAGACATATCTGTACAGCTTATGGGTGATCTAGGAATGTCATATTTCTTAGGTCAGGATCAGAGTCCATGCCTGGTGTTATCCTGCTGGGCTAGGTAAAATTCCTTTTTAGGTCTCGCCTAGCGGTGCAGCGCATGCGCTGCTCGCTTTGCGAGGCATGCAGTATACACTATAGGTGAGGGAAGCCCCGCCCACTCCCTCGCCCACTTTTTCATTGGCTTGTGGCTTTTTTCTTTGTAAGTGCTGCCTTCTGATTGGTTTAGAGGCTGCTAGTCCCGCCTTATGATGGCCATGTCTCCTTCCACGGCTATTGGCCCCTTTACTGCATGTTTCCTGAGCACTACTTTGTTCCCGTGCCACCCCTCCCGCTGTCCCAGCCTTCTCTCCCGCCCCCGCCATTTCCGTTGTTCGTGCCTTATTAACGCCCGCCCACCCACCCACTCGCACTCCCGTTTGCAATACAATGGATGTCCCGTAAATGCAAGTCCTTTTGCATTGGAAATGCTTGTTTTTTTTGGGAGGGAATATATTTTGATGGATATCTTCTTCGGCCTCCCTGAGCTCGTGCTCGCCTAGGTGCCTCCTCTTACTCTCGCAAGCGAGCTCCTCTCAAGTCGGCAAACAGTAGCTGACAATGGTGAAGGAGCGCGAGCCCCGTTCTAGCCTGTCAGCGGCAGAGAGAAAAGCGAACTCCTCCTGCCATTGGCTGCTCTGGCGGCACGTGACCTTGAGTTCGAAAACCTCAGAGGGAGCCAGTGGTGGGTTGTATTGACGCTATTTTGGATGCCGGGGAACGAGGTTTGTGAGAGTACGTAGTCTGTAGAAGTGGTAGTCCGTTGTGGAGAGTCAGCGACGTCTGTTCTTTTTACCGCCCATGAGCTACGAGCAACGGAGCGGGCAATTCTGTTATTTTAAACGTAGTATGGCACAACTAATCTGTGAGGTCCTCAACGTTACCATGAGTGCGGGGAATACCTGGGGCTCTACTAGTTTTAAGGGCATTTAGTAATCCTGTCCCGAAGTAGCTGCGGTGCTGCAGGGGCCATGTTTGCGGAGGGACCTCCCTTGAAAGGAATGCACATCAGCGCTGCTGGGGCAGTGATTGCCAGGCACTGGGTTTCTAAGGGCTGCTGCGCTCCTTTTTCAATTGTTTATAATTTGGAAAATATTGGAACTTTACTAATGGTATGTTTATGTGGCGATGCAGGGGCTCTTGCTTTTTTAAGGCTATATGGGTTCACTATTTTCTAAAGTTCGTAGCTCGTGTTTTTGTATTGCTGACTTTTTTTCAAAATAAAAGGGCATTTAGTGAACGTGTCCAGCTGTAGGGGCGTGTTTGTGGAGGCACTGGGCTTCAAAGGGCCGGCATCCGTGCTGCGGGGGCCATGTTTGCTGAGGCACCGGCCTTCTAAGGGCCATGCTCTTTTCTCAATTGTTTAGTTTATGAACGTTTTGGAACTTGTATCTGTGGTGCGGCAGCGGTTTATATGTATTCTTCCTCATTGTTCCTATATTTATGCATCTATATTTGTGTTGGCTCACTAACTTCTAAATTTCGGGGCTCGTGTTTTTGGATTGCTATTCTCTCCCCTTTTTTTTTTTTATTTTATAAAAGACATTTAGTAATTTCGTTCACCTGTAGCTGCGGTTCTGCAGGGGCCATGTTTGGGGAGGGACCTGGCTTTAAAGGCCCGCACTCCTATGTTGGTTATTTTGGACTGTCTTTTATTAATAATCATGTCCAGCTGCGGCGCTGTAGATGCCCTGTAAGCAGAGCCACCGTCCATTAAACATCTGCACTTTCTTCACTGTATCCTTTTGGCGTTACATCGCCATCCCTCACTTCTCCCCACAAGTTACTTTGTAGCGGCCCAAGTTATTTTCGTACGTACTATAAACAAGTTGAAGGGGACATGACACATTTATATGACACTGCCAATTTTACCGTACTTGGTTTTTTTGGTTTACAGTAAGATATTTCTAAAACATTCTTTAAACACTTGCAGCTGTAGATGCATCGCAGCAGGGTCCCTGTATGCGGAGGCACTGGGCTTAAAATGTCCACGTACCGGTGTCTACCAGATCACATTTAAAATCAAGGGTCCCTAGAGCTGCAAACCAACTGGCTTGAACCTCGTACAGCTGTAGCACTGCAGTGGTCCTGCATACGGAGGCACCGGGTTTCAAAGGCTCACGTTTCAAAAGCTGTACTGTAGGCGAATACATTATTGCCTACCTCTATAAAAAACACTTGTGGACAATTTACAGAAGGTCTTGATGGTGTCAGCAAAGGGTCTTCCATTACAAAGGGGTTATATTGTGTTATGGGGATGTATTTCTTATGGTTGGCCGCATTGACCCCTTTCTTATCAGCACAGACAAAGCAATACATTACATACAGATACTGCTTAAACAGATTGCCGACGTGATATACAGGGCCATGGATTTCGCTCACACACTCTGTTTAGCAACAGGGATTTTTATTACGTTGTTACTAAGCTGCAAGTTTTTTATTCAATTCTTTTTGGAACAGTTTAATATAGTGTCAAATCCATCAAAAGGTATTTGTGCGGTTTACATTAGCACCAGTTAGGTTGCACAAGCATACATTCATGCTATAGCGCCGGTACACTCCCAGGAGCATCTGTGCGCTTTATAAACCTGTCTTCATCATCATATCAGCGTTCCAGTATTCTTCGACCCCGTGGTTCCACCTGACCCCTCCACTGCCCCCCATCATCTCCTGGCTTGTTCATCAGCACTCCGGCTCCCCTCACCCTCACCTCTCTCCCCACCTCCGGTTTCCCCCCTGCTTCTTGGTGTCCCTCCATCCTGAAGGACCCTCACCTCCCCCCACCCCCATGCATCTCACCCAACATTCCACCCAGTACTCCAGGTGCACTCGAGGGCCCTCTGCCTGAGCACCCTTCATACCCCTCACTCCCCCAGTGTCCCTGACTTTCCACTGTCCCTCACCCACCCAATATCACTCACCCTTCCCCCATCCCTCGGCCCTAATACCCTCATCCCTCTATGGCTTCACTTTCTTCAGTACCCTTCCTGTTTCCAGAATTTCTCACCCTCCACTTTTCACCCCTCCTGTATTCCTCACTCCTTCCTAACCCCGCCCCCCACCCTCACCCTGCCGGTGGCCCCTGGGGCATTGGATGGCCTCCGGATGTCCGCAGAGGCTACTGAATTTGCAAGGATACAACCAGAGTGTTCCCTCCATATGCGCACCCACTACCAGATTGTGTTAATTTGTGCGGGGAGACAAGTGTGTGTGTGTTGTGGGGGGGTGAGTTCACCTGCTAAAGTGGCATTCACAAAGGCTTGTTTTTGCTCCCATTCCTTGTTTTCTAAATGTACCTGCCTGAAGCAATTGCACGGCGCGCTTTTCAGATAGAGCGTACGCCACGTTGCGACAAGCATACCCAGAGGTCAGCGGCAAGAAGGGAGGGAGCGCAGTGGAAAGGCAGTATTTAATCGCAATGAGTTAAGTTTGTTTAATGAAAAGGGGGCAGAGAGTCCACGCAAACGGTGTGATATTGCAGGGAGCTGAGTGATGTCTTGTAGCTAAATCCAGTCTTACCAGAATCACTTTAGCATTCTCTAGATTCCAGTCCATAGAAATTGTCTTCCACGAGCACCCGTAAACAATAATATTTTTTTCAATTCTTGTATTTTCAGTGATATGACCACCAAAGGCCCTGATATTATATTAAAAACAGAGCTTTGGACTATTCCATTTCCTGCTGAAAGGCAATATTTCTCTCAATGTGTTCCCATACCTGGCATGTCACACAGTTTGGTGCTTACTTTCCCTCCATGTTAAAGAACAGTAGATGTTTCAGCATCCAGGCTAATGTGCTGCATAGCTAAATACATATAAGGTCCCAAAGGCGAGACCGATTGCATTGCAAATGCTTGTTCTCTCCAGCTGCAGGAACCAAGGTCTTCACCCACAAAGGGAGCAATTAACAGTGCTTTAGTCAGCTCCTGAGGAGAAGGAGAAAGGGGTGGGATGGACTGTTCTGCATCAATCAGCCAGCTGTCACCCTGCACTAGCACCACTAAATCAAGGAGGGAGCCCAGACCTCTGTAACAAAACCAGGAGGGGGTACTCCTTTGAGGTTTTGCTGAGGAATGCCCCGTTAGTGAAGTCAGCGAGGAGTGGATCTGAGACCACCAGAGAACATGTGGAAAGTGACTCCTGGGTGATGCCATCATGAAATAGCCCAGCAGGCTGTGCAGGGAGGTTGTGTCAGGGGTGGAGAGGTGATGTGACACATCAGGATAGGCCAAAGGTGCATCCCTGCTGGAACATCCCGCCTCCACTTAAAAGGTCCTGCACAGGGGGAAGAGGTCTCTTTTGGTTGTGGTTTTCTGCTGGACACTGGGACTGGATGCTGATGCCATGGACAATTGGAAGGAAGACCCCCTGACTGCCATCTGGACTAAGGACTCTGACTCTGAATAACCCCAGTACCAGTTGGGCACTCCCCAGGACCAGTCAGGGGTAAGTCTGGGCATCTTAACAAGGAAGGAGAGAAGCCTAGAGGACAAGTACAGAGAACGGCTGGTGCAGGGAGCCAGTGGAGCCAGCTCCCTCCAAAGTTCAGCACTGAGGCCAGAAGGCCTGAAGAAGGTGGTCCAGGTGGCTAAGACTTGCCACCAGGAGCAAAACGAGACCAATATCATCCAAATTGGTTCAATTAGGCCTGCGATATGACATTTTTTAAGTTTGGGTGACCTTTTCCTTACCCTGACTGCCCTCAGTAAAAAGAATATGCTGGGAACTGCTGTTGCGCTTTCCATGTGAGTGCGGATGGGGGTCCAAAACCCCGTCCCTGGGCCCTGAAGAGAAGAATCTGACAAGGGTGCGCCATCGCGCTCGCCCCCTAAGAAGTGAGAGGCCCAGGACCCCATCCCTGGACCTCAAAGAGGAAGACACTGTGAAGGAGCGCGTCACCCTCTCCTGCTGAAACACAAAGGGGTCAAGGACCCCAATCCAGGGCCCTGAGATGATGAGGATGAAAGGGGGAGGGCCACCACACTCCCCCCAACTGTGACAGGCCTGACCCGCTTCATAATGCCCTGGGGGCTTGCTTGCATTTTAGCAAGAAAAAAAACCCACTTGTTTTTGGTTTGTGGTGGCCCCAGGAGTGCAGGATGACCACAAAATAACTCCAAACGTGCAGGGGAGCTGCAGGAGTGGCGCAGCCTCCCCCCCTAAAGGGATTTCCAAAGTCCCAAACCTAAGTTGGGTGGGACTCTAAAAAGACAACCTTACAAGGGTTTCAAGGTATTTTCAAGCACTTCCCAGGCTGGAGCATGGGCTCTACAGCTGGGAGTGCTGCACCCTCTAGGGGTTAAGTCTTTGGCTACAGTATCTGTGGCCTGAAGGTGTACAACATGAGTTTTCATGCTGTGCAGGTAAGCAATCAAATGCGTTTTGCTGGTTCCATGTGTGCTGCACAACCCAGCACACATGGAAACAGCAAAAACAAGGAGAAATTAAACATTTCTCCTCGTTGTGCCAGGGTAAGACCAGGTTTTCCCTGGTCTTAATTTTGGCACTGCCTCCTATTTATGGCACCCTTGTAAATAGGGGGCAGCGTCAAAATCAATGGGTGTTGCAGAGGAACGCCCACAGCAACACCCATTGCTCACCCCTTTCACGCTAAGTATAGTGCGAAAGGGGGCCTTATTTACAAGGCAGCGTAACACTGCCTTGTAAATAAGGTGAAGCCTGTGTGGCCACCACAACATCGTGGAAAGTGACATTGTGGTGGCGATAGGGGCTTGTAAATTTGCCCCCAAATATCAAGGTAGTGACTCCATGAGAATGCTGCATCAGGTACCAGACACAGGACTAGTTAACACCACGTATGTGCCAGTATTCATTCCTATACAAATTGCAAGAACACCAACAACTGCTAAAAGCACATACAAACACTCACAGGCTTGGCACAGACAAACGTTACAAGATACATTGTCAAACTGTGAGTCAGCAGCAAAGGCTTTGCAACAGTGCAGTTGTAGAATTCACCTTTGATGTCTACATGTAGAAGATCTACTGCTTGGAGACAATTTTCTGAACTGCTGGAGCAGTGTGATAAATTCACTTGATTTGAAATACAAAATTATTTAGTCATCCACATACACTACATTGTAGATAATGCCTTGGATGCCTGAAGCTGGAAGATGCAAATCATTTCCATTTAAATACACATTCATTTGAACATCTTGTGGTAAAGTAAAATAAAGTAATTCTTTATTGCTTGATTAACAAAGCTTCTTCTTGTGGTAGATGGATCCATCATTCCTCATCATCAGAATGTTTATATACCGACTGTTGGGCCTGACATCCTTAGCGTGGTTTTTACCCAACTTTTTGTCATTAATCCTCCTGTTTTTGCTGACTTCGTTTTTGCAGGCCTTAGGACTCTGTGCACTTGATCACTACTAACCTATACTAAAGTGCTTGTGCCCTCTCCCTAAAAAATGGAATGTGATACTATGGGTACCCAGGGCAAGTACATTGTATGCTACTAGTGGGCCGGCAGCACACATTGTGCCATCCACTTAAGCCCTTTAAACATGTCTCAGGCCTGCCATTGCAGTCTGTGTGAGCAGTTTTAAACTGCCATGGCAAAATAAACCTTTTTACAGGCCTAAACATTAATTAGGTATGCCCTAAACAGTCCATAGTGTAGGGTGCAGTGTATTTAAAAGGTCAACATGTACTTTTATATGTCCTGGTAGTGAAAAACTCTTAAATTAATTTTTCACAACTGCGATGCCTGCTTCTCTCATGGGATAACATTGGGTTACATTATTACATTTAATAAGTGATAACTTTAAATTGAGAGCAGGTAGGAATATCAAGTTTGGTCTCTAAAGAATTGTCATTTAAAACCTTCTTTAATGGTAAAGTTGGATTTCAGGCCACAATTCTCAAAATGTTACTTTAAGAAAGTTGCCATTTTCTTGTCACAATCATTTGGTGCCTGGAGACTGTATCCTGGGTCACATGACTAGGTGCAGCTGGCAGTTGGTCTTTGTGTATTGCTCCCAGACACTGAGATAAAGAGGAAAAAGGTGTTGGAAGGATGGGCCATTTTTGACTTAAGAGAGGGTGGAACTGCATCCTACCACACATGCACATCACAAAGGTTCTGCCTCAGCACACTCACATACCATTTCACACTAGTCTTTTATGCCCTCTGACAAACTGGGACCAGGAAAGGCAGGCATGAAATCCTAGACACTTCTTTAGGGAAAGGACTCAAGATGTTTCTCCCACTTCAAAGTGGGCACGAGGTACATGTAGTGGGCTCTCAGACCCAACTCTTCAGTACACATTTGGACCTGTGGAAGACTCAGAAGAAGGAATGATGTGCTGCTTTGCTGCAGGAAGGACTGTGACTCAACTGCCCTGCTGCCTGAGTGAGAAGGACTGGACCTGCATCTTGAACCCGGGACCACCAGAGTGACTCCTAGAATTAGTTGGCTGGCCTCCTGATCAGAGCCTGAGGGACAGAAAAGGCTCCAACCACCCAGAACCCAGCACCTGAACACTGCCTGCTGTGAGTTCTGTCCCCCAAGTGGCGCCACCCCAGTCCTAGGCCCTGGAAAATGGGCCTAAAGATATGCTCTGTCAACCCAGCTGTGGTCTTTTGGACAGAACCGATACAGCACTGCATCAGCACCGCTGCTGCATAACGCATCCTGGACTCAGCGCCTCATAATGCAGTCCCACAACTGCTTGGAATCTCCGCTGTGCAACACATCCTCAACACTGGACCTCCCATCGCAGCCTGCAGCTCATTGGAACCGCCACTGTGCAACGCATCCTCAACATGGAAAGAGCAGTGTTCAGGTCTGTGTGTTATACGTATGCTATAACTATATATGCATCATCTTAGATTACTTCTCCTCCAATACTTGACAACTGATATTTTACCCAATCAAAACTTGTCAGACTTTTGCCCACCCATTTAGCCTCAGTAAAATATCCTACAATGATTTTCATATTCCATCTTTATCCTCAATTCATCAGTGTTATACAATTATATGCATGAAATTCAGGTTGACTAGTGAGAGGTCAGTAGTAAGGTTTCTCCACTGGCTTACAGAGAATGTGAAATACAGTCAATATAATTTCAACAGCATATGAATTGTGTGAGTGTCCCTTATTAACTAGCTAACCCTCTTTTGAGACGTGGTGCCTCTTCAATGTCACCCTTCCAATGTTTGCAAATTTGTATCTTTTCAGAATTGGTGGCCCACTTTGTCTGCCCCTTCTGTATGACCCCTTACTGGAAAGCCTTCTGATGGAAGATAAACATTTCACATTTTGAAAACAAATACATCCCTACCTTATGCATAAGGAGCTTCTTTCCTCTGGATGCCGAGTACAGGTCTGGACGATAAGTACTTAGTGACACACGTCCTCTCCAATTATTCTGGCAGTTTATCTTTTGGCCATCCAGGCTGCCTAATACATCAAGCTGTCTTATACTTGAAATGATGGTGCTTCAAACAGAACGATAGAACTGCAAATAACCAAATATAATAAATAATATGAGTGGCAACATGAGAGGAGTAACAACAACATTTGTACTCACTGTCTAAATCAATGCTGAGTCATTTTTCCTGCAGTGAAACTACCAGCATGAATTACAGTGTCGGTACTTACTTGACACAAATCCACAATCCTTTGAAATATTTTAATCCTCGATTTTTTTTATCGGTAAAGTATTAAAGCATGCACAAATATATAAAAGGAGTGGCATTTAAAAAACCATTATCATTTTACAGTCACACATAAAGGATTCGTACTGCAAAAAGATGATAGGTAGCAATGTCCTGTGTGTGTTTGATGGTGGTAATGTATACTACAGCTCTTAATATATAATAATAGGGTCTTTGTCTGCAATGTGTGTATTCACTTAGGGAAAGTAGCAGAAAAAAGCCTTATAATGAACGTGAATATTTTGCTTTATTTGTGCAAGGCAAGTAGATTAATGTTTTATTTTCGTCTGTGTATATTGCCACACACCATTTCTATACTGCTTGAGACAACGGGGAACACCCATTCTTTTTAATGTTCTGCTTTACCAGCTGATACAATTACAATGTACAACTTTTCCTGACAAATGTTTTTGCAAAGCTAGGTTTTCACATAGGTGTGTTACATGACTCAGCAGTAGTCATTTTAATAGTATACTGCCTCAAAGTTCTAGACTTATTGATAAGTCATGTGTGATGACTAATGTTAGACGTCTACATTTTTTTTCACTTTGACAACATGTATACTGGCTGAGTTATCAATTATTGTAATGAAAATCCAAACTCATACAACTTATTTGAGGTTAGCACAAAATAAACCCTAGTTATTATAAAATACCAAAGTTCCTGGTTTTCAGGGCGGGGCCCACCTAGCTATAGCCTGAAAGAGTAGGATCTCTTGCAAATCTGGCAGATTCTAAACATACCCACATGTATTGTAATTGCATTTATATAGCGCTTACTACCCCTGATGAGGCGTTGAAGTGCTTTTTTGGCGAGTAGCACGCTACACCAGAACCCATTAAGGATTAGTGGTGAATTAGTATAGTGAAAATATGAAAGTTATTTGATGAGGGGATATGTTAGCCAGTTGTTTGGATTGAGAAAGATAGTGGAGGGATAGAAGAGGGAAAAAGGTTTGCATTTATATAGCGCTTGCTACTCCTGATGAGGTGTTGAAGTGCTTTTTCGGCGAGTAGCACGCTACTCTGGAACCCATACAGTGTTAGTGGTGAATTAGTATAGTGAAATATGAAAGTAATTTGAGTGGTGGATATGTTAGTCAGTTATTTGGATTGAGAAGTATAGCGAAATGGTAGAAGTGGTATAAAGGTTTGCAATTACATACCGCTTGCTACCCCTGATGGGGTGTTGAAGTGCTTTTTCGATTAGATCCTTTTTGGAGGACAGAGAACAGGTCATCTGGACCCCCCTGTTTTCAGCCTGTACAACCAGCATGCAGATGGGAGTCCCACAGGGCTCCTCACTAAGTCCAACTCTGTTTAATCTATGGGAAACATCCTGAACAACGACTCCAGAACAACGAGTTCCGGAGTCACGAAAGCGGAACTCCGCCCTGCCCGAACAACGACTCAGCCTTAACCACGCATGTGCGTGGTTAAGGCTGATTCGGTCTAGTGTTCGGGCAGGGCGGAGTTCGGGGGAGCGTCACAGTCGAAGTCGAAGTGGAACAGGTAAGAGTGGTTCATTTTTAGGGGATGGAGGGGTTTGGGGTTAGTTTTGAGGGGTTTAGGATAAGTTTTTGGGGGGGATGGGTGATCGGGTTAGGGAGTAGAGATCGAATTAGGAGGTGTGGAAGATCGTAATAGATTTTAAGGGGGAGGAAGTAGTTAATGAGGGGTTGAGTATGGTTTTAGGAGTTGGGGAGATCAAGATTATTTATAGGGTGGAGGGAATTAGTTTTAGGGGGTTGAGGTCGTTATTAGGGGATGGGGGTTTGGGATTAGTTTTGATGGCGCTATGTTTGATTATCTGGTGTGGGGGGGATTAGAATAAAAGGGGTGGAGTACGTTTTTAGGAGGTCCGGGTGATCAAGGAATAAGCACATAGACGGATCCGCTGTTGCAAAGGATCTAAGATAATTGAGGACTAAGAGTTTAGATAGGACTATGAGTTTAGGTGGGGGTGATCGTGATTATTATTAAGAGGGGAGAATTAGTAATAAGGGGGTTTAGTTAGTTTTGAGAGGGAAGGGGTTTGGGATTCGTTTTTATTGTTTTTTAAAAGGGTGTGGGGCGAAATGAATTTTAAGGGGCAGGAGGGTTTGGGGGGATCGGAGTAGCAGTAGAAAAGCATTTTTTTTAAGACGCATTTCATTAACACGAAAAAACGTGGTAAAGGAATGCGTGGTAAAAAAAAGTTGTGGTTTAGACGAGGTCGTGGATGCGACCTCGTTGTTAGGGAAGTCGTGGTTGTGGAACTCGTTGTTCCAACATACAACCTTAATCTATACATGTCACCTCTAGCTTCATTGGTAGAGGCTCAGGGCGCCAAGATAATCTCCTATGCCGATGATACGCAGTTGATCTTTACATGCAACAAAGTTGCAGACTTCAATGGGGATGCAATTAGATCCTGCCTCACGAAGGTTTTTAGATGGCTGAAGGAAAACCAGCTTAAGTGCAACCCCGACAAAACCGAGATTGTCTTCCTCGGCCAACCCGCTGTGAGCAATTGGAGCCAGTGGTGGCCCACGGATCTCTCCCCTCCCAGAACTGTCCAATCCACAGTCAAGAACCTGGGTATCTAAATCGACAATGAGCTCTCGATGCGGTCCCAGGTTCAGGCCCTAGTGGGTACTTGTTTTGGCTTATTGAGGATGCTGAAGAAATTCCTGCCACTTCTTCCCAGGGATTCCAGGAAGACAGTGGTACATGCGCTGATTACATCCAGATTGGACTATGCCAATGTCCTCTATCTGGGACTGCCGGAATATCTTCTCCAACGCCTTCAGGTAGTGCAAAACTCAGCAGCAAGGGCGATTCTCAAATTGAAACCCAGGTCACATATGACCACCCACCTTAAGTCCTTACACTGGCTCCCTGTGAGGGAACAGATCAAATTCAAGGCCATGGTTATTTTCTTCAAAGCCTATCATGGCATGGGCGCCGCCTACCTTAGGAAACGAGTTAGCCAATACACACCTACTAGAGCACTCAGATCGTCCTCCGCCGACCTGGCCTGCATTCCCAAAACTCATCTGGTGCGCAGAGGGGGTAGGTTCTTAGGTTTCTTAGGAGCCCATGCTTGGAACAAACTGCCAGCAGCTCTGAGAGCAGTAACAGTTCTCCCGCTCTTCAAAAAACAGTTGAAAACATGGCTTTTTAAGAACTAAGCCTCCTGGGAAGGCAGCCATATGTGAACTGATAGAGCCGGGACACTCCAGCCGGAGTAGCTGCTCGCCATATAAGTATTGGTCTTTCATTCATTCATGCTACTCCAGAACCCATAAAGGATTAGTGGCAAATTAGTATAGTGAAATATTAAATTATTTTGAGTGGTGGACATGTTAGTCTGTTATTTGCATTGAAAAGGATAGTGGAGGGATAGAATGGAAGGATTTATATATATTTTTTTGTTTGTTTGTTTTGGGCCTCATAGCAGAGGGTGGAGGCTTGGAATGAGTAAAAGGGAGGTGGAGGGGGATGAGTAAAAGGGAGGTGGAGGGGGAAGAGTCAGAGGAACGGTTTAGAGAGGCTTGTTTTGGTGGATCAGTAAAAAGAGCTATGAGATGATGCAAGGAGGGGTGGTGTAGGGAAGAGTCTCGAAAGGGTTATTTTGGGGATCATAGTAGTGGTATGGGGTTTGGGATGAATGAGAGAGTGGAGGTAATGGATATATTGATAGAGGTATAGGGTGAGAATTAGGCTAGTGCATTGGAAAGAGTAGTAGAAAGAGGTTTGAGATGAGTCAGAGAGTTGAGCTAGAGGATATATCGAGGGTTCACTGATAGAATATCGATGGTAAAAACATCGATGGTAAAAATATCGACAAAAAATATAGATAGACCGCTCTGCAACGTTTTGGCATCACTTTAATAACGGACCCTGACTCCTGCCGGGCTGGGCACGCAGCACTTTACCCCCGCTCCCTGGAGGACGTAATAAGAACTCAGAGCCGGTCCCGCAGCGCGGGAGACCGCTCTGCAACGTTTTGGCATCAGCACTTCGCACTTTACTAACGGACCCTGACTCCTGCCGGGCCGGGCACGCAGCACTTTACCCCTGCTCCCTGGAGAATGTAATAAGAACTCAGAGCCGGTCCCGCAACATGGGGCGCGCGCGGGCTCAGCACGGGCGAAGACCGGGCCAAGACGGGCCCGTCTGAGCCCGTCATAGACCGGAAGAGGCCGGGCCGGGCTGGGCCATGGCCCTGTACCCTGCATTTAAAGGTACTGTGATAGTGACTATATGATAAGAGCTGGTGAATATTTAAAAAACGCCTGAACTTCTACTGCTTCTGCCCTCCGTATACTCGGAACAATTTTGGTGAATTATATTTCTTTACTCTACCATAGCAGGTTGGCAAACATCATATTTCATAGTTATACCCTGCCAATCTTGGTTATTGAGGACGAGTCAAGATTAACAGACATATACACTTGGTGCACAATCACAGCCATGGGGAGGAGAAAAATGCAGAGCGCCAATGTTAAAAAGCATTCTAAGCCAGGGGGACAGTCTTGTAAGACCTTATTAAGTTATTTAACGGGCGCCATGGGAGCCATTGAGCAGCAGATTATTACAGTAGAAGAGTCCCTGAACACGGGGAACCTGGGTGTGGAGGGAGGTGTAGGAGAGGATAATATAGGTCAGGGGGGACCCGATATACATACTGACGCTCCCAGGAGCCCATCAGGCATTAATGGTTGCGTCGTAGATATATCGGATCATATTTCAGGAAGCGACCAGGATTACGACACCCAACCACCGACTAAGCGTGCCAGAAACCCTGACCCCCTTCCCCTCACAACAAAGGTTACTGGATCACTGGTTAGGGAGACCAACTTAAAAGCACCGAAAAAAGCCGTAAATAAGGATAAGACTATGTCTACTCAGAAAATAGTGGGTTGGGGAAAGTCCTTAGCTAGCTTAAATGCACGCACACAGAATGAGGTGGCAAAGATAAAATCTAAACTGGAAAACTTAGACACCTTCCTTAGAGAAACACTAAATAATTTGATGTGCAGATTTGGAAAAATGGAAGAAGCTTTATCTAAATGTCTAAACCCCTATGAAATCTGGCGAGGAGTTAATAGCTGGTCATGTAAATAGTCAGGCCAGACCAAATAACAACACACGATGTCATATTACCAATCCAGCCCGTGACAGAAATAAAGACCCAACACAGGCATCACACATTATAGGACAACAGAACACTAACCGGGAGGTATTATCTACTAAAATCTCCCCGGCCCTTGACAAGCCGATGTATCCCTTAGTCTCCAATGGCAATAATCCTACTAGTACCCGGATTCAGAACGAAGGGGAGCGGCAAAAAATCAATTTGGATTTACCCCCAGAGGCCACCCCGTATGTAGTGGTACTAGTTAATGTACCGAGCTTACAATCTGGTATGGTTGAACCATGGGAGACATTAAGGAATAAATCATTACATTGGTTAGGTGCTAGAACCGGCTTAACGGAGAGGTTATTTGAAGAATTTAAGATGGTTAGGAGAGTGAATTGGGTGGGTAGAAAACGGAAGAACTTGGCAGGAGACTGTGTTGTGTTGACTTTTAAAACCCCGCTGCTGGTAAGAACGATTCTGAGCAGAGCAGGAAACCACATAATTTCGGGGCAGGATGTTAACTTAGTCCCACTAGGCTACTTTTATCAACCACTGCAAATTAAAAATGTCACCCAATACAGGGAACTCCATACACCGAGTCATCTACCCCGGTTTAACGTCCCTACTTTTAATCGCTACGAGACACTTACTAACCTCGAACTAGTCGATTGACCACGAATGGAGGAATCACCGAAGGCTGCAGTATCATGCAGCCCGGGTGCAATAACAGATGAAGGCACCCTGTCACCAAAATTGAATTCGGCTAATATCCTCCCCCAGGATGCAGTTTCGTTAGTTAATGTAGATGTAGTGGTAGTCGACGTCCTAGCAACTGGCATCCAGGTTGCTTCTATTTTACCCCTCCCTATACAAGCTAATCCTATATCGACTCATATCGATAGTGGGAGAGGAAATGGTTGTTGTGAAGTAGGGAAGAATAAGTGTCAGTTCCTGTTTTGGAATACAGCGGGTTTAAAAGCTAAGGTGACTAACACAATATGGATGGAGTTTGTGAGTAAATTTGATATTCTCAGCCTGCAAGAAACCTGGGCGGTGGATCCCATCCATATAAATGGATATAAAACATTCCATACCCCAGCAATAACATCCTCTCATGGTAGGGCAAAAGGGGGTCTTTGTACGTACATCTCAAATTACTTGGATGTAAGGAAAATAGTATTAAATGCTAATGAACCAAACTACCAAATTATTAGCCTTCACTTAGAACATGCTTTCTGTATAGTCATACTGAATTTTTACAACAATGCTTCACCAATGTTGATTGAGGGCATCTTGAGATCTATGAGCCACCATTTATATAACTTACAGTCCCAGGTTTCTAATGATGTATTTGTTATCTGGGGCGTGGACTTCAATTCTCCGCTGTATCAACATTCTGATAACGAGATTTGCGGAATTTCCTATGGAAAAGGTTCTAGCTTTTCACATTTTCCTCACACACCGTATGGGAATCTTTTGAATGATGTTATGTTCACCTCGGACATGGGATTTGCTAATGATTTGTGTTCACCTATGGCGCCCTTCCGACCCACGTTCAATGGTTGTGGTATTTTCTCTACTATTGATTGTATTCTAATATCATGTAGACATGCTACGCGTGTTAAGAATTTTAATACTCCTGAGATTGCTCTAAGTGACCATTTTCCCTTAAGTGTAGATGTGATGTGTACAACCAGGGTATTAACGCTAGAGTTGTTCCATCTCACTCTGTAGATAATATTACCCTGAGTAGGCAAAATGGTTACGCACTTAGATGGGCAAATATTGACTCAGCAGAATTTACTAAAAAAGTTGGGCTAAATTGTAAAGATATGTTTTTAACTTGTTTGAATGAGAAATCGACCGACCAGGAAATAATAGAAAGTTTTACCGCTATCTCAAAATATGTCAAAGATGCACTATGTGTGAAAACTAAAAAACAGGTTACCCATAAACAAGGATGGTTCGATACCCATTGTACAAAGGCTTACACCAACCTTAAACACTCCCTACATGCTACAGTGAAGAATCAAGAACATATTAGAGAGGCTAGAAGAGAATACAAGAGGGCATTAAAAGTGAGAAAGGCTGCACTAAAAGTAGAAGCATGGCGCACTCTGCAAGAAGCCTCGGAAAATCGAGATTCCGCTGCTTTTTGGAAAGCAGTAAACGCACCCTTTTTGGCCGATAAGGATATAGCAACTGTCGAGATTGCTATTACCGAATCGGAATGGACTTCACACTACTCAAAACTGTTTGACAAATCAGCAATAGACACCCAGGGCACCATGTCAAATATGACTGACAGTATGTCTGCTTGTGAACCCCTGGAACTAACACTTGATTTTTCCCTTAGCGAGGTTATCATAGCAATAAATTCTAGTTTGGGCGGTAAAGCTCCAGGTCCGGATGGTATTCCGGTGGACCTTTTTAAATCCAACTTAGAACTATGGGGGCCACTTTTAACACAGGTTTTTAATGCATGTTGCTCACGAGGTCTTTTACCAACCTGGTACGAATCCGTAATTGTGCCAATTTTTAAAAAAGGCGACAGGATGAATCCAGCGTGCTACCGGCCCATCTCGCTGCTGGATTCTACAATTAAGGTTATCGGGCGAGTGCTATTGAATAGAATGCAGGCTTGGGTGGAAGAACACGCCATTATAAGTGATCTTCAATATGGCTTCCGTAAGGGCATGGGCACAGTCAAACAGGGCCTAAATTTACATATAGTACTAGATAAATATACTAGGGCAAAAGGGGGAAGATTATTCATGACCTTTGTTAATTTAACGGCGGCGTTCGACTGTGTTATTCATGATAAGCTGTGGCAGATTTTAGAGAGTATGGGTATGGATGTTTTAATAATTACTTTTCTGAGGCAGCTTTAATCAGGGGCTAGGGTGAGGGTTCGGTACGGGATGGGAGGCGAATGCACTAGGCACTTTAGTGTGCTGAGAGGAGTGAGGCAAGGCTGTGTCCTCGCTCCATTCCTCTTTACATTATATATAAATAATCTAGAAACTACTCTAGTTAAGAAGTGTAGGGATCTGCCGACAGCTGCTAAACGCCCTATCCCTGCACTCTTATACGCGGACGACGCGGTTTTAATGGCCCGCACGCCGCTTGGTCTCCAAAGGGTTGTAAACTCCTTCTCTAACTTTATGTCAAATCTGGGGCTTAGGATTAATTGTTCTAAAACTTTCACAATGAACTGTGGGGCAGGTTCCAATAAGAAGATTAATACCCTTTTTATAGACTCAAGGTCCATTGAGTGCACCAAAACATTCTCCTATTTAGGGATCTTATTTGACAGGTCAGGATTTTGGACGCAGGCAGTTAAAACTAGACGGCTGTTGTTTACCAAGTCACCGATGGCACTTATTAACTTTAGTCGCAAATTAGGTAGACGTCCTCCTGTGGAACTGCTACGCATTTATAAGGCTTAGGGGCCGATTCGATGTCGTCCGGAAGCACACCTAACACTATTCGTCCGGAAAAAAACCAAGCCGAACGCGTGTTTTCCGACCGATTCGAATACCCCACCGAACGAACAAGTACGATGCGCACAACAGCCCAGATTCCGAGCGAGCCGTACTTACCCAATCCAGCTCCTGTTCCCCGCACGAGCCGGATCCGCAAACGCCGATTCGAGCCGCACGGAAGCAAATACACAGCACCTTCCGGCCGGACTAGTACGATGCGCGCTCCGTACGCGCCGAACCCGTCGCTACATCCGGCACGTTTCAGCATCCGGGAGAGTCGCACATAAGCTCCGATTCGCGCCACGAGACGAACAAGCCAGCGACGAGTACGAGTCGAAGACACGCGAAACCCGAACGAGACGACCCAACCATGAATCCCATCATGCAGGTCCTACCTATACTCTACATCTATTACCGGAACCGGTTCGGACGCGTACGGCGCAGGCGGTAAGTCAAACACCCACAACACAAACAAACGACACGTACCCGAAATATGTCACACACACATAGGGATGCACAAATGACGTAAACTAGCAACTGCACAATCATAGGGGTGGGATGGGCATCACCAATGCCATACACACCCATAGGGGCCTGGATGCCTGCCACAACCACCACCCCTACTCAGGGGGGCCTGGATGCCTATCACTACTACCATCCCCACTCATGGGGGGCTGGATGCCTATCACAACTACCATCCCCACTCATGGGGGCCTGGATGCCTATCACTACTACCATCCCCACTCATGGGGGCCTGGATGCCTATCACTACTACCATCCCCACTCATGGGGGACTGGATGCCTATCACTACTACCATCCCCACTCATGGGGGGCTGGATGCCTATCACTACTACCATCCCCACTCATGGGGGCCTGGATGCCTATCACTACTACCATCCTCACTCATGGGGGCTGGATGCCTATCACTACTACCATCCCCACTCATGGGGGCTGGATGCCTATCACTACTACCATCCCCACTCATGGGGGGCTGGATGCCTATCACTACTACCATCCCCACTCATGGGGTGCTGGATGCCTGCCACTACTACCATCCCCACCCTTGGTGTGATGGATGCCTGCCACCACCACTACCCCTACTCATGGGGGCCTGGATGCCCATCACTACTAACATCCCCACTCATGGGGGGCAGGATGCCTGCCACCACTACCATCCCCACTCATGGGGGGCAGGATGCCTATCACTACTACCATCCCCACTCATGGGGGCTGGATGCCTATCACTACTACCATCCCCACTCATGGGGGCCTGGATGCCTATCACTACTACCATCCCCACTCATGGGGGCCTGGATGCCTATCACTACTACCATCCTCACTCATGGGGGGCTGGATGCCTATCACTACTACCATCCCCACTCATGGGGGGCTGGATGCCTGCCACTACTACCATCCCCACTCATGGGGTGCTGGATGCCTGCCACTACTACCATCCCCACCCTTGGTGTGATGGATGCCTGCCACCATCACTACCCCTACTCATGGGGGCCTGGATGCCCATCACTACTACCATCCCCACTCATGGGGGCAGGATGCCTGCCACCACTACCATCCCCACTCATGGGGGGCAGGATGCCTATCACTACTACCATCCCCACTCATGGGGGGCAGGATGACTATCACTACTACCATCTCCACTCATGGGGTGCTGGATGCCTATCACTACTACCATCCCCACTCATGGGGGCTGGATGCCTATCACCACTACCATCCCCACTCATGGGGGCAGGATGCCTATCACTACTACCATCCCCACTCATGGGGGCCTGGATGCCTATCACTACTACCATCCTCACTCATGGGGGCTGGATGCCTATCACTACTACCATCCCCACTCATGGGGGGCAGGATGCCTATCACTACTACCATCCTCACTCCTGGGGGCTGGATGCCTATCACTACTACCATCCCCACTCATGGGGGCAGGATGCCTGCCACCACTACCATCCCAACTCATGGGGGCAGGATGCCTATCACTACTACCATCCCCACTCATGGGGGCAGGATGCCTATCACTACTACCATCCCCACTCATGGGGTGCTGGATGCCTATCACTACTACCATCCCCACTCATGGGGGGCAGGATGCCTGCCACCACTACCATCCCCACTCATGGGGGCCAGGATGCCTATCACTACTACCATCCCCACTCATGGGGGCCTGGATGCCTATCACTACTACCATCCTCACTCATGGGGGGCTGGATGCCTATCACTACTACCATCCCCACTCATGGGGGCCTGGATGCCTATCACTACTACCATCCTCACTCATGGGGGGCTGGATGCCTATCACTACTACCATCCCCACTCATGGGGAGCTGGATGCCTATCACTATTACCATCCCCACTCATGGGGGCCTGGATGCCTATCACTACTACCATCCCCACTCATGGGGGGCTGGATGCCTATCACTACTACCATCCCCACTCATGGGGGCTGGATGCCTATCACTACTACCATCCCCACCCATGGGGGCTGGATGCCTGCCACTACTACCATCCCCACTCATGGGGTGCTGGATGCCTATCACTACTACCATCCCCACTCATGGGGGCTGGATGCCTGCCACTACCACCACCCCTACTCATAGGACGGGTAATGCATGACACAACCAGCATACTCCCACATAAGGAATCACAGAAAATTACATCCACCCAAACAACATGACAAGCGTGTGTAGTCCATGTCAAATGCCAACAACACAAAACATGACAATGAACATACAATGTGACCCACTATCACATGTGTGACACATAAAAGTGTGTGGCCTCCACAATACAAGCCGACCATGGCCACTGTGGCAATGGGGCCCAAAGCCGCATCACCACAGTCACCAAAAGGTAAGTGTGGGGTCCATGGCTGATGCACCTTTTGATCAGTGTGGCAATGGGGCCCAAAGCCCCATCACCACAGTCACCAAAAGGGAAGTGTGGGGTCCAAGGCTGATGCACCTTTTGATCAGTGTGGCAATGGGGCCTAAAGCACCATCACCACGATCACCAAAAGGTAAGTGTGGGGTCCAAGGCTGATGCACCTTTTGATCAGTGTGGCAATGGGGCCCAAAGCCCCATCACCACAGTCACCAAAAGGGAAGTGTGGGGTCCAAGGCGGATGCACCTTTTGATCAGTGTGGCAATGGGGCCTAAAGCACCATCACCACAGTCACCAAAAGGTAAGTGTGGGGTCCATGGCTGATGCACCTTTTGATCAGTGTGGCAATGGGGCCCAAAGCCCCATCACCACAGTCACCAAAATGTAAGTGTGGGGTCCATAGCTGATGCACCTTTTGATCAGTGTGGCAATGGGGCCTAAAGCCCCATCACCACAGTCACCAAAAGGTAAGTGTGGGGTCCAAGGCTGATGCACCTTTTGATCAGTGTGGCAATGGGGCCCAAAGCCCCATCACCACAGTCACCAAAAGGGAAGTGTGGGGTCCAAGGCTGATGCACCTTTTGATCAGTGTGGCAATGGGGCCCAAAGCACCATCACCACGGTGATCATAAGCTAAGTGTAGGCATGGTAAAAGCTGCCAAAGACAAACTGTATGGATGAATCCTGGTCACACAACAACTAAAACATCTGTGGCATAGTAGTGCTTGTGTCCCATTGCAACATAGATTGGGCGAGGCTAACAGTGCAGTGACACAGAAACATCGTTTTGAACATGTGCATACAAACATCACACATGGGGGACCACATTGTCAACAATCAGCCAATTACACAATGACAGAAGTGACCATCATGATGCTGACCCACATATCTGCACCTATGGACACACAAATGTATATAACCTGTGGAGACTGTCGATGTCAGGTGAACAAATACCATACCAGGGCAGCAATGGGACATACAAACCATGATCATTGTGCTGACTGATGACCCAGTAGTCCCAGGGAGAGCAGGGGAAAATCACCAAACAACATACAGCCAATGGCACACTACAGAAATGCCAATGCAGTGATGCAAATGCACTAACACAAACAGGCAGACTCACACTGCATATCAAACACAACAGGTGATGGGGGTGTGTGCCAGTGTCCCCAGGCAACCACACAACACATGAGGAGGCCTGAATCCCAATTACACAGATGTGTATACAGTGCCACACACAAGTAACTCATGGATTGGATTCCCCTATGTAGGCAATCTGGCATTGTTAGATGAGAGGGAGCCCAAATTACACATGTCACACAAGCTTGTAGGAACAGCAACTAACACAGCAAGAGACACACCCACCACAGCACTACCCCCAGGGACCCCACATTGTGCAGACACTAGCCTGCATGACAATTCCACTGTGATGACAAAGTTAGATGTTGATCACACTGTGAACCACAGCCATGTGTCCTCAGCTACAAACTACCATCACACCTACACAAGCTCCAATCAATCAGCAGGGCCTGCCAGCCAAGGACAATATGGAGGTAGTGGTCTAGCCGTGCAACAACTCACATTTGCACACTCAACACCACACACCCTGATCTCCACCAATGTGCAGCAGTGAAGCTCACATGGACTGGTGACATTGCACATGCACCCATGACAATCCCAGGGGTGGTGGGGGGAACTAAGGTGCAGAAACCCATCACACATGCCCACTCAACATGACTCGTCTATGTATGACACACAGCACAGTACGCCGTACATGCGCATGATGTGAAATCCACCACAAACATGGGATCCTGGCCATAGTCACACACCAACGAAGAAGCCAAGGTGAGACACAAAGAACACATGTACACAACTTCCAACATTGTAGCTCTGACCCTGAGGAGTGGCAGCAGTCACACACACACAACGCGTCACAATCACTGAAAGCTACCACAAACTCAAAATCACATTACTTGTGTAAACAACAAGTGCCAAGGGGAATCCTGAATGTGTCCCATCAGCGTTTGCCCACATCCCCAGCCCTGACAACAAAGACAACCTGGGATGACAACCTCATGAACATCAGTTTGCCATGCACCCACATCACGGAGAAACCAGGTCCAAGATGCTGGATGAACACATACCAACTCTGCAAGCATCACAAACAGGAACATCCCTAGGGACACAGCCTGTGTATGAAAAGGGAAGGGAACATGCACAGACATGCTCACACAACACACAACACACAACACGCAATGTCACCAGATTACACACAGCCATGAGGGCACTCCACTCCTGTGGAAGGTCCACTGTGCCAAACCTTGTCTGTGCACGACTCAAACATATCAGCAGGACACTCCGTCAGTGAGTCAACAACTACAACTCACAGAAGCCTCTGCTCACATCAGCCTGGGTACGGGAGTGTCACGTCAGTCATCTGCATACACCCAAAACACGTGGCAATCCAGTTGTACTGTATACACAGATGAGTCCTCCAAAATTGATGTGCAAAACTGCATGTCCAGTGGAGATGGGCACACAGTCTGGGTACTAGGAACATTGGACAGTGGTAAGCCCAACAGATGTGCAACAGTGTAGGACAAAGATGGTAATCTACAAATGCTAAATGTACATCCCTGTGTCAAATGCTGAACATTACACCCTCAGACTGCAGCAAGGGATGCTATAGATCCAGACTAGATTAGGACACATATCCCATGGATCACATGGAGCCCATCACAGCAAAACTTCATTTACCTGATCTGAACACAATTACAACAGCAAATGCATGATTCTACACATCTTTATTCAGCAAGTGTGCAACTGAAATCAAAAGTCCAAAATTAACTACGGCCAATGTCCAGTCCAAATACACAGTCCCAACCGGGTGATGTGTGACAAGTTGTCACCAATTGCTTGCCTGCACAGGTACCGACAGGGGACATCCCCCTTGGAGGTGCATACGAGGGGCAGGCCAGACACCACAGGGACAGGATCAAGGGATGCCAGAAGGAGGCAGGGAAGGTGAGGTGGGTGCAGGAGTGTCACCGGCAACTGCAGTGGAGGTGTCTGACTCAGGGGGTCCGGCACCACCGCAGGGCTCAAGTCCGAAGGTGTTGGTGCTGCAACCACTGCAGTGGGCTGGTCAAATGGAGTGGACTGGGTCCCCAATGCAGTGCCCGAGTCAGACGGGGTTGTTGTGGACTCCACCGCAGTGCATGACTCCAAGGGAGTGGAAGGGGGGGCAGAAGAGCTGGGCAGGACAGAGGGGGGACACGGTCTCCACACCAGTGGCACATACAGGCAGAGCGTCTGGTTTGGGGGTGGAAGAGCAAGTGGCAGGGGGGAGGGCCTGAGCAGTTTGGGGATGCGGTATCGGTGTGTGGGGGAACTTGGGGCAGGGTGTGGCGGTGGAACCTGTGGAGTGGTGGCCTGGGGGATGGGGGTGAGAGACTGGGTGGGTGACTTGCAGGGCGGTGGCAGGGTCTTGCTCTTCCGGGTCCAGGGGGACTTGCGGGTGGGGGCTCACTCTGCCTGCGCCTGGGGGAGGGTGTCCGGGGGCAAGGGGCACTCCCTCTCTGTGTGTGGACTTCCTCTTCCCCCGGTATGCTGGATCAGCGGGATTGGAGGGGAAGAGGCCGAGGTCAGAGAGGAAGAGCTGCTGTGTATGTGGGGTTGCAGGTGAGGCAAGGGAAGGGGTCTTGGAGGGAGAGGATCTTGAGGATTGCGGAGTGACTGTGGTTGCCTGTGTGTGTGTCAGTTCCCCATCCCCTGTGTGTGTGGAATCAGTCCCCTGAGGATGCTTGTGTGCACGTCTTGCCTTGGTTTTGGGTGTGTGTGTGCTGCTCGTGTCTGTGTGTTTGGGTGATTGTGCAGGTGTGCATGTGCTTTGGACAGGTAGGGTGGTAGGAAGTGTGGATGGGGCAGAGGTGGGAGGGGTGAGGGACTGTTGGAGGAGGGACACTGCTGCCGTCAGGGAGGAGTCCATGGACCTAATGCTCCTCTGTAGGGCAGACATACCCGTTGAGATGCCCTCCATGAACGACACCAGCTGTGTCAACAGAGTGGTGTGTGCATGGAGGACAGTCAGCATTGCTGTCTGCCCTACATGGAGCTGCCGAAGGAGGTACACAGACTCCTCACTCAGGGCAGCAGGAGACACAGGGGCAGGGGGTGCGGTGCCTGGCTTGAAGGAGACACGCTCCCGAGCACGGGAGCCTCCACGGACCTCAGGAATGGGAGCCAATGGGAGGGCGGTGGTGGTGGTGGCGGGGTCAGACAGACTACCTGGGGTGTTGTGGCTGCTGACACCTGCATCCACAAGGGAGTCATCCTCCGAGCTGCTGTGGTCCCCAGCTGAGGTGGATGGTGCTGAGGACTCCTCGGTGTGGCTCCCCTCGCCCTCCGTGCCACTGGGTCCCTCTGACCACTCGTCGGACGCTGACCCAGTCTGGCTCCGCTGCTCCTCCTGGTCCGTGGAGCTGTCCCCTCCTGTGGCTGTGGATGTATCTGCAAACAATTAGAGAAACAGACAAACATCAGTCACCTGCACTGACCGCACACACCAAAGTAAGTACAGCACATCACAGAGCAAGCCCTGGCATCTCTAGTAGAACATTGCCAAAAGTCATCACACAGATTAGGAGAAGCCAATTGTCAGTCTGATGGTCAACCATGGAACAGACACCCCTCCTGCCCTTGCACCCATCTGTCTGGTGCCTGTCTGATGGTAAGACCCCAGTGTGGACACATGCACCACCTACACAGTAGTTGGACATTGCTGAGAACACGGTGAAGTATGTGAACATGCCCACGTCACATCTCTTGCCACTGAGTCAGTGCAGGTGTCTGTATAAATGGACGGCCAGAGTCTAAATAGAAATGCATGTGATGCATACCAGCACCAGACCCCATGAAGCACCCATGTCCGGATAGTCAATGCCACAATGGGGTGCATGTTGCACATGTCACTCCCCTGCAGGATCACTCTTAGGAAGTTTAATGCCATGACACAGGCATGCCTGCAAAGTCATACATCACTGTCTCCAGTCACATGGCCATGGCAGCCAGCCAACAACAGTCTGCACTGTGTCACAATCCTAGGACATGGGGAAGGCAAGTAATGTAACTGACAAGTGCACATGTCCATCCCCCAAAACCACATCATCTGAACTACTATTTGTCCACATAATACCAATTGGACATATAGGGGACATGAAACACAACTCTCTGAACATGAGCACCTCACAGTGTGCTGAGAATGAAAAACAGCTGCCTGAAAGTCACAGTGGCATACACCTGTCTGCACAGTCATGTGATCAAACACCTATAAGTCACAGAAGTCTTGTCTCACATGGTCCAATAGCAGATGGCATGCTGACCCCTAACCGATAAACATCACAGGAGTCCCGACAACGTAGTCACAGCACAACGACACAGAGGCAGACACCTGAGGGAACATTTCACTGAGCACAGCATGTCAGCTGATACACGGGAGTGGGAGTACAGAGTGTATTGTATGCCCTGGAGTAGGCATGACTGTCCTGCTCCACCTGCAAGATGGATGAGCCCTGGTCAGTAGGCAGGTGGCTAGGCATGTGTGACACACTTGACATACATACTCCTGAGGCCCAAACATTTTACCCACCCGCAGCATGGGGGTGTGGCAAATACCCCAGGGACATGTGGTGATTCTGATCTGCAAGTGGATCACATATCAAAGTTACACCCAGACTACATTGCACGACTCAGGCATTGTGTGAGCAATTGACCCACCCATGAAGGCTAACACAATATCACGGGAACAAAAGCTGTCACCAGTCTTTGACTCACCCCCTCCTTGCTGCTGTCTGCCCTTCAGCTGCCCATCCAGCTCCGGGAAGACCACCGGCAGGATCTGGAGCATGTGGGGGGTCAGGGTCCGGTGTCCGCCCCTCCTGCGAGGAGGCGTCAGCTTCAGCTGGACCCTTGCAATCCTCCGGGTCCACCCCCGAAGGTCCTGCCACCTCTTCTGGCATTTGCGGATCCGGCGCTTGTAGACCCCCACGGATCTGACTGCCCGGACGATGGCCAGCCAGATATCCTGCTTCTGATGGGCATTAACCTGTGAGGATGACAAAGTGAAAAGGCCATTACTACACATGCTACATATCCGTGCATCACACAGTTGGAAATACATGTCTCAATCACAGGGGCATATGATGTACACAGGCAGTGCAACGAGGGCTATGGACAGTTTGCCAGCAGTTACTACATGGTATCATTGCATGGGAAGTGAACCTTGTTTGAATGCACTGTTACTCCACTGTACCTGTTCAGTGCATGTGACTACACACTTTGGGGGTGAGTACTACTCAGTGAGCATGCTAGCCAGTGGTGTGCACACTGTAAATCCTGCTAGTAAGACAACATGCACAATTAGTAAGGCAGTGGACAGCACACTCACCTGCTCCCCTGGTGTCCCATACAGCTTGCTGTACTGTGGAAGGAGGTTGTCCAGCAGGGCCTGGTTCTCCTCATGGGTGAAGGCTGGGGCTCTCTCCACAGTACGTGCCATTGCAGTAGCCAGAGGATGCAGAGACAGCAGCAGTGTAGTGGCAGATGTCGTCCTGGAGCATGTAGTGCAGGCAAGTGAGCCCTCAGGGGAACAGCCAGCATTATATGTGTGCTGAAGAGGCAGATACTGTGCCATGTGTCCAAAGTGATAGGTCCAAGTTGTATGCATCTTATGAATCTGACCAATCCATGGAATTGCAGCACCAAGACACGCCCAAAGCATCCTTCAAAAATTTCAACTTCATGACACCCATGAATTTGCAACATTGTTGTGGCTGGCCAACTGAATTCACTGCATCAGACTCGTTAAAGCTTCAAAAACGCGTCCGTTGCCATGCCAGGCCCCAGGCAATGCGTGCGCACCGATCGGACCATTGCTGTACAACGCGTACCCACGATACAATGCGTACCCGCTCACATTCAATGCAATGGTCCGTGCGGGCACACCGATCGGTCCATTGCTCTACAACGCGTACCAGGCATACAACGCGTACCCGCTCACATTCAATGCAATGGGCCAGCCGGGCACACCGATCGGTCCATTGCTGTACAACGCGTACCCGCTCACATTCAATGCAATGGTCCGTGCGGGCACACCGATCGGACCATTGCTGTACAACGCGTACCCGCTCACATTCAATGCAATGGTCCGTGCGGGCACATCGATCGGACCATTGCTGTACAACGCGTACCCGCTCACATTCAATGCAATGGGCCGGCCGGGCACACCGATCGGACCATTGCTGTGCAACGCGTACCAGGCATACAACGCGTACCCGCTCACATTCAATGCAATGGGCCGGCCGGGCACACCGATCGGACCATTGCTGTGCAACGCGTACCAGGTATACAACGCGTACCCACTCACATTCAATGCAATGGTCCGTGCGGGCACACCGATCAGACCACTGCTGTACAACGCGTACCCGCTCACATTCAATGCAATGGGCCGGCTGGGCACACCGATCGGTCCATTGCTGTGCAACGCGTACCAGGCATACAACGCGTACCCGCTCACATTCAATGCAATGGGCCGGCCGGGAACACCGATCGGTCCATTGCTGTGCAACGCGTACCAGGCATACAACGCGTACCCGCTCACATTCAATGCAATGGGCCGGCCGGGCACACCGATCGGTCCATTGCTGTACCCCGCGTACCCGCTCACATTCAATGCAATGGGCCGGCCGGGCACACCGATCGGACCATTGCTGTGCAACGCGTACCAGGCATACAACGCGTACCCGCTCACATTCAATGCAATGGTCCGTGCGGGCACACCGATCGGTCCATTGCTCTACAACGCGTACCAGGACAGGTCACACGCATATGTCACCATGCTGGTCACTGGTGAACCTATGCCAGCCACATTTACTTTCCAGGGACTCAGGGGCACACCTACAGCACCACACCCAGTCCACACTGTCTATGAGGCATGTGTGGCAGCATAACCTTATCTGTGTATGGGGGTGAACATGTGGATTTTGGGGTGGCACTTGGGGGCAGACACACCCAGGCTGTGCACGTGTTAATGGGGACAGGGTCCTTTGTGTGTTGTGCACATGACCACTGTGGTGTGCAACTTTTCATTTCTGAGCATGTGTCATGGTCACATTCCAGGTTGTGTATGTGTATGACTTGTCACATACCCCCAGGCTCACATGTGGGAAGGCATGTACGTCACAGGGTGGCCCATTCCAACAATAGTGATGTCCCTCCACAGTCTGTGTGCATGTTGTGTATCACATGTCTCTGACTCCATGTGCACAATGGGAGACAGTCTCCACATCCACGTGGTTTGTGCATGAACTTTGATGGTGTGTGTGTGTGTGTCACAGACGTCCATGTCTGTCCTGCAGAGGCTACAGGGGCCACCACCTGTGGGTGTCATGTTTGTTTTTCTGACGTGTACATGATACGCCATGTCATGCCAGTGTCCATGTGGCAAGACAGGCTCCCTGGGAATCTACCTGTCAATGAGCTGTGATGCCTGTGGAGCATCTGTCCAGACATGTCACTGTGGTATGTGTGTGGAACGTAAGAGCAGTTAATGTGTACTGTGACACAGCTTAATGGTGTCCCATAGCACACCCTGGAACCAGTTGTCAACACTTGTTGAACAGAGATATGTTAGATGATGTCCATGTAGGTGCCATATATGTCCAAACGGGACGACACACACATCAAGTACTTGTGTATGTTGATGATGTGTCATGTGAAATTGAGTATGGTGAACGGCACATTGGTGGGGTGACTGACAATCTTGCTTTCTTCACCTATGCACTGCAGGGCTCCTGCTGTCCATCGACCATTCCCAGACCTGGCAACGATGGTGGATCGTGACAGCATCCGACGGTACCGCTTCACCAGGCAGCTGATTGAGGATTTGGCAGTGCGGTTGGCCCCACATTTGCAGCCTGGCCGGCCGTATCCTACAGCGCTGACCCCCAAGGTGAAGGTGATGGCAGCCCTACACTTCTTTGCCACCAGTACCTTTCAACACACTGTGGCAACTACTGGTGGGATGTCACAGACTATGTTCAGCCGTGTGCTACGCGATGTTTTGGGGGCAATGTTGAGATACCTCAACCAGTACATCTATTTCCCAACACGTCAACGACTCACTGACGTCAAGAGTGACTTCTATGCCCTCGGGAGGATGCCACATGTAATTGGCTCCATTGATGGGACACATGTGTCTTTGATACCACCACAGGCACATGAGCAGGCATACCGCAACCGTAAACATTACCATTCGATCAATGCTCTGGTGGTATGTCTTGCAGATATGACCATCTCACATGTGTGTGCCCGTTTCCCGGTTCTGCACACGATGCCTACGTGATGAGGAGTAGTCGCATCCCGAGAATGATGTCACAGATGCCGAACCAGCGTGCCTGGCTTGTTGGTGTGTACTGACTTTGTACCATTGTGTGTGTTCTGCTATGTTGTTTTCCACACACATTTTCAAATCGGCTAATGTGCAATTGTCTGTCTGTAGGTGACTCGGGATACCCCAACATGCCGTGGTTGCTGACACCCCTCAGGAACCCTGTGACACCAGCCCAGATGCGCTACAATGAGGCACATGGTCGGACGAGGAGGGTGATTGAGCGGACCTTTGGTCTCCTGAAGAGCCGCTTCCGCTGCCTGGACAAGACAGGAGGGGCCCTCCCATATGCCCCAGCAAAGGTGTGCAAGATTGTCATTGTCTGCTGCATGCTACACAACCTGGCAGTGCGGAAGGAGTTGCCTCTCATCCTGGATGACGATGACCAACGTCCGCCACCTGTGGAAGATCCTGGCCTGGGTCACGATGCCAGTGAAGATGATGATGATGATGATGGTGATGTCCGCACACAGCTCATCACCAACTTCTTCAGCTGAATGTGAGTCTCCAGAGGGTTGTAATGTCAATGATTTGAGTTTGCATGATATGTGTGTGTGGTGCTCTGGTGCTGTTTGAGTGTGGCCATGTGCTACTTGACTGGATGCGTGCAGCGATGTGTCCTTGCAGGTGGTCTGTACTGCCCAACAGTGTTGACATGCTAACTTGGTTTTGTGTAGTTATCTCGTGACATGTATTAGACATGAGTATTGCCATTCTGTGCTGTTCTTCAGTGGTTTTGACTGTGTGTCATGTCTGTCCTTCACAGGGTGCTGCTGGAGTTGTCTGATCAACTTGGATCCCCCGAATCCATGATTCAACTTCCAAGGTGGAAGCAGTCGTTTCCCTACAGGTGATGTGCCACACACCCCTGGACTTTCTATCTTCTGCACTTTTTGACTTTGTGGCCACAGCCAGGTTGGATTAGCTTGCATTTGTAGTGGAAACTACATGTTGGAAATGTGTAATAAACCTGTGCTTGACTTTGGGATGTGCGTTGTCTGTAGTCACACATCTGACTGACATTTGCTTACTGCACCTGTTGTCTAGTTGACAGTGACTGTGAATAGGTGGCGTGTCTGTACATTCCACTGTACTTCGTTGCAACATCAGTATAGGTGATGAGTCTGATGGCCCTGGTGTGTATGTGTTTTGTGGCGCTAGTGGTGTGTCTCCCTCATATGTGTCACGTCGCCATGACTGACATGACAGTTTTGGACTTGCTGTAGCAGTTAGCATGCACAGTGTAATTTAGAAGATCAACATCTACATGACAAAAACCACGTTGGAATCACAACAGAGGCAGATATGGTGTATTGGTGAGTTTATTTACATACAGGTGTGAGGATGGGGCACAGGATGGTGGGTGCTGTACATAGAAATGTGGATCCAAAGTTCCCATGTGAATTGAAAGTCTTGGTAGCTGAAAAGTCCAGAGTAAAGTCCACAGTCATCTGATACATTTTGTCAACTAGAGCTCCCCATGTCATGTGGGAGAGTTGGCTTGGCTTCAACAGGGCGTGCAGTATGCACACAGAGGAAAAGTTCCAGAACAGGTGTTGGCTTCCTGGGGGATGTAGATGGCCATCGGCCTCTCAGTTTGGCCTCCTCGTACGGCCCCTCTTCTTGGGGGGGTGACCCTCAGGTGCAGGCTGCGGCGGTGCAGGGGACTCTCTGCCAGAGTCCTCCTCCCTCCCTGTGGCATTTGCAGTTGTTTCAGCAGCAGATGTTGTGGGCACACAGGGAGGTGAGGCTATGTTGGTGCTGATCTGGCGGAGGCATGTCAGTATGTCCCTATGCACCACTGTCAGTTGTTCCAATGTGTCCCACTTGGACTCCATGCCACACATGTGTGTCTCGACACGTGACATGTGTGTCTCGACACGGGACATGTGGGAGTCCAAGCGGGCATGATGGGCAGCCTGCTGCTGTTGTATGTCCTTGAGGATCCCCACTACCTGGCTGACCTCTCCTGTGCTAGTCTGGTATGCATCCGCGATGCGTGCCAGTTGTGGGTCATCATACAGTCCAGACCCCTCTGCAAGGAGAGACCTATGTCTCCCACCCCTCACACCACCCCTGGCGACACATGCAGGACCTGCAGTGGCATGCACAGGTGACCGTGGGCCCACTTGGGTGTTGTTCCTGGGCTCGTTGTCAGCAGCTCCAGTTTGGGTCTGGGTCCCTGCACTGTTGTCATCTGTGGTCCTTGGTCTGTCCCTGTTGGCAGGGGTGGCCTGTGTGTTGGCAGTTGTTGGAGGGGTGGGTGCAGGGGGTGCAGATGTTGGTCCTGCTGGTGCTGCATGATGACTCACACCGGAGGGTCCAGCTGGTTCTTCGCCATCCGAGGAGTGCAGAGGCTGATCCACACCAGTGAGCTCAGTGTTCCCGGAGCCTGGGACAGGGAGTCCTCCTGGTCTGCTGCTGTGTCCCCATCATCTCCTGTTTTGGGGAGAGACACAGATTGTATGTTATGTTTCTACTGGCATCAATTGTTCAAACACCTGACAGTTGTGACTGTACCTCTGGATGTGGGCCAGGACATTGCATTCTCCTAAATAGTGACAGTCAGTGAGTGATATTGGTGTAGCACATTGTCCTGCCAACCTGTGGCATGTCAATGTGAATGTTGAGGTGTGTGCATGACCAGCATTGGTGGTATTTGGTTACCATCCAGGCCTCCTTCTCCCCCCAGCCCAGTTATCCCACCATGCAACGTGCTTGCATTGCAGGGAGTGCAAGTTGGCTTTCAGGATGTCAGGCAGTGGTGTCCTGCTGTTTGTTGTTGCACAGTTCCCAGCAGGGCCTTGTGCGCCCCACAGCAGTACCCAGTGTCAGCCATCTTGTGAGTCCTTATCCACTCCCTGTGATGTGAGCTTGGTTGAGAGTGGTGTTGATGGGCCAATTGTGAGAGTGAGCAATATCTGTGCCTACAACTCCCATCATGCTATTGCCTCCACCCCCCTTCCCAGCATGCCCATCCTTCCTTCCTTTTGACTCTGCTTCCCTGTGGGGTGGGGTGCCTGTGCTGACAGGATGGCTGGGAGTGTTGTCCTGGCAGTTGTTTGGCTACAAGTCCCAAGAGTGTCCCTGTGCTTCACACAGCATAACCCAGGGTGGTGGTTCTTTGTGGGATCTTCAGTTAGGCTGTGAGGCATTGCATTCTCCCAGGTGGGTTATGTGGAGTTAGTGTTGAGGGGGTGTGTGAGGAGAGCTGCTTGTAACTATGGTCAGTGCTGTGAGTCCTCCTTCCCACCCAGCCAGATATCCCACCATGCAACGTGCTTGCATTGCAGGGAGTGCAAGTTGGCTTTCAGGATGTCAGGCAGTGGTGTTGTGCTGTTTGTTGGTGCACAGTTCCCAGCAGGGCCTTGTGCTCCCCACAGCAGTACCCAGTGTCAGCCATCTTGTGAGTCCTTATCCACTCCCTGTGATGTGAGCATGGTTGAGAGTGGTGTTGATGGGCCAATTGTGAGAGTGAGCAATATTTGTGCCTACAACTCCCATCATGCTATTGCCTCCACCCCCCTTCCCAGCATGTCCATCCTTCCTTCCTTTTGACTCTGCTTCCCTGTGGGGTGGGGTGCCTGTGCTGACAGGATGGCTGGGAGTGTTGTCCTGGCAGTTGTTTGGCTACAAGTCCCAAGAGTGTCCCTGTGCTTCACACAGCATAACCCAGGGTGGTGGTTCTTTGTGGGATCTTCAGTTAGGCTGTGAGGCATTGCATTCTCCCAGGTGGGTTATGTGGAGTTAGTGTTGAGGGGTGTGTGAGGAGAGCTGCTTGTAACTATGGTCAGTGCTGTGAGTCCTCCTTCCCACCCAGCCAGATATCCCACCATGCAACGTGCTTGCATTGCAGGGAGTGCAAGTTGGCTTTCAGGACGTCAGGCAGTGGTGTTGTGCTGTTTGTTGGTGCACAGTTCCCAGCAGGCCTTGTGCTCCCCACAGCAGTACCCAGTGTCAGCCATCTGGTGAGTCCTTATCCACTCCCTGTGATGTGAGCAAGGTTGAGAGTGGTGTTGATGGGCCAGTTGTGAGGGTGAGCAATATCTGTGCCTACAACTCCCATCATGCTTTTGCCTCCACCCCCCTTCCCAGCATGCCCATCCTTCCTTCCTTTTGACTCTGCTTCCCTGTGGGGTGGGGTGCCTGTGCTGACAGGATGGCTGGGAGTGTTGTCCTGGCAGTTGTTTGGCTACAAGTCCCAAGAGTGTCCCTGTGCTTCACACAGCATAACCCAGGGTGGTGGTTCTTTGTGGGATCTTCAGTTAGGCTGTGAGGCATTGCATTCTCCCAGGTGGGTTATGTGGAGTTAGTGTTGAGGGGGTGTGTGAGGAGAGCTGCTTGTAACTATGGTCAGTGCTGTGAGTCCTCCTTCCCACCCAGCCAGATATCCCACCATGCAACGTGCTTGCATTGCAGGGAGTGCAAGTTGGCTTTCAGGATGTCAGGCAGTGGTGTTGTGCTGTTTGTTGGTGCACAGTTCCCAGCAGGGCCTTGTGCTCCCCACAGCAGTACCCAGTGTCAGCCATCTTGTGAGTCCTTATCCACTCCCTGTGATGTGAGCATGGTTGAGAGTGGTGTTGATGGGCCAATTGTGAGGGTGAGCAATATCTGTGCCTACAACTCCCATCATGCTATTGCCTCCACCCCCTTCCCAGCATGCCCATCCTTCCTTCCTTTTGACTCTGCTTCCCTGTGGGGTGGGGTGCCTGTGCTGACAGGATGGCTGGGAGTGTTGTCCTGGCAGTTGTTTGGCTACAAGTCCCAAGAGTGTCCCTGTGCTTCACACAGCATAACCCAGGGTGGTGGTTCTTTGTGGGATCTTCAGTTAGGCTGTGAGGCATTGCATTCTCCCAGGTGGGTTATGTGGAGTTAGTGTTGAGGGGGTGTGTGAGGAGAGCTGCTTGTAACTATGGTCAGTGCTGTGAGTCCTCCTTCCCACCCAGCCAGATATCCCACCATGCAACGTGCTTGCATTGCAGGGAGTGCAAGTTGGCTTTCAGGATGTCCGGCAGTGGTGTTGTGCTGTTTGTTGGTGCACAGTTCCCAGCAGGGCCTTGTGCTCCCACAGCAGTACCCAGTGTCAGCCATCTTGTGAGTCCTTATCCACTCCCTGTGATGTGAGCATGGTTGAGAGTGGTGTTGATGGGCCAATTGTGAGAGTGAGCAATATCTGTGCCTACAACTCCCATCATGCTATTGCCTCCACCCCCTTCCCAGCATGCCCATCCTTCCTTCCTTTTGACTCTGCTTCCCTGTGGGGTGGGGTGCCTGTGCTGACAGGATGGCTGGGAGTATTGTCCTGGCAGTTGTTTGGCTACAAGTCCCAAGAGTGTCCCTGTGCTTCACACAGCATAACCCAGGGTGGTGGTTCTTTGTGGGATCTTCAGTTAGGCTGTGAGGCATTGCATTCTCCCAGGTGGGTTATGTGGAGTTAGTGTTGAGGGGGTGTGTGAGGAGAGCTGCTTGTAACTATGGTCAGTGCTGTGAGTCCTCCTTCCCACCCAGCCAGATATCCCACCATGCAACGTGCTTGCATTGCAGGGAGTACAAGTTGGCTTTCAGGATGACAGGCAGTGGTGTTGTGCTGTTTGTTGGTGCACAGTTCCCAGCAGGGCCTTGTGCTCCCCACAGCAGTACCCAGTGTCAGCCATCTTGTGAGTCCTTATCCACTCCCTGTGATGTGAGCATGGTTGAGAGTGGTGTTGATGGGCCAATTGTGGGTGTGACCAATATCTGTGACTACCACTCCCATCATGCTATTGGCTACACTGACTTGACCAGCATACACAGAATTCCTTCCTTTGAGTGAGCTTCCCTGTGAGGTGGTGTTCTAGTGGTGGATAAATATCTGTGAGTGTTTGTTGGTTCTATTTGTGCCACTGCCTTGCTGTATTTGTTGTTAGGTTAGGTAGATCTCATGACACAGTTACATGTCACTATGAGATGGCAGGTATTGTGTTTGTCTGACTAGCATTCACATCTTGGGATGAATATCTTTTGGTTGCTGTGTATTTGCTAAGTGTGCATGGTTTGCCTATCCCCTTGACTGTGATGTGTGTGTGTTGTCACACCATATTGTATATATTAGTTGTGTACTCACCAGTCTCTGGGATGTCTGTTAGTCCGTATACGCTCACTGGTGGTAGGATGGCCCGCACCTTCTCCTCCCAGGGCCTGAGGTATACTGGTTTTGCAGGAGGGCCACTGCCGGTGTGCTGGCTGAGGAGGTAGTCCTTTTTGAGTAGTTCCAGGACCCTCCTGCGCACATCATACCACCTGTTCTGGATGTCTTCCTTTGTGCGCAAACATGGTGATTGTGCGTTCACCCTGTCGACAATCCTCGCCCCCATCTTGGTTTTCTGCGACATGGGGGTCTGTTGTACTAATGTACCAAACAACTGTGGCTCTACCCTCAGGATCTCGTCTACCAGGACTTCCAATTCACTATCTAGGAACTTATGGTTCTTCTTTGGGGGCATGGTGATGGGTGGTGGTGGTGATTGATGTGTGTGTGTGCAAGTGGGGGGTGTGAGTGTAGGTTTAGCTGGGTGTGTGTGAGGGTGCTATTTGTAGGTGTGGTAATGGTGTGTGGCTTGTGTGATGTATGAGCTGTGAGTGTGTCTGTGGTTGCTGTGTGATGGTGTTGTGTGCTGGCAGGTCAGTGGAATTTGCAAAGGATCATGGTAGGGATTTGTGGCCTTTATGTAGGTGGAGTTGGAGGTGTGTCCTTGTTCCATTTTTTTTCCCTCCCTGTATTTATTGGCTTAGTGGTTGCTTGTTTGGCCCTTTTTTAAAAAAATTCCTTGGTGTTTTTGGTGCATGTACGAGTCGTTCTTGTGTCCGAGTAGGACGCTGCAGTTGTCTGGTGCGATCTTGTCCGACTCTGCTCCCGCTGTGTGTCAGCTAGGTTTCATATGCGGCGTACGAGTCGGTCGCGTAGTATTGGGTTGCTTCGGCTGGGTTTTGTATGCGTGTCGGTCGTACGGCTTGTGCTCCGGGCGAGTCGGTCGTGTTTTGCACGCACAGCATCGTACTCACGTGGGTCGGAGTTCGCGGGTACGTTTCGTTCGGGTTCAATCCGAAGTGCGTGTCGGTCGGTTCGTTTCGCGTGATTTCCCGGCCGGATGGCTTGTTTCCGTCCGGCTCGGTCGGTCGTTTTGTATTCCGTCCGAGTCTGTCGGATTTCACATTCATTTCATCGTACTACCCGGGTTGTGCGGCGCCGGTCCGAGTCGGTCGGACTAAATTCCCGTACCGAGTCGGTCGGTACGTTTTCCGGCCCGAATCGGAATCGGCCCCTAAGTGTGAGGCAATAGCCACCTACGGAGCTGGAATCTGGGGCTATGCTGAGGTAAATGCTCTGCAGATTGCGGAAAATTTGTTTCTTAAGTTTCTCCTGGCAGTCCCGGACAGTACCTCAAATTTTATCTGTCATTCGGAACAGGGCATGCCATATTTGGAAGACATGATTAAGATTGAGCCTGTTCTCATATGGCACAGAATTTGGACCACAGATGAAACTGCTTTTAATCGTCATATTTTAACTGATGCTTTAGGGATGGATGGGGCCAAACACATTAGATGGCTAGAATATGTCAAAATGTTTTTAATTAAACTCAGTCACAGAGAATACTTTGCTGAGCCATATACTATGTGTAATGTGTCTAGGACATTTTTTAAAGCTAGCTGTATACGTTATATGGGTGAAACCAGAGCTTTAAATGAAATGAAACAATAAAGTGTCCAAGCACATCAACTTACACTGTTGACCCCCAGCATACAGCCATATATCTCTTTATTTATCGGCGATTATGATCGTTTCCTGTTGACACGCTTCAGACTGAATATCCTTTATAGATCCCTAAGTTTTCCAGAACTAAATGACTGGTCTAAAGATTTATGTAAATGCCCGTGTGATGATGTCTCCACTCAGTCCACTATTCACATATTATTTTTCTGTCAATACTATGTTAGACCGAGAAGGAGATGGATTACCCCTGTTTTGCAGAAATTTGGACTGAGACAATGTCGCCCCGCATTATTGGCTTTGCAATGTCTGGATGAAGTATATGTCGTTGCTGCTGTTACTGTCTTTTAAAAAAATGTTTTTAATTATCGTAAATCCATGATTATGTGATCTGATTTTATTTAAGTACTTAACATCTGTATAATGTAGCTATGACATGATTTTGCACTACAATGGAGTTTTTATATTTTGTCAATTGTACTGTGCTTTTATGGTTATTTCTATGATAACTGAATAAAGATCTTTGACTTGACTTGACTATAGATAGTATAAATATCAACTCCCTATACTTAAACGGGTAAGTACAAAAATATAGGGGCCCATTAGGATGGCGGGTGGAAGCACCACCGCCGTGCTGGTGGATGCAAAAAGCACCAGTTACCGTCCGCCCGCCACAGCACACACGCCCGCCCAATTAGGATGTGAAAAGTCAGCCAAACACCGCCCGTAAGCCAGCTACGCCCTCTGCCATCAAAGTGCGCCCGTTCACGGAGCGGCGCGGCCTAATGGAGACACACCACCCGACGAAATCACGTACCGCCCGGCGTACAAATTACGATGCCAGAACCAAACAGTTCCCCCGGCTAAGAGACACCGCACGTGAAAGCAAGGCGGAAAACCGAACGCACAGTACGGATAGCAAAGAGGCGGACCCCCGAGCATGAATCCAGCACTGCAGGCCCTCCCCATGCTCTACCTGATGCAGCACCCAGGAGTCAACGCACCGCGGCGACGCAGGTAGGCAGACACACAACAGGGGCACGCAAACAGCGCACACAGTGCAAGGGCGGGAAAACTGTATATGGCCCCCCCGACACCCCTGCGTGGACACGACACATCCACCACTGCACCCACACATGCGCACAACGCAGAGGCCAACGGCAGCGCAATGCATGCGCCGCACACAAACAACACAGGGTCACAACCAAACACCACACACACCAGCACCACCCAGAACGCACATGTCACGTGACAGCCCTGCCACAGTCATGTCCCCAACCGGCAATTCACTGTTGCCAACCTGACGTCACACAAGTGACCCGAACATGTCAGTGACGTCACGCCAAATTAGGACACACCCCTGTGTGCAAAACACGGCGAAGCACACAGCGGCGGCAACATCACCCAGCAGAATATGGACCCCGTCGGAAAAAGGTACGCCAGTACCACACAGAAACACCGATGCCACCCTGCACCCAATAACAAGACATGCAATACGTAACATCAAAGATACCGGGGACAGACAACAGGTGGTACCAATTATAACACAAGGCCCAACGTATAGCGGAAACGCAGCCTGCCGCCCACACACGGGAGAGGAGACAGCACTGAATGACCTTCCATTCCCACTCTGAAACCACATCCCGACTAAACAAGCCGGAGACAACAGTCATTGCACCAAAAAAAGCCCAACACAGGCATGCAGAGGGAAGCGGCCACAGGGCAGATAGCGCATAACACCAAAGAACATTCAGAACGGAAAAAAGAAATGATAACACTCCCCCATGTGGTTCACATGCAAGTTATCTGGAAGGAGTCAGACACCACTGACCTTGACCATTCAGAGAAGCATGTGGGATGAGGGCCCGTGTCCTCCGCACAAGCCAACATAACACAAGTCCTGCCTCCCTACGACCATTACAGAATTCCCAGCAACGTCGGAGGTTGCACCCTGCAGACTGCACAGACAGCCGGAGCACGCCACCACAGCGCCCTGCAGCAAAATGGCACTTGCACCACACCTACCCAACTACGCCGGACAGATTAAGCTGTACAAACATAACCTGATACAGATATTGGGATGTGACAATCTGGCCTTGCTGAACGTAAGTTACCGACTAACTTACCGCATCGCATTGTTCAGCTGCGTCATCCCCGTCTTCTACTGTCGGAGGTGTCCCTTCTACTATCCTGTGGATTTATGTCTCTCCAACCCGGCATGTCCAAGGGCGGACCTGCTACAACTATTCAACCCCCTGGACGTCCACGACAGGGTCTGTTCAGCCTATGGGGGCATGGCGTATGTGGCTACTATCGGACCCACACTGCAATGGGACCACTGTGCCTCCACACGACGGATAATGGATCACAGTTACATCGAATGTCATCCAACATGTCCCATCATGCTCCTACAAGGGACAACTCACGACCAACACCTTGACAGCCACCATCCGCTACATTGGATGGCATCCATGTCCACCACCAATGCCATGGAAGCCCTGCTGGAAGGTATTGCATACCTGACAACCTGTCAATTCGTCGGGCCCCGCCGCCATACCCCCAATTGAGCAATGATGTCCCACACCGTACCCATGCATGGCCTCCGCACGGACTGGGCAGTTACCAGTACAACAACTATACCATACAACCTGCAACTGACACCACACCATCAACTACACTGCAATGACATCGGATATATTCGGGACATGCACTCTGTTCCTCATCACATCCAGTAACTCTGCATGAACAGGGGGAGGCAGAGGCATGGGATTTGTGAATGGCAACCACATGGACAGAACTGCACGTACAACCATGCCATAATATGCATCCTGCGCCCATGAACATATGCACCGGTCAGTGGACAGTAATCGTCCGGCTGTAGTATGTGAGAGCTGTCACCTCACCTCCCCCTGAACTTCCGTGCCAGGAGCTTTGCATGGACAACAAGTGCATCCACCAACAACATGACCCCAGCGACTGTGACATGTCCAGTAGCCACCACATCGCAACAACAAGTGGGACGCCGTTGCATGCACATAAGTCCATGCCCTGATGTCACCTCCACGCACGTGTGTATGAGTAACTATCACAGCAAACCTGTAACATGGAACTGAGATGCACTGTGCCCATGATGACAAGCGGACTGGTAGGCTAAATGTATACTGTCTGTGTCAAAGTCAGCAGCACCTCAGTAAGTAGCAAATGTACATTAGCACAGCAACGGCTAAGCAGTCGTAACTCTGAAGCCCACATCCCACAGTCAACAACTAATCACATCTACCCCTACACCCTATGCCATGTGTAATCATGCTGAGTATATCCTCCACATGCATTTTGCTGCCAGTAGTGTCCACTATACTGCATCACAGAGGACATAAGTACCAATACATGTCTAGAAGCAAAAATGTGTCTCTGCTGATTCATTTCACAAGTACGAATGAGAGAGGATGAGAGTGTGAGAAGTACACGGCAGTTGTGAGATGACCATGTAGTCCACTGTAATTGGATGTCAACGCAAATGAGTAGCACAATTGTGGAAGACACACATGTGTCATGTGAAGCGGGAGTCACGCATGGCTCAGGTGGGTGGGTGTGACGGGTAGGTGCGCACATGCAATGTTGAAACACGCTGTGTTGGGAGGATACAGGAACAGTACATTGGCGCTCTCCTGGGAATTTGTAAAGACCACCTGTCTGGGGATGAATGTGAACTCGTGTGTGCACAACAGGCGGGCACACGATCAATGCTGCATCAAGTGTAGACGTCAGCCCACCCTCCTTGGACATGCTGGATACTGCTGTGCGTCCGCAAGGCTCTTGCCAAGGCACTCACATCCCCTGTCGACCAGGTGTATCCACAACATTGTCCACCTGCACAGGCAATCCAGGACACGGGATGGCAGTGGAGCATGGTGGGTGAGAGGTCATGGCGCGCTCCTCCTGGTCACATCACGCAGGCAACACATCCCCAATGTGTAGTATGGCACAAGTCATATGGAAGTAGTGGGGGACGCACACATCACGAGCAGTAGTGACGTCACGGAAGGTGGCTCGCACCATCCCACCCATTGCCTAGATCTCCACACACGTTACATGCCATTGCAACAGAGAAGCCAGCGCGTGCACAAGCAGCTCCGAGCTCGCCCCAGAGAGGCCAAAGAGTGAATGTGTGGGTCCATGAGCTCCAGTTGGACGCGGCCTGGGCCGCTAGGGCAGCTACAGCCTCTGTGTGTTGCAGGTGGTGTATCCGGACTGCGGAGCCTGTCATGCATTGTCAATGTTGCCCGGGTCTCGAGTCGGGGCACCACGCAGGTGGACGGCGTCCCGCCACATATCATACCGTGAGACAGACCACTTGTTCAACTGGACCCACACATACACTCCTTGGCCTCTCTGGGGCGAGCTTGGAGCTGCTTGTGCATGCGCTAGCTTCTCATGTGCAAATGCATATTGGTGTGAGCGAGGGGAGGCCATGAGGACAGTGTAAAAGATAACTGTTTGACTTTCAGTTAGTTTAAGGAATGCCCCTGATGTGGTCAGAAAAAGACGTGTCTCGTGTGTATTGCAACTAGTAGATAAGCCGATGACCTTCCCATGTCTTGCATGTAGCCCCGCACCTAGCCCCGCACACTCGACACATCAAAATGAGTACCAGCACCACATTCTTCCCATTCGAAGCACTGACTGGGGGTGACAACCATTGGACAGTCTTGTGTAGTCCACCCACGCGTACATGTGGGCCCTCCATGATCCATGTCACCTGCGGCAAAGTGATGTCATGGACAATGACGGTAGTGAGCAGAGCTGTCTGCCCCACGCACAGATGGTGCATCAGCTCAACAGACCCAGCACTGAGGGCAGCAGGGGTCACATGTGCAGGGGCAGCTGTGCCTGTTGTGAAGGCACATGCATATAGACAGCACATCGTCCAATGTGTAGTCTGCCCACATCTACAGTCCATTGTCAGGCGGACCTAGCAAAAGATCACAAGACAACACATCTGTGTGGGTGTACCCACTGTGACCAACACTGCGCAACAATCAACGTACCCGCCCTGTGCATGGCCCACCCCGCAACGGAGGTCACATTCAGTGCCACTATCTCACACACACATCCCTGTCACGAGGCATGGTGTGTCCAATAGACAGGACTGAGTGAGCGCCCATCCGGAGGGTCCTGAACAGGAGACACATGTAACCCACTAGGCAGTCTGTGTTGTCACCTACTGGCATTGTGCAGTCAATGTGCAGGCCAGGCCTGCTGGGACTGAGAAGGGCAGCATGGCCCCAGCCTGACATGCACACGACCAACAAGTGCACTGAGACCTGCATTGCCAATTGGCTGGGTCACTGGATGTCTGACATGAAGTTGCCATGTACCACCACTCGGGAGGGACAGACAGGTCAAAGCGCCCGAGAGCACACATACCCATGCCACCTGCAGTCAGCATGGTGAGCAGTGGATGTTTGAACACCACAGGCTCTGACTCATAGTGCTGCGGATCAACGACATGTGTGTCACCCACATGCACCCACACACACACTGCAGCTGTCTCCCACACACAAATTTCGCAAGGAATAGCCATGTGCAGTGTGCGTGGAGCTCGGAATCCAGGATCTCCAGCTCCTCGCTGGTGAGTGGACCTGGACATGTCCTCAGCGTCATCGACGTGTAGGTGGAGAGGTGGCAGCAGCATGTGTTCTCGAGGGGTGCCAGGCTGCAGTTCCAGGTAGATGTGGTAATGCCTGTCCCACTCACACACACATATAACCCCCTGGGTCAGTTACAGTGGGTCCAAGCTGCTGCAATCCGTGTACCATGTCTGGCAGCTTCAATTGCAGACGTAGGCCTGCTCCCAGCTGGCCCGGGACGCTTCCCTCCATAGTGGAACACGCAGGGTGCAACCGCGAGGGACATTGGAGTTGGCCGTAAGGGCCTGGACCATGGCGGGTACAGTCCGCTGATGCCATGTGCACCACACAGTATGATGTGCGCACTGCATCTGCAGGTGTGGCCATGATTTGTGTGTGGGTGCAGGTGCACAATGGACGGGGCCACAACATGCTGTGTGCATAGGCAGGAACGGCCAGTGGCCAGCCTCCACATGTCTGTTGGCACATCATCATGTACACATTGGCATGGGTGCATGGGATATGCATATGCACACACATGCCATCTTTCACTATGTACATCTGCCACTTGGCACGTGCAATGTTACGTGTCACTTGTGATGTGTATTTGCAAGCACACAGCCGTGTTGGCATGGGGCTGTCAATGTGTACACCTGTCAATGTTTCTGGAGGTGTGATCCGTACAGTGCTGTACATAGGGTGCAGTGGTGACACCAATGACTGTCTCATATCCCCTCGTGCCACAGGTCCCACTTGTTTTGGCCGCTCAGCCTGTGTCCATAGCGTTGTTGGTGTGTGCCATACTCACCCAGCCTCGGAAGCAGTGTGATGCACAGCAGCAAGTCATGTTGCCGCGGTGTTGCCGCTTGCCGAATATGCAGTCTGTTACCATCAGCATGCCTTACAAGTCATTGAGGCCTAGATCCCCATGTGCATGCCCATAGCAATGGTGTGTGTCACTGCCCATTGCTATTGGTAGGGGACCTGTGTAAGTGTATTGTGGCTGTGCTGTCCCTACTTGTCAGCTGTTCTGTGATTCAAGTGCTTGTTCAGTCATTTGTGTTTTGTGTATGTGAATATGCCATGTGGCGTCTTGCTTTGACATGTGTCCACTTCCATCCTTCCTAGGCGGAGACCAAACATTCATCGCCCCTACCAATTGCTGTCAGACATGGAGGATGTAGAGGTCATCCGTAAATATCGTCTGGACCGACCCACCCTGCATCGTCTATGTGCCATGTTGGAACCCCACCTCCGTCCTGGCAGGGTGTATCCAACAGCATTCACCCCCACGGCTAAGGTGATGGCTGCACTGCATTTCTTCGCCACTGGGTCATTCCAACACACAGTGGGCAGTGGAGGTGGGATGTCCCAGCCCATGTTCAGCATGGTGCTGAGGGATGTACTGTCAGCTATGATGCTGTACAGGAACAGATACGTCCGATTCCCCAGGGCTCGTGAATTGGCGGCAGTGAAGGGTGCTTTCTATGCCCTTGGACGGATCCCCCACGTCGTTGGTGCTATAGATTGCACCCATGTTGGCCTTGTTCCACCACAGGCCACTGAGCAGCTCTACCGCAACCGGAAGCACACGCACTCCCTGAATGTGCAAGTGGTGTGCCTTGCGGACATGGTGATTTCCCACGTGTGTGCCAAGTTCCCAGGATCGGCACATGACGCGCACATCATGCGCAACAGCATCCTACCACGACTGATGGCCAATCTGCAACCGGACCGTGGCTGGATTGTCGGTGAGTATGTGGAGTAGTGTAGCGTGCTGGCTGTGCGATGCTGTCTTGTGTCCAGTTGGAATTGCAACGGTTCTCTGTGTCCCTCACACCCAGGTGACTCTGCTTACCCGAATGGGCCCTGGCTGCTCAGCCCATTGCGACGTCCTGGGGGCCCAGCTGATGTCCGCTACAATGAGGCACATGGGAGGACCAGACGTGTGGTTGAGCGTACCTTTGGCCTCCTCAAGTCCAGGTTCAGATGCCTGGACCGCACCGGGGTGCACTGGCGTACTCCCCACAGAAGGTGTGCCAGATAATAGTGGCTTGCTGCATGCTGCACAATCTGGCTATTCGCAAGCAGATCCCCCTAATTGTGGATGACGGAGATCAGCCAGGGCCCCAGCCTGCAGACCAGGACAGCTCGAGTGAAGAGGACAGTGGAGAGGAGGAAGCTGTGAATGTGCGTCAGCAGCTCATCGCCCGCTACTTCACTTGACGGTGAGTGTCCATGTACGACGGCTGATGTAGCTGTAGTTGTGCAGGTGTATGTGTGCTCTGTCACGGGGGCCTTTTGTTCACTGAGTGCTGTGTGTCAATGGTCCATGTCCAGGTTGGTATGCCACTGGCAGCGGCTGTAGCAGTGTGCCCTGTTGCTCTGTGTGATGTGTGTACATTGCTTGTAGTTGGTGACAAGTACTGTGTGATGAGTGTGTGACACACTCATTGAATGTACTCTTGTTCTGTTTTTCACCCCTAGGTCCCTACAGCCTCTCCTGTCCCATCGACATACCACACAGCAGATGCATTTCTGCTCATGGTGGCGATTGCACATCGTTGAATAAACCCAGGACACATGAAGCAGATTGTGTTCAAGGTGTATTTATTTACAGCGGTGACATGTGATTGTGTGCAAGGTGATGACAAACGTGGTGCATGCTGTGACAATTAGTTGACGGTCATGGCTGCGTGATGGTCAGGGTGTACCCATGAAGTTCCATGTCCACAGTCCAACAGACACATGCCATTCACATGGCAGTGTGGGGTAGGATCGTAGTACAAGTCAATGCAGTAGGTGGTCAAGGTGGCTGGCTGACTCACTGGCGTTTGGTGCGTGCGAAGTCCTCTCTGGACACCTGTTTCCTCTTCGGACGGCCCCTTCCACGTTTGGTAGGGGGGTGTGTTGATGTGCCGCTGGTGGTGGCTGAGGAGTGCTCACTCGCTGTGGACGCAGGGGAACGCGATGCTGCACGACCCTGCGCCACAGCAGGTGGTGGCGGAGGTGGTGTTGCTGGCCTTGCTTGTGCCCTCACCACCACCACCAGCTGGCCCATTAGGTCCACAAGTTGGTCCATACGGGTCACGAATTGTCCCATATGGGCGTCCATGGACCTCAACACCCCAAGGACCTCCCGCGTGTCGGTAGCCGACCTGGCCCATTGTCCTTGGGCCTCTTCATAGGCCCCAAGGACTCTGGCGATTTGCGGCAGGGCTTGGCTCCCAGGCTCAGATGGCGTTGGCCTGGCCCTGCTCCTCCTACCAGTACTGCTGCCACCGACCTGCCCACTAGCCACATTGCTCACCACGGTCCTCGCTCTGGCTCCCAGGGTGGAGCCCGACGGCCGTGCCACCGCTTGCGCAGGGGCTGTGGCCAGGGATGGCGTGGTGGTGGTGGTTGCGGCGGTGGTGGTGGTTGCGGCGGTGGTGGTGGCCGCAACGACCGTGGCAGCAGGGGTCTGTGACTGGTCAGCAGCCCTGGGTGATGGGTTGGTGGGCAGGAGGGGCCCTGGGGAGCGGTTGTGCCCTGCCACTCCAGATGGGCCTGCTGGGTGGTCCGTGTCCGGAGAGGTGTCCAGCTCCTCTACATCCGTGAGTCCGGGTCGGGGGCTTGCGGACTGGCTGTGCTGGCTGCTGTCACCCTCTCCAGCATCCAGCAGTTCTGCACCTGTGGGGAGAATGAGATGGGTCATTATGTTGCACCTAGCAAAGTATGTATTGGTTGTCTGACATTCACAGTTCGTGCACTGTCGTGTACAGGTTTCCCAGTGGCGTGTGTGTGGATGTACGATGTGTGTATGCGTGGGCTAGGCAATGGGACTGTGTGATGTGGACATGTGGCATGGGACGGATTAGCAATGCCGATGGGTGTGTGTTGCTATGCTCCTACATTTTGTGGCTCGGGTGTATGCGTGCTCCAGGACCATAGACGATGTTGGGTTGAACGATGGTTTAGGGGGAAGGATGGAACGCTTAGGTACGCTGATGCCAAAAGGGGGTACAGCCCCCTAAACGCTCTTGGGTTGAAATATGCTTTTGGGGTACATACTGTGGGTAATGGGTGCAGAACGTGACATGTGTTCTGGCAACATGACAGTGCATAGACAAAGGTGTGTGTCTGTCTCACATGCCCGGAATATCTGCTGACTGTTATCATTCATGGACATCACATTGGTAGCATTGTTGTGAGTTCGTGCTTGTTGTGTGCCACACGACGTATTGCAGATGGGCCAAATCCTTTGTGTGCGTGCTGCCCTGGTACATGTGCATCAGTGCTGTGCTCTTGGGGTGTTGACTATATTATGTGTGTTGTTACTCGCAGTGTGACGTGCGCTTCAGTCACTGCAGGCACTTGATTTGTCATGGGCAGGTATCTTTGCATGACTACTGTATGAGGGCCAGCTGTTCGGATGACATACCTTTCATGACACTGTGGCTGAGAGATGAGATGGATGATATGTTGAATGTGCATTGTGTGCCTGTGTGTTTCATGGGTCCAGTTGTCTTTGTGTGCAATATTGTGGTTCCAAGCTGTTACTTCTAGTACGGTCTGTCTTACGTGGGCGTTGTTGTACGATGTGTGGGTGACAGGCAGTGAGGACTACATGGACAGGACTTCGATGGTGTTGCTGATGTGTGTGATGGGTGGCACAGTGCCTGCCGTGTGGGTCTGTGCTCCAGTGGGACTTGTGCATGCAGACGTGGCTCCTTAGGTGTTGCTGTATCTGTGATGGGTCATGTGGGGTTTGACTCTGTTGAACATGTCCGTGTGCACATTGGTCTCATGATTGTGACTGGGAGCAGTGCTGCGTGTTCCTCTGCTACGTGACATGTCCCATGTGTCAGTCGTAGTACAGTCCTCATGCCTACAGACGCCCGCCCTGTACATTTTCCCACCTACAGGTTGTTTCTGAGTGCGCAATGCAATGGATGCCACATGGTACTGGGAGGGAGGGGTGCTCCACCTTGCTGGTCTGTGGGAGTGGGAGCCTGGTGGGTGTTTTACTTCAGCTGTCCCCCCTCCGAACCACTGTCTTTGTGTTCCGGCTACTTACCTGTTACTTGTCGGTCAGTGCAGCTATGGCGGACACATGGATGTGGGGTGTGCTCCACCTTGCTGGTCTGTGGTAGTGGGGGCCTGGTGGGTGTTTTACTTCAGCTGTCCCCCCTCCGAACCACTGTCTTTGTGTTCCGGCTACTTACCTGTTACTTGTCGGTCAGTGCAGCTATGGCGGACACATGGATGTGGGGTGTGCTCCACCTTGCTGGTCTGTGGTAGTGGGGGCCTGGTGGGTGTTTTGCTTCAGCTGTCCCCCCTCCGAACCACTGTCTTTGTGTTCCGGCTACTTACCTGTTACTTGTCGGTCAGTGCAGCTATGGCGGACACATGGATGTGGGTGTGGGGAGTGCTCATTCTGGCGCATCTGGAGTACAAGGGGACCTGGTGGAAGTTGCGGTGCTGGCTGACTGTACACATGCCCCCATGGTTTTGTTAGTTGGTAGCTTTGGGCTGAGTGTGTGTGAGTGTCTGTTGCATGTGTGGGTGATGTCTTGTATATTTTGTACTGGACATGGGAGTGTTTGTCCCTAGGAGCTATGGCATGGTGTTAGTGCATGTGATTACATAGCGGTGTGCTGGTATACGTTTGTTTGTACTTACCAGCCTCCACTCCCCCTGGTAATCCGGTGAGGATCTCCGGATGTATGATGACTCGCACCTTCTCCTCCCACGCCTTGAAGGTCTTGAATAGCGCGGGATTCCCTCCGCCAGTCCTGGCAGCCAGCTCTCGATTTTTGCTCTCCTTCTTCTTGACCACGCTTTTGAGGTCGTTCCACCTTTTGTTAATTTCTCCTCTGTGCGTGGAACGTTCCCGACTGCATTGACCTGGTCTACGATCCTGCTCCACAACCGGTTTCTGGTGGATAGTGGTGTCTGTTGGACCTGGTTGCCATAGATTTGTGGGTGCACCTTGACGATCTCGTCGACCATGACCGTCAGCTCGGTGGAAGTGAACTTGGGCATTCTGTGTGATGCCATGGTGTGTGTTTTGGTGTTTGTGGTGCTGGTGCGGTGTGTGGTGTGTGATGTGCAGGGGGTTTGTGGGTCAGGTGTTTGGTGGTGGTGGTGATGGGTGTGATAGGTGCGTGTCTGTGGTGTGCTGCTGTCCTTTCTGTCTCGCTGTGTTGTGTGCTTTCGTCCTCAGTTTGTAATGTTGCAGGGGGTTGTGGTCTGTGAAGGGGCTGGTTTTGTACTTACCTATGTGGGTGTGTCATGATGGTCTGTTGTTTTCAGGTGTGTTGTGGCTGGTGCTCTGGGATTTGTTGTTGATTTTTTTGTTCAGGGGGGTGTGTTTCCGGGATGTACTGTGTTTGGGTATTTGTGCGTGGGTTGCTGTGTGGACTTGTTGGCCATGTTGTGTGTGTTTGTTTTCGTCAGCGGATGGTTTCTGTGCATGGACGTGGCCGCCAGGGCTTCCGCCGTGTCCATTTTCGTCACTGTTGTTTGCGCTGGCGGGCGGTGTATTTGTGGATTTTCCGCGCTCATGTCGGTACGATCCTAATTTCACGGGCGGTGTCTCGGTCGTCAGGGCGGGCGGTTTTGGGTTGTCGTGCGTCTTTCCGTCCGTGGCGGGCGGATGGACTTAGACTCGGACATGGGCGGGCGGTATTTTCTGTTTATTTTCCGCCTCCGGCGGTTTTCGGTTCGCGGCATTGTAATTGCTCGGTCGGTATTCAGACGGTGTAGGCGGGCGAATTTTTGCCACTGTGGTTGATGGCGGATTTTTTACCGCCCGCCATCCTAATGGGCCCCATAGTTTTAAAAATACCGAAGTTAAAAATATAGATGTAAAAATATCGATTTAAAAATATAATTAAAATGAAATAATATATATTAAAAACATAAAATATTAATATTATCTTTAACAAAATAAATTAAATTTAAAATACATTTTAATTAAATATAAAAATGTAACTTAATTAAAAAAATATAAACACAAACATAAGAATTAAAACATATACATATATTTACTTTAAAATAATTTATTAACTATTATCTTTATTTAATTTCTAAACTTTTAAATTATATAAAAATAAAATATATAAATATATCAATAATTTAAAAAGTTTAAATTATTAAAACAAAATTAAAACATTCATTTCACAACTCAATAATAAATACAACAGTAGGGAAAATGATAAATAGCGAAACAATTAAATTTACTATTCCAACTGCACTGAGTGCAACAGTAGGGAAAGTGTTGGATAGCGGAGGGGTAAAAATTACTATTCCCACTGCAAAGAGTGCATCAGGATGGAAAGTGTTGGATAGCGGAGGGGTAAAATGTACTATTCCCACTCCATTGAGTACAAAAGTAGGGTAAATGTTGGATAGTAGAAGAATTACATTTACTATTCCAACTCCAGTGATTGCAACAGTAGGGAAAATGTTGGATTGCGGAGGGGTAAAACTTACTATTCCCACTCCAGTGAGTGCAACAGTAGGGAAAGTATTGGATATGGGAGGGGTAAAAATTACTATTCCCACTCCAGTTAGTGCAACAGTAGGGAAAGTATTGGACAGCAAAGGGGTAAAAATTACTATTCCCACTCCAGTTAGTGCAACAGTAGGGAATGTGCTACATAGTGGAAGGGTAAAAATTACTATTCCCACTCCAGTGAGTGCAACATTTGGGAAGGTGCTGGATAGCGTAAGGGTAAAAATTACTAATCCCACTTCAAAGAGTGCAACTGTAGGGAAAGTGCTGGATAGCAGGGGGGTAAATATTACTATTCCCACTTCAAAGAGTGCAACAGTAGGGAAAGTTCTGGATAGCGGAGGGGTATAAAATACTATTCCCACTCCAGTGAGTGCAACAGTAGGGAAAGTATTGGATAGCGGAGGGGTAAAAATGACTATTCCCATTCCAGTAAGTGCAACAGTAGGGAAAGTATTGGATAGCGGAGGGGTAAAAAGTACTATTTCCACTTCAATAAGTGCTACAGTAGGGAACATTTTGGATAGTGGAGGGGTAAAAATTACTATTCCCACTCCAGTGAGTGCAACAGTAGGGAAAGTATTGGATAGCAGAAAAACAAAAATTACTAATAACATTTAAACAATTTAAAAAAATTAAATAATCTTAAAAATAAATTAACAATATTTTAAAAATACACAATTAAATATATTGAACATATAAATAGAACACATATTATAATGTTAATTATATATAACAAAAACCTAAATATGATATAAAAAAATAATAAATACATTTATAAACAATATTTATTTAAAAGGAATAAATATTCACAAACAAATTATTTAAAACATAAATGTATTTATTTAATTTCCTCCCCTATAACACCACACCAATAAAAAAGACATCAACATTTTTATTGAAATTTATTAACATAATTAACATAATTAATAATGAATTTAAAATATATTAATAATAAAAAAGATAATAAACATTAATTGAGTACACATTCTTTAACACTATAATATCCACAACACACACCTAAAATTAATTACACAATTACGATCATTAATTACTAATTAATTAATTTAAATTAATTGACAAATAATTAATAATTCATCAATAAAAAATAAATTGCTTGCCACCATTCACACCATTTAACCCTATAAACAACCCCAACACACACCTAACATTAATTACACAATTAGCATAATTAATTACTAGTTAACTAATTTAAATTAATTAACAACTAATTAATAATTCATCAATAGAAAATAAATTACTTCCCACCCTTCCCACCATTTACACCTATAAACACCACAACACACACCTAAAACTAATTGCACCATTACCATAATTAATTACTAATTAATTAATATAAATGAATTAACAACTTAATAATTCATCAATAAAAAATAAATCACTTCCCACCTTACCCACCAGTTACACCTAATAAACACCACAACACACACCTAAAATTAATTACACAATTGCCATAATTAATTACTAGTTAACTAATTTAAATCAATTAACAACTAATTAATAATTCATCAATAAAAAATAAATTACTTCCATTCCTTCCCACCATTTACACCGATAAACACCACAACACACACCTAAAATTAATTACACAATTACCATCATTAATTACGAATTAATTAATTTCAATTAATTAACAACTAATTTATAAGTCATCAATAAAAAATAAATTACTTCCTACCCTATTCCCCTATAAACCCACAACCTGCTACGGAACTAAAAATGCAAAATTCAATTAAAAGAAAATTAATAACTACTATATATAATCAATAACATTTATATAATTAAATTACTTCCCACCCTATTCCCATATAAACCCACAACCCGCTACGGAACTAAAAACGCAAAATTCAATTAAAAAAAATTATTGACTACTAAAATTTTAACACATATAATAAACATACAAACAATTCTTATACGAAAAACAAACATCACACACATATAAAATATATACTAAAATACATAACATTAATAAAAAATCGATATTTTCAACAACTATGGGGCCCATTAGGATGGCGGGCGGAAGCACCACCGCCGTGCTGGCGGGTGCAAAAACCACCAGTTACGGTCCGCACGCCGCAGCACACACGCCCGCCCAATTAGGATGTGAAAAGTCAGCCAAACACCGCCCGCAAGCCAGCGACGCCGCCCGCCAGCAAAGCGTGCCCGCTCACGTAGTGGCGCAGCCCAATAGAGACACACCGCCCGACGAAACCACGTCCCGCCCGGCGTACAAATTACGATGCCGCAAACAAACAGCTCCCTCGGCTAAGAGACACCGCACGCGAAAGCAAGGCGGAAACCCGACCTCCGAGCACGGACACCGAAGAGGCGGCCCCCCCGAGCATGAATCCAGCACTCCAGGCCCTCCCCATCCTCTACCTGATGCACCACCTAGGAGGCAACGCACAGCGGCGACGCAGGTAGGCATACACACAACAAGGGCACGCAAACCCCACACACAGTGCAAGGGTGGAAAAAGAGGACATGGCCCCCCCCGACACCCCTGCGTGGACACGACACATCCACCATTGCACCCACAAATGTCACACAGGGCAAATTGTAACAACTCGCAACAACCGGGGACACACCACCTGGGACCCGGAACTAACGTCCCCGTCACGGCCCGCCGCGCCGTGGTGACGACGCAGCCACACATGCGCACAACGCAGAGCCCAACCACAGCGCCATGTATGCGCCGCACACATACAACACAGGGCACAACAAACACCACACACCAGCCCCACCCCAAACGCACATGTCACGTGACAGGCAAGCCACAGTCATGTCCCCAACCCCCAATTCACGGTCACCATCCAACGTCACACAACTGACGCCTACATGTCAGTGAAGTCACGCAATATTAGGACACACCCCTGTGTGACAAAAATGGTGAAGCACACAGCGGCGGCAACACCACCCAGCAGAATATGGGCCCCGTCGGCAAAAGGTACGCCAGTACCACACAGAAACACCCATACCACCCTGCACCCAATAACAAGACATACAAAACGGAACACCAAAGAGCCCGGGGACCGACAACAGGTGGTCCCAATAATTACACCCACACACAAGGCCCAACGTATAGCGGAAACGCAGCCTGCCGCCCACACACGGGAGAGCAGACAGCACTGAATGACCTTCTATACCAACTCCGAAACCACATCCCGACTAAACAAGCCGGAGAATACAGCCATTGTCCCAAAAAAAGACCAACACAGGCATGCAGAGGAAACCGACCACAGGGCAGATAGCGCATATCACCTAAGAACATTCCGAACGGGAAAAAGAAATGAAAATACTCCCCCATGTCATTCACATGCAAGTTATCTGGAAGGAGTCACACACCACTGACCTTGACCATTCAGAGAAGCATGTGGGATGAGGGCCTGTGTCTTCTGCACAAGCTAACATAACACAAGTCCTGCCTCCCTACGAACATCACAGACTCCCCAGCAACTTCGGAGCTTGCACTCTGCAGACTGCACAGACAGCCGGAGCACGCCACCACATCGCCCTGCAGCAAAATGGCACTTTCACCACACCTACCCAACTACGCCGGACAGGTCAAGCTGTACAAACATAACCTGATACAGATATTGGGATGTGAACCCCTGTCCCTGCTGAACGTAAGTTACCGACTGACTTACCGCATCGCATTGTTCAGCTGCGTCATCCCCGTCTTCTACTGTCGGAGGTGTCCCTTCCACCATACTGTGGATCTGTGTCTCTCCAACCCGGCATGTCCAAGGGCGGACCTGCTACAACTATTCCACCCTCTGGACGCCCACGACAGGGTCTGTTCAGCCTATGGGGGCATGGCATATGTGGCCAACATCGGACCCACACTGCAATGGGACCACTGTGCCTCCACACGACGGATCATGGATCACAGCTACATCGAATGTCATCCAACATGCCCCATCATGTTCCTACAAGGGACAACTTACGAACAACACCTTGACAGCCACCATCCGCTACATTGGCTGGCAAACATGTATACCACCAATGACATGGAAGCCCTGCTGGAAGGCATCGCATACCTGACAACATGTCAATTCGTCGGACCCCGACGCAATTCTCCAATTGAGCCATGATGTCCGACACCGTACCCATGCCTAGCTTCCGCATGGACTGGCCAGTTACCACCACAACAGCCATACCAAACAACCTGCAACTGACACCACACCATCAACGACCCTGCCATGACATCGGATATGTCCGGGACATGCACTCTGTTCCCCATCACATCCAGGAACTCTGCATGTATCGGGGGAGGCAGTGGCATGCGATTTGTGTATTGCAACCACATGGACAGAACTGCACCTACAACTATGCCATGACATGGATCCTGCGCCCATGGACATATGCACCGCTCAGTGGACAGTAATCGCTCGGCTGGAGTATGTGAGAGCTGCCACCCCACCCCCCGGAAATTCCGTCCCAGGACATTTGCATGGACGACAAGTGCATCCACCAACAACACGACCCCAGTGACTGTGACATGTCCAGTAGCCACCACATCGCAACAACAAGTGGGACGCCGCTGCATGCACGCAAGACCATGCCCTGATGTCATCTCACACGCACGTGTGCATGAGTAACAACAGCACCAAACCTGTTACATGGAACTGAGATGGACTGTGCCCATGATACCAAGCGGTCTGGTAGGCTAAATGTATACCGTCTGTGTCAAAGTCAGCAGCTCCGCAGCAATTAGCAAATGTACATTAGCACAGCAACGGCCAAGCAGATGTAACTCTGAAGCCCACATCCCACAGGCAACAACTAATCACATGTACCCCTACACCCTATGCTATGTGTAATCATGCTGAGTATATCCTCCACATGCATTCCGCTGCCAGTAGTGTCCACTATACTGCATCACAGAGGACATAAGTCACAATACATGGCTTGAAGCAAAGATCTGTCTCTGCTGATTCATTTCACAAGTACGAATGAGAGAGGATGAGAGTGTGTGAAGTACACGGCAGTCGTGAGATGACCATCTGGTCCACTGTCATCGGATGTCAACGCAAATGAGTAGCACAACTGTGGAAGACACACATGTGTCGTGTGAAGCGGGAGTGACGCATTGCCCAGGTGGGCGGGTGTGACGGGTAGATGCGCACATGCAATGTTGAAACACGCTGTGTTGGGAGGGTTCCGGAACAGTACATTACCGCTTTCCTGGGCATTTCTAAAGGCCACCTGTCTGGGGGTGAATGTGAACTCGTGTGTGCACAACAGGCGGCCACACGAACAATGCTGCATCAGGCGTACACGTCAGCCCACCCTCTGTGGACATGCTGGATACCGCTGTGCGTCCGCCAGGCCCTTGACAAGGCACACACATCCCCTGTCGACCAGGTGTATCCCCAACATTGTCCACCTGCACAGGCAATCCAGGGCACGGGATGGCAGTGGAGCATGGTGGGTGAGAGGTCATGGCGCGCTCCTCCTGGGCACATCACGCAGGCAACACATCCTCAATATGTAGTATGGCACAAGTCAAATGGAAGTAGTGGGGGTACGCACACATCACGAGCAGGAGTGACGTCACGGAAGGTGGCTTGCACCATCACACTCATTGCCCATAACCCCACACACGTTACATGCCAATGCAACAGAGAAGCCAGCGCGTGCATGAGCAGCTCCAAGCTCGCACCAGAGAGGCCAAAGAGTGAATGTGTGGGTCCATGAGCTCCAGTTGGACGCGGCCTGGGCCGCTAGGGTAGCTACAGCCTCTGTGTGTTGCAGGTGGTGTTTCGGGACTGCGGAGCCTGTCATGCATAGTCAATGTTGTCCGGGGCTCGAGTCGGGGCACCACGCAGGTGGACGGCGTACCGGCACTGATGATACCGCGAGACAGACTACTTGTTCAAATGGACCCACACATACACTCCTTGGCCTCACTGGTGCCATCTCGGAGCCGCCTGTGCACACGCTGGCCTCTCAGATGCAAACGCATATTGGGGTGAGCGAGGGGAGGCCATGAGGAAACGTTATAATATTACTGTATGACTCACATTTGGTAGAAAGAATGACTCAGATCTGATCTGAAAAAGACGTGCCTCGTGTGTATTGCAACTAGTAAATACGCCGATAAACCACACATGTCTTGCATTGAGCACCCAGCCCCGCCCACTCGACACATTTCAATGAGTACCTGCACTACATTCCTCCCATTTGAAGCACTGACTGGGGGTGACAACCATTGGACAGTCTTGTGTAGTCCACCCACGCGTACATGTCGGCCCTCCATGATCCATGTCACCTGCGGCAAAGTGATGTCATGGGCAATGACGGAAGTGAGGAGAGCTGTCTGCCCCACGCACAGATGGCGCATCAGCTCAACAGACCCAGCACTGAGGGCAGCAGGGGTCACATGTGCAGGGGCAGCTGTGCCTGGTGTGAAGGCACATGCATTTTGACAGCACATCGACCAATGTGTAGTCTGCCCACATCTACTGTCCATTGTCCGGCGGACCCACAAAAAGATCACAAGGCAACACATCTGTGTGGGTGTACCCACTGTGACCGACAGTGCGCAACCATCAACGTACTCGCCCTGTGCATGGCCCACCCCACAACGAAGGTCACATTCAGTGCCACTATCCCTCGCACACATCCCTATCACGAGGCATGGTGTGGCCAATTGACAGTGCTGACTTAGCGCTCATCCGGAGGGTCCTGTACAGGTGACACATGTAACCCACTTGGCAGTCTGTGTTGACACCTACTGGCATTGTGCAGTCAATGTGCAGGTCAGGCCTGCTGGGACTGAGAAGGGCAGCATGGCCCCAGCCTGACATTCACACGAGCAACAAGTGCTCTGAGACCTGCATTGCCAATTGGCTGTGTCACTGGATGTCTGACATTAAGTTGCCATATATCACCACTCGGGAGGGACAGACATGGCAATGCGCCCGAGAGCTCACATACCCTTGCCACCTGCAGTCAGCATGGTGAGCAGTGCATGTTTGACCCCCACAGGCTCTGACTCATAGTGCTGCGGATCAACGACATGTGTGTCCCCCACATGCACTCCCACACACACTGTAGTTGTCTTTCACACACAACTTCCGCAAGGAATAGCCATGTGCAGTGTGCGTGCAGCTCGGAATGCAGGATCTCAAGCTCCTCGCTGGTCAGTGGACCTGGACATATCCTCAGCGTCATCAGCGATGAGGTGGCAGGTGGCAGCAGCAGGTGTTGTTGATGGATGCCAGGCAGCAGTCCCAGGTAGCTGTGGTAATGCCGGTCTCACTCCCACACTCATATAGCCCCCTGGTGCAGTTGCAGTGGGTCCAAGCTTCTGCAATTTGAGTACCATGTCTGCCAGCTTCAATTGCAGACGATGGCCTGCTCCCAGCTGGCCCGGGTCGCCTTCCTCCATGGTGGAACATGCAGGGTGCAACCGCGAGGGTCATTGGAGTTGGCCGTAAGGGCCTGGCCCATGGCGGGTACAGTCCGCTGATGCCATGTGCACCACACAGTAGAATGTGCGCAGTGCAACTGCAGGTGTGGACATGATTAGTGTGTGGGAGCAGGTCCACAATGGACAGGGCCACCACATGCGGCGTGCATAGGCATGGACGGCCAGTGGCCAGCCTCCACATGTCTGTTGGCATATCATCATGTACACATTGGCATGGAACCTGTGTCAGTGTATTGTGGCTGTGCTGTCCCTACTTGTCAGCTGTTCTGTGATTCAATTGCTTTGTCTGTAATTTGTGTTCTGTGTATGTGTACATGCCCTGTTGTGTGTTGCTTTCACATGTGTCCACTTCCATCTTTCCTAGGAGGAGACCAAACATACATCGCCCCTACCAATTGCTGGCAGACATGGAGGATGTGGAGTTAATACGTAAATTTCGTCTGGACCGACCCACTCTGCATCGCCTATGTGCCTTGTTGGAACCCCACCTCCGTCCTCGCAGGGTGTATCCAACTGCATTCACCCCCATGGCTAAGGTGATGGCTGCACTGCATTTCTTCGCCACTGGGTCATTCCAACACACAGTGGGCAGTGGAGGTGGGATGTCCCAGCCCATGTTCAGCATGGTGCTACGGGATGTACTGTCAGCTATGATGCTGTACAGGAACTGGTACATCCGATTCCCCAGGGCCCGTGAATTGGCGGCAGTAAAGGGTGCTTTCTATGCCCTTGGACGGATCCCCCACGTTGTTGGTGCAATTGATTGCACCCATGTTGGCCTTGTTGCACCACAGGCCACGGAGCACGTCTTCCGAAACCGGAAGCACACCCACTCCCTGAATGTGCAAGTGGTGTGCCTTGCGGACATGGTCATTTCACATGTGTGTGCGAAGTTTCCAGGATCGGCACATGACGCGCACATCATGCGCAACAGCATCCTCCCACAACTGATGACCAATCTGCAACCGGACCGTGCCTGGATTGTTGGTGAGTATGTGGAGTCATGTAGCGTGCTGGGTGTGCGATGCTGCCTTGTGTCCAGTTTGAATTGCAACGATTCCCTGTATCCCTCACACCCAGGTGACTCTGCTTACCCGAATGGTCCTTGGCTGCTCAGCCCATTACGAAATCCTCGGACCCCAGCTGATGACCGCTACAATGAGGCACATGGGAGGACCAGACGTGTGGTTGAGCGGACCTTTGGCCTCCTCAAGTCCAGGTTCAGATGTCTGGACCGCACCGGGGGCACACTGGCGTACTCCCCACAGAAGGTGTGCCAGATAGTAGTGGCTTGCTGCATGCTGCACAATCTGGCTATTCGCAAGCAGATCCCCCTAATAGTGGATGACGGTGATCAGCCAGGGCCCCCGCCTGCAGACCAGGACGGGTCCAGTGACGAGGACAGTGGAGAGGAGGAAGCTGGGAATGTGCGCCAGCAGCTCATCGCCCGCTACTTCACTTGACGGTGAGTGTCCATGTGCTACGGCTGATGTAGCTGTATATGTGCAGGTGTATGTGTGCTCTGTCACGGAGGCCTTTTGTTCACTGAGTGCTGTGTGTCAATGCTCCATGTCCAGGTTAGTATGCCACTGACGGTGGCTGTGGCATTGTGCCCTATTGCTCTATGCGATGTGTGTACATTGCTTGTAGTTGGTGACATGTACTGTGTGATGAGTGTGTGACACACTCATTGAATGTACTCCTGTTCTGTCTTCCACCCCTAGGTCCCTACAGCCTCTCCTGTCCCATCGACATACCACAAATCAGATGCTTTTCTGCTCAAGGTGGCGGTTGCACATCGTTCAATAAACACAGGGCACAGACAGCAGTTTGTGTTAAAGGTGCATTTATTTTCATAGGAGACATGTGATTGTGTGCAAGGTGATGACAAAAGTGGTGCGTGCAGTGACAATGAGCTGTCGGTCATGGCTGCGTGATGCACAGGGTGTACCCACTAGTTCTATGTCCATAGTCCAACAGACACATGCCATACAGATGGCTGTGTGGGGTAGGATCGTAGTCCAAGTCAATGCAGTCGGTGGTCAAGGATGGCTGGCTGCCTCACTGGCGTTTGGAGCGTGCGAGGTCCTCTCGGGACATCTGTATCCTCTTCGGATGGCCCCTTCCACGTTTGGAAGGGGGGGGTGTGGTGGCGACCTGCTGGTGGTGGGTGAGGTGTGCTCACTGGCTGTGGACGCAGGGGAACTGGTTGCTGCTCGACCCTGCGCCACAGCAGGTGGTGGCGGAGGTGGTGTTGCTGGCCTTGCTTGTGCCCTCACCGCCACCACCAGATGGCCCATGAGGTCCACGAGTTGGTCCATACGCGTCACGAATTGTCCCATATGGGCGTCCATGGACCTCAACACCCCAAGGACCTCCCGCGTGTCGGAAGCCGACCTGGCCCATTGTCCTTGGGCCTCTTCATAGGCCCCAAGGACTCTGGCCATTTGAGGCAGGGCATGGCTCCCAGGCACGGCTGGCGTTGGCCTGACCCTGCTCCTCCTACCAGTACTGCTGCCACCGGCCTGCCCACTAGCCACATTGCTCACCACGGTCCTCGCTCCGGCTCCCAGGGTGGACACAGTCGGCCGGACCACCACTTGCGCTGGGGCCAGTGAAGACGTGGTGGTGGTCGCGGCGGGGGTGGTGGTTGCGGCGATGGTGGTGGTTGCGGCGATGGTGGTGGTTGTGGCGGTGGGAGTGGCCGCAACGACCGTGGGAGTGGCCGCAACAACAGTGGGAGTGGCCGCAACAACAGTGGCAGCAGGGGGCTGTGAGTGGTCAGCAGCCCTGGATGATGGGTTGGTGGGTAGGAGGGGGACTGGGGAGCGGTTGGGCCCTGCCACACCAGATGGGCCTGCTGGGTGGTCCGTGTCCGAAGAGGAGGACAGATCCTCCACATCCGTGAGTCCATGTTGGGGGCTTGCAGGCTGGCTGTGCTGGCTGCTGTCTCCCTCTCCAGCATCCAGCAGTTCGGCACCTGTGGGGAGAATGAGACATGTTATTGTGTTGCACCTGGCAAAGTATGTATAAGTTGTCTGACATTCACAGTTCGTGCACTGTCGTGCACTGGTTTCCCAGAGGCGTGTGTGTGGCTGTACTATTTGTGGTTGCGTGGGCTAGGCAATGGGACTGTGTGATGTGGACATGTGGCATGGGACGGATTAGCAATGCCAATGGGTGTGTTGCTGTACTCCTACATTTTGTGGCTCTGGTGTATGCGGGCTCCAGACCCATCGTGGAGGTTGGTTTGAACTATGGTTTTGGGGTTCATATGGAACGCTTAGAAACGCAGATGGCAAAAGGGGGTACAGCCCCCTGAAACGCTTTTGAGATGAACTATGCTTTTGGGGTACATACTGTGAGCTATGGGTGCAGAACGTGACATGTGTTGTGGCAACATGACAGTGCATGGTCTAATGTGGGTGTATGTCTGACATACCCGGCATATCTGCTGTCTGTTGTGATTTATGGACATTACATTGGACGCATTGTTATGAGTGAGTGATGGTTGTGTGCCACACGACGTATTGCAGATGGGCCAAATCCTTGGTGTGCGTGCTGCCCTCTGCCATGTGCATCAATGCAGTGCTCTTGGGGGTGTTGACTATGTTATGTGTGTTGTTACTCACAGTGTGACGTGCGCTTCAGTCACTTCGGGCACATGATTTGTCATGGGCATGTTTCTTTGCGTGACTACTGTATGGGGACCAGCTGTTCGGATGACATACCTTTCATGTAACTGGGGCTGACGGATGAGATGGATGGTATGTTGTATGTGCATTGTGTGCCTGTGTGTCTCATGGGTCCAGTGGTGTTTGTGTGCATTTTTGTGGTTCCACGCTGTTACGTCTAGTGGGGTTTGTCTAACATGGGCGTAGTTGTAGGGTGTGTGGTTATCAGGCAGTAAGGGCTACATGGACAGGACTTCGATGGTGTTGCTGTTGTGTGTGATGGGTTGCACAGTGCCTGCCGTGTGGTTCTGTAATCAGTGTGACTTGTGCATGCAGACGTGGCTCCTTGGGTGTTGCTGTGTCTGTGATGGGTCATGTGGGGTGTGACTCTGTTGTTCATGTCCGTGTGCACATTGTTCACATGGTTGTGACAGGGAGCAGTGCTGCGTGTTCCTCTGCTACGTGACATGTCCCATGTATTGGTCGCAATACAGTCCTCATGCCTCACGACACCCGCCCTGTCCAGTTTCCCACCTACAGGTTGTTTTTGAGCGTGCAATACAATGGATGCCACATGGTTATGGGCGGGAGGGGTGCTCCATGTTGCTGGTCTGTGGGGGTGGGGGCGGTGTTGTGAGTAGTGGGGATGGCTGGACACCCACTGACACCGTTTGTTGTGGGGTGAGATGTCTACCTGTCGGCTGACGGTGTGCACTGCAGTGGCTGACACATGGGTGTGGGTGTGGGGTGTGCTCCTCCTTGCTGTGGGACTAGGGGCCTGGTGTGTGTTGTACTTCAGCAGTCCCCCTCCGAGCCACTGCACTTTGTGTTCCTGCTACTTACCTGTTACTTGTCGGTTAGTGCAGCTAAGGCTGACACATGGGTGTGGGTGTGGGGGTGCTCCTCCTTGCTGTGCTGTGGGACTAGGGGCCTGGTGTGTGTTGTACTTCAGCTGTCCCCCTCCGAGCCACTGCACTTTGTGTTCCTGCTACTTACCTGTTACTTGTCGGTTAGTGCAGCTAAGGCTGACACATGGGTATGGGTGTGGGGGTGCTCCTCCTTGCTGTGCTGTGGGACTAGGGGCCTGGTGTGTGTTGTACTTCAGCTGTCCCCCTCCGAGCCACTGCACTTTGTGTTCCTGCTACTTACCTGTTACTTGTCGGTTAGTGCAGCTAAGGCTGACACATGGGTGTGGGTGTGGGGGTGCTCCTCCTTGCTGTGCTGTGGGACTAGGGGCCTGGTGTGTGTTGTACTTCAGCTGTCCCCTCCGAGCCACTGCACTTTGTGTTCCTGCTACTTACCTGTTACTTGTCGGTTAGTGCAGCTAAGGCTGACACATGGGTGTGGGTGTGGGGGTGCTCCTCCTTGCTGTGCTGTGGGACTAGGGTCCTGGTGTGTGTTGTACTTCAGCTGTCCCCCCTCCGAGCCACTGCACTTTGTGTTCCTGCTACTTACCTGTTACTTGTCGGTTAGTGCAGCTATGGCGGACACATGGGTGTGGGGGGTGCTCGTTGTGGCGCTTCTGGAGTACTAGGGACCTGGTGGTAGTTGCGTGGCTGGCTGAGTGTACACATGCCCCCATGGTTTTGTTAGTTGGTAGGTTTGGGCTGTGTGTGTGGTGGTGCCTGTTGCATGTGTGAGTGATGTGTTGTGTATTGTGTACTGGACATGGGGGTGTTTGTCCCTCGGAGCTATGGCATAGTGGTGGTGCATGTGAGTACATGGCGGTGTGCTGGTATACATTTGTTCGTACTTACCAGCCTCCACTCCCCCTGGTAATCCGGTGAGGATCTCCGGATGTATGATGACTCGCACCTTCTCCTCCCACGCTTTGAAGGTCTTGAAAAGCGCGGGATTCCCTCCGCCAGTCGTGGCAGCCAGCTCTCGATTTTTGCTCTCCTTCTTCTTGACCATGCTTTTGAGGTCGTTCCACCTTTTGTTAATTTCTCCTCTGTTTCGTGGAACGTTCCCGACTGCATTGACCTGGTCTACGATCCTGTTCCACATTCTGTTTCTGGTGGCTAGTGGTGTGTGCTGGACCTGGTTGCCATAGATTTGTGGGTGCACCTTGATGATTTCGTCGACCATGACCATCAGCTCAGTGGAAGTGAATTTGGGCATTCTGTGTGATGCCATGGTGTTTGTGGTGCTGGTGCGGTGTGTGGTGTGTGATGTGCAGGAGGTTTGTGGTGCTGGTGTTTGGTGGTGGTGGTGGGTGTGATGTGTGCGTATCTGTGGTGTGCTGCTGTCCTTGCTGTGTCACTGTGTCCTCTCCTCTCTGCTTTGCTTTGTAATGTTGCAAGGGGTTGTGGTCTGTGAAGGTGCTGCTTTTGTACTTACCTATGTGGGTGTGTCATGATGGTCTGTTGTTTTCAGGTGTGTTGTGGGTGGTGTTCTGGGCTTTGTAGTTTATTTGTTTGTCCAGGGGGGGTGTGTTATCGGGATGTGTACTGTGTTTGTGTATTTGTGCCTGGGTTGCTGTGTGGACTTGTTGGCCATGTTGTGTGCGTTTGTTTGGGTCCGCGGATGATTTCTGTGCAGGGACGTGGCCGCCAGGGCTTCCGCCGTGTCCATTTTCATCAGCGTTGTTTGCGCTGGCGGGCGGTGTATTTGTGTGTTTTCCGCGGTCATGTCGGTGCAATCATAATTTCACGGGTGGTGTCTCGGTCGTCAGGGCGGGCGGTTTCGTGTTGTCGGGCGTCTTTCCGTCCGTGGCGGGCGGATAGACTTCGACTCGGACATGGGCGGGCGGTATTTTTTGCGTTTTTACCGCCGCTGGCGGTTTTGAGCTCGCGGCATCGTAATTGCTGGGTCGGTATTCAGACGGTGTAGGCGGGCGGATTTTTCCCGCTATGATGGATGGCGGATTTTTTACCGCCCGGTATCGTAATGGACACTTATATTTTTACAAACGATATTAAACACTTCGATATTTTTTAAATCAATATTACTTACCTAAAATCGATATTCTTGACCATGAGGATTTTACTGTCGATATTGTTGACCCACGATATTTTTACCACAATATTTGTGCAATTCGATATTTTTACCTCGATATTCTTTCTCTACACCATATTGAGAGCGGTAAAGGGTGAAAAATAGGTTTGTGCATTGAATATGCTAAATTAGAAGAAAAGTAATAAATAAGTAAAAGTAATAAATATATAGATTCAAAAGTAAAAAAGATATAGATCCATAAATACATGGAAGATATATAGATGCATAAAGGAAGGTAGTATATGTAGATTAAAGATGCATTAAATAAACTCTGGCTTTCAAGTGTTGTTGTACTTGAAATTCGTTTTTTTATTTTTATATATATACATATATATATATTTTTTGTAGATCAATAGTGAAGCAATTGTAGATAAATAGTTATGATAAAAAGATGTACTTATTTATGCAGTCACTTATATACATGTTAAAAACATAGAATAATGTAACTCAATAATATATACATTTGTTAAGCAGAACTAATGAATATCTATATATAATAATTTTTTTAAACATAAGTATTCTACACGTTTATACAAAGCAATACACATATATAGGTACATATCTATAGTACAAATAAATGCTTAAATACAGAGAGATATGCTGTATATTTCTATCTGTTTGCGTATGGTAGTTGTGTGGGGAAGAGCCTATTCTTGAGTAGTTTTCTGAAGATAAGGTGGTTTTCCGTGGATCTTATGTTGGGGGTGAAGAGTTCCATAGTTTGGCTCCTTGAATAAAGAATGATGTGCCACCCATTGTTTTTTTTCTTGTATCTTGGCATTTTGAGACGAGGTGCCACTCTGGAGCAGAGGTTCCTTTGTTGAATGTGTTTGGTGATTTTATTTCTGATGAAGAGCGGTCCCCTTCCTTGTATCGCTTTGTGGGTGATACAAAGCAGCTTGAAAGTAAATCTTATGGCAGCCGGTAACCAATGTAGGGCTTTCAAGGGAGGGGAGATGTGGTCTTGTGGTTTTATATTTAAGAGTAGTCTGGCGGCAGAGTTCTGAATCCGTTATAGTCTTTTCAAGGTCCTTAAAGTTGATCCGTGGTAGATGCTATTGGCATACTCGAGTTTGGACAAAACAAGGGAGATGGTAGCCTGGAACTTGTGTGGAAAATCCCAAATGGGGGAAGATTTGTCGCAGAGTTTTTATAGTAACAAATCTTGATCTTGCTAGTTTGTCCACTTGGGCATTCATTGATAGCTTGGAGTCCATGGTCATTCTGAGGTTTCTTACTTCCTTCGATATTTTAGGCGGTGTTCCCAGATTATCAGGCGAATGGCGAGTGGGCCATAATGTTTCCAGTCGCCACATGTGAGTATGTCTGTTTCGGAAGCATTCAATTTGAGATGGCTCCACGTCATCCATTGATCCATGGCTCTGAGACAACTGAAAATTGGCGAGTTTCCAATGTCTTTGGGGCATTGCAGTTGAAGGAGTATTTGCATGTTATCTGCATAGTTATAGCACATGAGGTGAAATTGATTGATCAGTGCCGGTAATGACTTCATGTAGATGTTGAAAAGCATGGGCGAGATAATAGAGCCTTGAGGGACCCCTACTTTTGTGATGTATGGTTTGGAAGAGAAAGGTGGGGTATGGATGACATTAGTTCAGTTGTGAAGGTAGGACACGATACAGTCTAGAGCAGTGCCCTCTAAGCCGGCTTCATAGAGTCTTTGTATCCGAGTGGCATGGTCAACCGTGTATAAGGCAGCCAAGAGGTCCAAGAGAAGTAGAGCAGCAACCCCATTGCAGTCAACTGTGTTCTTCAGGTCATCCCAAATGGCAAGGGCGGTAGATTCTGTGCCTCTTCCTGGATGGAATCCCGTTTGGAAGTCTGAAAGTATGGCATTCTCTTCAATGAATTGTGACATCTGGGCGAAAGCTGCTCTTTCTATCAGTTTGCACAGGAAAGGTCCATTTGAAATCGGTCTATAGTTGTCAGGGTTCAGCGGGTCCAAGTTTGTTTTCTTCAGTAATGGGTGTATGCATGACTTTTTGAGTTCTTCTGGAAATATTCCGGTAGTTAAGGAGTTGTTGATGATTCTCCTTACTGAGTGGCATCAGAGGTTGTTAGAAGACTTGTCCTGAAGGTTTGCGGTGGACACTGGTCAGAAGGGTTGCCGGCAGACCTGCTTGCTTTGACCCGGTCCATAAATTCATTGTGTGAAATGTGTTGGAAGGAACAGAGCAACTGAGTTAGAGTATTCTTGGATTGTAGCTTTTTAAAAGGGTTAGTGCTGATGCTTTGTCTTTGTTTTAAGAATGAGTCCAACGTGTCTGATTTGTCCGTGTAATGATTTCCCAGTTTGTCTATGAACTCTTGATTAATGGGATGAGCTCCTTCTAGGTAATTTGATTTTCAAAATTCATTGAGAATTTTATAGAATTCTTTATTTGCACATTTAGCATTTTGAATTCTGTCTGAATAGTATTTTTTCTTTGCTTTTTTGATTTTTCTGTTGGCGAAGTTTGTCTTGGTCTGCATTTGTTTTGACCCAGGCACGTTGCAGCTTTCTAATTTGTTGGTTTATCTCTGTATTTCTCCAAGGTCCTTGTTTTCTTTTGTTCTGTTGTGTGATTTTTAGTGGTATCAGGATATCAAAAGCTTCCTGTAGCCAGTCATATAGTTTTTAAACAGAATTTATTGTTTCTAGATCTCTACTGGATGTTAGTTGTGTTTCCAAGTGTTCCAAATTGAGTTTGTTCCACGGCCGATAGGTGGATGCATGTAAGGTGGTTTTAGGAGCGTCGCTTAGTGTTAAAACAACAATTGATGGACAGAATGCAGAACAATGTCGTACATTCACCCCAGTACAGAGATCTGGGCCTTAATCCATTGTTTTTTTGCTCACCATTCCATTCCAGTTTGGACCCATCCATATGCAAATCAGTCTTGACCCTGCGCCCAATGGGAACAGTCCAGCCCGAACTACCAGGCCAGGTTCTCCCTGGACTGGAAACAAGCATCCTAGGACCGGTTTCGGGCTTTCAGCCAGGATAGCTTGACTGCAGTGGCATGGATAGCACGGGACCCACGTCTGGGCATACCCGTCCCACTCGGGGTGACAAATGCAAAAACAACAATTGATGGATCGAATGCAGAACAATGTCGTACATTCACCCCAGTACAGAGATCTGGGCCTTAATCCATCGTTGTTTTGCTCACCATGCCATTCCAGTTTGGACCCAGCCATATGCAAATCTGTCTTGACCCTGCGCCCAATGGGAACAGTCCAGCCCGAACTGCCAGGCCAGGTTCTCCCTGGACTGGAAACAAGCATCCTAGGACCGGTTTCGGGCTTTCAGCCCTCATCAGCCAGGATAGTTTGACTCCAGTGGCATGGAGAGCACGGGACCCACGTCTGGGCATACCCGTCCCACTCGGGGTGACAAATGCAAAAACAACAATTGATGGACAGAATGCAGAACAATGTCGTACATTCACCCCAGTACAGAGATCTGGGCCTTAATCCATCGTTTTTTTGCTCACCATGCCATTCCAGTTTGAACCCAGCCATATGCAAATCAGTCTTAACCCTGCGCCCAATGGGAACAGTCCAGCCCGAACTGCCAGGCCAGGTTCTCCCTGGACTGGAAACAAGCATCCTAGGACAGGTTTCGGGCTTTCAGCCCTCATCAGCCAAGATAGCTTGACTCCAGTGGCATGGAGAGCACGGGACCCACGTCTGGGCATACCCATCCCACTCGGGGTGACAAATGCAAAAACAACAATTGATGGACAGAATGCAGAACAATGTCGTACATTCACCCCAGTACAGAGATCTGGGCCTTAATCCATCGTTTTTTTGCTCACAATGCCATTCCAGTTTGGACCCAGCCATATGCAAACCAGTCTTGACCCTGCGCCCAATGGGAACAGTCCAGCCTGAACTGCCAGGCCAGGTTCTCCCTGGACTGGAAACAAGCATCCTAGGACCGGTTTTGGGCTTTCAGCCCTCATCAGTCAGGATAGCTTGACTCCAGTGGCATGGAGAGCACGGGACCCACGTCTGGGCATACCCGTCCCACTCGGGGTGAAAATGCAAAAACAACAATTGATGGACAGAATGCAGAACAATCTCGTACATTCACCTCAGTACAGAGACCTGGGTCTTAATCCATCGTTTTTTTGCTCACCATGCCATTCCAGTTGGACCCAGCCATATGCAAATCAGTCTTGACCCTGCGCCCAATGGGAACAGTCCAGCCCGAACTGCCTGGCCAGGTTCTCCCTGGACTGGAAACAAGCATCCTAGGACCGGGTTCGGGCTTTCAGCCATCATCAGCCAAGATAGCTTGACTCCAGTGGCATGGAGAGCACGGGACCCACTTCTGGGCATACCCATCCCACTCGGGGTGACAAATGCAAAAACAACAATTGATGGACAGAATGCAGAACAATGTCGTACAGTCACCCCAGTACAGATATCTGGGAGTTAATCCATCATTTTTTTGCTCACCATGCCATTCCAGTTTGGACCCAGCCATATGCAAATCAGTCTTGACCCTGTGCCCAATGGGAACAGTCCAGCCCGAACTACCAGGCCAGGTTCTCCCTGGACTGGAAACAAGCATCCTAGGACCGGTTTCGGGCTTTCAGCCCTCATCAGCCAGGATAGCTTGACTCTAGTGGCATGGAGAGCACAGGACCCACGTCTGGGCATACCCGTCCCACTCGGGGTGACAAATGCAAAAACAACAATTGATGGACAGAATGCAGAACAATGTCGTACATTCACCCCAGTACAGAGATCTGGGCCTTAAACCATCGTTTTTTTGCTCACCATGCCATTCCAGTTTGGACCCAGCCATATGCAAATCAGTCTTGACCCTGCGCCCAATGGGAACAGTCCAGCCCGAACTGCCAGGCCAGGTTCTCCCTGGACTGGAAACAAGCATCCTAGGACCGGTTTTGGGGTTTCAGCCCTCATCAGCCAGGATAGCTTGACTCCAATGGCATGGAGAGCATCGGACCCACGTCTGGGCATACCCGTCCCACTCGGGGTGACAAATGCAAAAACAACAATTGATGGACAGAATGCAGAACAATGTCGGACATTCACCCCAGTACAGAGATCTGGGCCTTAATCCATCGTTTTTTTGCTCACCATGCCATTCCAGTTTGGACCCAGCCATATGCAAATCAGTCTTGACCCTGCACCCAATGGAAACAGTCCAGCCCGAACTGCCAGGCCAGGTTCTCCCTGGACTGGAAACAAGCATCCTAGGACCGGTTTCGGTCTTTCAGCCCTCATTAACCAGGATAGCTTGACTCCAGTGGCATGGAGAGCACGGGACCCACGTCTGGGCATACCCGTCCCACTCGGGGTGACAAATGCAAAAACAACAATTGATGGACAGAATGCAGAACAATGTCGTACATTCACCCCAGTACAGAGATCTGGGCCTTAATCCATCGTTTTTTTGCTCACCATGCCATTCCAGTTTGGACCCAGCCATATGCAAATCAGTCTTGACCCTGTGCCCAATGGAAACAGTCCAGCCCGAACTGCCAGGCCATGTTCTCCCTGGACTAGAAACAAGCATCCTAGGACCGGTTTCGGGCTTTCAGCCCTCATCAGCCAGGATAGCTTGACTCCAGTGGCATGGAGAGCACGAGACCCACGTCTGGGCATACCCGTCCCACTCGGGGTGACAAATGCAAAAACAACAATTGATGGACAGAATTCAGAACAATGTCATACATTCACCCCAGTACAGAGATCTGGGCCTTAATCCATCGTTTTTTTGCTCACCATGCCATTCCAGTTTGGACCCAGCCATATGCAAATCAGTCTTGACCCTGCGCCCAATGGGAACAGTCCAGCCCGAACTGCCAGGCCAGGTTCTCCCTGGTCTGGAAACAAGCATCCTAGGACCGGTTTCGGGCTTTCAGCCCTCATCAGCCAGGATAGCTTGACTCCAGTGGCATGGAGAGCACGGGACCCACGTCTGGGCATACCCGTCCCACTCGGGGTGACAAATGCAAAAACAACAATTGATGGACAGAATGGAGAACAATGTCGTACATTCACCCCAGTACAGATATCTGGGAGTTAATCCATCGTTTTTTTGCTCACCATGCCATTCCAGTTTGGACCCAGCCATATGCAAATCAGTCTTGACCCTGCACCCAATGGGAACAGTCCAGCCCGAACTGCCAGGCCAGGTTCTCCCTGGACTGGAAACAAGCATCCTAGGACCGGTTTCGGGCTTTCAGCCCTCATCAGCCAGGATAGTTTGACTCCAGTGACATGGAGAGCACGGGAACCACGTCTGGGCATACCCGTCCCACTCGGGGTGACAAATGCAAAAACAACAATTGATGGACAGAATGCAGAACAATGTCGTACATTCACCCCAGTACAGAGATCTGGGCCTTAATCCATCGTTTTTTTGCTCACCATGCCATTCCAGTTTGGACCCAGCCATATGCAAATCAGTCTTGACCCTGCGCCCAATGGGAACAGTCCAGCCCGATCTGCCAGGCCAGGTTCTCCCTGGACTGGAAACAAGCATCCTAGGACTGGTTTTCGGGCTTTCAGCCCTCATCAGCCAGGATAGCTTGACTCCAGTGGCATGGAGAGCACGGGACCCACATCTGGGCATACCCGTCCCTCTCGGGGTGACAAATGCAAAAACAACAATTGATGGACAGAATGCAGAACACTTGCTCACTTTGCCACTGGATTCAAGCTAGCCTGGCTGATGAGGGCTGTTAGCCCGAAACCGGTCCCAGGATGCTTGTTTCCGTCCAGGGAAGACATGGCTTGGCAGTTCGGGCTTGACTGTTCCCATGAGGCACAGGGTCAAGACTGATTTGCATATAGACGTGTCTGAACTGGGGTGGCAAAGTGAGCTAAAGAACGATGATGGATTCAACCCAGATCTGTGACTGGGGGTGAGTGTCTGAAAAGTTTCAGCGCTCCGTCCATCATCTCCTTGTGTTTGCTTTGTTTGCCATAAGTTGGCAGGGCATGCCCATACTTGGGTCCCTTGCTCACTTTGCCACTGGATTCAAGTTAGCCTGGCTGATGAGGTCTGTTAGCCCGAAACCGGTCCCAGGATGCTTGTTTCTGGTTCAGGGAAGACATGGCTTGGCAGTTCGGGCTGGACTGTTCCCATGAGGCACAGGGTCAAGACTGATTTGTATATAGCCGTGTCTGAACTGGGGTGGCAAAGTGAGCTAAAGAACGATGATGGATTCAACCCAGATCTGTGACTGGGGGTGAGTGTCTGAAAAATTCCAGCGCTCCGTCCATCATCTCCTTGTGTTTGCTTTGTTTGCCATAAGTTGGCAGGGTATGCCCAGACGTCAGTCTCTTGCTCACTTTGCCACTGGATTTAAGCTAGCCTAGCTGATGAGGGCTGTTAGCCCAAAACTGGTCCCAGGATGCTTGTTTCCTGTCCAGGGAAGACATGGCTTGGCAGTTCGGGCTGGACTGTTCCCATGAGGCACAGGGTCAAGACTGATTTGCATATAGCCGTGTTTGAACTGGGCTGGCAAAGTGAGCTAAAGAACGATGATGGATTCAACCCAGATCTGTGACTGGGGATGAGTGTCTGAAAAGTTTCAGCACTCCGTCCATCATCTCCTTGTGTTTGCTTTGTTTGCCATAAGTTGGCAGGGTATGCCCAGACGTGGGTCCCTTGCTGACTTTGCCACTGGATTCAAGCTAGCTTGGCTGATGAGGGCTGTTAGCCCGAAACCGGTCCCAGGATGCTTGTTTCCGGTCCAGGGAAGACATGGCTTGGCAGTTCGAGCTGGACTGTTCCCATGAGGCACAGGGTCAAGACTGATTTGCATATAGCCGTGTCCGAACTGGTGTGGCAAAGTAAGCTAAAGAACGATGATGGATTTAACCCAGATCTGTGACTGGGGGTGAGTGTCTGAAAAGTTTCAGCGCTCCGTCCACCATCTCCTTGTGTTTGCTTTGTTTGCCATAAGTTGGCAGGGTATGCCCAGACGTGGGTCCCTTGCTCACTTTGCCACTGGATTCAAGCTAGCCTGGCTGATGAGGGCTGTTAGCCCGAAACCGGTTCCAGGATGCTTGTTTCCAGTCCAGGGAAGACATGGCTTGGCAGTTCGGGCTGGACTGTTCCCATGAGGCACAGGGTCAAGACTGATATGCATATAGCCGTGTCTGAACTGGGGTGGCAAAGTGAGCTAAAGAACGATGCTGGATTCAACCCAGATCTGTGACTGGGGGTGAGTGTCTGAAAAGTTTCAGCGCTCCGTCCATCATCTCCTTGTGTTTGCTTTGTTTGCCATAAGTTGGCAGGGTATGCCCAGAGGTGGGTCCCTTGCTCACTTTGCCACTGGATTCAAGCTAGCCTGGCTGATGAGGGCTGTTAGCCCGAAACCGGTCCCAGGATGCTTGTTTCCGGTCCAGGGAAGACATGGCTTGGCAGTTCTGGCTGGACTGTTCCCATGAGGCACAGGGTCAAGACTGATTTGCATATAGCCGTGTCTGAACTGGGGTGGCAAAGTGAGCTAAAGAATGATGCTGGATTCAACCCAGATCTGTGACTGGGGGTGAGTGTCTGAAAAGTTTCAGTGCTCCGTCCATCATCTCCTTGTGTTTGCTTTGTTTGCCATAAGTTGGCAGGGTATGCCCAGACGTGGGTCCATTGCTCACTTTGCCACTGGATTCAAGCTAGCCTGGCTGATGAGGGCGGTTAGCCCGAAACCGGTCCCAGGATGCTTGTTTCCGGTCCAGGGAAGACATGGCTTGGCAGTTCGGGCTGGACTGTTCCCATGAGCCACAGGGTCAAGACTGATTTGCACATAGCTGTGTCTGAACTGAGGTGGCAAAGTGAGCTAAAGAATGATGATGGATTCAACCCAGATCTGTGACGGGGGGTGAGTGTCTGAAAAGTTTCAGCGCTCCGTCCATCATCTCCTTGTGTTTGCTTTGTTTGCCATAAGTTGGCAGGGTATGCCCAGAGGTGGGTCCCTTGCTCACTTTGCCACTGGATTCAAGCTAGACTGGCTGATGAGGGCTGTTAGCCCGAAACCTGTCCCAGGATGCTTGTTTCCGGTCCAGGGAAGACATGGCTTGGCAGTTCGGGCTGGACTGTTCCCATGAGCCACAGGGTCAAGACTGATTTGCATATAGCCGTGTCTGAACTGGGGTGGCAAAGTGAGCTAAAGAACGATGATGGATTCAACCCAGATCTGTGACTGGGGGTGAGTGTCTGAAAAGTGTCAGCGCTCCGTCCATCATCTCCTTGTGTTTGCATCGCTTAGTGTTGTTTTATGTTGGAAGGCAAGCAAATGGTGGTCTGACCATAGGACCGGAGTCATCGTTTGAAAGGTAACTAGTTCTGTATTAACAAAAATGACATCTAGGATGTGTCCGGTGATGTTTGTGGGTTTGTGGACGATATGATGCAGGTTCAGTGCTTCTTGGCCAGCGATGATTGTTTTAGGATGGGGCATATTTGGTTTGTCAAACCAAATGTTGAGGTCACCCAGTACGCATAAGTACGCATAAGTTGGACTGTAGTATTATCAGGTTTGAAACTGTGTCTAGAAGTGTGTCTGGGAAAGTTGCCTTGTTAGGTGGAGGTCTGTAAAGGAGCAGGAAGTTACAGGAGGAAGACGGTGTAGAATTGCATCTGGTGAAAAGGGCCTCACAATTTTTATGGAGACGTCGTCAATTTTAGTGAAATGTAATGTTTTGCCTGAACACAACAGCTAGGCCACTTCTTTTTTGCCTATATGATTTTGGGTGATAGTTTGATAGCCGAGAGGAATGGCATCATGCAGGACTGAAGCAATATCATCTCCAAACCATGATTCAGTAATGAATAGAATGTCTGGTTTTGCATCAGTAAGAAGGCCGTGGATGTGATGTTTGTTCTTAGAGAGCGATAAACCATTTATTAGTAGACAGTTTAGGGAATGTGCTTTGGATATAGTGTGACTTTGTTTTGTAGAGGAGTGAGCAGTATTTTGTGGGCTTGCAGCTGGTGTGTCCTTAGTTTTGGTATTAGGTATATGAGGATATAAATCGTTTAGCTTTTCTGTATCATGTTCTTTGTCCAGCAGGCTAAGAAGGCATGTTGATGGGTCTGTATGTGTAGGTGGTGGAGACAGTGTTTGAGAGTGAGTTTGTGAACTGTGTTGTTTTTGTAGTGTAACCTTGTTGTGCAGTAGACATGGAGAAGCAAAGTTGTGAGGTGTGGCATGTTGCTTATTTTGTTTGCGTCTGTTTAGGGCGGAAGGTGTATAAGTTAGGGGTGGCGGTGCAGCATGTTGGTCATGTAGTAAGGTTTTTAATTGTCTAATGGATGAGAGATGGTTAAAAGAGAGCTGGTGTGATGCTGTATATGTGTTGGGTGGGGAGGAAGAGAGAAAGCTTGGTATTGGAGTTTGTTCATTAGTGTAATTTGAAAGGTGTTTGTATGTTTGTAGTTTGTGATGGTAAGTATTATTAGGTGTTGCGCTTGAGAGACATTGTTGCTCTGGTGTGCGTGATATGTTTTATTTATGAGGAGTAGAGAAAGGAGATGTATTTGTTTTATGAGATGGATTTGTTAGTATAGTATTATTTGTGAGTGAAAGGTGTAAGGTAAAGGGACTGGTGATATGTTTGTGAGCAGAGTGTATGGTGTGTGTAAGAGGGGATGAAGTAGAGTTGTGAGTGTTTGTCTTAGACTTGTTTGCTGCACGAAGTAATATGTGTGGTGCAGTGGAGTGTAGATGTTGTCTGGTTGTCTTATTGTGGTCGAAAGAAGAGGAGGGTGTTGGTTGGAGAAATGATGGAAGGCTGAGAATAGGTTTGATAGTGACATAAAGGGGTCTAGTAGGAGTAATTAAGCAGAGATAGTGTGTCTGCTTGCGATATAGTACAGTGTGGTGTGGAATTGGATTGTGTTAGTCATGAGTGGATTGGCTCTTGGTATAGGATAGAGTTGTGTACTGTTTTAGGTGATGGTGCAAATGTGTGGTAGCTGGGATTGAAGGGTGTATAGGTGTGGTTTGTGTGGTTTTGTAGTGGGTGCTGAGACATTGAATTGTGCATAGGGTTAGTTTGTAGTAAATGGGTGGAGTACATTTCGGGTGAGTGTGTTATTCTGTTTGTGGATGTTGATGGGGTAGGGTAGGTGCTGGTGAATGATAAATTTGGCAACATTTCTGGTGCTAGTACTGCCCAGTCTCAAACAGGCACTCACCCTTGTCCTCTCCACCCTTAGCCTCGATGCATGGGCTGAGACGCCCTATGCCCTGGCCTTATATAGCCCTAGTAATCAGGTGACTCCTTCGGCCAATGGGAAACCTAGCTCTAACCCTAACCAATCACAACACTGGCCCTCAGCCCCCACAGCCAATTACAGCCCTAGTCCAAGCACCCAATTACACACAAAACCCTAAGCCCTATGTCCAATAGAAAGCCAAACCCCAACCCTAGTCACAAACCTATTCCCAGCAACCAATCACACAGGAAACCCTAAGCCCTATATCCAATAGAAAGTCCAGCCCCAAGAACCAATCCAAAACCATAAACCTATCCACCAATCGGATCACTAGCCCTAAGTCCTACATCAAAAGAATCACTGACCCAGGAACTAAGCAGTGCCCTCAAATACCCAACCGATGAGAACACTAACCCTAATCCAATAGAAACAGCAGATGCAACAACCAATCAGTGCACACATGTAGCATCCAATCGCAGACTATATGAGGTCCCTGCAACCTCAGTCAATGTTTGCTGTCTGGGGAGTTGGAAGCTGCTCCTCAATTCAGAATCTCCTAGGAGACAGACAGGCTCAATCCACACTTTAGACTTCTGCAGGTAAGGGCCGAACGAACTTTGCACTCTAACAATACTGCTTGTATAAAACTTTACTCACTCTCCTAGCCAAAAAACAAGTGTACAATCCCTAAAAAACACAGCCTAAACAGCTCACAGCAGATTAAGGCTGTCTCAGAGTACCCTCTGTTCACTCTCTGATGTAGAATATCCCTTTTGCTATGGGGGAAAAGGGGGGGGTCTGGTTTCACTAACTTGCCAACACAAAATTGGAGCTGGGGGTGGATTGCTTAACATACAGGTCGTAGCACAGAGCAAGGGAGAGATTAGGAGGGAAAAACAGGTAGTCATGGGCAATGTGAGGAAAAAAAATCCAACAGATTTAGGACTGCAAATCCCACAATTCAACAGGTTAAGTCAAATAGCCACAGGCAAGTAAAAACCACAAGTTTCTAAACAAAACAGGTGAAAGAATGATGCAGGTTAAAAACTTCAATTTTTAAACTGTAACAGCCACAAGCAAAACAGTTAAAAATGATGCAATCACGGGTAGAGAAAATTGCTTTTAAATTTCAGGAAATAGACAGAACTAGACTGCCTCCTTACCACCTCCTGGTCTTTGGTTCAATGCAATCTGGGGCACAGGGTAACTGCAGCTCAAAAAATGGAGGTGAATGTTTTGGGGTTCACCTAACACACCCTTAAGGGGCCTGGGCAGGTGTGAGAGGAAGGCTCAGGGTTGCCTGGGAGCTGGGGAGCCAATCAGCAAGCTTAGGCTGCTGCCCAGGGGGGCTGGAAAGCTGCTCCTCAATTCAGAATCTCCTAGGAGACAGACAGGCTCAATCCACACTTTGGACTTCTGCAGGTAAGGGCCTAACAAACTTTGCCCTCTAACAATACTGTTTGTATAAAACTTTACTCACTCTCCTAGAATCAACACAGAGTAGTGAGTGAGTAATTCATTTGATTTTAATGTGACTTTCACAGTAGCTATTTCTTCAAGAAAAGTGAAAGAACACCGCATTTTTTAAAGTACTCTACTAAATGGCTAGAAAGTTTCTCACATATAATGCCTAAGAAAGATTGTTTGTTGTGGTAATACATTTTTCCAAGGACATACATTAAAAAAATTCCAGCCACAAGGCAATCCCGTCAACCACCAGATTTTCAGTTTTGTGCTATTGGAGAAGCTATACTCAAGTGCTTATAAAGGCGACGTTAAAGTGTTACCAAAACAAATAAAATTAATTCTTGCGTTTGGCAACAGAGATATTGTGAATATGCCGTACCTGGATGAAGGCAAGAAAGCACCACATTTTACCAAATATTCCATTCCAAATCATCTCCAGATATAAACAGAATGTAAATGCTTCCATGAGCAGAGCTCATTATGAGATGTGGTACAACAGATTTGTAGCAGCAGGCAGCCGCGGCCCATGCAGGTATGAGCGTTGGGGTGGGGTGGATTTCGACAGATGACGACGAGGGGAAATTAAATAATTAATTTCCCCTTATCGTCGTCTGTGGAAATCCCCCCCACTCGGCCCCACTGCTCTTACCTGCATGGGCAGCTGCTGGCAGCAGGACTGCTTAGTTAAACTCACTGGAATAGCTATACCTCATCCCGTAATCAATTACCACACTGGAGCTTGGGATCAACCAATAAAAGGCTGTTCTAACTACTGACAATTGTAAAAAAAAAGAAGCCAGGAGAGGAAGGTTTCCAAATTCTAGCTGTTCTTTGTACCATAAGCAGTGGATATTTGCTTTTCAGCAAAACTTTGATAAGCTAGATGTATAAAAAACAGACATATCTTGTGTTTTGTTCTTATGTTCTGAGTTTTGTAGTATGGAAAGCTGGTGCAACACTTCTGTACCAGTCCCAGGATGCAACCACCGCAATGAAAGATGACTAAATCCTCGTCAACCAGAAATTAATCCATTTCAACTCTTTTATTCCTCCATCTTCATTTTATTGCCTTGTTAAAACAGTAATTCCAATATTCAAGTGCGTGTAAAATGCCTCCTGGCCTTTAATACCGCATGTTGAAATCACTGATTTCATGTTTGGTGTGAAGTTTTTTATGTAACCCAATGCATTTTGGGCTATTTGCCCTTCTTCAGGGGTAACTACAAATATAAGAAAAAACAATGTGTCACAAGCGCTTTCAAACTGCCCAAATTAATCAGCTGTTATTATTAAAATCAAATAACCCCTATAATCATACTTTTTATCCACCCTGTAAACCTTCGTTTTGTTTAAATCATACCCGCATTTATGTATATATAAAAAACATAACCTCAAATCATACCTTCAATGTTCAAACCCATCGTGTGGAGTGACCGCTTCGTGAATCATTAGTGTTAGGACGTAATCAAATCTCCCCAGCCACTTTTAACTAACCATCCCGCCCCTGATTAACCACGTGATACTCCCTGCGTGCAACCATAAAAATGAAAGAAATATCCGTAATTCGCTGCCCAAACATAAATCAAACATAATCAAATCCGTGTAACGATTTAAACGCTTAACATAAAAGACTGTGCATAAATAACTTGTATATCGAAGCATTAAATAATGACTATATATAAAAAAAAAAAAAACACTTGTTCCTTTTTCTTCAAAAACGCTTTTGACCAATGTTATTTCCGCCAATGTCAATGATTCGTATGCTTGGGTGCTGGGTATCCGGTGGGACGGATAAGTATACCATGAAAACGATTCTGGAACCCGCACACCTTGTGTTCAAAATTTAACAAGTTCATCCAAGTTTTTTCTTTTAGGGTGCTATCCTGGAAAGCGCTCCATCCCGAAAGCGCTTAGGAATTTCAAATATGGAAAGCTGGTGCAACACTTCTGTACCAGTCCCAGGATGCAACCACCGCAATGAAAGATGACTAAATCCTCGTCAACCAGAAATTAATCCATTTCAACTCTTTTATTCCTCCATCTTCATTTTATTGCCTTGTAAAAACAGTAATTCCAATATTCAAGTGCGTGTAAAATGCCTCCTGGCCTTTAATACCGCATGTTGAAATCACTGATTTCATGTTTGGTGTGAAGTTTTTTATGTAACCCAATGCATTTCGGACTATTTGCCCTTCTTCAGGGGTAACTACAAATATAAGAAAAAACAATGTGTCACAAGCGCTTTCAAACTGCCCAAATTAATCAGCTGTTATTATTAAAATCAAATAACCCCTATAATCATACTTTTTATCCACCCTGTAAACCTTCGTTTTGTTTAAATCATACCCGCATTTATGTATATACAAAAAACATAACCTCAAATCATACCTTCAATGTTCAAACCCATCGTGCGGAGTGACCGCTTCGTGAATCATTAGTGTGAGGACGTAATCAAATCTCCCCAGCCACTTAACCATCCCGCCCCTGATTAACCACGTGATACTCCCTGCGTGCAACCATAAAAATGAAAGAAATATCCGTAATTCGCTGCCCAAACATATATTTGTAGTTACCCCTGAAGAAGGGCAAATAGCCCGAAATGCATTGGGTTACATAAAAAACTTCACACCAAACATGAAATCAGTGATTTCAACATGCGGTATTAAAGGCCAGGAGGCATTTTACACGCACTTGAATATTGGAATTACTGTTTTTACAAGGCAATAAAATGAAGATGGAGGAATAAAAGAGTTGAAATGGATTAATTTCTGGTTGACGAGGATTTAGTCATCTTTCATTGCGGTGGTTGCATCCTGGGACTGGTACAGAAGTGTTGCACCAGCTTTCCATATTTGAAATTCCTAAGCGCTTTCGGGATGGAGCGCTTTCCAGGATAGCACCCTAAAAGAAAAAACTTGGATGAACTTGTTAAATTTTGAACACAAGGTGTGCGGGTTCCAGAATCGTTTTCTGAGTTTTGTAGTGCCATACAAGATGAGATTGATGGTTGATCGATTGATCTTCATTTGTATTAATTTCTCTCTAAAATAAACGTTTTGAGCTTTCTGAAACGGTTATGGCACAGGATGTAAAATACTTTTTTTAAAGAATATTTGAAATGCTAGTATTTTGGTATGCTGTCATCTTCATACTTAAAGACTAAACCCTCCATTTTCCTAGAGTGTTTCTGTCTAGATACAACACGTTGCTGCCCTCTATAAACTGTCAACATGCGGTATTAAGGGCCAGGAGGCATTTTACACGCACTTGAATATTGGAATTACTGTTTTTACAAGGCAATAAAATGAAGATGGAGGAATAAAAGAGTTGAAATGGATTAATTTCTGGTTGACGAGGATTTAGTCATCTTTCATTGCGGTGGTTGCATCCTGGGACTGGTACAGAAGTGTTGCACCAGCTTTCCATATTTGAAATTCCTAAGCGCTTTCGGGATGGAGCGCTTTCCAGGATAGCACCCTAAAAGAAAAAACTTGGATGAACTTGTTAAATTTTTAACACAAGGTGTGCGGGTTCCAGAATCGTTTTCTGAGTTTTGTAGTGCCATACAAGATGTGATTGATGGTTGATCGATTGATCTTCATTTGTATTAATTTCTCTCTAAAATAAACGTTTTGAGCTTTCTGAAACGGTTATGGCACAGGATGTAAAATACTTTTTTTTAAAGAATATTTGAAATGCTAGTATTTTGGTATGCTGTCATCTTCATACTTAAAGACTAAACCCTCCATTTTCCTAGAGTGTTTCTGTCTAGATACAACACGTTGCTGTCCTCTATATACTGTCAACAGCAAAGGGGGGTGATTAGATGAGTTGTATGTAGGATATTAGCATTTTTACAGCTTATGAGTTAGAAGTGCTAACAATTTGATTATTATATGCCTCTGCAGATGTTCACTTAGATAGGAAAATACATTTTGACCCAGGGGTTGATGGATCAAGTGAGTTGAGGCCAGTATTAAGCGCTTATAATAAACAATTTTCAGATTACGGTATTTTCTCGGCATGGGAAATTACTTTTTGTGTCAGAGCGCGTGTTTTTCCATTGATGTTAAAGCTATCCTAAAGGCCATGCCCCAGATAAACTTTGTGCTTCAGGACCTGTGAAATGCAGGCCTGACAATCAAGGCCATTAAGTGCTAGATAGGACAGGGGTCTGTGGTGTGCTTGGGACACCTGGTGTTGCCCCCCCAGGCCAATATAGAAACCATCATGACCTGGGAGCCCCCAATGACTCAAACAGAGGTGAGAGCCTTCTTATGCCTCACAGGATATTCCAGGAGGTTTGTCAAGGGATATGGCACCATTGTTGCCCACTTGACTGAGCTGACTTCGAAGAAGCAGCCCAGAAATGTAATATGGACGGAGGCATACCAGATAGCATTTGACTCCCTAAAGCAGGCCATGTGCACAGCCCATTTGCTCAAGGCCCTTGACATTTCCAGGCAATTCATTGTTCACACTGATGCCTTAGAGCATGGCATAGGGGCAGTACTTTCAGAACTTAATGAAGAAGGCCTAGACCAACCTGTATCTTTTATCTCAAGTAGGTTAGTTATCAGGGGACCTGCACTCATCATCATGGCTATATACTAAAGGATCTCTGTGAAAGAGCCCTCTTGTGGGGCCCGTGGGGCATTGCAGTGCCGGTCCCACGAGGAGCTAAGCCCGATGATGAAGCATGACACTCACACAGGTGTGTGAGGGCACCACCTTCCAATAAGGAAGATTCCCTCACTCCATTCACAGTCCAAACAGACATCTCCTTTCCAGTAACGGCTACCCTCCTTGTGTATTAGCACAAATATGTTACACATTGCATCTTAGGTTAAGCCTGACTGCTCTGTGCCATGTTACCAGGGGGTGAGCACAGGTTAATTTAGGGTGTGTATCTGACTTAACCTGCCTAAAATGGTGGTTCCTGCTTGGACAGGGTGCATACCTCTGCCAACCAGAAACCCAATTTCTAACAGGGAACTTATTTCATAACTGGTTTCCAGGGGGGACTTTCTCATATCCCTAGACACACTGCAGGGGTATGCCCAGAGTTCTGTCTAGGGGAAGAAAGGTTCTGCCTTGTTTTATTTTGGCAGACCAGTGCACTCTGTGATAGTGTACGGCCATATGCCCAGTAAGAGATGTCAAAGTGGGTAGGGTTGCCCCGTGAACCATTTTCCTATTGGTCAGGGAGTCACCCCCACCTACAATCTGATGACCGGCATAAAAGTGGCACCGCGGATACCTTCTACAGAACGTTGCTGGAACTCAGGAAGACAGAAGAACAACTGCACCTGCTTAACCTTGACTTAAGAAAGAGGACTGCACTTGTTGCAACCTGTGGACAGAAACCCAAATGGCAGTACCTGCTCCACTTGAACCCAGGACAGAAGAGGAGACTCCAAGGTCTATTTGGCTAGCATCCTGTTAAGCTCCAGAAACACAAACACTATAAGAAGCCCAGGATTCTGCTAAGCCCAGCTGGCCAGTTCCAACTGGATGTGCCCTGGACCCTGCTGGTAGATTCTGGAAGACCGAGACCTAATCCCCAAGTGGTGCCCATAAGTTCCTGAACCCTCGGAGTGTGCTAGAGTGTACTCTGCTCCTCAAGGAATGCAGAACTGGACTGTAAGAAATTGTGATTTTGATAGAGGGGATGAAAACACTTTTCAAGCAACATCCACAATCCTTGTCAGGGTGAAACCCAAAAGTCACTAAATTAACCTGTGCTTAAACCTCTGGTAGCTTGTCCCAAAACAGGCTTAAATTAGAGGCACTGTGTTAAGTATTTATGCAGCAAACAAAGAATAATAGTGATAAAACAACTTAAGAAAAATCCCACACCCATTTAGAAAAATAGTGTAACATTTATTAAATATAATAGGAACAAAACAGCAAGAATCCAATCCGGAGAACCAGAGATTCCTGCAGTTGACGTTTTGAACTTTTTGGCACTAGAAACATCATAAAGTTGCAACACGATATATTTTCGGGTCCCTACATAAGATTTTTGTTATTTTGGTGTCTATCTGAAGATTACAATTTAATCTATTTTTATACAATTGAGTGGTATTTTTGTTCTGTTGTGTCTTCTACTTTTTTGGTACTGATAAATGCTTTACACTTGTTTGTCCTACGTTAAGCACTCCTGCCTATGCCTCATCTACTAAGGGCCCGATTCCGATTGTAAAACATCCCGACCGACACGAACCAGGAATGGCTTCCGACCGACACGTACGCGCGCTGTCCGACCGACGTAGTACGATCTAACGCGTGTCAAATACAAACGACTCGCATGGAGCACTATAAGGACGAGCTACTCGGTCGGGAATCAATCCGCCTGAGCGAGAAGTCCCAGAAAGAGCCGGACGCTACCGACTCGTACACGAACGATGCAACATAGCGTAGTGTGAATGGGACCGACTCGGACTAAGCCGCAAATACAGGAAAAAGCATCCGTTGCAGTCAACGGAACGCTTCCCTCATGCTCAACAAAATACAACAGAAACAGACAGATATTGTCCAAACAAGCATTGTCAAAGGCAAATACATTTTTTTTCAAATGAAGACACACCCACAACTCCGCCTATATAAAGGGCCAACAGGCACATGCATCAACGTTTTTTGCGAGCGCAAACGGTGCGATTCGCAAAAATCGGCCATTTGCGCCTGCAAAAACGCCTTTTGCGATGCATCAAGGTGTTGGGCACTCGCAATTTAAGGAATCACAATTCATTGTGATTTCTTAAATTGCGATTGCATTTAAGGAATTTCAATTTGCGATTCCTTCAATGCAATGCATGTACCCCTTAGAAATAGCGAATTCGCTAATTGGGGCCGCAAAATACAGAGAAATTACTCTGGTCTGTATTTTGCTAATACCTTGAAAAAAGCACCAAAGTGCATTTTTCAAGGTTTTAGGTTACACACACACATGCCCTTGGGGCATGTGTGTGCGCAACATGGGTGCACATCACAATTTCAGGGGTGCAACAGGGTGTCATTTTGACACCTTTGCACCCTTGAAATTGCATGCGCAATTTGTGAGTACCTATTGGTACTCGCAAATTGGGCATGCAATTTCCCAATCATTCCTATGGGCCGAAAGCTATTCCTTAATTGCGATTCGCAATTTGCGAGTTGCAATTAAGGAATGTTTAGAAATCGCTATTTTAATAGCGATTTCTACATGGATAGGCTTTTGCGAGTCCCTAATTGCGATTCCTTAATAATCGCAATTAGGGACTCGCAAAAGCATTTCTTGATGCATGTGCCCCCAAAATCCTTGCCATGATCCTTTGCAAATTCCACAGACCTGGCAGAAGATACCACCACTACACTGATACATACACTCAAAACAAACACAGCACACAACTTGTACACCACCACCACCTGTCAAATACCACACTCACAAACCAACACCTTTACTCATACTCACCAACCCTCACCTTCAAACTCACCCACACATCCATCTCCACCACCACCCATCATCATGCCCCCAAAGAAGAATCCAAAGTTCACAGACAGTGAGTTGGAAGTCCTGGTAGATGAAATTCTCAGAGTAGAGCCACATTTATTTGGCACCTTGGTCCAACAGACTCCCCTGTCCCAGAAAACCAAGATGTAGGAGAGGATTGTCAACAAAGTGAACGCTCAAGCACCTTGTCCTGCACAACGGAAGATATCAAGAACAGGTACTACGATGTGCGAAGGAGGGTCAAGAAGCTCATCAACAGAGAGCACGAACTGAGTCAGCGGACTGGCGGTGGCCCTCCTGCAACACCTGTGCACTTCACTACCTGGGAGGAGAAGGTGCGGGCCATCCTACCACCGGAGGGCGTACATGGAATATCAGGAGTACCAGAGCCTGGTGAGTACAGACTCAAATTGCCAATATTGATAGCAAATACATAGCCACAGACATCACTGTCAAGGACACAGCAATACAAATCTGCGTCAGCAAAGCCACTACAACAGTAAGCAAATGAACCTGTGACGTGTATGCCAGTTAGACAAACAAAATACCAGCAATCACAGAGTAAAATGTAACTATTTCATGATATGTAACAACTTACCAAATAACACAGCAAGGCTTTGGGCTCAAAACAGCAACCACCACTATCAGCCATCTTGCCAGCACTGTTTCACTCACTCACAGGGAAGCAGAGTCAAAAGGAAGGAAGTCTGGGTTTGCTGGGAAGGTGTGTGTAGCTGAAAGCATGATGGGAGTCGTAGTCACAGCCAACAGTCCCCCTCCCACATGGCCCCACAAGCCCACCTTGAACCATGCACATCTCACAGGAGTAAAAAAGTACTGGCAAGATGGCTGACCCTGGGCTCTGGTGTGTGAAGCACAAGGCCCTGTTGGGCATAGTGCTCAAACAAACACCAGGCCACACAGTCAGACATCTTGAACCTAAAGTTTGACTCCCTGTCATGGAAGCATGGATCATGGTGGCCTATCTGGTCTGGGGGGAGGAGTAGTGCTAGCTCTGACTACATCTACCAGCAGGCCCTGTCACACACACACACACACACACACCTCCCACCAACACCAAACAACACACCTGGGACTATGCTCTTCATGACAGTGAGGGTAAATCTACTCCCAAGATGTCTGACACTGGGCGCTGGTGTGGGGAGCACAAGGCCCTGCTGGGAATTGTGGACAAACAAACACCAGGCCACCACTGTCAGCCATCTTGGCATTGCTGTTTCACTCACTCACAGGGAAGCAGATTCAAAAGGAAGAAGTTTGGGTATGCTGGGAAGGTGTGTGTAGCTGAAAGCATGATGGGAGTCGTAGTCACAGCCAACAGTCCCCCTCCCACATGGCCCCACAAGCCAACCTTGAACCATGCACATCTCACAGGGAGTGAAAATGTACCGGCAAGTTGGCTGACACTGGGCTCTGGTGTGTGAGGCACAAGGCCCTGTTGGGAGTAGTGCCCAAACAAACACCAGGCCACACAGTCAGACATCTTGAACCTAAAGTTTGACTCCCTGTCATGGAAGCATGGATCATGGTGGCCGATCTGGTCTGGGGGAGGAGTAGTGCTAGCTCTGACAACATCTACCAGCAGGCCCAGTCACACACACACACACACCTCCCACCAACACCAAACAACACACCTGGGACTATGCTCTCCATGAGAGTGAGGGAAATCTACTCCCAACATGTCTGACACTGGGTGCTGGTGTGGGGAGCACAAGGCCCTGCTGGGAATTGTGCACAAACAAACACCAGGCCACCACTGTCAACCATCTTGCCATTGCTGCTTCACTCACTCACAGGAAAGCAGAGTCAAAAGGAAGGAAGTTTGGGTCTGCTGGGAAGGTGTGTGTAGCTGAAAGCATGATGGGAGTCGTAGTCACAGCCAACAGTCTCCCTCCCACATGGCCCCACAAGCCCACCTTGAACAATGCACATCACACAGGGATTGTAAATCTACCGGCAAGATGGCTGACTCAGGGCTCCGGTAGGGAGCACAAGGCCCATTTGTGATATGTGATCAAAAATTGAATTAATCATAATAACACACCTGCAATGTAACAGGAAAGATCGCCATTCACAAAAATGTACTAACTTAGCCCCAACCCACAGCAAGGCAATGTGATCCAAACACCAGTCACATGCAGCAGCCAACTTGTTTGCACATATTCACTCCCAGGAAAGCAGAGTCACAGGAAGGAAAGTAGGGTTTGCTAGGAAGGTGGGTGTAGCTAAAAACATGATGGGAGTTGTAGTCCCAGCCAACAGTCCTCCTCCCACATGGCCCAACAATCCCACCTTCAACCATGCCCATCTTACAGGGAGTGGAAATGTACCGGCAAGATGGCTGAGACATGGGCCTTATGTATGAATTGGCTACAAGTCACAACTAGGCCCTGGGCCTCTCACACCAGTCCCCACTCACAGCCATCTTCACTGTACATTTCCACTCACTGTCTGGGGATGCATTGTCCCAGGTGTGCTCCCTGGGCTGTCCGGGAAGGTGTGTGGAGTACAGGACATGGTGTGAGTTGCAGTCATAGCACTCATCACTACCCACACACAAAGCAACATGTCCATCAGTGACAAGGGATACCTGACAGTGAATGGAAGGGCAACAACAAGATGGCTGACACTGTAGCATGGTGTCATGTGCACAAAGCACTGTTGGGAGTTGCATTCAACTCCTACATCATGCAGCGTTGTCAGCATCCCTGCCACAACACTCCCCTCACTGTCCTTGATACTTTATCTATGAAGAGTAAGCTGGACTGGGTGGGAGGAGGGGTACAACTTCCAACAGCATAACACAAGCACACAAACAACTGTACCTCACAGCTCTGACCCTGAAAAAGCTGGAAAGCAGCCTTGCTTAACTCATCTGTCCATGCACATATCTTGAAACATATCGTAGGAGGAAGAGTAAGCATATCATTTTAGAAGCACTGATGTGGGAAATACCAACACACCTGTGTCATGCACAGGGTGTCACTTGCCAGTCAATGCCTATGTACAGTCAAATGAACAAAACATGCACATTCATGCACAGAGCTGGACATGCTCAGCAAAACACTTCTTGTCAAAACACTATGTTTGCTGGAAACCTAGGCCTGGGTCTGTGATGATACAGGACTAATTAATGTACTGCCAGTCATCATAATGTACAATAGCTAATGTAATGTGTATGATATGATGAACTGTGCAAAAACACAACAAACATTGTGTCTCTCATCTTACCACAAGGGCTGCTGGGGATACTGCAGGAACAGAACACCAATCCCAGTCCCAGACTCTGGTTGACCCTGAGCTCTCCAGTGTGGACGTCTCTCAGCCCTCAACGGATGACGAGGACCTACCTGGCCCCTCCGGCGTGGGTCAGCATGCAGCACCAGCAGCTGTGCCACCAGCACCACCTGTGACCACTCCTGCAACATCTGTCAACACCCAGATGACCACTACCCACACGGACACACAAAGACAACAAGACCCAGAGAGCACAGCAGCACAGGGCACTCAGGAGTTGGCGGACAACAACACCACTGTTAACGATGAAGGAGGCCCAGTGTTGTGTGTGCCTGCAACAACCGGTCCTGCTCGTGTGGGTAGGGGTGGTGGGAGGGGTCATGGGGAGAGGACACATCAGGCAGCTGGTGTAGAAGAACAAGCTGACCCACAGTTGGCAAGCATTCTCCATGCCTACAGAGATTGCACCGGAGACTTTGGCCAGGTAGTTGGGATCCTCAGGGACATCAAACAACAGCAGGCTGCCCATCATGCCAACATGGAACAACACATGGCCAGGATGGCGGCCAAAATGGACAAAATTGATGATCTGGCAGCGGTGCACAGGGACATACTCACCTGTCTCCGCCAGATTGCAACCAACATGACCCCACCTCCCTGTGTGCCTAATACATCAGTTGCTTCTACATCTGCAACTGCCACAGGGAGGGATGAGGACTCTGGCAGAGAGTCCCCTGCACCGCGGCAGCCTGCACCTGAGGATCCCCCCAGAAAAAGAGGGGTCGTCCTCCGAAGGACAAATGAGAGACAGATGGCTATGCATCCCCCCCAGGGAGTGACAACCTGCTCCTGATATCCTCCATTGTGTGCTGAGCGTTCACTCAGTTGACAGTCCCTGGACTTTCCCAAATGGGATGGAGGGTCTAAGTTGGACCAATCACTCAAATGACTGTGGACTTGGCTCTGAGAATTCCACCTACTGGCACTAACAACTCCTCTGTGAACTTTGGACTTCAAATATTTGTACAGCACTATACCTTTCATTAAAAAAATCACACAGGCACTGTAATAAATCAGTAGTCACACAATACTTGCTTCTACTGTTAATGCTAAACTGTTTTCAGATTGAAAAGATGATCAAAAAAGCTAGGAATTGAATGACAATGACATTGGCTGACATACAAGTACATCAGTCTATCCAACTGTCTCGTGAGTATATGTAACCTGACACATATGGGAGATACACACAAGGTCATGACAACACACATAGTACATGGCATATATCCTCATAGCCTCCACAAATCTAAGATGAATGAACCTTCAGATGCACAAACAATATTTATCGGTCGATGAACAGCACGTCTGGGAACATATACAGTATGTAAATGATTGTTGGATGTGTGGAAACAGACAAGGCACACCTCAATGTGGAGCACACGTTTATTACACAGGCCCAACATGTTGCCTCAACAAAAAATGCTAACTAATCACACTGTGACAATAAGTGCCAATCATACAAGACCTTGTAAATAATTCTGAAGTGAGTGTGTGGCACAGATTCATGATCCCAAGAAAAGTTCCAATCTGCAACTGCATTGTGTGTCTGGGAGGTCACATGTCTCCATACAACAGCCAAAGGACCCTGTAAAATAGAGACATGGAACAGTATTTACATACCAAATAAATTGCAAACATCTCCAAGAGACATTTCATACTTCAAAATTGGGAACATGTGCACACTGGCTAGGAGTCATCGCACCACTGTACTGGTGACCATACTAACAAATTAGACACTAAACTGCTCCAAGGATCATGTGAAGTATCATACATCCACACATATACAAATATATTGTACAACAGACACATATCATGCAAACACATTCCTTTATCAAATCACTATTGCATACTCACAATCATGAGAAGAAGTTGTTGATGAGCTGTCTCCGGACATCCTCCTCCTCCTCCTACCCATCACTGGCAACATGCCCCAGGCCTGGATCCTCCCCTGCTGGAGGCTGCTGGTCCCCGTCATCTTGAATGAGAGGCAGCTCATTCCTCACTGCCATGTTGTGTAGCATGCAGCACACGATGATGATCTTACACACCTTTGCTAGTGCATATTGGAGGGGTCCTCCTGTACGGTCCAGGCAGCGAAATCTACTTTTCAGTAGCCCAATCACTCGCCTGGTCCACCCATGTGCCACATTAAAACAAAAATCAGCAGGGGTGACAGGGTTCCTAAGTGGGGTTAGCAACCACGGCATGTTGGGGTATCCAGAGTCTCCTAAATTAGAACAGAAAAGACTTCATGTGTCTGAAAACAGGATACAAACTGACATACAAGCAACACACAACATATACAGACAACATTACCCACCAACAAGCCAAGCACGCTGATTTGGCAGCTGAGACATCAGCTGTGGGATCCTACTGTTTCTCATAATGTAGGCATTGTGTGCTGATCCTGGGAAACGCGCACAGACATGTGAGATTGTCATGTCAGGCAGACATACCACCAGGGCATTTATAGAGTGGAAATGCTTACGGTTCCTGTATGTTAGTTCATTGGCATGTGGTGGGACCAAAGCCACATGTGTACCATCAATGGAGACAATGACATGTGGCATTCTGCCAAAAGCATAAAAGTCACTCTTGTTGTCGGCAAACTGCCCTGGTGTTGGGAACTTGATGTATGTGTTCAGGAAATATAACATTGCCTCCAAGAAATCTCTGAGCACACAGCTAAGCATTGTCTGTGACATCCCACCAGCAGTAGCCACAGTATACTGGAAGGTTCCCATGGCAAAGAAATGTAGGGCATTTGTCACCCCGAGTGGGACGGGTATGCCCAGACGTGGGTCCTGTGCTCTCCATGCCATTGGAGTCAAGCTATCCTGGCTGATGAGGGGTGAAACCCCGAAACCGGTCCTAGGATGCTTGTTTCCAGTCCAGAGAGGACCTGGCCTGGCAGTTCGGGCTGGACTGTTCCCATTGGGCACAGGGTCAATACTGATTTGCATATGGCTGGGTTCAAACTGGAATTGCATGGTGAGCAAAAAAATGATGGATTTAGGCCCAGATCTCTGTACGGGGGTGAATGTATGACATTGTTCTGCATTCTGGCCATCAATTGTTGTTTTTGCATTTGTCACCCCAAGTGGGACGGATATGCCCAGACATGGGCCCCGTGCTCTCCATGCCACCGGAGTCAAGCTATTCTGACTGATGAGGGATGAAACCCCGAAACCGGTCCTAGGATGCTTGTTTCCAGTCCAGGGAGGACCTGGCCTGGCAGTTCGGGCTGGACTGTGCCCATTGGGCACAGGGTCAAGACTGATTTGCATATGGCTGGTTTCAAACTGGAATGGCATGGTGAGCAAACAAATGATGGATTTAGGCCCAGATCTCTGTACTGGGGTGAATGTATGACATTGTTCTGCATTCTGTCCATCAATTGTTGTTTTGCATTTGTCACCCCGAGTGGGATGGGTATGCCCAGACGTGGGCCCCGTGCTCTCCATGCCACCGGAGTCAAGCTATTCTGACTGATGAGGGGTGAAACCCCGAAACTGGTCCTAGGATGCTTGTTTCCAGTCCAGAGAGGACCTGGCCTGGCAGTTCGGGCTGGACTGTTCCCATTGGGCACAGGGTCAAGACTGATTTGCATATGGCTGGGTTCAAACTGGAATGGCATGTTGAGCTGGATTTAGGCCCAGATCTCTGTACTGGGGTGAATGTATGACATTGTTATGCATTCTGTCCATCAATTGTTGTTTTTGCAAGAAATGTAGGGCTGCAATCACCTTCACCTTGGGGGTCAACGCAGTAGGATATGGGTGTCCAGGCAGCAAATGTGGGGCCAACAGCTCTGCCAATTCCTCAATGAGTGGTCTGGTGAAGCGGTAACGTCTGATGCAGTCACGTTCTACCATGGTCTCTAGGTCGGGGAAGGGTCTGTGGACAGCTGGTCTCCTGCGGTACATAGGTGACAAAGAAACATTATCAATTCAATTGCTATTGTGGCAAGAACATGCTAAATATCATATACAACATCAAAGCAAGACTCCATGAAGTCAGGTGGGTGATGTTGAGCACTGACACAAAGGCCAGCTATGTGACCCTCACATAACATTTCATGTCATGATGGTTTTACAACAAGTGCAATGCTGTGCTGTGACCAATCAATGGTGTCTGTCACAGTCCATGTTAACAAACATCACATACTAAACACACACCTAAGAAACTGTCAAATATAGATGTGTGGAACAACTGACACATGGTGGAAAGGTACACACACAGGGATCATGTAATGCCACCTGGACACTGTCATGATGTAATGTCTGACATACATGTACCATCACACACATTAAACACCCATAATGTGTATCACTTTTTCATTGCATAACAAACAGGTACGTCTGTGACACAAACACACAACAGCAACTCACATGCCAAATACAAATTGATGTTTAAAGTGAATATCATCAACAACCTAAACAATGTAGTGTGTGCGTTGCACAATACTCAGATACTGTGGATACACTCAAAAATGCTGCATCCAAAGCACTTTGTAACACACAGTCCAATGCAGCTGTGATTCTGGGTGTATGTAACATGTGATAACACAATGGGCCCCTGGGACTGTGTCCAGGCCTAGGAGGGTGACCTGTAAAGTTATCACTCACAGTTGTGAGGTGCATCACAAACAATGTATTTGGTGCACATGAAGGTTGTCTCATCACGGGAGTGTGAGCTATGAAGAGCTCTGTCCAATATGACATATTAATCTATGTACCCACACATGTCATAAAGCAGGAATTGAAGTTTCCTAAACTGTCTGACATGCTTATTGATTGGTTTATGAGCCTCAGCCAAAACAGTGTGGTTTGCATCCTTTGGCTGTTGACTGAAATGGGGACAGACGCGGTGAGTATTCAAAAGACGCGTCGTACACTTCCGAACCAAGCCGGACGCACACATTGGCTATTGACTGAAATGGGGACAGACGTGGGTGAGTATTCAACAGACGCGTCGTACACTTCCGAACCAAGCCGGACGCACACATTGGCTATTGACTGAAATGGGGACAGACGCGGATGAGTATTCAAAAGACGCGTTGTACACTTCCGAACCAAGCCGGATGCACACATTGGCTATTGACTGAAATGGGGACAGACGTGGGTGAGTATTCAAAAGACACGTCGTACACTTCCGAACCAAGCCGGACGCACACATTGGCTATTGACTGAAATGGGGACAGACGCGGTGAGTATTCAAAAGACGCGTTGTACACTTCCGAACCAAGCCGGACGCACACATTGGCTATTGACTGAAATGGGGACAGACGCGGGTGAGTATTCAAAAGATGCGTCGTACACTTCCAAACCAAGCCAGACGCAAACATTGGCTATTGACTGAAATGCGGACAGACAGGGGTGAGTATTCAAAAGACGCGTCGTACACTTCCGAACCAAGCCGAACGCACACATTGGCTATTGACTGAAATGGGGACAGACACGGGTGAGTATTCAAAAGATGGGTCGTACACTTCCGAACCAAGCCGGACGCACACATTGGCTCTTGGTCGTCATGGGGACAGACGCGGTTTTGCGCGTGTACGAATCGCGTGCAAACAAATTCTGTTGGCTTACAAGAACAATGTATCAAACTCAATAGTGTTATGATGCGGAATGTTTGAACGATGCGGTAGGCGTGTCCAATGCGTTCAATGGTATGGATTGGCCAAAATCGGATAATGCGAACGTATCGGACCTATCTCTTTGGATGCATAGAACAGAATCCGCCTCTGCAGCACAGATATAAGGCAGTCTGTTCCCAAGAGACTTCACTTGCCTGCACTACATGCTACTTGCCTACATCTCAACCTAAAACTGCTGCTGTCTCTGCATCCTCTGGGATCTGCAATGGCACGTACTGTGGAGAGGGCCCCAGCTTTCACAGAGGAGGAGAACCAGACCCTGCTGGACAGCCTCCTTCCACAGTACAGCAAGCTGTATGGAAAACCAGGGGAGCAGGTGAGTGTTGATTACACTGCCTTTTCAATTGACCATGTTTTAAAACAGGCACTACTAGCATTGTGATCCCCAAGGTCAAGCATGCACACATAGTTATTGTAAGTCTCACAGTGTGTAGATTCATGTTCTGGGCAGGTACAGTAATGTAAAAGTGTATTTTGTGGAATTTATTTTCATGCACTGTTCTCATGTTGTTAAGGCAGCCTTGCACACAGGGCGACTGCCCCTGATGATACTTGTACAACCTTTATACATTATATGCCCTTCTAACAATGACCTATATGTCCAAGTGTGTGATGAACAAACATGTAGCATGTGTAGTAATGGTGTGTCACTATGTCATCCTTACAGGTCGACGCCCATCAGAAGCAGGAAATATGGCTGACCATCGTCCGGGCTGTGAGATCTGTGGGGGTCTTCGAACGCCGCATCCGCCACTGCCAGAAGAGGTGGCAGGACCTCTGAGGCTGGACCCGGAGGATTGCAAGAGTCCAGCTGAAGCTGTCACCTCCTCACAAAAGGGGTGGACGACGGACCCTGGCCCCCCACATGCTCCGGATACTGACAATGGTCTTCCCTGACCTGGTTGGGCAGTTGAAGGCCAGACAGCAGCAAGGAGGGGGTGGGTTTGTGCCATTTTGCTGAACTATGTCTGACATGCATGTTGCACTCCCTCAGCCTGGTAACACTCTCACAGGTCGTCTGTCTGCTGTGACAAAACTTATGTGGCAAAATGTAATGATGCCCCATTCTCATCTGATGCCCAGGTGTGTCCCTTTCCGTCTGTGACATGTGTCACTTGGGTCCTGTGTATTTGCTGTAGTCCAAGGTTAATGTGAACAACACCATATACAACAGGTGCATTGGGTTGACCATCATGAGTGAGGTTATTGTCTGACATGTGTCAGCACATTGTCAGAAATATGACCTGCACTCTGTGTGGTCCATACATAAATGTTAGATTTGCTGTTCTGGGTCTACACAGGTTTGTGAGAAATATACTACACACCCGTGGAGCAGCTAAGACCAATGTTGATGCCTCAGACAAATGAAATGGATAAGCGTTCAAAATGCGTAGTCACATGCCTAGTGCTCCGGGTAATCCCATGTTTCACCTGGACCAAGGACAGGTATGCCAACTCAGGCCATCTGAGACAATGTCACATCCTATTTTGGGTGTCAGGCAACACTTTAACCATTGTAGAAATTGAAATACATGTGTCTGACTCTGTGTCAGTGTGTACAGGCAGAACGTTTATTTTTTCACATGTGGCAAATATGTCAAATATGGACAGACATCTAATGTATGGAAATTGGCTCAGTACACAGGACAAAACATGTGTGTGTTATCCCTTGACTCTACATTATGGTGGTTTCGACATTTATGTCTATGCTGCATTACTTTGTTCTTGGGAGCTTGCAAAATGTTCATGTATACAGATTTGTGAATTCATATACTCCAATGTCTCAGTAGAACAACGTGAGCTTGTCAAAGTGTTTAAAATGTGTGTAGCACGTAGGGGACATGTATATTTGAACACTACAGATGTTGCTTTAACAGTGAATACATGGGTGTGACACGGTGCTGACTGTAAAGTCGGGATTCACTGCCCCTGTAACAAGAGTCAGTACTGACTGTTTAGCCAGACAGGCCTATAGCATAGTGTGCCACATGAAAAATCTTGAGGATGCAGTATTTGTACTTGTCTGTTGTCCTGCATGCACACCATTATAGCATTGATGTTCAAGACATAAGCCCATCATGGTGACTGGGGATGGAAGTATGTTCATCATGTCAATATATTAATTTGTCCATCCCATTTGCTGTGCCACTTCTAGACTCCCTTGCATGAAATGAGACATGTTTGTAATGACACATGACACTCAGGAGCATTACAGATCAGACTACAGGCAAAATAGTGCGTCCTTGGCCATGTATTTAGTGGAATTTTAAATACATCTAACAGATGGTTCCATTGCCATCATGTGTTTGGGAACCATGGTTCACTGGCAGACTGACAAGTGCCATGTTCGCATATGTAAACACAAGGAGCTCTCCATGCCACTGGAATCAAGCTAACCTGGCTGATGGGGGCTGAAAGCCCGAAACCGGTCCTAGGATGTTTGTTTCCAGTCCAGGGAGGACCTGGCCTGGCAGTTCGGGCTGGAGTGTTCCCATTGGGCGCAGGGTCAAGACTGATTTGCATATGGCTGGGTCCAAACTGGAATGGCATGGTGAGCAAAAAAACGATGGATTTAGGCCCAGATCTCTGTACTGGGGTGAATGTATGACATTGTTCTGCATTCTGTCCATCAATTGTTCTTTTTGCATTTGTCACCCCGAGTGGGACGGGTATGTCCAGACGTGGGTCCCGTGCTCTCCATGCCACTGGAATCAAGCTATCCTGGCTGATGAGAGCTGAAAGCCCGAAACCGGTCTTACGATGTTTGTTTCCAGTCCAGGGAGGACCTGGCCTGGCAGTTCGGGCTGGACTGTTCCCATTGGGCGCAGGGTCAAGACTGATTTGCATATGGCTGGGTCCAAACTGGAATGGCATGGTGAGCAAAAAAACGATGGATGTAGGCCCAGATCTCTGTACTGGGGTGAATGTATGACATTGTTCTGCATTCTGTCCATCAATTGTTCTTTTTGCATGTTCACATATGTGTAATGAATTTAAAAAGTGGCATTAAAATTATGCAAGGGCTTGCTCTGTGATGTGTTGTGATAAAACTCATGTGTCAAGTCTATGCAGATGACTGATGTGAATCTGTTTCTCCTCCTTGTTCACAGCATCATCTACGGCTACTGGAGGAGACAGTTCCACTGACCAAGAGGAAGCGGCTAGCCAGACTGGGTCCACTGTGGAGGAGGAGGAGGGACCCAGTGGCACGGAGGGTGAGGGGAGCCACACTGAGGGCCTCTCAGAAACATCAACATCAACTGAGGACCAATCCAGCTCCAGTGATGACTCGCTTGTGGTGGTGGGTGTTACCAGAGCAGAGGCCACAACAACAGAGTCTGTCCCCGCCGCCACCACCATCACCACCCTCCCAGCTGCTCCCATTCCAAAGGTCCGTGGACACTCCCGTGTTAGGGAGCATGTCTCCTTTGGTCCAGGCACTGCACCCCCTGCATCTGTCACCCCTGCTGCCCTGAGTGTAGAGTCTGTGGACTTGCTCAAACAGATACATGTGGGGCAGACATCCATGCTGAGTGTCCTACATGCACACACCAATCTATTGACACAATTGGTGTCATACATGGAGGGCATGTCATCAGACATGTCTGCCCTACAGCGGACAAATCAGTCCATGGCCTCCTCACTGACGGCAGCAGTGTCACTCCTACAACAGTCCCTCACCCCTCCTACCTCTGCCCCATCCACAGTCCACACTAACCTACCTGCCCAAAGCACACTCACACAGGCACATGCACACACCCCAACATACACAAGCAGCACACAGCCACCTAAAACAAAGTCCAAACAAACACGCACGCACACTCAGGGGACTGACATCACACACACAGTGGATAGGGCAAAAAAACACACACACCCATCCACAACCACTCCACATTCCTCATCCACCGCTCCCTCCAAAACCCCTACCCTTGACTCTCCTGCAACCCCCCCTTCCCAGAGGGTCTTCCTCTGTGACCTTGGCCTCTTCCCCACTGGGACATCAGACTGGACTCGCAAGGGGAAGAGGAAATCACCACGCACAGAGAGGAGATCCACCACCGCACGCACACCCTCCCCTAAGAGTAGGAACACTGAGGCCCCCACCCGTACATCCCCCAGGACAAAGAAAAGCAAAACCCCACCACCATCCCACACTTCCACCACAAAATCTACATCCTCCCGAGCCCAGGCCACCCCTCCCAAAGTTCACACATCACAAGCCATCCCAGGTTCACCCACACACCATTACACCATCCCCAAGATGATAAGGCCCTCCCCCCTACCACAAGCACTTCCACTCCCACAACACCACACCCTCAGTCAGTTCCAGACACTGCAGTGGAGCCCCCACCCCCTCTATCAGACATGTCCACTGCAGTGGAGCCACAACCCCCTCTATCAGACATGTCCACTGCAGTGGAGCCACATCCTCCTCAATCCAACATGTCCACTGCAGTGGAGCCACAACCCCCTCAATCCAACATGTCCACTGCAGTTGATACAGACACTCCAGTAGCCCCCATCCCTCCCATAACCCATACTGGTACACCCAAATCCTGTCCCTGTGGTGCCTGGCCTGCCCCTAACTATGCCCCTCCAAGGGGAGATGTCCCCTAGTTATGTCAGTGCAGGCAAGCAATGGATGACAACTCATCATGTTTACCCCCTGAAGGACTCATTAACATGGACTGGCCATTGGCCTTATTGTTATTCTGATTTATGAATTTTCATATGCAAATGCTGAATAAAGCTTATTTTTGTTATTTTGTTGATTTGCATTTCGTGTACATAATGTTGCTGATAAGTGTACTGAAATTGCTGTTGAAATCTTGTTTAGTGACAAAAATGATATAGTGGTAATGGACTGCTTGTGGGCCATGGTATATGTGTCCTATTACAGTATGTATCAGAGTCATCATTGACTGCAATTGCACGTTATCAGGATCCACATTGTTTTGGACAAGGAGTGTGACATTCATTTCACAACCTCCCATCTTTGGCTTACACTTTTGCACATATGTCGGGCTGACATTTGTAGACATTGTAAATGTTTTTAACGGTACGCCCGTCTCCAATGGTCATGCAGAATAGCGCATTGATGATGAACAAGTCATCTGTCTCATCAGTGCAACTTGGTAAACATGGATTTTGACTACATGCAGATGACTTTGGAGACACACCTATACACAGGCTGATGGGACCAAAGTATTCTGTGTGTTGTAATGGTTGGATCGATGACCGAGTCTCATTCTGACATGGTAGACCCCTGCCAAGACCAAGCTTGACACAGCTGACCTTCTACAGTTGTGAAATCACCTCATGGCAGTGTTAATCTGTGATATTTCCTGAGCCCATGGTGTGTGTTCTGTGAGCATGACTTCTCTGTGTTCCAAGCCCTTTTTCTATCAAGACTGTAGTCCCTGCAGATGTTCCTGTTTGCGTGGCTTGCTGTGTTGTCCAGTGCTTTGTCAACCTATTTGACTTTGAGTGTCCGGGATGTGGGTGCATGGGAAACATTGAGTCATTATGGTGTCATCCCTGGGTAGGGCTGATATAAGTGCCTGCACTGTGGGCAAACATACATTTGACATATTCTGGATTCCCGAGTCACATTTGTGCTACCAACATCAGCATGTTTTTATTCTGTAATCTGTTTTTGGGAGTTTGGCACTTGTATGTGTGTATGACTGCTCACACTCAGCAGATTCTACCCTTCCCTGTCGGCTGATGGCAACATGTCTTCTTTGTAGGTCTCCTTGAGTGTTTCATTGTTCTGGGACAGTGTTAAATTTCCCTATGTGCCTGATACATTTCGCGTTATGCACATGTACTCCATCCTAAACCGTGGGACAACTTTCACCAGGTGTAATGACTAGCTATGTGTATTGTGTTTGTAAAACACAGATCCCACCACCACCCCTGGGATTGTCATGGGTGCATGTGGAATGTCACCAGTCAATGTAGGCTTAGCTGATGCACATTGCTGCTGATCAAGGTGTGTGGTGTTTAGACTGGCCAAATGTGACTTGTCTCTTGGCAAGGCCCCTACCTACATTGTGGCCTTACATTACAAGCCATGCCCTGTGAGTAATGTTTGGGTATGTGTGATGAAAGTTGTTCTGTCAAGACACGTGACACAGTGCGCAAGAGTGAGTGTGCTCCAAAGTATGGGCCACATCCTCATTTATCATCACAGAGGGTCATCAAACAGGATACTGTCACCACAGTGTGGTGGCCTTGAGGGTACTGCGGTAGAGAGTCAGTCTCTTTATGTATTGTTTGTTGTTCCACCAAGCTTGTTTCAAATGTGACTGTTGTGAACCTGCTCATCAAACAATGCCTGATTGCCCACATTCAGTAACACAATTCTGGAGATACTTCTGGATTATACTCAACACGCATATGTCTCAGTGGAGTTCAGCCCCCCATCATGTGTGTTGGCGTAGTCTAGAGACACTTCCACACGCACACACACATGTTGTGTTTGTTCTGCAGTGTGTGGCTGGCTGATTGTCTTAGTGCATCTTCACCCATGTATTTATACTGGCTTTGAGGGGCATTGAGTACATGTTTGTTTGAGGTTTTTTATCTACTGGCCCTGGGACTCCTACATCTTCAGTCTGCACATTCATCATGTTTACAATTTACCATTGCTGCCACAGTGTGGAACAGGATCTAGTAAAAACTGTGGTTTCCGAAGGATTCCTTTGTATGTGTGTCTGTTTGTGAACATATGTGTGTTTATGTATTTTGATGGTCACTTCTTACATTGTCCAATTGAACATTGGTGGCAGAGTTAGCCCCCAATGGCAATGATTGGCTGCACATGGCTGAGGGTATTTTTTTAAGCACAACAATGTTTGCTTCAACAGATCTGTGTTTGTTTGGCACACAACCACTACTTTGTCACTACATTGCTTGTGGTTTTAGGCCCAATGATCATACATGATTGTTTGCAAATGCTGTTATTTTCAACCCCGCACTCACCTTTTGGTCACTGCAGTGATGGGGGGGTTAGACCCCATTTCCCCAATGTGCCTGACAATGCTGGGGCTTTGAACCCCACACTCACCTTTTGGTCACTGCAGTGAGGGGGGCGTTATACCCCATGTCCCCACTGACAATGCTGGGGTTTGGAACCCCCCTCTTACATTTTGGTCACTGCAGTGAGGGGGAGTTATACCCCATGTCCCCTATGTGCCTGACAATGCTGGGGTTTGGAACCCCCACTCACATTTTGGTCACTACAGTGATGGGGGTTTCTGTAATTGTTTCATTTATGTGTCACTATTGCAGGCAGTTTTCACACAAAACACAATCTTGGCATGACAGTAGTGGGGAAGTGTTCTGCCTCCAGCCCCTATGGGGTGGACAATGCTTGTAGGGATGGACATCCATCCGCTATGGGGTGGACATTGCTGCTGGGGATAGACATCCACCCCCTATGGGGTGGACAATGCTGGTAAGGAAAGACATCCACCCCCTATGGGGTGGACAGGGCTGGTGGGGATAGACATCCACCCCCCTATGGGGTGGACAGTGCTGGTGGGGATAGACATCCACCCCCAATGGGGTGGACAATGCTGGTAAGGATAGTCATTCACCCCCTACGGTGGACATTGCTGGTGGGGATAGACATTCACCCCCTATGGGTTGGACAATGCTGGTGAGGATAGACATCCACCCCCTACGGGGTGGACAGTGCTGGCGGGGATAGACATCCACCCCCTATGGGGTGGACAATGCTGGTAAGGATAGACATCCACCCCCTACCGGGTGGACAGTGCTGGCGGGGATAGACATCCACCCCCTATGGGGTGGACAATGCTGGTAAGGATAGACATCCACCCCCTACCGGGTGGACAGTGCTGGCGGGGATAGACATCCATCCCCTATGGGGTGGACAATGCTGGTAAGGATAGACATCCACCCCCTACTGTGAGAAGTTGGCCTGGCATATGCTGTCCACTAATTATAGTGGGCACCTTGCACCAGTCCAAATCGACTCTTATGGTAGGTAGGTTAAAGACAACCTTATTGAAAGCTATCCTAGTGGTAGCTGTGGAGAGCAGCCTTCAGGCTAAGTCTTGAAGGAATGTAAAGCAGCTTGTTTTACCAGTCTATAATCTCTTGAGTGACCAAATGAAAGAGCACCACACCAGGTATATATTCAAAATATATGTATTTATTACTAAACACACCCCTCTAGTCTCTTTATGAGGCTAGAGTTCGAAGTACATAGGTTATAAGATCTTAAATCACAGTAATAGCACAAATACACGTTTGGGCCCTAGGGGCGTACCAAACCATATACCAATAAAGTGGTATGCGAACCACGACTGAACTAGACACTAGGCCTAGAGCCTCTAGAAGTGCTTGGACCACAAGGAACCACCCAAGGTAGTGACACAGGGGACCCACGGGAGACGCGTGCAGTGTAAATACACAACCGCGATACGCCGTTAACTTCTATGGAGAAAGTCGGGATCGGGAAAATAGAGGAAAGGGACACTTAGAAGAGGACTAGGACAAAACCCTTTGAGATCTAGGACTTTGAAGAGTCTCTACCCACGGGAGCACCGGAGTACTCGTGTTACCTCACCCAGGGAAGCCGGGTGCATAGGTGCCTTTCGGGGTCGGGTTTCGTCGTCGGTTCTTATGGCGATCTGCTGCAAAGTGCTGCTGGCGACCAGGAGAAAAGTGTCCGGGTGGATCCAAGAGTGGATCGGAGTTCTGAAGAACCTGAAAGCAGAGGGGACAGAGTCTGGGTCACTAGCCAGTGACCAGGGAGGCGATGGACAGATGCCCACCGATGCCGAGTGCTTCAGATTCGATGACGGTCGTCTTGACTCTTCAGCCACGAGGTCCAGGAGGCGTTGTCGGTGACCAGGAGCAGGATTCGGGCTGCTGCTCAATGTCTGTCGAGTGCAGAGGTGTCGGCGACCAGATTGGACCCAACAAGCCTTGGCAACGGCAAGTCTTGATGTAGCTGAAGATCGTCGATGGTGCAGACCAGCAAGGTCTGGGGAACTCACCCAGCAAGGGTAAGTGAGGGCAGGCCTGGAGCAACCAGACTGCCAAGTAAAGAAAAGATTGGCCTTCGGTAAGGGCTACTAGCCAACGGGCTAGCGACCGCAAAGGAGCCTTGTGACGCCGCACGTGGAGCTGGCTTACAGGACACTCATGGAGTGGGGGCCAGTGATCTTCGGTGCAGGTGGTGCTGGAGGCTAGGGCTACTCGGAGCCCAAAGCACGACTTCTTGGGAGACCCAGAAGATGGTGCACTTGCAAGTGTGCTCGGTGTCCAGGGGTCACGGTCTCACGTTACCCACGATAGCCACGGGCCTCAGCTTTGCTGGGGACTCAGGGTAGCCTCGGGGAAGTCTGAGAATCCACCTCTGGTGATGCGATGACTTCGGCGTCCGACGGGAGCTTCAGTGATGCGAACCGGACAGATGCTTCTTTGGTGCCTGCCAAGCAGGGGAGTCACTCCTTGACCCCAAGGGAGATTCTTCAGTCCTCTAATCATGAGTAGAGCGTCGAAGGTCCAGGATTCTGTTTCAGAGTTTCGTCCAGGTATAATCTAAAGTCCTAAGGACTGGGTTCCTACCTTTATTCCAAAAATAGGGGATGGACTACTCTGTGGCCCCACCTATGGGTGGGTCAGGGCAGAGGGGTGGCTACACCCTTTCCCTTTGTCCAGTTCGCGCCAAAGCAGGGGCTGCAAGCCCCTGATCCGGTTTGAACTGGGGTATGCACAGGGACACCAAATGTGCCCCCAGTGCAGGACTTCAAAGCACCCGAAAGTGCTCCCGCCCAGCCCCAATACACATTGCCCTGTCTGGGGAGGTGGTCACACCTCCCTGGGACAGGAAACCTATTGTCCAGGCCTCCCCTGCCGGAGTTTCGTCCAGCAGCAGGAGGCCAGACTCGTGTCTGTGGCAGTAGCATCCATTTTGTGATGCCAGGCTCTGGAAAGAAGTTACCGGACTCGTCAGAGTTAACATGCCTTTCCCTCTAGAAGGGTGGAATGCTACCCCCGCCGCCAGAATTGGCGGGGGGTAGTATTCCAAGATGTTTGACACCAAACACGACATGTTTCGGTGCAGCCATTCCATAGTTAGCATTTTACCGCGAGGATATAATGCGTTTAAGAGTATATGGTCAGGCTGCACTACAAACAGCCTCAGAGATGGTCTCCGAACGCTGCAGAGGGGCCCTGCTCATGCAGGGGCACCCTCTCACATAGAAACCATGCACTCTGCCTTTAGGATTGATAAGGCCTGCCTTAGGAGTGACTTATAGGTTTATATGTGTGTATGCATTTAGTGATATAGGTAACCTATACCACAGCAAGGGGTGCATGCACCACCTTACCCAGGCTGCAGTAGCAGACCTGTGGTGTCAGTTTGGATGGCCTACCAGGGGTGGCATAATATATGCTGCAGCCCCTGGCAGGCCTCTGAGGTACCTATGCCCTTGGTACATAGTATACCATATACTAGGGACTTACAAGGGCACTCCAGATCCCAATCAGAGATGTGCCTAAGGCACATGGAGACCCTTTTAAAGAGGAAACAGCTAGGCTGGGGTTCTGAATAGCAGGGCCCCAGCCAGACTAATGTCGAAAACCAGTGAAGTATCAGCAAAAAGTGGGGGTACCCCTGTGAAGCAGATCCTACTCTCCTACACAACCCCCCCCAAATGTAGGG